>JAGIQG010000010.1:12844951-14044951 GCA_024679065.1 Sphyrna mokarran | reverse complement strand
GCAATTTCCACAGGCATTGTGTTTCCTTTCATGCTATCGCTAAGATTATCCTTTTGTTAATTGCTGCACACTTATACATTGATATACAGTGCATTCATTTTTGATTTTTAAACAGCTTATAGAAATCTAAACGGTCTATAGTAGGAAGAATATCACTAGGTGGGACTGTGGTCTGTGCAGACTCGATAGGCTGAATGTCCTCCTTCTGCACTGTAGAATTCTATGATTCTATTTAGGTTGGGTAATTCCAGATACGAGACAGGTGCAGTCTGATAACTTTAAACTTAAAAAGATCTGCACATACATTTGTAATTCATCGAGGTCATTATTATTCTGCTTATAATCTATAAGCATATGCTAACTTTCATGTGTACACATTGATTGATTAGACTGTCCTGATTAAAATCTGTACTGAACACACATCTTCTCTGTAATCAACTTTGTAAACCTAAAGAAGTATTAATGTATGTTTTTCCAACTTCCTCCACCTGTTCTTTTAAAGTCTTTAGCATTGGATGAAGCATAGTCCAATGGATATAGTCAAACTCTGCTATTTTGCCTAAATGTCTTCTTCAAATCTGGTTTATATGATAATGAACATCAAGGCAGAGGTCACTAACATCCTTGCCTAATGTCTACAGGTGTACACTTTCCAGCTAGGATCACTGGATTGTGGCCAAAAACAGGAACTTCAGTGGATTTGTCCCTCCACCATTGGGGCACTAAAACCAATTGTGCTGTATCTACCACTGTCCTGAATTAAAACATGAGTCTCAAAGTAACTCTTGGAAATTCTAGTGTAGACAAGCTCATTTGCATTCTGGCTCTGCTACCTGAGGTAAAGTGAGCGAGGGAAGTCTGTAAAGCACCTTTTCTGCCCATGAGAGTTTTCAGCAGAAGCTTCAGTTTGTTTGTTTGAAGCCACTAATATGATACTTATGTAGGGTGTCCTTAATTCATATAGCTCCCAGTGACAAAATAAAAATACAATTTGATAAGCAGTACAAATGGTAGTGGATAAAATGTCTACATATTAATAAAATCATCAAAATGTGTTAGTAGATTACAGAATTGGTATTGCCCAGCTATTTGTTATTCTACAATACTTATTCTATAGTATAGTATTGTTATTTTAGGGATTTTCACAAGAACTCCATTGCAGTGTTAATGTAAACCTAATGGTGACGCCAATAAATAAACTCTAAACTTCAGTATGTCTTCCTGGTATATTACTATTTTCCTTTTCACCACTATAAAAGCTCCGCAATTTCCAAAGGCGCAAGATTAAGTTTTCATGGCAAATGAGTTTAGTGTTCATCTTTGGTGAATTTCTGAGGGACAATTGTTTCCCTAACAATTTCACCCCTTTCATGTTTTAAATTGTAATGTGTATTGAATTAAAACTGGCAGTGTGGTTGCACAGCTTGTTGTGTTTTGATGGTTTTATTTGTTGTGCTGTCAGCATGTGAAGGATTGCCCTGTTGTCTGAGGTGATTTACTCACCTCGCTCTTCCAACAGTGTGATGCAGTTTATATCATATTTTGAACATTCCTCTTGAGTTATCTGCCTGAAGGCAGCTACTTGATGATAATTTGCTGAACCATGGCAAAATGCCATGATTGTTTTTATTGCAGATAGGGCAAGGAGGCAGACCCTAAGCCTAATTCAGCTGGAATGGGGATTGAACCCCATGCTGTAGACATTAGCTGAGCTAACTAGACTAATCAGCTTCCCATTTTTGACATTGCATGGACAAATAATATAGAAGTCTTATATTTAAATGGCATCTTTCACGATATCAGCATATCTCAACACGCTTCATGATTATTGAAAAACTAAAGGAATGAAGTTATTCTTCACCATGCACAATAGTTCAGTGGTTAGCACAGTGCCAGGAATCTGGGTTCGATTCCTGGCTTGGGTCCATGCCTGTGTGGAGTTTACACATTTTCCTCATGTCTACATGGGTTTCCTCCGGGTGTTCTGGTTACCTCTCATACTCTGAAAGACATGTTGGTTAGAAGTATTAATCAATTAATTAATTAACAGATGCCAGACTGTGGTGACTAGGGAAATTTCACAGTAACTTCATTGCAGTATTAACGTAAGGCTTACTTGTGATGAATAAATAAACTTTTTTATGTTACTTTTTAGTTTTTGGCATTACATAATCCAATGGTCATCTATTTCTATATGACTTTAATGTGCTACTTGTGCTTAAGTTTTAGATGGGATATGCGAGTCATTGGCTCACCCAGTGTTTATTGTTCCTCTTTAATTGCCCTTGGGAAGGTGGTGGTGAGCCACCTACTTGAACCACTGCAGTTCTTGTGATATAGGAAGATTCACAGTGCTATGAGAAAGGGTGCTCCAGGATTTTGATTCAGTGACAGTGAAGGAATGGTGATGTAGTTCCAAGTCAGGATGGTGTGTGCTTTGGAGGGAAACTTACAGGTGATGGTGTTCCACCAACCAAGCTTGTATTGTTGAACATTATGGAGTCTTTATGGTGGTATAATGAATTTTGTGCTTCACCAGGACCATCAATTATAGAGTAATAAATAATAGATTATATGAAACAAGTAAAAGGTTATCAATCAATCTGTGCTGCTATTTATGTTCCATAGGAGCCTCGCCCATTCTTCCTCATTTAATTCAATCAATATAACCCTCTATTTCCTTCTCATAAAGTAATAGTGGTTTGCAGCATGGAAACAGGCCCTTCAGTCCAATTTGTCCATGCCATCCTTTTTTTTAAATAAGCATTAAGCTAATCCCAATTGCCTGCATCTGGTCCATATATGGTCCACAGATAGTGAAGAGGGGTGTTCAAGTTTACAGAGAGACTTGGACAAGTTGCAGAGCTGGGCCGAGAGGTGGCAAATGGAGTTTAATGTGGAAAAGTGTGAGGTAATTCACTTTGGCAGGAGTAACAAATGTGTAGAGTACAGGGCTAATGGTAGGACTCTTAATAGTGTTGATGAACAGAGGGATCGAGGTGTATATGTGCATAGATCCCTGAAAGTTGGCAATCAAGTCGATAAGGTTGTTAAGAAGGCATATGGAGTCTTATCTTTTATTGGTAGGGGGATTGAATTTTGGAGCCGCAACGTCATGTTGCAACTGTACAAAACTCTAGTGCGGCCGCACTTGGAGTATTGTGTGCAGTTCTGGTCCCCGCATTATAAGAATGATGTGGAGGCATTGGAGAGGGTACAGAGGAGGTTTACCAGGATGTTGCCTGGTATGGAGGGCAGGTCTTATGAAGAGAGGCTGAGGGATTTGAGGTTGTTTTCGTTAGAAAGAAGGCGGCTAAGAGGAGACCTTTTTGAAACATATAAGATGATTATAGGTTTAGATAGGGTGGACAGTGATAGCCTTTTTCCTAGGATGGAGAAAGCTAGCACGAGGGGACAGAGCTTTAAATTAAGGGGTGGTGGTTTTAGGACAGATGTCAGAGGTAGGTTCTTTACCCAGAGGGTGGTAATGGTATGGAATGCCTTGCCTGTGTCAGTTGTAGATGCGCCAAGTTTGGTGGCATTTAAGAGGTTAGTAGATAAGTTTATGGATGAAAAAGGAATGGTTTAGGTTAGAGGGTCACTGCTTGTTCCTAATTGGTCGGCGCAACATCGAGGGCCGAAGGGCCTGTTCTGCGCTGTAATGTTCTATGTTCTATGTTCTATATCCCTCTATATCCATCTTATCTATGTAACTATCTAAATGGTTCTTAAAAGACAAAATTGTACCCATCTCTACTACTATCTCTGGCAGCTTGTTCCAGATACTTACCATCCTCTGAACAAATTGCCCCTCTGTACACTTTTGTATCTCTCCCCTCTCACCTTACACCTATGCCCTTTAATTTAGAATCCCCTACCTTTGGGAAAAGATATTGACTATCTAACTGATCTGTGTTCCTCATCATTCTATAAAGCTCTATAAGATCACCCCTAACTTCTACACACCAGAGAAAAAAGTCCCAGCCTAACAAGTCTGTTCTTATAACTCAAACAATCAAGTTCCGGTAGAGTCCTAGTAGATCTCTTCTACACTCTTCCTAGTTTAATAATATCCTTTCTGTAATAGGGTGACTAGAAATGTACACAGTATTTCAAGTATTCTCCTACTTACGCTTATCAGCCTCCCATTAAAAGTAACTATTATATTCGTCTCAATGATTCCCTGTCAATGAACAAAGAGCAAAGAAAATTATAGCACAGGAACAGGCCCTTCGACCCTCCAAGCCTGCACTGACCATTTGCCCAACTTAACTAAAATCCCCTACCTTTCTGGAGACCATATCTTTCGATTCCCATCCTATTCATGATTATTAAGACATTCCTTAAAAGTCACTACCGTATTCACTTCCACTACTACCCCCGCAATGAGTTCCAAGCACCCACTACCCTCCCTATAAAAAACCTGCCTTGTACACCTCCTTTAAATCTTGCCATTCACATTTAAAACTGTGCCCTCCAGTAATTGACTCTTGCACCGTGAGAAAAAACTTCTGCTTATCTATTCTGGCCATGTCTCTCATAATCACGTAGGCTTCTATCAGGTTGCCCCTCAAACTCCATCGTTCCAGTGAGAACAAACCAAGCTTCTCCAACCTCTCCTCAGAGCTAATACCCTCCAGACAAATCAATATCCTGGTAAATCTCTCCTGTGTCCTCTCAAAGCCTTCACATCCTTCTGGTAGTGTGGTGACCAGAATTGAACACTATATTCCAAGTGTGGCCTAACTAAGATTCTATCAAGCTGCAACATGACTTGCCAATTTCTAAACTCAATACCCTGGCCCATGAAGGCAAGCATGCCATATGCCTTCTTGATTTCTCTGCCTGCATTGCCACTTTCAGTGAACTGTGTACCAATACATCCAGATTCCTTTGCCTATAAATTCTCTTAAGGGTTCTGCCATTTACTGTATATTTTCTATTGTGTTAGATCTTCCAAAAATCTGTCATGGCAAGTCCCACAGTCTCATCAATGTCTGGGAAAAGAAGTTTCTTTTAAATTCCCCAGTTGATTTTTTTTTAAAGTTAGTGTCACAAGTAGGCTTACATTAATACCATGAAAATCCCCTTGTCGTTACATTCTGGTATCTGTTCGGGTATACTGAGGGAGAATTTAGCATGGCCAATGAACTTAACCAGCACATCTTTCAGACTGTGGGAGGAAACCCACACAGACATGGAGTGAAAATGCACATTCCCCATAGACAGTGACCCAAGCTGAGAATTGAACCCTGGCGTCATGAGGTTGTAGTGCTATCGTGTTGCCCTTCCTTGTTGACTGTCATGTATTGGTAGCCTCCAGTTTTGCCCTTCACCAGAAGTGGAAATGCTCCCTGTGACCCCGCTATCAAAACTTTCCATAATTATTGACCTCGATCAAACCATCTTCCAGACATTACTTCTTAAGAAAATTGGTCCTGAACCTAATCATCTTTCCCTGAGAAATGTAATCTCATAATATTGCAATCATCCTTCTAAATATCTTTTGTATCCTCTTCAGTGCCTCTGTTTTGATTTTATAATATAGTGATATGAACTATACACAAAAGTCCATGTGTGGTCGAACCATAACTTCTCCATTTTCAATTTTATCTACCTAGAAATATACCTGAATGCTTACTTGTGGGAAATACAGAGATAGCTTGTAAATAAATAAAAACGTCTGGTCCAGCACATTTTTGGTGTGCATCATACATTTATACTCACTGGTTGGTGGGTTTGCTGAGTCTTCGCTTAGTGTCAATATTGAGTCAATAGAAACATGCTCACCTCTGAAAATTGTGGATTCGGTGACTATTCCAGAGACTTACGAACATACAAATTAAGAGCAGGAAGGAAGGACTGCGCATGCTATCTAGCCCCACTATTCTGCAGCTCCTCCCACTAATTTAAAAGTTCAATTTACTCCCAAGATAGTCATTTGTTTTACTTTCTTTACCGGTACCCCGAATAAGAGAGACTTTAACTAGACTTCTTGCAATAAACTCAGAACAATTGTTTATTAGAAAACAAGACTTATTTTAACAAGTTGCAAATGTTGATTAATAGACAGTTGTAATCGGGAAGTGTAACTATCTACCTCTTCTTAAATAATGCCCCCAGAACACAATGCAGATGCACACAGACAAACAAAGGGCAAACAGATAGGGGATAGGATTTTCCACGCCATTCCTCCTCTGCCAACAGAGATGGCACAACATTGGGTGCCAGTTGGATCACATGGCCCTGCCAATATTCATAGTGTTTTGTTTGGCTGAACTACCCCAACACTGGGGAGGCTACCAAGGCAGGACTGGAGGAGGGTGATGGGGACTGGGGGGAGGGGGGGGTCGCCTTCACTGGGATCAATTCCAGACTCGAACAACTTTCTGTTACAATTGCACATTCTTTCTGTGGATTTTCTCTAGGTGCTCCGGTTTCCTCCCAGAGTCCAAAGATGTGCAGTTAGATGGATTGGCCATGTTAAATTGCCCCTTAGTGTCAGGGGAATTAGCAGGGTAAATACATGGCATTACAAGGGATAAGCCCTGGATGGGATTGTATTGGTGTAGACTCAATGGTCCAAATGGCCTCCCCCTTGCACTATAGGAATTGTATAATAAGTATAACATGTATTAGAAATGTCATCACTTACCATGTTGATGAATGGCAAATCTATATTATGAAGTGAGAGGTAGGTGGAAAATGAATGCCAGGAGCCACAAGCAGAGTTCAGCTGCGCTTCCAGAGGTAGAATATCCTGTTTTGGGAAACTTAGTAATTAATGGACCAGGATTTTACATTTTGAGGAAGGGGATAATTACATAGATTGGATTTCCTCCTGGTTTCCATTCCATTCTGGCTTTGATTTTACACTGAGGCAACCAGGGCCTTGGATGGTAATCCCATCTCTGGGCAGCACAATGACACAGTGGTTAGCACTGCTGCCTCTCATTGCCAGAGGCTTAGGTTGGATTCCCGACTTTGTTCACTGTCTGTCTGGAGTCTGCACATTCTCCTCATGTCTGAATGGGTTTCCTCCATGTGCTCCAGTTTCCTCTCGCAGTCTGCTTAGGTGTATTGGCTGTGCTAAATTCTCCCTCAGTGTACCCGAACATGTGCCAGAATATTTTCACAGTAATTTCATATGTTAATGCAAGCCTACTTGTGACCCCAATAAATCAATTTAAAATTTTTTAAAGACACTTAAGCAACAAGTTAATGGTTACTTAAGGGGCCTTTCCCACCCACACTTAATCTTTAGATTGGCAAACGGATGACATTTCAGTGGAAGCAGGCCAAAAAATCAAAATTTGACCTCAGGTAGAAAGGCAAGTGGGTCCATCAGAATGTCCGTTTTGATGAGAACATCTTCCTCTTAAGGGCCAATGATATGCAGACCCCCTTCTCCCAACGGTCCTCTCTGCTGAGACCCCGAGTCCCTCCTCTCACATCACTCCCCTAAAATATTCCTTACCCTCCGCACCCCAGGACACCTGCTACTCACTTGCCCTCTGGGGGTTCCAGGACCCTGTTCCAGGCAGTTCCCTGCAGTGCCCCTTCCAACCACTGCAGCGCTGTGCCTGGAGTGACTGGAGAACCATCAGCCAATCTGATTGTCCTCACAGTTATGTAGATGATCTAATTTCATAATTGCATAATCGGTTAGGATTTATTTTAGAGTCACAAAATCCCGACAGTGTAAAAGAGGCCCTTCAACCCAGCAAGTCTGCACCGACTCTCTGACAAAATATCTTACCCAGGCTTTACTCTATCCCCATAACCCCACAGATCTCCCATGTAATCCACCTAACCTTACACATCTGGGACACTAAGGGGTAATTTAACATGGCCAATCCACCTAATCTGTGGGAGGGGGAGCCGGAGGAAATCCACAGAAACATGGAGAGAACGTGCAGATTCCATATAGACAGTAAGCCAAGGCTGGAATTGAATCTGAATTCCTGGTGCTGTGAGACAGCGGCGCTAACCATTGTGTCACCACAGCTATTTGGAAATTGAAATTCCAACTGAAAAAAATAGAACTTTACTGCATGGGAATACTTTGATGTGGTTGGTTGCTTACCTGTTTGCTGACCTCGCTTTTGCTGCAAGTCAAGGCATCTCTTTGAGTTGGCGCCAGACTGAAACTACCTTCAGGAATATCACAATCCAAGAATTGTTTGATCCTTTTGGGTATCTTTCTTTGTGATTTGCACTGTTATCCACACTCATAATGGAACTCTGTGAATGTTGAGCCTCTCATCTGAAAGATAGCAAAATGCAATACTCAATTAGTACCAAAACATCAAAGTCTGGGTGCCACACTTTAGGCAGGATGTGAAAACCAATTGGAGAGAGTGCAGAAAAGGTTAATTAGAATGGAGTTCCAGGGATAAGGAACTTCAATTATGAAGATAGAGTGAAAAAACTAGAACCATTGTCCTTGGAAAACAGAAAGCTGTGAAGAGATTTTATATCTCTTTGATAGAGAGGCGGCTGGCTGGCGCAATGATGCCTCACAGCGTTAGGGACCTGGTTTCATTTCCGGTCTCAGTTGACTATTTGTGTAGCGTTTCTCTATCTGTATGGGTTTCCTCCAGATACTCTGGTTTCCTCCCACAGTCCAAAGGTGTGCAGGTTAGGTGGATTGGCCATACTAAATTGTCTCTAGTGTCCAAAGATATATGGGTTAGATGGATTAGCCATGGTAAATGTATGAGGTTACAGGGAGAGGACCTGCATAACATGCTCTATCAGAAAGTTAGTGCAAACTCAATGGGCCGAATGACCTCTTCTGCACTGTAGGAATTCTATGATTCTATTCCAAATCATGAGGGGTCTGGACAGAGGAGATAGATAGAAACTATCCACACTGCCAAAAGGATGGAGGGTGAGAGAACACAGATGTAAGTATACCTGAACAGGCGCCAGTGTGTGGTGACTAGGGGACTTTCACAGTAACTTCATTGCAGTTTTAATGGAAGCCTATTTGTGACTATTAAAAATATTAACTTTTAACTTTAAATTTAATTGGCGAAAGACGCAAAAGCTGTATGTAGAGATAGATGGGGAGAGAGGTGGTGGTAGAGGCAGCCCTGTCTCTGTAACCTTATATATTTACTATGTCTAATCTATCTAACCTAACATGTTAGGATACTAAGGGGAAATTTAGCTTGACCAATCCACCTAATCTGCACGAGGAAACCCACGCAGACACTGGGAGAACGTGCAGACTCCGTACAGACACTTCCTGAATTCTGGAAATGAATCCAGGTCCCTCAGGGAGGACCTGAGAGTGTGATGAAGTCTAGTTCACTCTGAGCATTCAAAGAGCAATTAGACTGTTGCGTGACAACGCAAGAATGTGCGGAATTACTGGGAGAAGGCGGGAGAACAACTCATTCGGAAATTCCCCACTGCAACAATTTTGTGGCCAACCTCAACCTTCTGAATGAGAACAGAGCGTGACCCAGGGAAAGTGCTGGCACCAGGAACGTGAGAGAGAGAGCTGCCCACAGCACTAAGGGCTCTCGACAATCACACTATGATATTTTTGCCAGAACCAAAGTTCTTCAGTGTCACCTCTTCAACCGTGGCCACTAGATATGGAATACACAGTTTAACTAGGATTCTTGGCAGTTGCTGCACCGCTGCAGATCTCACTGTGACTGGTCTGAAGGGCACACACAGCCCCTGATTAAGGTGCATGATCCAGGATGGGGGTCGAACACAAGAATTTTTGTTCTGGACTTGCAGAGCCACACCGGGGCACACACACTGTTGCGGGGGAGGGGGGGAGGCGGTGGGGGATGTTCCCAATCCATTCTCTGTCCTGATATTCCCAGTTGGGCTGGAAGATTGAATCCCATCTCAAAGCCCCAGCCTGTGTAACTAAACCATTTCAAGCCACCGAGGCTAAAGGATTGGGAAAAGTGCTGAGCTTGAGGTGTAATTTGCGTTGATACCGATTGGAGTTTCGTCATAGAATCCCCTAATATTGAGTTTGCACCGACCACAATCCCACTCAGGTCCTATCCCCATAACCCCTAACCAGTCCACTGACACTAAAGGGCAATTTAGCATGCCCAATCCACCTTACCCGCTTGTTAAGTGGATTGGCAAGGCACAGCAATACTGTACAGCAATCGGATTCTGCATTCAGTAAGATGTCGAATTCAAAGTTACTCCACACAGGCTGAATGAAATCTAAAGAATTATTTTAGGAATTGAATTGGGAACACAAGATTCACTCACACTACCTAGATAGTGGCTCCCCTGTCGTTCCAAAGTAAGTCCTACTCCTCTTTACAATAGCGAGCCTCCCCCCACTCAACCGTGCCCTTTTCACCTTACTCTGTGGAAAGAGGGTGGTCTCCTTGTCACTGCCTCTTTGTGATAGGAAACACACATTCACCCCACCAACTCAAAGTTTATTTTGTTCTTTTCAACTCCCATGGCATGCGGCGAAAGATGGCGGGTAGGGAAAAAATCCATCACGTCAATGAAAGAGTATTGTGGACACTTAGAAAAGGAATACGATATTTCGATTTTCGGAGGTGCTTCGCTGTGTCACTGTGGGTTAAATCATAAACTTTTCGACAGCAAACATTTGCAAAGGCTACCGGATTATTTTCGATGCCACTTGCCCTCTCCCCCACCACTGCAGGTACCAAAGCTCTTTCACCCCTGCCCAGAACGTTTTCCCCTAACAAATTGATTAATCCGAATGAATTAACACTTCATTTATTTTAAACGCGCCGCAGTTCATCAATTAAAATTTCATGGAGTGATTAAAGCCTTGTAAAAGTTGCATGAGTTCGTTAAGGAAAGAAACATGCCAATGAATTAGGTCAGACTGTTCGGCAGCCGTTTCCTTCTCCACTTGAAATCGGTCCTTATCCAAACGGATCCGAACTTCCAAACTCTTCACTTTGTCTTTTTTTAGTTTACCAGACCAGATCTTCAGCTTTAGAAGCGATTAAGAGATAATAATTGGGATGGGGGTTGAGGGGAGGGGGATTTGCGGGGAGAGGAGGGGAGGGGGTGAGTATCCCATACAATCAGAACCTTGACATCCAGGTCCCAGTCTCTTCACCCACCCTGGTGGGTTTCACCAACACCCTGGGATGAAAAACCACAATTAAAGCTTTCAATATTTAACGTTACAACATTATACACTTTGGAGGAAATCGCAATTACGCCGTCTGTGGACTGACTGGCCTTTGCTGTTGTCAGCATATGACTGTAGAATATCTCCCGTACAATTAAAGCCAACATTTTCACTGTTACTTTCATATTTTGCGTTTGCCACCGTTTCTACCTAAATAGGAGCACAAAGCAAATGATACATCCATCCCATTTTTTAAATCATGTATTTCAATGATAGGATATGCTCACTAAACTAAGTAATTGTGTTATGTTCACTCGTGGGACTTGTGTCGCTGACTAGCCAGCATTTGTTATCCATCCCTAGATACCCATGGAGGGCTTTGAGAATTAACCACATTACTGCGGCTCTGGGATCACATGTAGGCTACACCAGGTAGGGAAGCAGATTTCCTTCCCTAAAGGACATCAGTGAACCAGATGGGTCCTCCCCAAACACTCCCCCCCTCCACCTACCCAAACGGCAATGGCTTCATAGTCATCAGCAGATTCTTAATTACAGGTTTTTAAGAATTCAAATATCGGCTGAGGCGGGATTCGAACCCGGGCCCCCAGAACATTAGCTGAGTAACTCTCAAGCTGGGTGCCTTGCCTTGAATGAAATGAAATAGAGGTTTCTCTTTTAGGTCATGCTATGAGATTTAAACGTTGAGACACATATTCAGGGGCTCCCTGACTGATTTTCGATTTTCTTAGCTGTTTGAGGTATGGGTCTGTTCACTGCTGAGTGAGAAACCGGGCTGCAAAAGTGAAAACAGATCCGAACTGTCTGGTTTCTGGGCTTGTAAAGCTGACCTAAAATTAATGAGGGAAAATATAGTTGGAATTTGAAAACGGTTTCCCCATGTATCGAATCGATAGTGACTGGGCAAGGCTCGAGGTAAATTGCATTAGTCTATCTCGTTCTTGGAAATTTTAAGATATTCATTATGTGTTGTTGTTAGCATAATATGTTTTATACTGTATCACATAGGGCGTTTAAACTGGTATATTAATAAACATTTAATATAGTGCGTAACGTAACAGCAATGTCGCACGACAATTTTTGTTTAAGGCAATATGACAAACCCAAAATAAAAATTCAGAAGTTGTTGAAATCGCGGTCTAAGTTGGTTGTGATCGAGAAAAGATCATGTGCGAATCACTCACTATACATGCGTCTAGTGTAGAGCGATTCGCACATGCGCTAGCATGCATTCAGCACTGCTTTAGCATCACAGGCATTTCACTGTATATAACAGTTTTACAGCACTACTGCATTCAGGCACCATAGCCAGCTGTCAGTGGAAAATCCCTATTGAAGGGTTGTTCAGAACAACATGTGCTTATTAAAAATAATTCACGATAATATCGACACGAAGTGTTCATTCGCACATTGCTGCACACAGTTCTTAAGGGAATTGTGATCCACTGGTTAGTGTCTGAGCGCTGATATGCGCGATTTGTAGGAGGTGGGGAAATCTACATTCGACATTTCAATACGTGTCTCAAAAATACACCCTCTCTCTCTCCCCATCCTATTAAAAAAGTAGATGGCACATGCATCCCGTATCTGAGAAGGTTTTTAAAAATTGAAATTATTGATTGTGATTTCAATACTTTTAGAACTATATAGTGGGAATGGGTACAAATCTGGACGTTTTTCAACCACTTGAATGATTTTTCTGTATATAAAGAGAATATATGGCTGTGAAACGGTGGCCCACACTGCAGATTATGTTTTAAAAACAAGCAGATCTGATCTATATAAAAGCAAATTGCTGCGGATGCTAGAATCTGAAACCAAAAGAGAAGATGCTGGAAAATCTCAGCAGGTCAGACAGCATCTATAAGGAGAGGAGAGAGCTGACTTTTCGAGTCCAGGTGACCCTTCTACCAAAGCTAAGAGGCAAAGGGATATCTGGACTCCCAACGTCACTCTTTTCTCTCCTTATAGATGCAGCCAGACCTGTTGACTTTTCCAGCATTTTCTCTTTAGATCCGGTCTGTATTTGACCAGAAGATCGATTTCGTTCCTTGAATAAGGTACCGAAATGTCAACTTGTGGCCTCAAGGGAACACAGCAACTTCCATCCGGAAGAATTTCGCTAGTGAAAGTGATACCTCGAGTGTTACATAAACTGAATGCCTCTCTCTTTACAAAACATCTGACAACACCTTGTGCAGCTCCACTGCAAGCGAGAATGGCATGTTTATACAACGTTTTTAAAATAATAAAACTTCCCGAGGCATTCACAGTAACATTCTAAAACAAAATATGACATGGAATTACTTCATGGGATATTAAGACGGATGAGCTGAATCTTAGTCGAAAAGGTATCATAGAATAGAGCCCCTACAGTGCAGGAGCAGGCCATTCGGCCCATCGAGTCTACACTAACTCTCCGAAAGAGCATTCCAGCCAGGCCCTACCTCCTCCCTTTTCCTTTAATCCCCCACATTTATCCCACCTAATCTGCACTTCATGGGACACTAAAGGACAATTTAGCAAGGCCAATGCACCTAACCTGCACAGCTTTGGACTGTGGGAGGAAACCGGAGCATCCGAAGGAAACCCACGCAGACACGGGGAGAATGTGCAAACTGCACACAGACCGTCACTCAAGCCTCGGAATTTAACCCGGATCCCTGACGCTGTGATGCAGCAGTGCTAAGCATTGTGTTACCATGACTCTAAGGAGTCTTGTAAAGAGAAGTGAATGTAAGCAAGATGTTCAGGAGCTTAGAGTCAAAGAGAATAGAGACCATTCAATGGTAATTAATATGGGGGAATTCTCGGAAACTACACACACACACACAAGCATACATGTATGCATACCCAGCGACCAAATGTCACGCTTCATTTGTTATGGATGAATAAAAGTGATTTAAAAATAAAAGAAGTTATTAGCCTAAAGCCTGAAATTTACAACAATTACCATTGCTCTGTGAATGAGGTTATCCGTTTACAATCAACTAGTGACTGCGATTTTAGAGAGATGACTTGAAATGGACAGAGGAAGTTAAAACCAGATCCCTGACTGCTGATGAAGACTATAGATTATGCAGCGTGTGATATGAAATAGATTAGCAAAGCTCCTCCTGCGTTGCTCCCTGTTAATCAGAGGCTATGTTACAAGGGGAAGGGGTTGTTCGTAAAAGGTCCCAAACACAGCGGAGTGGTCGTTCAACTAATCCTGAAAAAATTGGGTTAATTGGAAGCAATGTGAGTTCTGGAAATCTGAAAAAAAAGAGCAGAAAGGGCCGGAATTGCTCAGCGGGTCTGTCAGCATCTGAGTTAACCTTCCCGTCCGATCCTGACTCTTTCTTATATTTCAAGAAAAGTCACTTTCGACTGGAAGCGTCAACTCTGTTTCTCTCTACACAAACGCTGCCAAATCTGCTGAGTATTTCCAGCAAAACGGGATCATCTCTGACCAACTGCAAATGGGCAAATACATTTGTTCTCTCATCTGGCGTGTGTAATTACACAAATAAATCGACAACAGCTCTCGTACAACGCATTCCCTTGTATTAAAAACCTCTCGAATAACGTCACATAAGTGTTATCAAATAAAATGTAGTTAACATAGAGTTTTATAGCACAGAAAAGGGCCCTTTGGCTCATCGTGCCTGTGCTGTCCATCAAGCACCTACCTATTCTCATCCCATTTTCCAATATTTCTTCCGCAATATTTTTGTGCCACGGCGTTTCAAATTCTCTTCTAAATGCTTCCTAAATGTTGTGAGGATTCCTGACTCTATCTGCTTCTCTGAAAGGGAGTTCCAGATTCCCACCTCCCTCTGGGTAATTCCCGCCCCCACCCTCCCAAATCCCGTCTAAACCTCCGGGCCCCTTAAGTTAAATCTATGACCCTTGGCTACTAACTTCTCTACTAAGGGATAAAGTTTATTTCTATTTACACCATCTCTGTCCCTTATAGTTTTGTGCATCTCAATCCCCTTCCCTCCAACCTTCTCTGCTCTAAGGAAAAGCCTAACCAGTTTATCTTCTTGGATAAAACTCTCCAGTCTAGGCAACATTCTGATGAATCTCCTCTGCATCCTTTCTAATGCAAATGCTTACAAAGCAACCTTCTATGCAAGATAGGCACACCTGTTTAGAGTTTAGGATATCCCTGTCTATAGTGAAGATTAGGCAATATATGTATTTCATTTTCTTCCTTTACCAGGTTTATCCCCAACCCAAGCAGAATCTTTTGGAAAAGCATTTGGAAATACAAAGTTTGAAGTCAAAATTCAGCTCCAAATTTGAACAAGGACAACGCACACTGCGGCTGCTTTAACATATATTCTGTACTGTTTGCAATATGATGAATAGAACATTTAGTTGCTGTAATCATCCCGAATCTATCGATAAATACAAGGACATGGCCAGAATTTCTCTTCATTTGGCAGTTTTGAGTTCAGATACGTATTATGCTGTAACTGCTGACGGGTAACTAAAATTTTGAAGGAAACGATTTTATACAGAATAATGTAAGACATGAACTCCAGATGTTTTCAGAACATTTTCTGCGCGTTTGATGACTTCCCAATGGACGAGGCATGATTTATCATCTGATCCCGTCATTCACCATGTACAGGCATTCGTGTTGTCCACCTGAAAGAAACCTCTAGATGTTATTGACACAGTTGCTTCCCTTTAAGCTATGACTTGGGTGCTCTCCAGCCCGAGAACTTGCAGGAACTCAATGCGCAGGCTTCTAACTAAGGCACAGGCCTCTGCAGGAAACCCTTTTTTGCGCATTATAAATGCCGAAAAGCTAACACAGGTTAATAATTGACTTGTGAACTTATGTTATTTTACAAGCCTGTAGTTTTTCTGTAGTACAGGAGAAAGGACGGGCGAGGAAAGATGGCCTATCAGGCCTGTGTTATACTGTCCTACTCAACTTGGACGGTTCAAGACACCTTTCCGTTCATTCCCGCACAATCACATGGGGCTGACAAAGCGAGAGAGATGCTGTTACTTTTTCTGTTTTGTAGAGAATGGAGAATAGCAGAAATAAATGAAAGCTATTTTGACCTTTTTAGTTTGTCATTTTTGTTGCTAATTTCCTATTTTATTTATTCGGAGCGGAAATTCCGCTTCTGCGCTTGTTAGGCTCACGATTTTCCTTCTTTTAGCTTCAAGAAAGGAGACATTGCGGGTTAACAAGTGAAAAAGATTAGCGCCTAATCTATTGCTTTTGGAATTGCATAATTGGAGCTTTTCCTTCTGTCTGAGACTTGTCCGTTGTATATTTCCTATCTACAGTGACTTGCTGTAGAAAGTTGAGGGGATTTGTTGCTGTGGTACTGGCACTTGACAGTAATTCAGCAAATCCACGTTAATACTCTGCCGACCAGGGTTCGAATTTCACCGGGGCATGAGGGTGAAAGTTGAATTCAACAATAAAATCTGGAATCAAACCATCGTCGATTGTCGTAAAAGCCCAGCTGCTTCACTAATTTTCTTTGGTGAAGGAAATCTTCCCCACCTTATCTGGTCTGGCCTATTCCAGATCAGTAAGGAGTCTTACAACACCAGGTTAAGTCCAATAGGTTCGTTTGGTAGCAAAAACCACTAGCTTTCGAAGTGCTGCTTCTTCAACCGGTGAGTGGGATTTCAGTTCACAAATAGGGTATACAAAGACACAAACCCAGTTTACAAAATAATAAACCTGGTGCTGTGAGACTTCTAACTGCGTTTACCCCAGTCCAAGCCGGCATCTCCATATCTCTTATTCCAGATCCATGGCACTCTCAACATTCACTGTACTGCTCTCTGAAATGGCCCAGGAAGTCAGTCAGTTCAAGATCAATTCGGGATGGGCAATAAACACTGGCCCAGCCACATCCCAGAAATGAAATTAAAACAAATACAAATCAGCTGTTGAAATTGAGAAGGGCAACACACTCGCAAGATTCATCATTTATATCTCAATAAATAGTATGCCTTTGGCCACGATAACTAAACTCATATCGTACTACTGCAATGTTAAAAAAGACATATATGTCCTATGTAAAGCAACTTGCAACTAGTTCGAATGAAGAATGTTATCTACCAGGATTTATGTCAAATGCCTTAACAACCATTTACAACAGAACGATGTTGAAAATTAGCAGAACCTTTCGATAGGGGCACAGCCGATGTCTAAATCGCTTTTAATGATACCAGATATCTATTATTCTGTCAGAAATATCCAACCGCATTGTTTAATTGCGACTTCTCAGAAACTTTATAAGTCGCTAATGATTGACGAATAGTATCACTTATGATAACCACTGACATCCACGAGAGATAACCGGCGTTTTTTGTGATTTTTTTTATTTTAACACTTAACCAATAAAAGTTTTTGATTGTGCCTGATATTAACTGTAAAAGAGAGTGTACACTGCTACTGAACTGAAGCTATTACTGTGGTCATATTCGAATAGAAATGCATCGTATTACAATCGCATATCATTGAAAATGGGGCGCAGATATAAATTATTAACAGGATAGTGCTATTAACCCTTGGATTGGTGTTTCTGACCGCTGCTTCGCTATAAAAAGTAAATACATTCAGTTTTTCGATTGGACTAAAGCTAATGTCCCCACGTCAGAGTACAATTATATTTTATCACCTCCAAGCCCATCTACAGGGTCAATCAAACGCAATACTTCGCTGAGCAAAGAAAAACTGGAATGCAGACTAGTAAAAAAGACCGCTGTAAGAACATGTTAGACCGTTCAGCATAACGCAACATTGCATCGTGAAAACTTCTCACGCTAAGATCTACGAAGGTGGGCGACCAAAACGATTTATGATAAACGATTCAGGCCACGTGTATCGCTGGAAATCATTCTGTGACATCCTATATAACTGCCGTGAGCAGATATTACATGTAAATGTGTATTATGGAACGGCGCATTGGCATACAATATTCAAAATAACTGATTTTAGAAACTAGCATGGATCTTTAAACGTTTAAACAGTGTTGGGGAAATGTCATTTTCTTTATTTATTCGCCTGAACAGAATGGTGATCATGAGGAAAAAAAGACTTGCGCTTTTCCTGAACATCAAGCGTCTCAAAGCACTTCCAAGTGTAGTCACTGCTGTCATAATGCTAGTCACTATTTTGTTGATCGAAAGTGAGGGCTAAAACAGGGCGTGCATGATTAAATAAAACACTTGCAAATAATAAATGCGTCATTGATCTATTCGGGTAAGACTTTTTGTCAATGATATAGCCCGGAACATGTGTCGTTTCTATTCAAATCGAGTTATCGCGTGTAAAAAGACAGACTGGTACATCAGCGACAGAATAACATTCTCCAGAAATGGAACCGATGGAATGATATAGCTCAGGATAAGCTAGGGGGTTAACTGAAATAATAAAGCTCCGTAAAGTTGCCCTGTCAATAAAGACTTCAAGAACACATTTGAATTCATTCTACATACAGCCGACTGGATGGATTGGTGTCATTCGCATATTTTAAATGATTTAGGTGTTGCGAAAAGGGATAAATTCCTACACTTAGGTGAGGGGAATATGCCTACGTGGATAGCATGTACCCCCATCCTCTTCCAGGCAATATTTGTTTGATGGTCCTTGGATATTTTTTCCACCATTGCTGTCAGAGGAGATAGCGCTGGCAGAGTCCGGTGTCGAATCCTTGACTCCTGAACGCTGCTTCTTCGGTTTGAGGGAGAGACACAAGTAAATCAACTGATCAACATCCAGGTGCAGGGAGTGGGGGGGGGGGGGGGGGAGCTTCATCTTTAACTTATGTCCCAACTTTGATTAGAGAGCAGCAGCCGCCGTTCGGAAAACACTTGGGATTAAGGCACAAGGTGGGAGTGGTGGGGTGGGGGGGGGGGGGGGGGGGGAGGGCACCCCACCCTTAGCAACACACCGAGAGAGGAGTGCAATCTTCAGCCCACTTTCCCAGTGCAATCTGGACCAGCCACATGAAGACTTAACGTGAGCAAGAAAGACTTAATTGCCCTTGAATGCTGCAGCCAGAGCCTTCTCCTCTTTGCAATGTTTCCAATCGCTTCCTATGACTGGAATAGCTATTTTCCACGTGTTCATGAGCAGCTTGAGCTGGAAGGAGGTTGTATTATGGGAGCTGTAGTCTCCCCTTTCCTTTAACTTCCCAGCTTAGTACTAGCGGAGAGGGGGAGAGCTGTCAATCAATCAGAAGTGAGGTTTCAGCACGCCTGCGCACATTCTCCCCCCCAGTCCTCCTCCAATAGGCTTCAGCCTCTCTGCCTTGTCTCCGGGCAACCGCTTCCCCAGCTCCGACGGGCGGGACGGTAAAATCTCGCGCGAGCGCCAGAGAGGCTGGGCCGAGAGTGGGGAGCAGGTGTAAGCGGAGCCTCTGTGTGTCCCAGGCAGCAATAGAGAGGCAGCACTCGCTGAGACACACACAAGAGAGCAAGCGGCGGCCTGCAGCTCCACAGAGCTCTATGTACATGTTTACAAAAATATACCCCAATGTATCTATAGATACATCTCCATCTGTGCCCCCAACTTTTGCTTTCTCTTTAAGTCCTGTTCCAGCCGTCTTTCCTCTCTCTCTCCAGCATCCCTATGTACAGTGTTCAAAATGATGTCCATGAACAGCAAACAGCCAGCCTTCGGCATGCATCATACCCTACCTGAGCACAAGTACACTTCTCTGCATTCCAGCTCGGAAGCAATAAGGAGAGCCTGTCTCCCAGCGCCGCCGGTATGTAGCAATTTCCCTGTCTCACTCTCTCATTCCCTCTCTCTCATTCTCTCTTTCCATTTCGCCCTCTCTCTCTTTGCCTCTCATTCTCCTTTTCCCCCTTCTCTCTCTCTCTTTCCCTTTTTCTCTCATACTCTCACTCTATTTCCCTTTCTCCCTCAGTCTGTCTTTCCCCTTCTCACTCTCCTTTTCCTTCCCTCTCTCTTCTCTCTTCCCCCTCTCTTCTCTCTCCTTTCCCTCTCTTTCCTTCCATCCCCCTCTTTCTTTCCCTCTCTCTTGCCTCATCTCTCACTCTCCCCCTCTCTCAATCTCTCTCTCTATGCCTCTGGTGAATTTTGAAATCGGTAGCATTGCTAGGCTATCGTTTGTCAAATGCAATGTGTTACAAAAAATGTTCAATTCTATTGTAAATGGGATTTGCACCAACATGTGCAATTGGAACAAATTTTGGTTTTGGGGATAAATGGGGGAGGTTTTCTGCTTGTTATGGTTTGGGAATGAGCTGTTGATGTTTAATTTCTCTCTCTCTCTCTGTGTGTTTCTGGTCACAGCTGCAGAGCAATATCTTCGCCAGCCTAGATGAAACTTTGTTAGCCCGCGCCGAGGCTCTGGCCGCCGTGGATATCGCCGTGTCCCAGGGCAAGAGCCACCCGTTCAAGCCGGACGCCACCTACCACACCATGAACACGGTGCCGTGCACCTCTACCTCGGCGGTGGCCCTGCCGCACCCGTCCGCCCTCGCCACCCACCCGCACCACCACCACCACCATCACCACCACCACCACCACCACCAGCCGCACCAGCCGCTGGACCCGGGCGAGCTCATCGACCACCTCAGCTCGTCCTCGCTGACCCTGGCCGGGGCCATGGCGGTGACCGGGGCAGCAGGAGGAGGAGGAGGAGGAGGAGGAGGAGGGGGAAGTGGTGGAGGGGGAAGCGGAGGGGACAGCGGCGGGGGAGGAGGAGGAGGAGGAGGCGGAGGAGGCGGCGGCGGAGGAGGAGGAGGCGGTGGGGTGGTGTCCACCTCCTCGCACCCCCACGCGGCTCACATGCACAGCCTGGGACACCTGAGCCACCACCACCACCACCCGCACCACCACCCCCCGCACCACCACCACCACCACCCGCACCAGGCGGCCATGAGCATGACCCCGCACCCCCCGCACGGGCTGGTGGGCCACGGGGTGGCTCCGGGCATCCCCTCGGTCAACGACGTGGACGCCGACCCGCGGGAGCTGGAGGCGTTCGCCGAGCGCTTCAAGCAGCGGCGCATCAAGCTGGGGGTGACCCAGGCGGACGTGGGCGCGGCGCTGGCCAACCTCAAGATCCCGGGCGTGGGCTCGCTGAGCCAGAGCACCATCTGCAGGTTCGAGTCCTTGACTTTGTCCCACAACAACATGATCGCCCTCAAGCCCATCCTCCAAGCCTGGCTGGAGGAGGCGGAGGGGGCGCACCGCGAGAAGATGAACAAGCCCGACATCTTCAACGGCGGCGAGAAGAAGCGCAAGCGGACCTCCATCGCGGCGCCGGAGAAGCGATCCCTGGAGGCTTACTTCGCCGTCCAGCCCCGGCCCTCCTCCGAAAAGATCGCGGCGATCGCCGAGAAACTGGACCTGAAAAAGAACGTTGTGCGGGTTTGGTTTTGCAATCAAAGACAGAAGCAAAAGCGGATGAAATTTTCCGCTAACCACTAGCTACCCCAGAGACACACACAAGAGAACGGAATCCCTCTTCCTTTCCCATTCTTTTTTTTTTGTCCTCATTGCTGACAGACTGCAAAGCAGACCGTTTTTGTTTTTTCTTTTTTTAAAAAAAAAAGCAAATCTCTCCTCGGAGGATCCAACTTGCGTTATTTCATCCGCACCGAATCCCAGATTTTCTTTTGTTGTGACTCTTCTTCATTTAAATTCACTTGCTTTTTTTTAAAAAAAAAATGTTGTGGTGAGGGGGTGGGAAATCACAAACAAACAAAACAAACACACACACAACAACAAACAAACAACAAAAAAGAAACGAGACAGGAACGTGTCGACGATGGTAATCAGGCGAAATCCTTTGGGTTCTGAAGGCACCGTTGGTGTTTGTGTTATTTTTCACGTTATTGGTGAAGTATGCAAAAAAAAAAGGTAATTCCCGTGCCGAAATCTCTCGATGAAACTGTTACACGAGCTTGGCCGCTATGTTGTGAAAGGAAACGAACAAAATTGTTGGGAGGGGGTGGGGGGGGGGGGGTGGCGAGAGAGGGAAAAAAAAAGTTATTTTGATGCGCACCCACTCCAGTAATCCTTCCCTCCGTCTAAACCAGTGTTTTCTGTAATCCTTCCCTCCTTGGCGGAAGGGGGCAATAAGTTATCTCCACACTTTCCTGCTATTCACCAACTCGAGATGTCTGTTACGCTTTGCCGTTATCTTAACAACTTTCAGACGGTAACTGCTCCAGTTACAACAGAAAACAGAGTTCAGACAGTTTATTCTTTTTTAAAAAAAACAACAGCGTCAAACATTCATTTTGAGTGCGAGGTAAGGGCACAAGGGTGGGGGGGGGGGGTAGCTTCACCAGTTAACGTCCTGGTCTTCAAATTATTGGGGAGGGCCAGCAGCACAAGGCTCGTGAGTAACTCTGGCTCGATTTGCTGTTCGGGTCAGTATTGATGCAGACTGCGATATAGCGTTATTATTTCGGATTCTTTAAAAAAAAAGACAAAATCTACAAAAAAGATCACATAATTGACATTTTACAATCGTTTCCAAAAGTTCTGCATGCTGATCGGGTCACTTTTCTGTTTCGTTTAATGGTTTGCAATCGTAAACGGGCGTTAGTTCTCGGCACTTCCGTTCTGGTAATTGCACTAAAGAAAAGTACGTGGCAGAATTTAGTATATTGTACTGGTTGGTGGTGGTGGTGGGGACATGTTTGCATATTACGGTTTACCATTTAAAAAAAAATATCCAAGTTGATTCTCGCCTCAAAACCTTTTGATATAGGACTAACCAAAAGTTTTCGCATCAAATATTCACACTAAATTATTGATTCTGTTTTGGGTAGGAATACCTCCTTTGCAGGCACCTAAAATAGGCGCTCAGAAGCAAAATAACTGCATGAGCTGAGGAACGGAGACCCGAATTTGGCGCCTATGGACTGGACACACAAATGTTTATGTCTGCAGCGCAGACATTCTATGCATTGGAACTGACATGAGCACTATAAGGGTGGGTAGCTTGATAGAACCTTGTGGATGGTGTGATTTCACTATTTACTGCCTGTTTTCACTAGACACTACATTCTGACCGTGTTTATAACTGTACATAAGTGTTTAATGTAAATAACTTTTTAATTTACGCACATGTATGTTTACAACTGCAGCCACGTGTGCATCATTCGTTTTAAAAAAAAGGAAAACAAAAGTCTCACTTTAAGTCGATTCCTGTACAATGTATATTTGCCAAGCTTTCTCCTGGATTGTGTTTTTTTTTAATTTATCTACTTATTTATTTAAATTATTTCTGTAAGCCAAATACAACAGGGAGATGTGTCATATCACATTTACTAATAAAAGAAAAGAAGCGAAAAAACTGTCCTTTTTTTAAGGTGTAACGTTCCTTTGCATTTAGGGGGTGGTAGGCAAGTAAAGCTGAGAATCAAATGGTTAGATGTAAAATCCAAATGGTTGCGAATATCTATGACATGAAAGCAGTTTCTAACTTTCCCAGTTCCGGTGTCCGTGAACACACGCCATTAACAAAGAGCGAGAACCAACAATCATTTTGATTTGATTTGGTTTATTATTGTCACATGTAGCAGTATACAGTGAAACGTATTGTTTCTCGCGCGCTATACAGCGTATACCGTTCATAAAGAAGGGAAGGAGATAGAGTGCAGAATGCTGTGTTACAGTCATTGCTAGGGTGTAGGGAAAGATCAATTTAATGCAAGGTAGTTCCATTCAAAGTCTGACGGCAGCAGAGAAGAAGCTGTCATAAACTGAAAGTCTTGAAGAATTTTAAGTTCGCGGGTTTTTTGAGCTGTTAAAAATAACATACAAAACTTGGGTTTGCAATCGTAGTTTTACTTTCAAACCTCCCCAAATTGGGACAAAAGCAAAATACTGCGGGTGCTGGAATCTGAAACAAAAACAGAAAATGCTGGAAAATCTCAGCAGGTCGGATAGCATCTGTGGAGAGAGGATAGAGCCAACGTTTCCAGTCTGCATGGCCCTCCCTCAGAACTCTCTCCACAGATGCTGTCAGACCTGCTGATATTTTTCCAACATTTTTCTACCCAAATCGGAACAGTTGCGCTTGTGCGTGGTATCAACTGAGCAGCTTTTGCAGAAAAATGTAAGTTTTCCTGAGGTTTCGCGTTACTTTCCGCCCAGGTGTCACCCACTTCCTGAGTTTAACGTTGTAATTTGCAGGGGCATGGTGGAACATATTGTGATGCCACCTACTGCATTAGTCGAACACTTCCCATCCCGAGCCTCAGTTCAAAGCGGCAATGTTTTGGATAACCCTGTTAAATCTCTCGCGCCTTTCCAAAAAAGAAATGCACTGATAGGACAACACTATCATAAAAGGCAACACTTCCACGCGTACAAAGAATCGAAATGGAATATCACTCAGTCTCACCGACCTCACCGGCATTGGTTGGAACCAACGCTAAATTTTGGATACCGAGTACCCGAACTATATATTTTTGTCCAGTTCAGTCAGTGCGACATTGATGCAGTTATTATCAATGAATAAACGAGAGATTCACATAAGGACATAAGGAAATTGTGGTACATTTACACATGTAAAGCCATGCCATTAAAGTCCCAAGCTAGGACGCAGGTAAGATCTTATAATTACATGAAGCATTGAGATAAGCAGACACAATCCAAGAAAAAAGGCTGCTGGTGGTGTTGGGGGGTGGGGGGGGGGGGGTGGTGGTGCGGGCAGGGGGGGGGGGGGTACAATAAATAACATGTAACATCTTCGGAACAAATTCGAAGCACAATCAGGAGTCAGATTTGAACAACGTGACCGATCGCATTATAGTGAAGAATTAACCTTTGTAACATTCATTGGATTTCAACTAATATGCTAACATTTTTTTAAACAAAATCTATTAGGTGCAGAAATAAACTAACACTTTAGGGAGAAAGTTGAACTTCCGTTTCCAAGACCATGTTAATATTAATTGTTATAATCCGTCTCTCTGTGCCTCACCGTGTCCGTATTAAACCCGGGCCGTTTGATATTGTCTTTAAACTTCAACAAATTCCTGAAAGCAACGGGTCACGATCCTTAAGGAATAACGTGAGAATTGTGGAATTCGCATGTAACACTTGTTCGGCGATTGGTTTCAACTTATATTAAAGCGTCATAAATGAATAATAGACAGACGCTGCCATGATCCTATTGATTTTTTTCCCTCTTGTCTGATACCTTGGCTAATTTCTCTGCTGGTTCAACAAGGCGGCACTGCATTGTAACCCAGGCTTATCACAGAAACCTTGGGGGTTGCCTTGAGAAATCACATTCCAAATTACCTGCAAAACAAATTCTCTTGATTTCGGTTCAGCCGCTCGGATGATCACGTGCGTGTTTAGGGCGCCATAAATTACTTTTAATGCAATTATCTCTCTCCAATTCGAAATAGATGACTCTAAATGCCCTCCTGCTCAAGTTCTTCTGATATGTTAAACCGGTATTTCGGAATAAGTTACTTGCACAAATGTTGTTTGTTTTCCAGTATTTATTTAATTAGTTTAAAGTAAAATACTCTTCGTCACTGAAGTTACTGTTTTTAACTTCTTTTATTCCATGTCGAACATGGAAGTACACAACTCAAGTCAGATCGTGTTATCATTACACTATCTAAGATACTGGATTCATTTTTATTATAATGCACACAGCAATCCGATTCAGCCTGATACATGGACACATCTCCCTAACACAACTAGCTGCATTCGCCATTCGTAATTATTGCCCTTTGCATTGCCAGATCTAAGAGGATTCTCGCAAATGTAATTACGAATTGCTTTGTAAATAATTCATGTTAAGAGATTCAACAAATTAATAAAGCGAATGATGACAAGAGGCTAATTAAAACTTTGGTAATTGTTGTCACGACAGCTTTGTTGTGTGGCACGGTGCAAAACCCTCTTTGAAAAAAAATTTGCTTTGATAAGAAAAAATGTCCCAGTAGGCTTTTAAACACTTTGAAGTTTATTTAATTTACATTTATTCTTTAATTGCATTTAACAAACGATTTATTTCAATCCGTTCCCTCTTATGACTTTTATCCTCGTCTTGACGCCAAATATTAAAGGAATACGGAAGCTGCACAAGCGAAGTGGTTACTGGGTTTTACCCGCCTCCTTCCTCCCAAATAGGAAGCTTTCCAAAAAGGAAATAATAATTTAAGGAGAAAATAAAATCTGATGTGTGGCACACACACACACACACACACACCAAATATAAGGATTTGAAAACACAATTCTGCCCATTAGAACCAACCTCGGCCAATCTCTGCAGAAATTGGAATGCATAAACAAGATTGTTTTAAACTCGCTGTAAATTCGCTTATTTATCGGAAATTTGCAAGTGCGCACCCGGGGTTAAATTTTCCGCAATTGCTTTCAGCAATGAAGTCCTTTGCTAAACGTGCTGCATTTGCAAATTGTTGAGAGCGGTTTAAAAGAAAACGCGAATCAAATCTTTCAACCACTGAACGGGCGATGCTCAATTCTGAGTTGACACTGCCACGTGGATATCGCGGATAAAAATAAAAGTGGCACTGGTTATTTTCTTGCTAAAGCCGTAGCCACTCTGAATAAATCCAACTCACGACCTCGCCATCTCCACTGTAACATTTTTTTACAGGTTCTATTGGCAAGATTCCGAAGCGGCTTTGTCGAATCAACCACAATGCAGAAAGAAACACTAGATGGCAGTGTCAGAGGTCAAACTGGTGAGGACCACCTACAAAAGGACAGTGGAGTACATGTTATTTCATAACGCTTGTGCCCCGTATACTTTCTGGCACATTTTGCACCCCCCCCCCGCCCCCCCCTCCCCCCCTCCTCAAATCTTTCGAAATCCTCCCAGAACCATCCATCCATCCATCCATCCACCGAACTGGCCTGCTTAATGTGGCTTCATGTGAGAAATGAGCTTTCGACACATGCCTTTAAAAAAAACATCGTCCCAACTGCTTGATAAGTCTATGGGAAACTCATTTACACAAGGAATTCTCAGGCAGTCAGGTACTGATGATAAACAATTAATGAATCTTGGGACCTTACGTGTCCCGCTACTGTGTCAGAATAATTTAACTGTAACATTAGCACGACTTTTCCCACATCAAAGAGGCGATTGCAGCTTATAGGAGTTTAAGGGGTGAAAGCATGCAAAAAAAAGGGCAACCCTCTCAGATCTCTTCCTGCACGTTGCTACCCAAGTTGTTGAGGTTTTTTTTTAAATTTCATGAATATTGACATCTCAGCAGTTCGTTTCTCAATAAATGGATTCAGTCTATATAGATATAATGCGCGTTTAAAAATGTTAAATACAGTTAATGCAATATTAATCGCCTTTGGTGATATAAAATGCAATATATCCAGGCAGCAGCTTGCTTTTTCCAGGCGCGGTGAGGGAAAGGGGCACAGCTGCAGTCTTTTTTGCCAGCAAAAAAAGCTATATTTATTGCTATTGTCTGACTTTTGCCAACCAAGACAGAGACACTTTAATGGGGTAAGGACACCTACTTTGTCTTAAATATCTATTATAGATCTTGAGCGGCTGCAGGGGTATTTTTTTCTCTCTCTCTCATCTTAGTCACTGGACACGTTTTGACCGTGATTTCTCTTAAAATTTAAATACTGGAAAACGATCCAGCGAATAAGCTATTTCATCAAATTATTGTCGGCAACAGGCGACGCCGTTAGTAATCTAGCAAAATGTAAGGTGTTAAGGGGTTTGCGGAAACAATAGGTGATATCTGAATTTGCAATAGGGAACACCTGCGACGTAAAGAAAGTGCCCTTCTACAGAGCTGGTGTGTAATTTGCCCACCGTAGAATGTGTATGATGGTTTTTCAGGCAAACCCCCCGCAGCAGAGGGAAAGCCGAGAGAGTCAACGAAGTAACTAAAGGATTTCTGGAAATCGAATAATGCCCAGTTCAGATGGTATTGTCTCGCAGATGTCAATTCTTTCACGGGAATCTTGTGGCGATTTCCTAAGTTCACTTCCGAGCCGGTGACAGTACCTGATATGGCTTGTGCAGAAGTTTTGCAAACTTCTGTGCATTGCTACAAAATCCCAACTGAACTTCCGCGTTTCGTGGTTTAGCGCATATTTTACACTGACTCTGCCAGCGAAATGCACCGTTGCTAAGAAATACATTTCTTTCCACAGACCTGTAAATAAAACGGATTATTGGACGCATTACTTCGTCAAGTTATACTTTAAGGCAACAAAATGCATTGGCATCGGTATTTGAATTTCCCTGAGCATTTAGAGTGTAATTATGATGGTAGCTTACAAATCTCTCCTTTGTCGGAAGCCGAGGGTTTTGCGAATTATAACTGCAGTCTAAATTTCTAGTTTAATTTGGACATAATGTCGAAGGGATATTTTGCAGGAATTTACTGTAGAGGCGCGACAAAAGTTAGACAATAAAGAATTGTCTGAATTCAGAACTCTTGAACAATAAACTTCTATTCGATTCAACATTATCCCGTGAATGATTTTTTAACTGGAATAGTATTGGTAGATTTTTTTTGTAATATAGCCACTAGCGACTTTGCAGAGGTCAGGGCTGAAAGAAGGATAAAGTAGAGTGAGTGTATTACAGAACCGATGTTATTATTTAAATCACATTTGCTGACATATATACAAATGTATTGGTTTGTCTTAAGGAGTAATAAAATTGTGTTTTAAGGGTGCCGGTCATCGTTGTATCTTTTCCTCTATTTGGTTAGGGTTTCATTCCAATTTGAGTTACCAGGTATTCGCGCAAGAGTCAAGCTACTGTTTTACCATTGATGCACATGTAACTAACTAGCAACGGGCGAGCGGGGACATCAACACTGCCTTGACTGTTGTTTAAGCATCTTTAAAGACGTCTGGCAGATTAATGCAACATTTGCAGCCGTTCTGAAATAACATCAGGGAATGTAATTGCAATGTAGTCAGGTGCTTGTTGACATGCTCGGGTCCTCTTAGAAAAGTGTCACCATCAAATTTCATACTACATAAATTTGCACAGAGCATCCAGAAAACATGCTTTATGTAGCAGTGGCTCATTTGAAGTTTAAAATTCTACAAGGAGAGCTTGAGATGGCAGTTTCACTCATCTCTTTGAACCTCTATTTTAAAGTGATTTTTATATAAAAGGCATTAGAGCTGGGATCCCTTTAAGTATAAGTCTGTCATTGGCAGTAATGCATTATTGAAAGCCTATCAAACAGCTCTGTGCTCTGACTTTACGAGGCGTACAGAAGATGAAGTCTGACTGTCTGACTGCACAAAAGCCTCTAATATGTTAATCGCCGTAGGGGATGCCTAAGGTACCATTTCAAGCTGCTTCGCACACCATATGTCGGGCCGTTTGCCACATGTATCTATTAATCAAAAGGAAGCACACTAGAACACCAGCCACCCCACCTTTTTCTAACCGCGCCAGCACTTCCCAAAACGGTCGCAAATTTTCTTGGAGAAGTCTGACTTTTTTTTTCAGAGTAAACAGAAGATGACTAGTGTCCTTTAGCGTCCCTCTCACATCCTCAACCCCACACCCACACCATAAAGCGACCCAACAGTTTCGATTCTCACTTGGACATAAAATTGATCAAGAAAGCTCGAAGCTATCATTTTAATATAATGTTAACTGCCTTAGTTTTCTTCCGGTCTGCAGCAAAGACAACACGCAGTCATTAGATAACGTTTGGCATCAGACAACATTTTAAAATGGGAAGAGACGCTCTTTAGTAATCGGATGATTTGTGTTCTTACATTTCTACCAATTCTCATTGACAAAGTATGGAAGATTGTGTACCATTATTGAAGCGAGTGAGTTAACTAGTTACGAAATTTAAATTGGGAGGTGCAAAATATGAACATTTCTTGGCTTCAGATGCCCGTTTTAAAGACTGATTGTGGACCGCGGTGTTATGTTTGAGATTGCTTTGAAGGATTGCGTAACTGTCCCAAAGAATAAGGGTACATCTGCTTCTCCCCTGGGCTACGAGTGGTGTAGCTAAACCCGTGGATACATTTAACACCCCATCGCATGTTCGGAAGGATCTGAATTGGACGGCGTTGTCCCATGTGTTGGTTGGATCAGCAATCATAGAATCCCTACAGTACAGAAGGAGACCATCCGGCCTATCGAGTCTGTACCGACCATAATCCAACCTAGCCCTATTCCTCACACATTTACCCTATTAATCCGATTGGCACTAGGGTCAATTTAGCATGGCCAGCCAACATAACCCCCACATCTTTTGAACTTTACAGAAGGTTTGGGCAGAGCTAACCAGCCATAATCTGCTCCCACTCCCCCCAAACCCCACACACATACAAACAGATTCTGGTCAACGCCGACAGGAGTTCACAAATAATTGGGAAATGAGTTCAGACCAGTTTTGTGAAGTGGCAAAAAAAAAAGAGTTTTAACTAGATCAACCAGTCAAGTGCAACCAATGCGAGTCGCAGCAATAAAATCGCAGTTAAAAGTCGAGATGGGGGAGCAACTCCAAGTTTCAGCTTGTAAGATATCCCCCAAGTTCAAGAAAATAATGTGAAACTAATGTGGTATCGCAGTCACATTAAAGAAGAGGGGCTCCCCTCCTCTCTAGATCGGGGGGTCTTACAATTAAATCATATTTGTCGATGACTGAATTGCTAATGTAACAGGTTCCCAACGAATGGCTTCCAAAGTTTATTGTCATTTTTCCCCCCCACACAAAAAAAATCAATCGCGCTCCACATGGGTTTTAGGAGGTCAATGCGGAACTGGCAGGCACAGTCGAACAATTCACTCAAGTTTCGATTTGTTTCCTCGGCCCACTTGGCCGGGTATGTGAGAAACATCTTGAAATAAACACACATACATACACATACCAAGTTCCCCGAGTGAACAGAGCGAGTTACAGACTGACTGCCAACAAGAGACACTCACAGCATCCCCGAATCATTTTCTTGCACATAAGCATGCAATTTTCTATTTGCAAATTTTTTTGTAGAAAAAAAAATAGCCCGTATATCTGTCGATTTAGGTTTCTAAGGAATCGTAACTTAATTCCTTTAGGCTATTCATCAGCACAGTAATTAAACTACCAAATGGATGTAAATAAAGTGAAATTGGTTTCTTGACAGATGAGCCGGAGAGGCCTTTTGACATGAGCAGAGTAGGACAATAATTATTTCTGCATGAGGCTATATAGAGAACGCCAGCTGGATTTATTAGATGCTACATATTATTTGCTACCAGCACATCGGACAGGAATGAATACCGTTCAGCTGCCAAGATTTTGTGTGTGTGTGTTGTTGCATTCAAAGCGATCTGAGAGTGCAGAGGAAATATTTTTGGCTGAACGGTTAAACTGTGCCCGGAAATTTCAGCACCACGGTTAGTTCCCTTCCTCTTGTTACGGAGGAGAAAATAAGACTACTTCTCCCACATCAGCAGCAATGAACAGGGGCGGGGGAAGGGAAAGGAACGGGGGCAAGCACACTTCAGACGTCCCCAGCTCTTTAACATTGCAGCAGCTGCCTTCAGCATTCGAGAAAAAAGGCGAGCAGAAGTGTGTAAATAAAGACAACAGTTAGATTTCATAGCCATGTGGCTTCAAGCGTCTATGCTCGAATCTAGTCAACAATTCACAAAATAAAAGAAAAACGTTTTGGCAAAGAAACGTCTAAATTAAATCATATTCTTATTTTAAAAAGTTGGCGATTAGATATCGAGGGAAAGCGATTAAGGATTGCCTGAGAAAATCTCCATTCTGCCAAAAGTGATCGAGATTTTCTGCATTAGTTGGCCGCCCCAATTAATTGATGCTCTGAAACTTTTGTTTAAGAAACAATTTTTTTGCATCCTAAAGGCTGGTCTCTAAGACTCGGATATCAATAGCAACCCTGGGAGGCTTAGTGGGGACGGTTTGGTGGAGAAAATGTCAAGCGGAAGCTGCCAGAGCAGATCCCTGGAAATCTGTATTCATTTTGAAAACCCTATTTGTTGAGTAATCTCAGCTATCATCACTAAATCTCGGGGCACTGATGTAGTTGGAGTTGTTGTTGACTTAACGTAAAAATTCAATCACTGGGGTTTTTGCATCAACCGGGCTACTTATTTGTCTAATAAATCCGTCATTTTGTAAGAAAAATATTTGAGCAGCCGTACTTGACCTCCTGATACCCAGAAGTCACATTTATTCCAGCAGGTTTGCAGATGCAGAATGGAGATGATCATTTAACGCCTGTAGGAGGTATTGTGAAAACTGACTCAAAACAGCTGCCAGGAACGTGTCTTTTCAGTAGGTCTCATTGCCCCAGTAGACATTGCACATCCGTAAACAGGGAAACACGCACAATGCACCCATGCAATGCACACAAACACACACACACACGTACATATAAATATAACTGACAAACGCAAGTCGATGTGTCCACAGAACACGCAGTCTTGCACACAGCACATCTATCGAACTTGTACAGAAACAAGCTCGTACGATCTGCATAGCTAAACATGCAAAGTACATATAGTATATAATACGTGTTTATACGGCACACAATACATGCAACATGAACATACGCACAACAAAATATATAAAACCTGTACAGACACATGCTCATAAGATCTGCACAGATAAACATATCGAGATAGTATAGCATATAAGCACACACAATACGTACATGCACATAGCATACAATACATGCGGCATGTACACACAGCCATATATGTTTAAACGCGCTCAGCACACACATGACACACAATTAGTGCACGCTAATCACATGGAGGACACAACCAACACGTGCATAAATGGAACACATAACACATGCATGCATAGTACAGGCATAAGCCACACCAAAGCAAGCTCGCCATGCTAAAATCATGCGCTCAGCACACACAGACACACGCCCAAGTACAAAACCACGCGCCTATTTTAATATTTGAGTAGCAAGCAGGCTTGAAAAGAATGAGCCCATCCTATATGTAGTGCAATCTGGCAGTGCACAAACTAGCCTAAGGAAGAAGGCTGTTTACAAAGAAAAAAATCCTCTTGCAAACACGCGTCAAAAGAGAGTTCGGCAGTCTCTCCTCAGGTGTAGAAATCCTATTGCCGGATGCATTTTAATCTTAAAATTAATAATCCACCCGCATTTTTGGTTTAATGAGAGCATTCTTGTAGACAAATGCATATTTCTTTCTCAACATTTTGTGTGGCCAGAACAAAAGACGCAGGAGGTCAGAATCTCTTTTATGCGGGGGTCACTAACTTGGAGAAAGAAACACAAATAAAACACAAGGCCAAGTTTATAAGTGCCGCTGTTGACTTGTCAGCCGTGAGCATTGGAAATGCGAGATGAATGGAACACTTCGAGAATTTGAATGCCTACATGCTTGGAACGGTCAGTTGTACAATTTGGCGGATGAATTGGATGAATGCCGTTTGGTTTAGGCGAAAGAGAAAGTTTTATGCTTGGGAGCGTAAGCATCAGGTGGTTGAAGGATAAAGGGGAGAGAGGTACAAGAAGAAGGACAGGTCATTTAGATCCGACTCTGCGTTTAAAATTGTCCTCAACGTTTGCAATATCTGTGCATGCACTTCTTAAAGGCAGTTCCAGAAATAACATCCTCCTCAGCAAATAGAATATACATTTAAAAAACAAGTTGCCCAGATAAATGAGATATCACCAGACTTGTCGGACATTTTGTGTGGAGTATTCTCCCTATCATTCTTAGAATGAATGTTTTAAAACACGGGGTATCGGCATATAGAAATCGTGCAAAGAATCGGGGGAAATGTGTTAACAGACTGATAGGTTTCCGCCCAGAACTCCCTGGGGAACCCTAACCTTCCCAAATGGATCAATGAACATTCCTGAAAGTTGAGAGCAGAAGCCAATTTCACTTGGCAAGCCCTGGTTAGAGACCCTTTTGATGAACCACTGGTGCGTCGGGAAGCTGCAGACTGGCACAGCAAAGAGAATAGTCAAGTTCCAGTGAGACCTGTGTTGGTGAGCTGGGTGGACAGAAACATTTACTGATCCGCGCCCTGGCAAATGAATCATAGGACAAGGCGCTGAACATCAAACTAGGCAGACCTCACACTTCCCGAGTTCCCACGCAAATGTGCAATAGTTTGTGTTTAGCTGGTTCATAGGCCACTCTCTACCACTTAATCCATTCTACAACTTTTTCAATGATGTGAAAATTTAGCCAATATCTTCAAGAGAGGTTTTTTTGGGGGCGCGGGGTGGGGAGGCGAGATTAGGGAGCGCTTTTCATCCATGAAATTCCCTTTAAAGGCTATTTTATATTTTTCACCATACTGAATACTTAGCACTGCTACCTCGCAACGTCAGGGTTCTGCGTTTGATTCCCAGTTTGGGTCACTATCTGTACGGATTCTGCACGTTCTCCCTGTGTCTGCGTGGGTTTCCTCTGGGTGCTCCAGCTTCCTCCTACATTCTGGAAGATGTGGTGGTTAGGTGGATTGGCCATGCTAAATTTTCCCTCAGTGTACCCGAACATGTGCTGGACTGTGGTGACTCGGAGATTTTTACAATAACTTCATTGCAGTATTAATGCGTACCTATTTGTGACACTAATAAATAAACTTAAAAACTAATTAAATAAATCTGCACAGCTTTACAGATTTTCACTTCTACTACTTATTTTCTACATTTCACCCAACAGTTCACGATATTGTTTTGGTAACTTCCTTTTTAATTAACTTTTTATATGTGTATATTTATACTCAGTGTTACTGCAATAAAATATTCTTAGATTTCATTTCTACCCCTTGAGCTTTTCACTTATTTTACCAAGTTATTTGCATCATATTGTCTTTTTCAATGACAAACATGTCAATTTGTCGTAATAATTTCAAATTTGGAAGATCACTTCCTATCCTATGGCTAATGTATTCAAAGAAACAGAATGTTGTTGGCAAAACAAGACAGATTCCTTCATAATTGTGCAGTTGTTGAGCAGAGAGACAAACTAACAAGCCTTGTCAATATTGATATAAACTTTCAGATTGTTGTGCTTATTGGCTGGAACTTTATCACCCTGCCCTGGGAATCAGAGCGAGTCGTGGTAGAGCTGTGAAGGTGCATTGACATTGGGTGGGATTTTATGATTTTGGGACCAGCAAGGCTGTAAAATCCCATCGTATGTGCACTGTGTGTGGCACACTTGAAATGAATGGGATCTTGATTCGAATCACTGAATCTCCACAGTGCAGAAGGAGCCATTCGGCCCATCGAGTCTGCACCAACTACAATCCCACCCAGGCCCTATCCCCGTAACCATATTTACTCTATTAATCTCCTTGAACTAAGGGGCAATTTAGTATGGCCGATCAATGTAACTTGCACATGTTTAGACTGTGTGAGAAAACAGGAGCACCCAGAAGAAACCCATGCAGACACAGGAGAAGATGCAAACTCCACAAAGGCACTCAGGCTGGAATTGGCACTGTGAGGCAGCAGTGCTAACCACTGTACTACCCTTTTGATAAGCACTAAAACAAAACAGAAATAATAAATAGATTACCTAGTCTACACAAGGCATTAATTCATTTACATTTAGAATACTGTATGCAGTTCTGACCACTTTTTTATAGGAATAATGCCATGGCAGTGGCGATGTGTCTGATATTGAGCTCAAGATATTGTGAAAATCAAATTTGTTACACTACAGGAAAGGAACCAAAGAGAGGAACATTATTAACAAATTCAAGTTTACCAAGGATATTTGCAACTTAAACCAAATAAACTATTTGCTATAGCTTACAGAGTGACTAGGAGAGGAATACTGGATAAGAAGAAAGAAAGCAATCAGATATACATTTTTCAGACTTAGAGAGGTAAACATTTAGATGAACATCACTAATAATAAAAAAAATTGGATAGTGTTAAATGACACGAAAGAACTAATGAATTCTGTTACATTGGCACAGCCAGATGGTCTGAAATTATTTTCTTTCTGGTCTTGCATATTTTGATATTCTTAAAAATGTTTATGAACAGTTCAAGAAGCTTTAAGAATTTATTATTGCTGCTGCTCTATTTTATCCTTTTAAATGAAATGATCACCACCAAGAAACAAATAGTACAAACTGACAAATATCTGTTCTGATACAATGATTGAACTTTGTAGCATGGAGACTTTCTGAACACTGGACTGTATATTGGCATTAATATCACTCTGAAGACAATCCCAGTATGGGAAAGTACATTAAATCTGCAGAATCCAAAATAGACTTCCTGCAGTGAAATCGTTTCTGTAAAGTCATATCTTTACAGTGTGGCCCCTTGAGTCTGCACCAACTCTCCGTCACAGCATCTCACCCAGGCCCTATCCTCTAACCCTATTTAATCTCCCTAACTTCATGCATTCTTTTGAAAGCAAGATAGTCACATTAAAAAAGGATTAACATAGGTCACATGGGCCATCCAGGACTGAGCAATGGAATAGATGTATCACAAGGAAATAAACATTCTTGGAGATTTGAGAGATAAACTGGATTGTTTCTCTGCTTGTTTCAGCGATATGACATTCCATCATTGCACGTAAGGTATTTGGGTTGAGCAAAACAATATTGGTGAAGAATGTAACAATGGGTGTAAGTAGTAGTGAACAGTATATAGTACAAGAAACAAAACAGCACGAGGCAGACTTAATTGGTTATGAATGAAAGTATAAAGATTACAGATAAACCCTTATTGCACAAGCCATTAGAATGCAATTCATAGTACAGAAACTGATTATCATTGTATGTTTTGGAATATTGCTTTTAGTAAGACTGTATCCATCAGATTGCCATAGCTTTTCTAGCCCTGTATTAGTTCAAGTTTCATTAGACTCCTTAATATGCCTGGAGGTGACTGGAATATCGCTGAGGCAGCAAGGGTCTACAATATGCCTAGTACCTGAAGATTTCTGTAGTTTTTGGTGGGCCTTTGAAGGCACAAAGCTTCTCCAAATCCTTTATTAGAACAGTGACAGTAAGAAATTACAGCCATGGCCAGAGGCCCTTTAAACCCGAGAGCTGTAATTTTCAGGCCTCAAGGAGACACAGGTAAGACAATAGGCTGGTACATCAAGAGGAATAAGGAAAGCACACACCAAGGAAATCCAAGCCAGAGGTGTAGCCCAAGCTCCTGAAGAAAAAGAGAAATTAGAAAAAAGAGATTTGATTGGTACCCATAAACAGGGGCTGAAAGGGAAATCCACAGGGTACTGAAGTAATTATATTCTTCGAGGAGGTGGGCAGATCTGTGTCCAGTGGTGGTCAGGCACAGGATTTTTAAACAACATGGCATAAATGGGTGCTGTAAATGCTCCTACAATGTTGTGCATGCCTACTAGCCTCATGTCAACTAAGTTTTCCAACACTGATCCAACAAAACTCTGGTGGGGTCAAAAACCAAAAGAGAAAATTTGACCCTTTGTCGAAGCTGATCTCCCTGTTAGTACAGCACAAGCCACAAATGCTTTGACAAATGGTCACCTGGACTCGACTCATTAGTTCTTTCCTCTCCTTGCAGAAGCTGTCAGACCTGCTGACATTTTGCAACATTTTGTCTGTTGGTTGCAGTAGCTGCAGTTATTTTCTTTTACCTGGTGGGATCAATGCTGGATGGGCACAACATCAGTATTACTGCGGCATTACCAGCTGCAGTAAAAAGCTGGTAATTTTCACTGTAATTTTTCATGTAAATTTTTGTTTTTGAATTTTGTTTATAGATTATTTGATTAAAAATGGAACACTTGCTGATGTTGACTATTAAATAGATAGGTAATTACTGATAGTATTTAGTGATCTTTTATCTGTGGCAGCAGACATGCCTGTCTTGAAATAGCAAAGAATAAAATTATTGAAACTAGTTTTGAAAGCATACTCGGGAGTTAGGCATTTTAAAACTGTCTATTCCAACAATTTTATTAGCAAGCCATAAATTATGAAGGAAAATAGTAATTCACCCTGCTTATTTGAACGGAGAAAAGTAATACCCTTAGTAATTGAGCCGTTATTAAAACGATGCATTTTGCTCATTAAAGCACTTTGCTTCTGTAAAGAAAACATGTTTTGATTATGCACCAAGTTTCTGGAAAGATAAAAGAGCCATATTTAAAGGTTATGGAATAAAATTAGTTTATAAAACAAATGTTTCTCATTATACCAGTGTGTGACCACACAGTTCAATGATGAAGTACAATACGGTATAAGTAGAAGGGTTCTCTTGTGAAGTACCAGCTGTTTACAAAGCACATCAGACATTTTTCATGGGCTAGTTATTCAACTTCATTCACTCATAACTACAGCATTAATGAGAGCACAAAATTGAAGACAGATAAGATATAGCGTACCAGATTTTATAAAACAAAGGCAAGTTTGCATTTATATTGTGTCTTGCTGTCTTTTCTCTGAAAACATCCTAAAATACTTTACATAGAACAAATTATTTAGAAGTATTATATGGGGAAATATGGCCATCATATATATGCACAGACCAATATCCCACAAACAGCAGTGACATGATTACCTCTGATTTTTCTTTGGTTGATGTTGATTGAGAGAAGTTTTTTTGGCCAGAACAACAGAGAAAAAAAAACTCCCTGCTCCTCTTCAAACATTCCATAAAAATTTTAACAGATGCCTAAACCACCATAATAGGAAGAAGGGTTCGTTTTAATGCTTCATTCAAAGCATCATTCAAACCCACTGTGATGCATTAAAGTGTCAGTTGAAATAATGTGCATATATTGTTACTCAAGTTCCAGAAAGGGGCTGGAGCAGAATGAAGCAAAAGAGCCAAAGAAATATACACTAACCATTCATGAAAACATAAGCTCCCTTGCTGAAGGTGACAGTCTTTGGATAAACTCTATGTGCACTTATGAGTTGTGGTATACTGGCAGGAATATCATGTAACAAGAGAATAGGCATTTTTGAACTGCCATGAAAACAATTGGTATTAGAAGAAGTCAATATAATAAACTAAATATCTTGAGCTGCAAATTTTATTAAATCATTAGTCATAAATGAAACATTTATAGTCAATATTAGATTGCATCTTCATATTGACATTTTCAGCAAAAGCTACATTTGAGTGTGCAGTGAACAAGCTGATCTCACGGTGAAGAATTCTGTCTATCATTATCACTGCAGCATTGCCAGAGGATATCTAATTACCAACCTGGTAATCAATGCATCAATTAGCATAACTATTTGGGTTGTCATCTATATTAGATGTAATTAGCGCATAATTATATTCTCATTGTTATAATACTTTATCATAGTGCTCATATACAATTCATGGCAAGGCAAAACAAATACTACTTTATTTTGCATGTCTGAATATGACTCCATGCTGCCAGTGTTTCACTATTCTGCAATGTTGTGTAAAGTATGCAGCAAATATAAAATGCCAGGTTGATTTTAATCCCTGCTGCATTGCCACTATTTCAGTAGTGAGGTCTCTGAATTTCTTTTATCCATTTATGGGATGTGGGCATTGCTGGACAGACCAGCATTTATTACCCATTCCTAATTATCCTTGAGAAGGTGTGGTGAGTTGTCCTTCTGAATTGCTGCAGTCCATGTGGTGTAAGTACATGGGGCAGCATGGTGGCACAGTGGTTAGTACTTTGCCTCACAGCATCAGAGACCCAGATTCAATTCCAGCCTTGGCTAACTATATGGAATTTGCACGTTGTCTGTGTGAGTTTCCTCTGGGTGTGTCATTTTCCTCCCACATTCCAAAGATGCGTGGGTTAACTTGATCGGCCATGCTAAATTGCCCCTTACTGTCATAGAGAAATGTGTGGGGTTATAGGGATAGGAGGAATTATTGTTGATGCAGGCTCAAAAGGCCAAATGGTCTCCTTTTGTACTGTAGAGATTCCATGATTCTATGATTCAGTGCTGTTGGGGAGGGAATTCCAGGATTTTGAACCAGCAACAATGAAGGAATGATAATATATTTCCAAGGTGGGGATGGTGAGTAGTTTGGAGGAGAAGTTCCAGGCGCTGGTGCTCCCATATACCTTTTCGTACAATTTCTGAATGAAAATAAAACTGCTTTGTTAGTGTGAGTTTGGATTCACACCCAGTACAGCAGCAAAGTGATATGCTGCTGGGAATAAGTGAGCAGTTTTTTTAAGACTATGAGCTCTAATTAAGTCATCACAGTAAAAGCATTTAAAGCAACAGGATGTGATAATTGCTGCAGACATTAATAATTTAATTCTAAATTTATTGTTTTATGGGACACAAATGAACTAAAGTGGAACCATTTGTATGATTGTTTTTATTATTGTTTGTGGACCTTCAGTTTATTGACAACCTTTGAAACCTCTGAAAGGAGAATGCATACTTCTAAAATATGCTGTCCGAAGCAGGGTAAGTTAATGTAAAACTATTTCAAGTCTATGATTGGATATGCATTAGATAGACGGGAAATATTTCATGTGCTAAGAAATTATCTTCTTTTCCCAAGTTTATTTGAAACACTTTTGAAACAACTGCAATAAATAAAAAGGCACATCTTTGACAAGATGAAATATCCTGCCTTGTTTTTTCATCATATTGAATAACCAAACAAGGACAGCATGATGGCACAACGCTTAGTACTGCTGTCTCACAGTGTCAAGGATTTGGGTTTGATTCCCGGCTTGGGTCACTGTCGGTGTGGAGTTTGCAGATTCTTCCTGTGTCTGTGTGGGTTTCTCCAGGTACTAGGTTTCCTCCCACAGTCCAAAAGCTTGTTTGGTACATTGACCATGCTAACTTCCCCTTCAATGTACCCGAACATTGTAGTGACGGGGCAATTTTCACAGTAACTTTATTGGGGTGTTAATGTAAGCCTACTTGTGACAATGATAAACAAGTTTTAAAACGTTAACCAAACAAGTTCAAGGAAGCCTTATGGTCCAATGAAATTTAACAACATGCCTGATGTTATGGTATAGCCCATCATTTAACTGGAGAATAATACATGTTTGGAAGTGAGATAGAAGGCTGTAGTTAATAGGGAAGATGCCATGGTAAACTGTTTCTAACTGTAACTTGCACCTGGAAAATAGATCAGAGCCTTTACTTGTTCTCAATAATTTTCCTATTGTTTGTGATATGCTGGCCAATAAGTTCTGGAGATTCACAGCTCGTGATGCATCTTTTTATCCTTATCAACTTACTAGCTGATTTGTGCATTAATAATAGTGTGCATGTTAAACTCACCATTACTTTTTCAGGAAAGTTTAGCACATTTTTTTTGAATTGCATTCTAAGAGCTGTGTAAAGCACTTTGTAATAACTGTTTACAGCTAATAATAATGTAATAGCTATTTCAGCTGGATGTCACAGTGATTTGTATTTTTAACATTTTCACTTTATTTCCTGAAGGCACTGACTCTTTACTGATGCACCGTTTAAAGAGTGTGAGTCACCTTCTGATATCTACTTATATAGCCATTGTTCATTATTTTTATTCATTGGTGGGACATGAGCATCGCTGGCTGACCAGCATTTGTTGCCCATCCCCAGTTGCCCAAGGGCAGTTGAGAGTCAACCACATTGCTGTGGCTCTGGAGTCAGACGTAGGCCAGGTAAGGATGGCAGATTTCCTTCCCTAAAGGGCATTACTGAACGAGATGGATTTTTCCAATAATTGGCAATGATTTCATGACCATCAGTAGATTCTTAACTCCAGATATTTTTTATTGAATTCAAATTCCACCATCTGTCGTGGTAGGATTAGAATCTGGGTCCCCAGAACATTAGCTGTCTTTCTGGATTAACAGTCTGGTGATAAGACCACTAGGCCATGGTGGCCTCCCTCATGGGGAACATTCATCTGAATATTCAGCTGTGGTCACAATTGGACTTTCAATAAAAGTGACGTGGATAACCATTGGGAGTAGAAACCTTAATATTCCAAACTTATGGTAATTCTCCTTTTCCATGCCTGACATGAGATGAATAAACTCAGCAGATTTCAGGGATGGAAATAGAACCTTCCTGCTCCATTGAGTCCAGTTACTCTCTGGATAAATATCAGAAGGCCCCTGAAATGACTTTTTAATGTGTGCCAATGTAAAAGTTGCTGCTTTTCCTGAAAAATGTTGATTGTCCTATTGGCGCTGTCATTCAATTAAGGGAGATAGGCATCTGGTGAAAAGAACCACTTTGCACGTCTTTCTTAAGTGAAAAGCATTTTTTTTGTGTTTATGCTGCATAATCAAGCCATCACTTTAAACAAGGCACTCCATAAGTTTGCGAGAGCTGAACTAATGATGTTAAATAACAGCAACATCAACTCCCCGAATTACAGGTGCAAGTTGCACATCCAGTTTTATGTACGCCATTCATTTGCAGTTTTATCCACAAATATTGAGGCCTGGTTGCATAGGAAATTGGGTCACATGTAAATAATGTACCCTTTGCGCATCAGCAGAGCTGTGATTGAGAGAACCTGGCGCAGCTTGAAACTGGTTTCAAAGTGGAAACTTGCTGCATATTTTTCCATTACCCCGGTCATGTGCTACTATAATGTGTGCTCCTTTGCTGGTCTGAGGCCAGCCTTGCACCACATACATCAGTTCAGCATGTACTCATTTCCTCTACTAACCTGTCAGCTTTAATGAGATACAATGCTTTGAGGAATTAGCATGACACATACGCATAGGTATGCTAGCAGTGATCATTTTATTAATTACAAGGGATGATTTCAGAGGAAAACATTATTTGCATGTACTCAAGTATCTCATATCTGAAAATTACAATTATGCCAAGGACTGATTTGTACCTTGTTCAATATAGTAGATACAGTGTACAGTGCAAGTTTTACAATGAATTAGAAACCAGATCACTGGACTATATATTGACTATATCTACAATTATCAATTTCTATGTTGTCTGCAGAAGATCCTTCAATAGGGGTGGGGGGAGGGGTCATTGCAGCTGGTAGTTTTACTTTAACATAGTGGGTCTAACATTTCCATGACATCATTTGGGGAATCTGTAAGGAATTCTATGGATAATGAGGATGGTCATTCAGAATCAACAGTAAATATTTTATGAGAATCTACAGAAGAGAAAAAAGAAGATGGTCAGAAAGGTGACACTCTTTCTCTTGGCTGTGTGAAAACCCCACTCATAATCATATACTGCTGCCTTAGTATCAGGTTCAAAAAACATTTTTGCACTAATGAGCCTATGGGAGAATTTTTTTTTGTGGTCAACTGATTCCTCTTTGAACATTGAATGAAAGTTGTTGATGTGATAAATCTTGATGCTGGGAATGCTGCAGCAGTCAAGAACTACCTTAGTGGTTTAATAATTAAACTGAATCAACACTTCAAAGCAATGGGGTAGCTAAATAAATATAGATGTTACCACTTTTATAGTAGTATTACATTTATTACATTTTACTCAGCAGAAATAAATAGAGCTCATGCAGGAACGTTTTTGCATGGTGCTAATTCCTTATTTAGAGCATCACATTATTAGATTTGAATAATTTTACATGAACGTAGGGCTAAAGTAAACTAAATGATATCAGTACCAATCAGCATTCTTATATTAAAGGGGTAGTAAAATTGATTTATCAAAGAATTGACAATGTGGTGAGCCATTTGACTTCAGGCACATTAAGTCTGAACATTGTGTGACGTTTTCAGGCTTTGAGATATTCCTGTTTCATTAAATGACACAGCCTTGTCTTATCCTTCTCCCTTTTTTTTGTGAAATAATTTACACTGTCAATTTAACTATTCCTGCTTCCCTTCAAAATGGCGATCATCGGTGATTAATATAAGTGTGGAAACAGAATAAATAATGCAGCTTTCTGCATTTTAATATTTCTGACTTCTCTCAACAAGATAGAAATTGTACTACATTCCTTAAGAAATGATGCCTTTCCATCTAATGAAATGACGATGGGCACCTACGAGAAAATAAAATAACCCTTATAGCTGTAGTCCTGTTGTTAGATGTAGCAACTGTATGCTGCTCATTTTTATTATGCAGTGAATCTGGATGTGAGCTTTAGGAATGCATTTATAACACTATACACTTTAGCCCTCTAATTATCATTTCCAATTTGCCTGCTCCATTTTTGTATATAATGCCAGCAAACAAATGCCACCATCATCCTGGAAAGGTTATCCAAGAACATCAGCACTCAAGAAGGTGGTTGACAGAATTTCATCCTCTCAAGTAGGAAGACACTAAACAAACATAATCAAATTCTTACCTATGCCTATTACTTTACTCATTGTGTTTCACTTCTAGCCCATCTTATATAATATTCATAACTAAAATCAATAGAGTGGAAAACAATAAGATTCTGCAATAAAAAAAGTTAATCACATTTCAATATGCCTTTCTTTTCACAGTGTGCACGATTCAGGGGCTTGTAATTAAAGTGACTGCCACAATCTAAAAGCTCCGATGAATCGTTTCTCCCAATGAAAGGTAGTTTCAAGGGAAGCTATGTGAAGAGTGACAGCAACATGAAATGGCATTACACAGATTGAATAAAACTTCAATTCATAGCTATTGCAAAGTAAAGCACATTTGTCTAACAAAAGGTTTAACCTTTTTACCATCTGCATTTTTTATGACCAGCATGGTAACTGAATTGGATATATTTAACGAGGAGGTACCAACATTCTGTGACTGGCATGTTTCACCAAATTGTTGTAGGCTGTCTGTGATATGCAATAGCAACTGGTTTATTAAGATATGTGGCCTGTTTATTTTAATTTGATGCTGTTGGTCATAGCTTACATTAAACCAATAACAGACCTTGCATTAGCCTGCAGCTGAGTCTAGTTTCTTATGTGAGCTTTGATATTTGCACTAATTCTTTCAATTATCTTGTAACATTAATGATTTAATCACATAAATTTGATATGCAAACACTGTAATATTGCATGCTGCTAATTTTCAAAAAGATGTTTGACTTACTAGCAAGTGGAGGGCATTAGTTGCAGTTGATTTAACCAATTAATTTCCCGAAAATTAGTCCTTATAAGAATCATTTACTGCATATACAGTATTTAAGAAATCAAAATGTTATTTCAAAAATAGACAAATGCAATTTTGTTTTAGAGGATACTTTTGAAGCACAATTAAAGCTGGTGATTATAAAAGGAAATAATCTACATATTTCCTGTTGAGGTCATGAAAGTCCAAAGTACTTCTCTCTGCTCATTTCTATACTGCAATGTGGGTCTAACCTTCCTGCCTGACCTGAGTGCATTTGCAGTGGACTCCAGGGTTTATAGCATCTGTCTACAGCTGCTCTGACTCGCCCCTCTGGAGGCCTGAGATTTTTTTTTTCAAATTGAATATTATAAACCACACTGCAAGCCACATCCGAGTTCTGCTTCTCTTTGTGCCCTAGATTGTCTTACTACAAATGACAGCGTTAAGCACCTTCATTAACATCCTCCCGGTGCATTCAGGTATCGAAATATCACTTTCCAGATCCAGTGACAGTGATATTGTATTCCTACACCCTGTCAGTCAGATCAGCACTTCAAATGACTTGCAGACTTAAATAAACTTAAGGAAAAGAGATTTAATTTTTTTTTATTTGTTAGTCTTGTTGAACTCATAATTAGTTTCACATGCTATATACTTAGATTATATATAATTTTTATAAAGTACAGCATGTTTTATATTTTATTGTATGTACTATATATTGTATATACATAAAATTTCTACACTGCAAACTTCTTACATTACATGATAGCCTTTAATTTTAGGATTTTTGCTAAAGCTCTTGTAAGTATCTTTCATAATGCAGCCCCTAATGAACATGCTGTATGGCTGTTCTTGTCTTCCAAATAGACTCGCTCCTTGTTATAAACCTACTTTAGTTACAGTTCAGAATTGCTATTTAACTGGATAGCTACACAACAGAGCTTTTCAAATTGCATTGACTGCACAGAAAGTACCTTGCACATGTTATTTTTAATTATTTAAATGCTGCAGAATCCTAGGGTGCCAACAGACAGAAAAGCTGTTGTGAAAAGTGAGAATTGTACAAAATTTAAGTGTTTTTTTTTGGTAAAGTTGGTATTAGACTACGCTGGTGTAGATTGACAGCTTCTATCCAGGAATTAAGCTTCACATTTTTATCTTTAATCATCTTTACTTCTACCGATGTAATGTCGTTGGCCTACAGCCTGCAGATTGCAACCAAACTGGTGAGCAATGTAAGATTTACTTTCGCAGTGTCCTTTAAATATTTTCTCATTGTGCAACCAGCTGTTTCCCAGGTGGACCAGTTGCTTTACATCATAAACATTTGCACAGCCACCTTGATGGTCGTTTTGTTATCCACTAACAGGAAGAGGAAGTGGGCACTGCAAATTTTCTGAATTACATCAACACAGGCCTTATATTAAGATTGATACTGACCACTGCATCAACTGGGACGTACAGCAAAGTTTCCCATAAAGCTCACTTGCCCTCAAGAAGGAATGTTAAAATCAGCGTAAAACAAGTGAACATGCACTCACTAATGTGCATAATAGTAAGGAGGTCTGGTGTTCTCTACTATAACCTCTCAATCTTTGAACCTCTTTCCACTGCTACTTTTCTCCCTCTTCCATCATTACTCGGTACAAGACTTTTTATACACATTCGGGAGGCCACTCCAACTACTTTGTGCTTCTGAACATTTGGAAGTTGCAGGCATCTAAAACATTTCAAGTGCACTGCCTTGAAACTGACAATGCAAGTTAAGTAAAACAAATCTTTAAAAAAATCTCAGCAAATTGACATTGAATCCCAGGAATCTCCCTTGTTGACATGAAGTGAGTTGGGGCCTGCCAACTCTACGTTTCTAAGGGCGAGTCAATGCCCAGCGTTCAAGTAAATCCAATAACCCTGCAGGAACAGTTCTTTTGAATTGTCGAAACCCAGTAAATGATTGGCAGAGGGTTTGGGATTTGTGAGTCAGAAGTGGCATGAACAACCAAGGAAATTCAAATGTAGTAGTTTCAACTTTTGTGGAATCAGCTATAGGCAACATTCTTGTGAAAATTCACAATGTAACACTGGTCCCACACCATAATTATTCTAAAACTTTCCAGGGAATGACAGGTGATAGTACACAGATGAACATGTGCCCCATTGTGTATCTACAACCAGTGATCTGCTAACTTTATGTTTAGAACAAAAGCAATATTGAATTAAACAGGCATTGAGAGATGGTAGATTTAAAACTGAGATGAGGAGGAATTACTTCTTGTGGAGAGTAGTGAATTTATGAAACTTGCTGCCCCATAGCGCAATGGAGTCTGAATTGTTAAATATATTTCAAGAAGGAAATAGATATATTTCTGATAAAAGAGAACAGATTAAAGGGATATGGGGAACAGGTGGGGAAGTGGATTTGAGATCAGGGAGAGATCAGTCATGACCTGATTGAATGGCGGAATTGGCTCAAAGGGTTGAATTGCTGACTTCTACTCCAATGTTACTATATTACTATGTTACAATGTTCTATGTCACATGTGCCTATGTTATTAAATGTTGTGACTTGCGTTTTGGACACCTGACAAAGGGGTCACCTTGGGAAAGGTAAAAGTAGGAAGAGTAAGTTTACGCTCCCTTTTCCAGTTGAGTCAGTTGAGACTAGTAAGTTTGTATCCTAAAAGAAATGGCGAGTGTTAATGTCAGGCAAAAACTGCAAATGGAACTTGGATCTCTTGAGGAGCGGTCGACACTTTACTGCTGTCCGTGATTTCATTCTTGAAATTAAGGTGACAGTTTGTATAAATGCAGCCAAAGATGCTTTTGAGTATGTTGCTCTATTTCCGAGGATACAGTGATACGAGCCTATCAGTAAATGTAGGCTGTGTTTAGATGTGGATTCTGTCAAGGTCCCATCATTTCCTGAGTGCAGTTTCACACTTTTAAAGTCATGGCAGCAGTGACTAAAAACCAAGGAGGCACACTTAGCAACTGTACTCTGGCTTTCCAAACCGGGCTGTGACAACCGGTTTAATGGAATTTTGCAAAATAGGCATAAAACTAGTTGTGACATACGTAGTGGTATGGCCTGATCAGTTCATATGCTTGAATAGTTCAGCATATGTCGACTCTTTGCAAATGTAACTCTCTCAGTTCAAGCCAGTTTGAATTTAAGAATCATTTCAGAGCTCCACCCTGACTAGATGTAATGGTGTCATGTAGATACGGCTGGTTATTTGTCATAATTTGATTATTTCTGTGGCCCTTTGTGACCCAGGGAGCACTTTTTCAGAGAGTATTGGCTGCACAACGTTTTCGTGCCACACTACGTCTGCGCAGTGATCTCAGTAATCAAGTCTAAGAATTTATTACCTTCAAATTTATTCAGCAAATTTTTCAATAGCAGTGTGCCGTTTGGGAAAGTTCCCATTAGAATTATTAGTGCCGGAACATGTTCCAACATCAGTCTGCTGTTCTTGTATTTAATACAGATTTTTTTTTTCTGATAACTTTCCTTTTACTTTTGACTAAATTTCTTATGATTAATCACGAGACTTAATGATGGAATATCCGAAGCATTGCCGTCGTCACTTCCACTAAAACATATATTTATACGTCTGGGTACATAGATTCATATGAATATATCTATATACTGAGAGACTGCTATTCTGATGAATAATAGCATACATTTTCACTTTGTCTACGAAAGAAAGGAATTAGACTTGTCTATCCAATGGATATTAATGTCATTTGTACTGCAAGATCTGGAGTTAATGATTACCTCATTTGTGATGAGGTTAAGAGCATTTATCATACTGCCTCAAAATAGTGCATCATGCCCTGCAACTGACCTTGTGAGTGCCCAGAGAGTCATCGCTGTAACTTGCCACAGCAGTTACAATAATGCATAAGAAAGTAAATGGATCGTATACCTTGTGATACCCGACTGGAGCGTCAGAAGAAACATTATTGTTGTCGGATAGATTAAACACATTGTTATTCTTAATTAACTCCCTGCATTTATTAGCATTTTGAAAACAGGATTGTTTTACTGTATTGCATTGTGACATAACAATATTCCTTGCTAATCTAATGAAGTTCACTTTCTTTAAACTTCCATTTGAAAAAAAATCATTAGTTTAAATTTTGTGAGCATCCTGGAAGACTGTAAAGAAAACTATGGCATTTAAACAGTACAACAAATTTCATTTACATCCAGTCGAAGTCAATGTATAAGCCTCCAAAACTTGTTTCATAAATGGGGGATCTACTTATGTGCTGAGCATAAAACATAGACAACTGATGATCACCATTATGGGACAAAATAAACTGCAGGTCATCCATGTTAAATGAAATGATTTGTTGAATAAACTAAAATTGCACAATGATAGCTTAATTCATAAGGAAAACATTTTAAGACAGATTGTCTTTGTTATCTGTCACAAATGCCAGAATTTTACTGCCTTGCTGTCAATACTTGTAAGATCTCGTCCGAGGCCAGCAGAGAATGCCATTCTGTGAGCCTTGTCTGCTTTAATTACAGGCCAGGCATGCCGATAAAATTCCGGCAGAAGAGTTCATTCAAATTCATTCTGAGTCGCTTTAGCTGTGGAATTATTATTAAGGATCAGATGTGACAATTTTGCTTCCAGAATCATCCCTCAAAACCAAGTTGCTATACTCCCCATCCTTTCATTTGGATATTCCACATTGTTTTCATGATCAGATGACCCTTGTTGCACTGATACTACTCCGAGATTTAATGATGAAACCACACAAGTCTTCAAGTAGGATGACAAACATATTTCCATTCTTTGTGATAGTTTTCCCCCAATAATCATCTATCTATTCACCCTAAACATGATCCTTGAATGGTTTTTGAATTACGCACCCAAATATTGAACTATGGAACTTAGGTGTCCTGGCACAACTGCATTGCAAAAGTTATTTATTCCCAGGCACTTCTTAATCTCATCGATTATATGTGATTTGAATGTGTCCTACATTAATAAGCTACATTCTTTATGTGGGTCACTGGGATATCTCTCCCATTCAATATTATTCCATAATTTTCACTCCATCCTCATCCATCCGAACATTGTAACGGACATGGACAAATATTCCGAAAGGGAACTCAATTTTAGTAATGGTTTTAAGTTTGAGAATTATCACTTTCATCTGTTATATATGCAAGATGGTACCAACCAGAGAGGGTTGTCTTATGGTGAGAGGCTAAGTAATTTGGGCTCATATATGGAGTTTCAAAGAATGAGAAGTGTTCTCATGAAAACTTGCAAGTTTCTGAAGGGGCTTGATAGGGCAGATACTGAGAGATTGTTTACGCTGGTTGGGGAGACATGATCTCAGGATAAAGGGGTCATCTTTTTAGACTGAGATGAAGAGAAATTATTTCACTCAGAGGCGAATGAATCTTTGCAATTTTTTACCCCTCAGGATGCTCCATCGTTGAATACATTTAAGGCCAGGATAGAAAGATTTTTGGCTTCTTAAGGATTTAAGGAATATGGGGCGTGAGTTGGAAAGTGCAGTTGAATTGCAAGGTTAGCCATAATCGTATGAATGGTGCAGCAGATTTGAAGGACACCATGGTGTCTTCCTGCTCCTAATTCTTGTGCTCTATAGTTTATTTATTAGTGTCACAAGTAGGCTTACATTAATACTGCAATGAAGTTACTGTGAAAACTCCCCAGTCGCCACACTCCAGCGCCTGTTTGGGGACACTGAGAGAGAATTTAGCATGGGCAATACACCTAATCTGCACATCCTTTGGACTTTGGGAGGAAACTGGAGCACTCAGAGGAAACTCACACAGACACAGGGAGATCGTGTAGATTCTGCACAGTGACCAAAGCCGGGAATTGAACCCGGGTACTTGTGCTGTGAAGCAGTAATACTAAGCACTTTGCCACTGTGCCATCTTGTGTGCCACCATGAATCTTGTCCTGTGGTTTTCACTAGAACTGTTTTTGAAGCTTTCCATTCCACAGTTTGCATTTTGTCCATGTTTTGATGAATCCTTGATACCGCTGAGGATGAATTGGCAGAAACTGGTAACTTTAGCTTTAAAATTTTTGAATGGTCTCTCTGAGCATTTTTCTGCAACTACACTGGACATTTCTGTTCCATAAATCAGCTACAGTAGCTGTTGCTTTGAAACCTTGACTAGACTCAGGGTTTGACTGATGCCTGCTTAATGCATTGCATTTTTTCATGGCAACAAAATGTTTTGACAATTTTCAAAGACGCATTCTGATACGTTCAGGCCAATGGCCGGTCCCTGTTCTGAAGGTGCATTCGGTCTTGGATGCCCAATTCAAGGTAGATTCCTTCTTCTTCCATTCTTGTAATGATTTTGCACTGAAACCAATTCCCCTTGCTTGCAGCACATTTATTTGATGATTTAACAAGTATATGACTTTTGGCTTGAAACCAGCTTCATGTTTCATTTGTTTTGTTGGAAGACTCATTTCTCTTCCCCTTCCCACAGGGTTGGGGATCTGCTCTGTGTGTATTCTTAAACCCCCATATACCATTGTAACACAACCCAAATTGCTGGCTGGATCCCTTGCCTCCAGTTAAGAGGTAATTAAAAATGCATTTGTGGGCTGAAAATTGCAGGCGAACTACTCATTACAAGTTTAGCATTTCATTGATGGAACGGAGTGTTAACTTATAAGTTGAGTATGTGCAAAAGTTTTTAGGGTTGGAGCCACACTAACATTTGTTCCATTGAAAACCTCTTTACAGCAGAACTAAAACTGCAGAATAAGTGCAAGACCACTCACCTTTATTCAGTGTTCCGAAGTCGACTCCTGGTGCAAATTAGAATGGGGATCTGGAAAAATGTCGTTATGGGGCTGAAAATTTAGCATATGGGTAACTTTGAATGGGATGTTGACATTGAAGGGGAGTGGCAGAGAATGGGGTTAAAATTCTGCAGCCTTTGCAAAGCATCAAAAGGTATCTCCTATCATCTGGCCCAGGCTGAAAGTACATGGACTCAGAAAAGACAGAAATAAAGAGAAAGAGTGGCTCAAGTTGGAGCAACCCAACACCTGAATCATTTTTGAATTATTGCTAAAAATGGATTGGGGCTGCACGAAGAGATTGCGAGCACCATCCCTGTAGATTAGCATTTTAGTGTGCCTGCAAGAGAGTGTTACCTTGTTTCAGATCACAACAGAGCATTCCTGGCATTGGGTGAGCATGTCCTCTGTTGCATAGCAGCTCCAAATCTTTTAGCAAAGGATGCACAACTCTACTCCTGATTCTTTGCTGCCCTGGATGAACTAGAGAAATTTCAGAGAAGATTTACTAGACTGATGTGAGGGATGAGGGATTCCAGTTTCATGCAGAGTGTGAAAATTGTGATTATTCATCTTGGAGAAAAGAATGTTAGAGGAAATTTGACAGAGATGCTTAAAACCATACAGGGTTTTGGTAGACCAATTATCATTTCCAATGGCATTAGGGTCAGCAAGTAAATGACAGAGATTGAAGATAATTAACAAGTGAACCACGGAAGTGTAGAAACATAGCAGGAGTAGGCCATTTGGATCTTTGAATATTGGCTGATCATCAAATTCAACATCCTGATAGTTCTTTATCCCATATCTCTTGATCCCTTTAGCCCCCAAGAGTTATATGTAATTTCTTCTTGAAATCACACAGCATTTTGGCCTCAACTACATTCTGTGGCTGTGAATTCCACATATTCACCACCGTCTGGGTGAAGAAAATTTTCCTCACCTCAATTCTAAAAGGTTTACCCCTTATTCTCAAACTATGACCTTTAGTTCTGGACCCACTCACCACTGGGAACATTCTTTTTGAATCTAATACATCTAATCCTATTAGAATTTTATTAAGTTCCTATGAGATCCCCTCTCACTCTTCTAAACTCCAATGAATGTAATCCTAACCCTGAATAGCCTCTCCTCACATGACAGACCTACCATTCCCAGCAATCAGCCTGTTGTACTCCTTCGATAGCAAGGACGCTCTTCTTCAGATAAAGACATCAAAACTGCACACAATACTCCAGGTGTAGCTTCAGGTGCAGAAAAACATCCGTATTCACATACCCAAATCCCCTTGCTATGAAGGCTAACATATATGCTCCTTCTTTGCAGCCTGCTGTATCCACACATGTATTTTTAGCGACTGATGTATGAGGATACCAAAGTATCACTGAGTATCCACTTCTCTCAATTTAACCCATTCAGGTAATAATCTGTTTTCCTATTATTGCTACCAAAGTGGAAAACCTCACATTTATCCACATTATACTGCATCTATTATGCATATGCCCAGACACTTAGCCTGTCCAAATCATGTTGAAGCATCTCTGCATCTTCCTAACAGCTCACCCTCCCACCCAGCTTTGTATCGTCTGCAAATTTAGAGGTAATATATTCAGTTCCCTCTTCCAAATCATTAATATATAATGTGAACAATTGGGGTCCTAGCACAGACTCCTGTGGAACCAAATGTTTAGTGACTGCCAATCAAGAAAGACCCATTTATGTCAACTCTTTGCTTCCTATCTGCTAACCAACTTTCTGTCCATCTCAAGACATTACCTGCAATCCCATGTGGTTTAACTTTACACAGTAGTCTGTTATGTGAGACTTTGTTGAAAGCCTTCGAAAGTCTAAATAAATCACTGTGAACTCTACTAGTTACATCTTCAAAGAATTCCAATAGATTCATCAAGTATGATTGCTCTTTTGTAAATCCTTGCTGACTTTGCCTGATTATGTCGCTGTTCAGAAATGCCGAGTTATGAAAATCTTGGTAATGGACTCCACTAACTTCCCCAGCACTGATGTCAAGCTCACTGGTCTATAGTTTGTTGTTTTCTCTCTACCTTGCCTTTTGAATACCGGACTTACATTAGCTACCCTCCAATCTGTAGGAGCCAGCCCAGGGTCCAAAGAATTTTGGAAAATAACCACCACTGGAAATTGGAGATAAGATAAATGATACAATTTAGTTACCTCTCCTGGGATGAGGCTATGGGGCATTACTCAGACTGATAGACACTCCCCTTCTGCTTCTGCTGCCTTGATCTCCTGCAACATCCACTTCACAACGGCCACCTCACTCTTGTTCATTGTGGTCTGACATGTCTTGCTGATCAAGGAACTTGGTGGATGCATAACCAATTGTTGCCACTGCTCCTGATGGCACTATTGTGTTGGAAAACCGCTGACTGTTGATTGGCAATGAAATGGTGAACGTTCCCAAAAGCAGTGATCGCAGGCATCTCACCAGCTGTCCGGCTCCAGAGAGGGGGTGAGACTTCTTTCTCTTGGATTAAGTTCTACCTGAGGACTTAATATCTTTAATATAGCAAGTTTTATGATATGGAGCCTGCTGTCTGAAAGGATAGCAGAAACACATTTAATTGCACCTTTCAAAGGAAGCTGAAAAAGGAAAATTATGAAATGAAGGACAAGAGAAAATTGAGAAGGAAATAGTGAATAATTTGATGGCTCTTTCAAGATAGATATGATGGGGCAAATGGCCTCCTTTTATGTTAACAGATTCTGTAATTCTGTGAAAATCCTTTCCATGGCCAAAGCACTAGGCTTTGCTTGATGGTAATTTGGGCACATGATCCATCAGGTTATTCAGACTGTTTGTCACTATGACATGTCTTTTTTTAAAAGCAGTGTCACTGACAGCAAGGAATGTTGTCTTCTGTGCACTTCCTTCTGGTGAGAAATCCTGGATACCTGGTTGACCTGGGTCTGTTTATGATTCAAAGTTCTTCATGTTTAAATGATGTGAGATGGCACACAAGATGGCCAAAGCCCAAATTTTGAATTAAGATGAACCACTTTCTGATTTGAAGCAATCACTTATTTTGATCTGGAAGCCATATTCTCGCCACAAAGGAAGATGATGTTATGGTGAATTCAAATTCATCCACAAGTTGATTAATTTCCACTCTGACGTGGAAGAAAAGCAGAGGAAAGTCCAGATCTATTTCTCTTGAGCCTATACTGAACAACTGTATTTAAAGAAGAATATATGCATGAACAGAAATAGATTTCTATTTGATCTGAAGTCAATACTGAAGGGAAATTTAACGTCCAAAAAGAGGTGGATTTTGAATGTAAAATAATTTTTAAAAACTCAAACCCAAATAACCTGCCTTGAAATTGTGCACTTCTAATTTTATTAGAGGGAGTGGGAGGAGGCAGACCAATCCACTCCAGGGATACATTGTTCATATAAATAGTTTAATGAGGGTCTCAGGAAACCCAGCAAGAATAGTGATGAGTTTGGCTGTGTGAAGTAGCAAGTGAATTTCCAGCACCTCATGTGGGTCAAGAGCTGCAGGATTTTTCCCTGGGGCCAAACTAATACATCTGTTATGATCTCCTATGATCAAAGCCCTTTACTCCACTGGGATTGGCTCACTCCACCCTACACCCTGCCCTCGAACGATCCAGTTCTCACTCTTACGTCAAGCCATGATCTTTCCCAAGCCTTTCCAATTCCTCACTTTCTTCTCTCCTCTCTGCTCCTCCGCTCTGGCTTGCTGTCGAAAGGCTACCCACCTGGTGGCCCCTCATTTTTGTTCACTGTAGTGGGAAATGGAGATAAAAATGTTAATAAGGCCCTGCTGTTAAGCTAAGCAAGGGATGATCCCATGTAAAACTATCCTACTCCACCTCCCGCAGCTTCCTCCTCACCTCCCTGTTAACATTCAGGCCTTCATCCCAGATTCAGGTAATATGTGAAAAACATCACAGGAGATGGAACAATGCATTTCATATTGGGAACATCTGAATACTTACTCTAAATCATTCTATCAATTATATAACAAGCCAATGTTTACTTATATGATAACATTCATGCTTGGTAGTCAGGAAGCCACAAAATTAAATGCAAACTTTGGAAAGGGACGAAGATAAATTGTTGCATGCTGAAGTTTCTTTTTGACCTTAAATTCAACTTGGCCACCATTTATGCATCAACTGATGTCACAAAAACAGATTATCTTGTCATTATCACATTGTAGTTTATGTGAGCTTGCTGTGCACAAACTGGTTGCTGCATTTCCTACAATACAACAATGGCGACACTTCACAAATACTTCATTGGCTTCATTAGAGTGAGACATCTTGAGGTTGTAAGTTGCTATATAAATGCAAGTTCTTTACTTCCTTATTCCAAAATTAAAATATTAAATTCTTATTTATTTGAGAACAAAATACTTAAACACTAGCAGTGAAAACTCTGATCTAATCTGTGGCTGGAATTCTCCGGTGCCCCTTAGAGTTTTGACTAAGCGTTAAATTCTCCATTCTCGCTGGAAGGGGGGCAGCTACCGATGTCAGCGAATCCCACCCTAATTAAAGAATATCTAATCATGGGATTCAAATAACATTCAGAAACGTTTTGAACTACCTTTAAAAGTTAAATTAAGACCATAAGACATAGAAGCAAGAGTAGACCATTCAGCCCATTGAGTCTGCTTTGCCATTCAATGGGATCATGACTGATCAAATATGATAATCCTCAAAGCCACTTTATAACTTCATGAGATATAAGAGCATAAATCAGCCATAGGAAATTTTCACTTCTTACCTCAGATGTTCTTCAGCTGAGTCACAAATGTGCTTTCATGTGGGCATCCTACTCACCTTAGAGTCATAGAGATTTACAGCATGGAAACAGGCCCTTCAACCCAACTTATCCCAATTGCCTGCTTTTGGCCCATATCCCGCTATACACATCATATCCATGTAACTATCTAAATGGATGGAAGATATTCATCGTGGAGTTCGGTTACAAGTGGTGTACCTCAGGGATCTGTTTTGGGGCCCCTGCTGTTTGTAATTTTTATAAATGATCTGGACGAGGGTATTGAAGGATTGATTAGTAAATTTGCGGATGACACCAAAGTTGGAGGAGTGGTAGATAGTGAAGAGGGGTGTTATAGTTTGCAGAGAGACTTGGACAAGTTGCAGAGCTGGGCCGAGAGGTGGCAAATGGAGTTTAATGCGGAAAAATGTGAGGTAATTCACTTTGGCAGGAATAACAAATGTGTAGAGTATAGGGCTAATGGTAGGACTCTTAATAGTGTTGATGAACAGAGGGATCTTGGTGTATATGTGCATAGATCCCTGAAAGTTGGCAATCAAGTCGATAAGGTTGTTAAGAAGGCATATGGAGTCTTAGCTTTTATTGGTAGGGGGATTGAATTTCGGAGCCGCAACGTCATGTTGCAACTGTACAAAACTCTAGTGCGGCCGCACTTGGAGTATTGTGTGCAGTTCTGGTCCCCACATTATAAGAAAGATGTGGAGGCATTGGAGAGGGTACAGAGGAGGTTTACCAGGATGTTGCCTGGTATGGAGGGCAGGTCTTATGAAGAGAGGCTGAGGGATTTGAGGTTGTTTTCGTTAGAAAGGAGGCGGCTAAGAGGAGACCTTATTGAAACATATAAGATGATTAGAGGTTTAGATAGGGTGGACAGTGATAGCCTTTTTCCTAGGATGGAGAAAGCTAGCACGAGGGGACATAGCTTTAAATTAAGGGGTGGTAGTTATAGGACGGATATCAAAGAACAAAGAGAACAAAGAACAATACAGCACCGGAAACAGGACCTTCGGCCCAACGAGCCCACACTGCCGTCCTAACGTTTTAATGACATATAGGGACCAATTTGTTACCCAATCAGCCTAACAGCACATTTTTGGGATGTGGGAGGAAACCGGAGCACCCGGAGAAAACCCACGCAACCACGGGGAGAACGCGCAAACTCCCGCAGACACAGGCCCAAATCCATGTGTCTGCACAGCAACAGCGATAGTCCCTGAGCTGTCATGGTGCCCATCAGATGGTCCAGTTTAAGCATACACTAACGACGTGAAGCACTAGGCCACTCCTGAAGCAACATCCAAGAGCAGCTCTCGCACGACCTGCCGCATGCATGCCCTTGTTGGTCAACAAGGTGGACCGAACATCCTGTGGAAACAAATAGGATATTTAAACAGTCCTACTATATCCCTCTATCTGCAGACCGCTCATGTGGCTGTCCAAGAGACCCTTAAACAACCCTAGCATGCCTGCTCCCACCACCTTACTACAGGTATCAGAGGTAGGTTCTTTATCCAGAGGATGGTTAGGGTACGGAATGCCCTGCCTGCTGCAGTTGTAGATGCGCCAAGTTTGGTGGCATTTAAGAGGTTAGTAGATAAGTTTATGGACGAAAAGGGAATGGTTTAGTTTGGAGGATCATTGCTTTCTCCTAATTGGTCAGCGCAACATCGAAGGCCGAAGGGCCTGTTCTGCGCTGTAATGTTCTATGTTCTATGTTCTACTATTACCTCTGGCAGTTTGTTTCAGACACTCACCATTCTCTGTGAAAAAATTGCTCCTCTAGACACTTTTGTATCTCTTCCCTCTTAGCTTAAACCTATGCCCTCTGGTTTTAGACTTCCCTACCTTTGGGAAAAGATATTGACTATCTAGCTAATCTCTGCCCCTCGTTATTTTATAGACCTATATAAGGTCACCCCTCAGCCTCCTATGCTCCACAGAAAAAAGTCCCAGACTATTCAGCCTCTCCTTATAACTCAATCTATCAAGTCCCCGTAGCACCCTAGTAAATCTTTCCTGCACTCTTTCTAGTTTAATAATATCCTTTCTATAATAGGATGACCAGAATTGCACACAGTATTCTAAATGTGGCCTTACCAAGGTCTTGTACAACTTTAACAAGATGTTCCGACTCCTGTATTTAATGTTCTGACAAATGAAATCAAACATGCCGAATGCCACCTTCACCACTCTGTGCACCTGTGACTCCATTTTCAAAGAGCTATGAACACGTGTCCCTAGATCTCTTTGTTCTGTAACTCTCCTCAATGTCCTACCATTAACTGCTCTATTTCAATCTACCAAAATGCATCACCTCGCATTTGTCTAAATTAAACTCCATTAAACCTTGAAATGAAGCTAGCTGTTTTCCCACAAAGGAAGGCAACAAAAGTAAGGACACTTGGAAAACATCTTATGATTCAGTGCTTAAATGTATAATGAGCTGTGACATTCAAAGGTTGTGCAGTGCAGAAGGAGGCCATTTGGATCAGCAAGTCTGCACTGACTCTCTGAAATAGCATCCCATTCAGGGTCTCCCTCCTCCCTATTCCAATGCTTTTGCCATGGCTAATCCACTTAACTTACACATCTTTGGAAATTCAGCGGCATTTTAACAATGGTGAGTCCACCAAACCTCCACATTCTGGACTGTGGAAGGAAACCAGAGCACCCGAAGCAAATCTATGCAGACACAGGGAGAATGTGGAAACTCCACACAGACATTCACCCAAGGCTGAATTGAACGTTGGCCATTGACCCTGTGAAACAGCAATGCTAACACTGTGCTACAGTGCCAGGGAGCTGGATTCGATTCCAGCCTTGGGTCACATCTGCATGGAGTTTCCACGTTTTCCCCATATCTGTGTGGATTTCTTCTGGGTGCTCCAGTTTCCTCCCACAGTGCAAAGATGTGCAGGTTGGGTGGACTGGGCCATGTTAAATTATTCCTTGGTGTAGAGATATGCAAGCAGGGTGGATTGGCCCATGCTAAATTGTCCCTTAATGTCCAAAGATTAGATAGATTAGTCATGGTAGATGTGAGGGTTACGGGGATAAGGCAGAGTTTAGGCTTGGATAAAATACTGTTTTTGAGAGTCAACACAGACTTGATGGACTGAACAGCCTCCTTCTGCACGGTAGAGATTCAATGGATTATATAGACAATGATTTAGTTAGCTAACCTCAGCTGAGATGGAGGGAGTTGAATTATAATCGGCTGCAACATTCTTAGATTGTAAAAGAAAAGAAAGTGTATTCAGCGTCCTGCTCCAATTTATCCAGTCTACCTTATTAGAAGATTGGTGTATAATTACAGATTGACACGACATATCAGTAAATACTTTGATAATTTTTGATAATAATGGTTATAAGGTTGTCCCATTAAAACCTTTCACTTTAATAGAAATTTCATTTATTGCCATTTTGTCAAATGCATTGGAATTTTATCCTTTAGATTAACTCTGATGTGAGTGGAGTAGATATATTTTTTATTTGGAAAATATAACCCGAACAAATCCCAAAGATGTTAACGTTTGTTTTTACTCGTGGGCTGCATTAGATTTAGTCATTGAAAATGACCCTGCAGGTTTAACTTGCTAAAGAACATGTCTGTCTGTCAGCCTGGGTTTTCCCGCATTATTTCCTTGTATTTTTCAAGTGCTGTCTGTGCAGGACTAGTATTGTAATACAAGGTTGTTATGTGATCCATCTTATTAATACTAAACACAGGGGAAGGAAAAGGTCAGAACCCCCTGATCTGAGTAATGTGCAAGAGATAATACACTTCTCTTGGAACAGATGGGGAATTTAATGACTGATTTATTTGTCTACATTCCTGTGAGTTTTATATGCAGAGAAACTAGAATAATTATGTTCAATCTTAGTGTGTAACAATCTGCAGTTTAAGTGTTATAAATAGTTATTGATGTGACTGATGTACTGTATAATTTCTATTGCCCTAACACAGTTTTTGATGAAATAGGAAATTGCAACTACTGAAATTCAAATATGTGTAAGAAAAAGCTAGAACATTGCTATAATTTGCAAACATGAGAAGAAGGAGATAAGATTGTTGGTCTTTCATCTCTGAGATCTTAGTTTGAATGTAGTGCAAACTGACAAGACAGAAATGCATTTTCGGAGGTGCTACAAAACAGGTGACAATGAAACAGTAGCACCTTGCCTTCAGTGATAAAGACAATAGGCTGAGTATAAAACAGGCAGTGGATTTGCTACTGCTAAGGCTAACATTGACACCAGAGTCTTTTCTCAACTTTTGTCTCAGGTTTTAACTCAACCCAGTTTTCACTGAAGCCCAAGTCCAAAGCTAAGACATCTCCAGGATTCAACATTGGACAAATTTCTACTTTTTGAACTTCTATTGCTGGCAGGGCAGCATTTATTGGCTATTCTGGTTTAATTGAAGAGATGGCCTTCACTCTTTAAGTTGTTGTGTTTTATGTGCTGCCTGTGACAGGTAGGGAATTCTGGTTATTCCATCCTCCAGCCGAATCTGAAGTATATGCCAATATCATAATGGAGAATGATTGGATGGCCATTATTCATCCTTCCAGATTTCCATTCCGTTGACTTAACTGAACCACAGAATGACAGAATTGTTACAGTGCAGAAGGAGGGCATTCGGCCCACTGTCTCTGCATCGGCTCTTCAAATGTGCAGTTCACTTTGTGTCATTCTCAAGTCTTTGCCCCACAACTGTGAATGGTCTTCCTTTTCAAAGAACTGTTGAAGTTCTGTTGAGCCTGCTGCTATCAGACTCTCGGCTGTACCTCCCAGACAGTAACCAATTGCAGCATGAATGAGTTTTTTCTTTTATCGCTTTCACTTCTTTTGCCAGTTATTTTAAGCTTGTGCTCTTTCATTCTTGACCCTTTCATGAGTGGGAACAGTTTCTCCATATCTACAGGAACTCAAATTGCGTGCACAGTGGGCAGTTCACCTGATATTGCCTATTTTACAACATTGTTCAAAGCTAAATTATCCCATAACTGTTATTAACATCACTTTGAAGTGTACACACTTCCTTTCTCTGTTATCCTGCCCCCCTTTCCCCCCAATACATGTTCAGTCTATCAGTTCTAAATGACTTATGAAAGAGGCATTATTGCAAGTGTCACCTCCATTGACAGTTTCATTAAAATGGATTATGTTAAAGGTCTGACAAAATAATATCAAGGCCAGTCCATGAAGCCCAATAAATGGATAGTATTGAACATGAAGGGCAGAGCGATTGTCTTTCAAAGCAACATACACCACTAATCGTGCTGCTAACATGCAACATATGATGAAAAGTCAAGAGTGTGAACTGTTAGAACCATTAAGGGTCTCCATTATGGATCTAGACTCCCAACATGAAACCAGTGTTGATACATTTGCTGATTGCAGTGATTGACTGTTGTGTCATATTATCTGCCTGCCTTTCCTACCCCTATTTCATCAGGGGATACCAACACCACTAATCGTCAGCCAGGACTCAATTGATTATCCTCAAAAATTTGCTCCTGCTATTGACCATAATGGAAAAAAATTGTGCTTCTGAATTATTCAAAATGAAAACATACACAGAAGAAATCGATACCAGTGCATCTGATATTAAAGACAAATTAAACCAGGCAGTATAGCATGGCTGCAGGCAGATACAGTGCACTCAGAGGCGCACTTTAAAAGATAAAAAGGAGAGATCCTTTTTCTTTGTCTGGTTGGTTGTTATGTTAGCTTTTTCCTGCTTTGAACTGTCACCTCTGCATTCCCACACAGGAGTTCCAAATACTGTACATTGGAAATGAGATCATTTGAAGAGTATCTGAAATGCAGTATGAGGTATGTACACTGGGCGTTTGATCAGTTCACTCTTTCGATGCCCTGATACTTCTTTGCAACCCGGTCTAACAAAAGACAAGCTGCTGAAAAGTCTGTATTCCTTAATGATTCCCTGCAAAAGTCCAGTCAATTCTGTATATCTTTGTGATTTGTCAGCTTTCTGGCATCTGGTTGAAGGATAATAAACAATTGCCTATCTTCACATTTAATCCTTTAAATACTGAATTCCCTGAGGGGGTTCTGTTAATTTTTAATATTCTAGCATTGAGAGTTTCGTAAGTTTGTGGTCATTAAGAAAGCATTCAACGTGGAATAGAAACCCATTTAAAATTACATCTGATAAAATTGAAATCTCTATTTGGTACACCGCAAGATGAGTTAATGACGACGATTTCTTAACATATTTTAACCATTGAAATTCCACTTTAACCATCATAGTAAAAATTGCACAGAATATCCCAGTTGGGGCTGGAATTTTATAGGAGGTTAAATGCCCAACTTGTTATATCATGGAAGATTAATTAAGTCATAATTTTAACAAGCTGGACCTGTGCCAGTCAATAGTAGGACCTTATTACTCTGTCATACTCTCACACATTGAGGGTGCAGCTTAAGCACATAACTCATGTTGACTCACAGTTTGGGATTCTTGTAGTGACTGCATATTTCAGTAGCAGCAAGCCAACCTCTTTCGGAAGTTTCTAAGACTGGGTTGCATTCAAATTTCATGATAGATTTCATACTTTGCCATACACCACCACTTGTCACATATATCCAAATAGATGAATTTTCTATTTGTTTTATTATATTCTCACAAATAAAGAAAGAGCTTATTCAGATCCAAGTCAATGTCAGGGATTAACTTGGGTTTAGAAATCCACAATACATTCCAGATGTTATTTTAAATAGACACCAAAACGTTAATCCATCTCGTCATTTGGATATATTCTTAGATCAATTTTGGGTATACTAATGGAAGGATTTAAGATACTTGGATTCAGAGTTCCTCTCAAGAGGTCTGCAACTCATGATTTCCTTGCCGGGAAGTTTGGGATACATGTTGTTGCAGACTAAACAGTAGATTAACAGCCAAAATCCTGAAAAAATTGCTAAATATATTGGAAGGTACATAGTAACCGATAAAATACTGATTGGTTTTTGAGACCTCCGATGCAAACTTTTGTAAAAACAAAGAAATATTGGCTAAGGGTGTTTTTTGTTATTAACAAAATGTTTGATGGTATTTCCCCTCACTTCTTCCCTTTTAGGTTACGATCCTAATGCAATGCCATAACAAAGCAGAGAAATTGACCAAGGTCTCCAGATATTCCATGTATGCCCACAGTACTCAGTCCATCTCTAAATGGAAGGGAGGAGGGGTAAGGTAACATTATCCTGATAATGCTATCACATGAATTATTAATTCCCTTCATACTACAGCCACTGCAACATTTTCCACTTTTCTGTATGTGTCAGAGACCCCTCTAACAAGGAGGTGCATGTTACCATTTCTAATCTAAAGTACATTTCGTTACTTTTTCCTGGACTGTTCATCTTCTAGGTCCTGTGGCCCAAAACTGATTTTTGAGTAGACTTTCATGTGCAGGCATGTAACAATGCCTTTTATTGTATAGATAAGTTTTGATTGATGGAACATCATGAGCAGTCTTGTTGATATTGGTGTTTTGAATGAGACATTGAACCAGAATTCCTTTGCTCTCATTTAATTAGAAAAAAAATCAGAAAAAACAGAATCTATCTATAAGTCTTGCTGCAGTGAAGGGACAAGATCATGACACACATCTGTACTAATTTTTTTGGTCACTTCATCGTGGCACAGTGGTTAGCACTGCTGCCTCACAGCGCCAAGGACCCGGATTCGATTCCGACCTCGGATCACTGTCTGAGTGGAGTTTGCTCATTCTCTCTGTGTCTGTGTGGGTTTTCTCCGGGTGTTCCCATTTGCTTCCACATTCTAAAGATGTATAGGTTAGTGGATTGATCATGCTAAATTGCCCCTGCATGACAGGGAGATTTGCAGGTTAAATACATTGGGTTATGGAGACAGGGTGTGGGTGGGATTGTTGTCTGTACAGATGTGATGGGCCAAATGGCCTATTTCTGCGCTGTAGCAATTCTATGATTCAGTTTGCAAATGGTGATTATAGCATTGAGATAGAGAAAATGTACTCATGGTATTTACATACAACGCCCAACATGATTAGAATGTGAGCCTCTGCTGAAATCATGGCACTGCCATTAACCTAGTTAACAAGAAAACAGGAAACAGTTGCACTTGTGCTGCAGAGTACAGATGTTGGATGGAATTTTCCCATCCTGCCCACCACGGGGATTGTAGCGGGTGGGAACAGGACCATGTTGACCTCAGGTGGGATTTTCAGGTCTTGGGGCAAGTGCAGCCAAAAATCCTTGTTGATGCAAAGCCGTATTTGGCATGGCATAAATGCCAAAACTCATTTCAAATCATCCCTGCAATTTTTTGACTTAAATTATTTCCATCTGCAACGTCAGGATAGGACTACATACAGTCATGCTGATCCTGTGCCGAGATGGCAAGATCACAATTTCATCAATGGTGAATTGTGACCACTACGCAATATGATGGAGAACAAACAGGACAATCTACAAGTTACAATTGCATTCAAATGACAACTTCCATGAGTTTCTAACCAGTAAATTAAGCAGATGCAGAAACAAATAAGAATGACCTGCCTTCTTCCTAATTTCTTTTAATGTTTTTCATTCCAGGGGGAATAAAAATCAACAAAGTAAGAAAGGACATTTATGTATCTATAGGGAATTTTAGCCCTTACTGTCAATAAGACTTTAAGCATCCCTAATTCTATGAGCAAGAAAAGAGATGGGTTTTCGAAAGCAATTATTTAGTCGCAGATAAATGGCCCCTGTAAGTCTGCCTATTTTTGAAAGGCTTCTCGACAGCAGCTTAGTAATCACTCATAAAGGTTCCAGTTCATCATCAAGTAATTAGTATTTTCATTAACTTGCTTATTGTCAAAGAAAATGAACCTTGATCAGCTAATTTTTCCTCAATGAGTTGAATATTGTAATGTATCCATAATTAATGTGCTTTATGCCACAGACCCATAATGGAAGAGAAATCTGATCCTGCTCCCAGCAGTCACTGTCAGTAAATGTTTGATGAATAAACAGAGGCTTTCTAATGGGAAGTGGTGGCAACTTTTCTAAGTGTACACAACACAGACTTAATTAGGATTCCCAAGATTCTAAGGGCGAGATACAAATGTAATGTTGCCATGTCAGCATGGTACTTACCATCAAGTAAAACTTACCTGAAAATGGGCACTGCTGCTGTGATTCAAAAAATTCAGAGGTAGTTGCTGCCAGTTATTGGTTACACAGTTAATAGAGAAAATAAAGGCACATGTTCTGGGAGCGAATAGAAATGAACTATTTTGACCACAGCAACTTTGCATACAAGTAATTGGAAATGGAAATGGCTGAAAGCAGATTGAACTGAACTGGAGAAATTTATGAGGAGCCTATATAGCATGGATAGGAAGGACCTATTTATCCTTGCAGAGAAGTCACTGACCAAAGGGTGAATAGATTTACAATAATTGGCAGGAGGATTGGGCAGGATGGAGTTGAGGAAAATGTTTTCAGCTCAAGGATGGTGGGGTCTGTAATGCACCACCTGAAAGGGTGTTAGAGGATGAAACTTACATTAGGTTTGAAAGATATTAGGTATACATGGGCATCATGGTGGCATAGTGGTTAGCACGGCTGCCTCACTGTGCCAGGGACCAGGGTTCGATTCTGGTCCTGGGTGCCTGACCGTTGGAATTTTTAAGTTCTCCATGTGTCTGTGTGGGCTTCCTCCAGTTTCTCCCACACTCCAAAAATATTCAGGTTAGGTTGATTGGCCACACTAAACTGCGGTTGCAGTGCAAAATATATGGGGATAGGGCCTGGGTGGAGGGTTGTCAGTGCAGACTTGATGGGCCAAATGGCCTCCTTCTGCACTGTATGGATTCTATGATTCTATTCTGTGATTAGTTGGATTTACTTAACCCACAGGGCTTTGGATTAAGAATTAAAAAGTGGAATTAAATTGAACTGTTTTCCTTCAATGATGTAAAATTTTTATGCTCCCATGATATGCTGGCATTTCTGACATGATCTTATATCAGCGGGCCAGGATTTTCCAGTTGTTTCCAATGACTGAATCTTCCAGTCCTGCCGATTGTGACATCCACCTTCTGTCGTGGTTTCCCTAGAGGCAAAGGGGTTAAGCAATGGGAAACTCAGCTGGAAGCGGTGGGACTGGAAGATCCTGCCACTGGCCAATGGCAGTCCACGGCCATCACTTCAAAACACACTACAGTAGCAGGGGGTGAGTGGAAAATCCCACCCACTGCTATATTTATCAACAAATGAGAAGCAAGGAGTTGTGGTCATCTTTCTCATAGTCTTTATTTTATGGGAATCATTTTCTCAGCCAGTGAGTTAGCACTGCTGCTCACAGTGCCAGGAATCGGGGTTCGATTTCCAGCTTGGACTACTGCCTGTGCAGAATTTGCATGTTTTCCCTGTATCTACTGGATCTTCTTCTGGTTTTAAACCACAGTCCAAAAATGAGCAGGTTAGGCGCATTGGCCATGCTAAATTCTCCCTCAGTGTACCCGAACAGGCACTGGAGGTAATTTTCACAGTAACTTCATTGCAGTATTTTAGTGTAACTGTATCTTTTACCAGTTCGCTTCTTAATAACATAGAACATAGAACATTACAGCGCAGTACAGGCCCTTCGGCCCTCGATGTTGCGCTGGCCAGTGGACCCTCTAACCTAAACTATTCCAAAATTACCCATATGCCTATCCACCGACCATTTGAATGCCCCCAAAGTAGGCGAGTCCACAACTGCTGCAGGCAGGGCATTCCACGCCCTCACCACCCTCTGTGTAAAGAACCTGCCTCTGACATCCTTCCTATAACTACCACCTCTTAATTTAAAGTTATGTCCCCTCGTGTTGGTCATCACCATCCCAGGAAAAAGGCTCTCACTATCCACCCTATCCAGTCCTTTGATCATCTTATACGCCTCAATTAGGTCACCGCGTTACCTTCTTCTCTCTAATGAAAATAACCTCAGGTCCCTCAGCCTTTCCTCATAAGGCCTTCCCACCATACCAGGCAACATCCTGGTAAACCTCCTCTGCACCCTTTCCAATGCTTCCACATCTTTCTTATAATGCGGCGACCAGAACTGTACGCAATACTCCAAGTGCGGCCGCACCAGAGTTTTGTACAGTTGTAACATAACCTCACGGCTCCTAAATTCAATCCCTCTACCAATAAAAGCTAACACACCATACGCCTTCTTAACAACTTTATCAACCTGGGTGCCAACTTTCAAAGAGCTATGTACTTGTACCCCAAGATCCCTCTGCTCGACAACACTATTAAGGGTGCTTCCATTAGCCCTGTATTTCATATGCCTGTTATTCCTACCAAAGTGAATCACACACTTATCCGTATTGAATTCCATTTGCCACCTCACGGCCCAGCTCTGCAACCTATCTACGTCCCTCTGCAAACTGTAACATCCATCCTCGCTGTCTACAACTCCCCCCACTTTGATATCGTCAGCAAATTTACTAATCCAACCCTCTACACCCTCATCTAGGTCATTTATAAAAATGACAAACAGCAGTGGCCCTAAAACAGATCCTTGAGGTACACCACTTGTAACTGCACTCCAGGTTGAATATTTCCCATCAACCACCACCCTCTGTCTTCTATCAGCTAGCCAATTCCTAATCCAAACTGCTAAATCACCTTCAATCCCATGCATCTGCACTTTCTGCAGTAGCCTACCATGGGGAACCTTATCAAACGCTTTGCTAAAATCCATATACACTACATCAACTGCCTTACCCTTATCTACCTCTTTGGTCACCTCCTCAAAAAACTCAGTAAGGTTTGTGAGGCACGACCTACCCTTCACAAAACCGTGCTGACTATCGCTAATCAATTTATTTCTCTCTAGATGCTTATAAATCCTATCCCTTATAATTCTTTCCAAGACCTTGCCCACAACAGAAGTCAGGATCACCGGTCTATAATTTCCAGGATGGTCCCTACTCCCCTTTTTGAACAAAGGGACAACATTTGCCATCCTCCAGTCTTCCGGCACTATACCTGTAGCTAACGACGACATGAAGATCAAAGCCAAAGGCTCTGCAATCTCCTCTCTAGCCTCCCAGAGAATCCTAGGGTAAATCCCATCTGGCCCAGGCGACTTATCAATTTTCATACCCTCAAGATTCGCTAACACTTCCTCCTTATGAACCTCAATCCTGCCCAGTCTGCAACCTGGTATCGCAGTATTCTCCCCGACAACATTGTCTTTCTCCTGCGTGAATACTGACGAAAAATACTCATTCAGTGTCTCTCCTATCTCCTCAGGCTTCACGCACAACTTCCAACTGCTATCACTGACTGGCCCTAATCTTGCCCTAACCAATAACCTGCCTTTAATTGCAAAATCCCTGACACTGGTATCTGAACATAAAAGTGGGTATTGGTAGACTTTTGATAGGACAAGTTAGGTTTCCACTAATATTGTTGTGTAACCATCTGCTGGGAAATCTATGGGATTATTTGATTGTGACTCCCCGTCATTTTTTCCCAGAACTGTCCACCATTGATATTACACTCCAGAATAGGAATTATTTGTGTGGGAGTGTGGAACAGTCTCAAAAGCACCAGGTACTGGAACACTGATATGTTGTGACACTGTGCCTACCTCAATGCTTCCTCCTCACCTCCCCCCCCACAACTCTGCTGTCCATAATCCTCTTGCTTTAGCTATTCAATGAAACAAAAAGATCTGTGACCAGATTATTAGGGTGCTTTTGATTCTTCCCAGCTCTCTGGGGGCCCCCTGATGAACAACACAACTCAGCAACAACCCCGAAAATGATGAGACCCAGCATATGGCATGGTGGTACAGTGGTTAGCACTGATGCTCACAGTGCCAGGAACTGGGGTTCGATTCCCAATGTAGGTTACTACCTGTGTGGAGTTTGCACATTCTCCCTCTGTCTGCTGGGGCTTCATCTGGGTGCTCTGGTATTATACTACAGTAAAGTTTTGCAACACCAATTTAAAATCCAACCAATTTATTTGATAGTAAATCCACGAGCTTTCGACACTATGTTGTGTCTTCATCAGGCAAATGACGAAGGCACAACATAGTTGTGGATTTACTATCAAATAAATTGGTTGGATTTTAAATTGGTGTTGCAAAACTTTACTGAGTTTACCCCAGTCCAACGCCGGCATCTCTACATCATTATACTACAGTCCAAAGCTGTGCAAGTTAGGCGCATTGGCCATGCTAAACTCTCCCTCAGTGCACCCGAACAGGCACTGGAGGGAATTTTCACAGTAACTTCATTGTAGTATGAACATAAACCTACTTTGTGACTAGTGAATAAACCTTACTATACTTTACCTGTGTCATAGAGAAAGTGGGTCACTAATTTCTCAGACAAGTGGAAGAGTCAGATGCCTATGTGTGAAGAGGCATCTTTCTGGTCTGCAACTTATTTATTTATTAGAGATATTTATGCCTGATATTCCCAGTTATGTTTAAAAAGCTTGTTTTCAACACTTGTCACCCAAGGGCCACTGGCAGCATTACGGAGCATTGGAGAAGAAATAGACTCAGCAGAGATCAACATTCCATTGCCTCTAACATTACAGATTTGCTCAATATTATACTTCATTTTGCGATGTTGGCTGAATTGAACCATTCACCTTATTGGGCAGGAAACCATTAGAATGCCCGAGTTAGCCAACAAACATGAATATGATGGAATGCGCTTTAGAAAATTAGATGGCCAGCTTTGCATCCCTCCCCAGATGACCTGGCCAAGACCATTAATTTCAACCTTGAGGGTTAAACTCATTGCGAATGTCAATCAAAGCTGGGTTTGAACCCAGCATTTCTTGCTGAGGCCAGCAGCTGATGAGCCATACCATGCATCCATTTGTATTTCAACTATTATTTATTATAGGAGAGCCAAAATTGCTACAAGACAGGTTAAAGTGTAAAAAAATTGAGGAACATGTACTGTGAAAATAAATGCCACCTCTCATAAGTGCAAGATTTTACTTCACATTTCAATTGTGCCTTACGAAATCTAACATGTGACATTCCACACATGAAGTGATATCCAAATTTGTCTGAGGACAAACAATTGCCTATGTCTTACTGTGGTCGGTAGCAGTACAGATTAAGTCACAACAAAATTAATAATGCATTGTGAAGCATGTCTCATTTAAAAGGGCTGTATGCTTTATTTTGACATTGCTGGTGAATAAATCACCAACATTGGGATACGCACACTAATGGTCTGCCAAATACATTTTACAATTAAAACTAAATTAATAAAATCATGAATTAATTAGCAACTTGATGATACTTTTCTTTTGTTCAGTCGTTATGTTACAGGTGGGTTGAAAAGAGACTAAAGCTTCATCTCATGCCTGACGATGGTGAATCTCCCTCCGAGACAATGTAGTGGAACTTCCTGGTCCTTCCTGCCGGCAGGATCTTGTGGTCCGGCCGAAGGCAGCCACCCTGTGGTGGTCAGTTCCCCTGCAGCGTGACCAGTGAGCTACATAAAGCTATATAATATGGCAGGACTGGAAGACACACTGGTGACCAATGGCCAACCACCATTGCAATCAGAAAACATGCCAACGGGAGGCTGGAAAATCTGGCCTAATGACTGGAATAATGACAAACTCATTCTGCATCTAAACCTCAAACAACTGATTATAATTACATCATGAATGCATGGTATTGTGGCACTGTGGCTACTGCTACTGCCTCACAGCTCCAGGGACCCAAGTTCGATTCATGGCTTGGGTCACTGTCTCTGTTGAGTTTGCACGTTCTCCCCATGTTTGCATAGATTTCCTCCGAATGTTCCGGTTTCCTTCACATGAACAAAAGAAAAATATCATCAAGTTGCTAATTAATTCATGATTTTATTAATTTAGTTTTAATTGTAAAATGTATTTGGCAGACCATTAGTGTGCGTATCCCAATGTTGGTGATTTATTCACCAGCAATGTCAAAATAAAGCATACAGTCCACAGATGCGCGAGTTAGGTTGATTGACTATGTTAAATTGCTCCTTAGTGTGGCCTGGAATATATTGGTTAGAGAGATTAATAGGGTAGATGTATGGCATGTGGGGCTAGGGCCTGGGGTGGGATTGTTGTCGGTGAAGACTTGTTAGGCCAAATGGCCTACTTAGGCACTATAGGGATTCTATGACTCTATGAATTATTAGATCACAGATTTAAAACATATATAGCTCTATTATATTTCTGATTAGTAATTTAGTTTTATGATGTGCCTTTTGAATTCTTGGCTGCCCACAGCATCTTGTTTTGTTGGCATTTCAGGCCTGATGTTCGTTAAACTTTGGATTATTTTTGCAATGAATAACATTCTTTTCTATTCCAAGTTCAGCAAACCTAAATTGAAAAGGACGGAACGTAAAGACAAAGTGTGACAGGTCAGTTTTAATTAGCCCAAATCTGAGATCCATCCAAAAATGGTTTGGACAATTGCAAAGAATAACAAAAATAGTCTGGTGGTGTCTTGCTCGAGTGTTGGTAAGGTCAGTAATGATGTGATAACAGCGAGTGTAGAGAAGCTGAAGAGAGTGACCCTTGTGGTAGTGCCACCTTTTGACTTAACTGCACCTTCCCTGACCACCTCCCCGCCTCCCCCCTCCCCAGAACCATCAAAATGTCTGTGGGCTTATGGGGAGGTTACCTGCTTTACAAATTAGTTGAGAAGTCTAAGATAAAAAGATCCCTTGGATTGAAAAGTAGGGATGAGTGAGGAAGATGGGAAATGGGGTTGGGTGTAGAGGAGGTAATTATCCTCACCAAGAACTCTATTTGAACTTCTTTTCTGGGCTTCTGCCCTCAAACAATTGATCCTACATAAGCCACCAAACTGCTCACCCTTTGTCACCAATGCAAAACACCTTGCCTTTTTGTTTTATCTACAATGGGCTATTTCTCTCATACCCTCAATATCTGGGTTAGTGCCTGCTTTATGAGAGTGGTGATGGCTGTTGTTAAGATAGATGGCCTTTTGTGTGCAATTGGCAACTTGGATTGGCCTTGCTGTCTGTTGAGAGCATCGCGGACAATATTAATCCCTAAGCACTTATCTATTTGGGTTTGATTCTTGATTTGATTTGATTTATTATTCTACACTGTATTAGTATGCAGTGAAAAATATTGTACTTTGTGCGCTATACAACATGCATACCCTTCTTTGAGAAGAAAAGGAGAGCGTGCAGAATATAACGTCACAGTCATAGCTAGGGTCTAGACAAAGATCAACTTAATGTGAAGTAGATCCCTTCAAAAGTCTGATAGCAGCAGGAAAGAACTTGTTCTTGAGTCAATTGGTACATGTCCTCAGACTTTTGTACCTTTTACCCAATGGGAGAAGGTGGAAGAGAGAATGACCAGGGCGGGAGTGGGAGACGGGGCGGCATGAGGTCCTTAATTGTACTGGTTGCTTTTCCAAGGCAGAGGGAATTGTAGACAGTGTCAATGGATGGGAGGCTGGTTTGTGTGATGGATTGTGCTACACCCACAACTTTTTGTAGTTTTTTTTTGTGATCTTGGACAGAACAGGAGACATATCAATATCAGGAGCATATTGGCTATGATCGAACAGTGGGGCAGACAGCTTGGGCTGAATGGCCTAATTCTGCTCCTATATCTTATGAACTTGTGAACCAAGCTGTGATACAACCGGAAAGAGTGTTTTCTATGGGTGAATCTATAAAAATTGATGAGAGTTGTAGCGAACATGCCAAATTTCCTTCCTCTTCTAAGAAAACAAAGGCATTGGTGGGCTTTCTTAACTATAGCATTAGCATGGAGGGACCACAACAGGTTGTTGGTGATCTGGACAGCTAAAAACTTGAAACTCTCAACAAGTTCTACTTTGCCCTCATTGATGTAAACACAGGCACGTCCTCCTTTGTGCTTCCTGAAGTCGATGACTATCTCCTTTGTTTTGGTAACACTGAGGGAGAAATTATTGTCATTACATCAGCTCACCAGATTTTATGTCTCTTTTCTATGCTGTGTTTTGTCATTGTTTGAGATCCGACTGACAATGGTTGTGTCATCAGCAAACTTGAAAATCAAATTGGAGGGGAATTTGGCCACACAATCATGGTGTATAAGGAGTATAGTAATGGACTAAGGACACAGCCTTATGGGGCATCGGTGTTGAGAATGGATGTGGAGGAAGCGTTGTTGCCCATCCTTACTGATTGCAATCTGTGGTTAGAAAGTTCAGGATCCAATCGCAGAGGGAGGAGCCAAGCCCCAACACCATAGAGTTTGGGGATGAGTTTTGTGGGAATAATGGTGTTGAATGCTGAACTGCAGTTGAGAAATAGAAGTCTGACATAGATATCTTTGTTATCCAGGTGTTCCAGAGTTGAGTGTTGGGCCAGGGAAATGGTGTCTGCTGTGGACCTCTTGTGGCAATAGGCAAACTGTAGTGGATATAGGCATTCTAGGAGGCCAAAATTGATTAATGTCATAACTAACCTTTCAAAGCTCTTCTAAATGATGGACGTCAAAGCCACTGATGATAGTTATTAGGCACACTGCTTGGCTTTTCTTTGAAAAGTAGTTTGTGCTCAGCACCAGAGTGATGGGGGAGAAATGAAGGGAATGAATGGTATCTGCCTCATTATCAAATGTCCTCTCGAGAACATTTGGAGTAAGCAGTCATGATGAATAAGTTTAGTACCTACTACTGAGCTTGGACATAAAGACAGAAAGTCTTACATTTATGTAACACGTTTCACAACTTCACACCATCCTACAGATAAATCCTTTATAGATAATTAAATCCCTTCAAGTGTCATTGTTTTTGGAACATAGGCATCACAATATCCAATTTGCACATATCAAAAGGACCATGTTTTAATGGTGATAGTTGAATTATTAAGAAACTGAAGCTGGACATTTTGAAATAGTGGCATGGAGTCTTTCCCATCCACTGGGGGAATCTCACTTTAATGTTTCATCTCATGTACAACACCACCATCAGGGCTGTGTTGGAGTACAAGCCTACATTACGTGCTCAAGTATCTGGAATGGAACTTGAACCCATAAGCTTCTAGCTCAGAGGCCATATTGCTACCAATTGAGCCATAATAGAACCACATCAAGATGTATAGCAGATGGCAGAATGTGCTACAAAGGCTTTTTCACCTCTCCAAAGGCATCTGACCAGAAACCTGATAAGGGGTTTCTGATAAGGAAACTCAGCCCTTGGAAGGCATTAACTAGAAAAAGGGTGTAAGAGCAACTGCTCACATGTAGGGAATTCCCATTCACTTCATCACACACTGGTGGGAAACCCACAGTAAAATGTCTGGCAATACCAATTTTAAATCCAACAGATTTATTTGATTGTAAACTTGCTAGCTTTCGGTGTTTGTGCCTTCGTCAGGCGATTGAGGTGTTCTGGTCTCCAAAAGCACACATATCAGCACAGGCAGTTTACAGATTGCTGATTAGAATGTGAATCCTTACACCTAACCTGCTATTCAAGTCTTAAAGTGGCTAACAATGTGAGTGGAAGGAACCCTGAGCACAGGTTAGAGAGATGTGTATTGTCTCCAGACAGCACAGTAAGTGAGGTTTTTTTGCCAACCCAGGCAAGTCATGGGGGTTACAGATAGTGTGACATGAAGCCAAGATCCCTGTTAAGACCATCCTCATGTGTGCAGAACTTGGCTATCAGTCTCTGCTCAGCGGCTCTGCGCTGTCGTGTGTCATGAAGGCCCCCTTGATAGGGTGTCCTGAAGCATGGTACATTGGGGAGACCATGCAGACACTACGACAGCGAATGAATGAACATCGCTCAACAATCACCAGGCAAAACAGTTTTCTTCCTCTGAGCGAACACTTCAGCAGTCACGGGCATTCGGCCTCCAACCTTCGGGTAAATGTTCTTCAAGGGGTCCTTCACGACACACAACAGCACAGAGCCGCTGAGCAGAGACTGATAGCCAAGTTCTGCACACATGAGGACGGTCTTAACAGGGATCTTGGCTTCATGTCACACTATCTGTAACCCCCATAACTTGCCTGGGTTAGCAAAAAATCTCACTTACTGTGCTGTCTGGAGACAATAACATCTCTTTAACCTGTGCTCAGGGTTCCTTCCACCCACATTGTTAGCCACTTTAAGACTTGAATAGCAGGTTAGGTGTAAGGATTCACATTCTAATCAGCAATCTGTAAACTGCCGATATGTGTGCATTTGGAGATCAGAACACCTCATTCGCCTGATGAAGGCACAAATGCCGAAAGCTAGCAAGTTTACAATCAAATAAATCGGTTGGATTTAAAATTGGTGTCACCAGACCTCTTACTGAGCTTACCCCCATCCAACGTCGGCATCCTTACATCATGACTACTAGGGAAACCCACAGGCAGGGTGTACTGCCGGTAGGGCTGGAAAATCCTGCCAATGTGAACAACTGGAGAATTCCAGCCAATAACTGCGATTGATGGCCTTTAATTGACAAGGAATCAAGAGGTATGGAAAGTGGAATATAGAGATCTGTCATGGTCTTGTTGACTGGTAGAGCAGACACAAGCACCAAATGGCCCAGCCATGAAGGCCAAATGATGCGCTGCTATTCCTATGCCTTTGTGTTCTTATCTTTCTGTGGTCCATGCTGTAGCATATTGATGCTGTTAGTACCATTAGTGGTAAGCCATATTGTTGCTACGCTGTTTTACAGTTTGCGTGAACATTTGGGAAGACTTCCTTGTTCCTGCTGTGCCCCTAACATGTGTTCAACCACATATTTTCCAGCTGCGTAATGACTAACTCGTGATCATGCTTCTTGAAGGGAGCTAAGTGGGGTTTCTCGTTGCCATCAAGCTGGTTCCACATGACACACAATTGAAATTTGGAAGCAAGTTAATCTTCCATAGACTCAATAACATGTGATTTGAGACAGGCGAGTTCATGGTGTTCTAAGTTGCTGTTAGTTATTTAAACGGTAACAGATTACAAAGTTCTGAGGTACAGAGGGATCTGGGTGTCCTAGTGTATGAATCACAAAAGATATTCAGGTACAGTGAATAATGAGAACAGTTAATAGAATGTAATCATTTATTATGTTGGATCTGATTAAAAAGTAAGAAAGTTATGCTTCAGTTGTACAGACCATTGGTGAGACATCACTTGGAGTGTTGTGTACAGTACTGGATTCTTTTGTTTTTTAAGTTTATTTATTAGTGTCACAAGTAGGCTTACATTATCACTACAATGAAATTACTGTGAAAATCCCCCAGTTGGCACTCTTTGTCATCTGTTCAGGTACAGTGAGGGAGAATTTAGCATGGCTAATGCACATAACCAGCACATCTTTCAGCCTTTGCGAGGCAACCAGAACATCCAGAGGAAACACACGAAGAAGGGGAAGAACGTGCTGACTTTGCACAAAGAGTGACCCAAATAGGGAATTGATCCCTGGCACTGTGAAACAGCAGATGCTAACCCACTCTGCCAACATGCCACCCTTCATCTAAGGAAAGATGTAAATGCATTCAAAATAGTTCAGAAAAGTTTTACTGGACTAATATCAGAAATGGACAGGTTGTCTTATGAGAAAATGTGGGAAAGGTTAAATTTGTATCCACTAGAGATTAGAAGAATAAGAGATAACGTAATCAAAACCATGAAGGTCCTGAGGGGTATTGACAGGAATGTGGAGAAGATATTTCCTCCTGTCAGAGAATTTAGAACTAAGGGTTTCATTGTTTAAAAATAAGGGGTCACTCGTTTAAAGAGAGAAGCAGAATATTTTTCTCTTACAGGGTCAGAAATCTCTGGAACCCTCTTGTTCAAACAGCATTGGATGCAGAGTCCACGCGGAGCTAAATAGTTGCTTGATTAACAAGGGTATAAAAGCTTATTGGGGTAGGCAGAAATGTGGGCTTGAGTTACAGTCTGATCAGTCATGATCTTATTGAACAGGACAAAATCACCTTCTGTTGCTCCTAATTCAGAAGTTAATTGACCAGTTGTTCAGTTCTTCAATGGACTTGGAGTGTAGTTTGACTGGGTTTCATTGCTATGCTGGAAATCAATATTTTGATGGCTAGGATAACTTTTGTTAATTCATGGGCTGTGGGTGTCACAGGCTTGGCCAGCTTTTATAGTCCATCCCTAATTGCCCTTGAACTGATTGGCTTGCTAGATCATTTAAAGCACATTTAAGAGTCAATCAAACTGCTTTGCATCTGGAGCCACATGTATGTCAGACCAGGTTAAGATGGCAGATTTTCTATGAAGCATATTAATGAGTGAGATGGGGTTTTCACAACAATTGACATTGGTCACCATTAATTCCAGATTTATTTTACTGAATTTAAACATCACCATCTACCATCTACCACGATGGGATTCAAACCTGGGTCCTCAGAACATTATCTTGGGTCTCTGATTTTCTAGTCCAGTGACAATACCACTAAGCCACTGCCTCCCTTGGTCCTTGCTGATCCAAAGCATGTGCTGGTTAAATTGCAGATGTATCCCTGTTACTTTTAATGGTTTTCTACTTAATCATTCAATTCATGACTAAGATGTTATTTATCACTAATCTTCAAAGACCCATTATCTCAAACTCTCCAGATCCCTTCTCTCAACTCATGCAGCTACTGCTCCAACCCATTAGGAATAGGAATAGCAGCAGGATATTCAGGCCCTTGAAGCCATTCCTCATTCAAACAGACCAGATGATCACTACCCGTAGGGAAGGTGATGGGTAGAGTGGTACGATCACTAGACTATTAATCCAGAAACTCAGCTAATGTTTCAGAGATCTGGGTCTGATTACAGCAGATGGTAGAATTTGAATAAAAATATTTGGAAGTTAAAATCTACTGATGACCATTGTCGATAGTCGGAAAAACCCATCTAGTTCACTAATGTCTTTTAGGGGAGGAAATTGGCCATCCTTACCTGGTAAGGCCTACATGTGACTGCATAGCCAAAGCAATGTGGTTGATTCTCAACTGCCTCCAAGAGCAACTAGGGATGGGCAATAAATGCTGGCTAGCCAGTGATGCCCATGTCCCATGAATGAATTAGAACAAAACTCCATATACCCACCATGCTTCTTTATCCTTTGATATCCTTACAAAGCAAAAATCCATCAGTCACAGTTTTGAAATGTTCAATTGCTCCCAGTCTCAACAAACTTTTGTGGGAATTAGTTCATTTTTTTTCTATTATAGTGAAGAGACGATTGTATGTATCACATGTGACAAGCCACCACCTGTTCCACCAACTGTATCTAATTATCTTCAGGTTTTGCTTTTTAGCATAACAGCATCAAAGAATGAGAGCAGATTCCAATTACTTCATTAGCAGCTTTTAATTATAGAGAAAAACATACTTTCCTCTCATTTTTCATGAAGAGAAGAACATTCTGTCCAAGATCATTACTGAAACTCTAATTGTGAAACCATTAGAAGTTTTAATTCTCCAGCCCTTAAATTCATCACTGGATTTGAATTCCATCATATGCCCTCAATTCAAGAAATTTGTCACAAACATTTTGGGATTAAAATTTCTGTTTAGTTTGGATAAAGCAAAGTAAGCTCCGATTGCCTTGCTGTTTGCACAACTGCATGTATGACAACTCTCCTGGAATGTTCTCTGATATTCCATGACCTCTGCTATAACATGCATTGTTTATGCCTTCCTGACTAATAAATAAACCATAACACAACCTGTCTGCCACATACCCATTGCTGTATAGTAAGGTGGTTTTGATGTATCTCCCACAGACAGCATTGCATATATGATCTCTATATGCCTCTGTACATACAAAGAGATTCACAGATGTGTCCAAACTGATAGAATGAAGCTGCATATCAGTATTATTATTATTATTACTTTTATACTCAGCATTAGATTTAATTAATCAGTTTATTTCCAAAGTGTTGTTGTAAATATTGCATATTTAAGAGCTAGATATTTTACCTTGATTTTCTTTCGTTTCTTTGTTGCTATTTTTAATTGAAATCTGTTTACTTTTTCAGGCTTTGTGCAGATGTTCCAAGACAAGATACACCTGAGGGATTGCAAATGTGTTCATCTTTAAAAAAAATCACTATTGTTTTGAATGGCGTTGAAATACAGCATGTAGAAACATTCACAGCTGGCATCAATGAAATCAAAACTGCAATTCCTTCAGGATAGTTTGACAGATACTGACATCAGTTAAATTCAATTGATATTTCCCTCCTGTTGAAGTACCTATCCAAGTGCCGTTGAAGTATTAGTGAACTATACACCCTCTCTCAGAATTGTACATTGATGTTTCTTTTATGTGCATGAGCAGAACTGCAAAACATATTTCACCAAAGACATGTCTTTGTCTAACATGCCATGTAAATAGTCTCAATAAAAGTACACTGAAGCAAAGGTAATGTTCTGCCAAAAGGAATAAGGAATAAATGGGGAATTGGGGAAGGCACAGTGTCAATTTTACATTGAGCTATGATGTGTGCTGTTGAGGTTTAATGTGCCCATGCTGATGCCCATGGTGAGTTCTTCATTCTGCCATGCTGTCCTGAAGGAGAGTGAGGCTAGGGAAGGGATAAGAGAGATACTCTAAGACCACTTTCAAGTGTCTCCTTGTGGAAATGGGGTTGACACACATTTCAGGGAGGTAAAAAGGAGGTGAAGGGGAAGCATAAAAAAGGATTTAACTAGTTTGGGGAAAACAAGAAGAAAACAAAGAGGGGAGGCAATGGCTGAGTGGTACTGTTATTAGGCTATTAATCCAAATGTTCTATGAAATCCTCACTATCTGTCCATTTTTGGACATTTTAGTATTCAGTATGTCGTAATGGGTAATAGAAAAGCAAGCTCCATTGGCAATTGTTAAGAATCTGTAAGTATAATTAAGCACTAAAGTTTACAAGGAAAATGCATAGCAATGATAATTCAGAAATAATTTTTTTGCATTCTTTTCATGGAAAATAAAAAAAAATTGAAAATTTTAATTTCTTTAGTCACATTTCAGAAAGCATTGAACTGGTAAGATTGAATTGAATTGATTTGATTTATTATTGTCACAGGTATTGGGGTACAGTGAAAAGTATTGTTTTTGCGGGTTGTACAGAGAAAACATACCAACCATAGAGTACACAGGGGAGAAGGAAAGGAGAGATTGCAAAATATAGTGTTGCAGCCACAGATAGGATGAAAAGAAAGATCAACTTCAGATATGATAGGACCATTCTAAAGTCTGATGGCAGCAGGGAAGAAACTACTTGAGTTGGTTGGTATATATTTTCAGACTTTTGCAACTTTTCCTGTTGGAAGAAGGTGGAAGAGAGTTTGTCTGTGCTGTGTGGGTTCCTTGATTATGGTTAAAGTAAGGCTGGCTGTGGAAAAACATGCAGTATTGAAATTCCAATACATTTTATCCCTTGCTTTCGGACTCCCTTATTACTTTCCACCATTATGGTTCCATAGTCACCTAAGTGGAAGCTGATCTGGCTTCACAGTTTCCTCTATTTGATTTGACTAGTTCAGTTCTGTGACTGACCATCAAGAGTGGGTGGTTTCAGAAGCCAGATTCTGCCAACTGCTGCTATTATTCTAATGGGAAATGTTCAATTGCTTCAAATAAACTCAAAGAGTGATTAGGGAGTGGAATGCCCTGCCTGCAGCTGTTGTAGATGCGCCAAGTTTGGTGGCGTTTAAGAGGTTAGTTGATAAGTATATGGATGAGAAGGGAATGGTTTAGTTAGGAGGGGCATGCTTTTTATTTTGGTCGGCACAACATCGAAGGCCGAAGGGCCTGTTCTGTGCTGTATTGTTCTATGTTCTATGTTCTAAACTAGCAAAGAATTACTACTGTTTGACCTCCCAACATTTGGCTTTGGGAGCTCCATCTCATCCTACTCGATGGGCCGAATGGTGTCCCTCTGTACTTAGGGATTCTATGATTCAATTCTACGATATTTCAATGCAAAGCTCTGGCCTTTTACAAAGATAGGCTATTGTAAGGCATGAACAAGTGAAATAAAGACTTTTTCAGACATTTATTGCTTTATTTTCATTTGGCATTTGAATCTGTCATTTCTGACATAGACCATGTTTGTAAGCATATTGAGTGACATAGACTTTTCATTCATGGGGGTCAGCGATCACAATGCCCTATTTAATGCAGATTTGTGGGCAGATTGCCTGCGATTTCATCTATTGAGATTTGACAGTAAATTCATGGCACTGACAATTTTTGCTGGAATGGGATAAAGGTGTGGACACTATACTCCTGCCCTGGTCAGCTCTGTTGAAGAGGTAGATGTCTCTCAGCCCTTTGATTTTTTTTCTCTCTAGAATCAGGCCAAGACCTTCTCATGATTCATGGGTTTTGAGATGAGTCATGAACCATAGTCTGGATTCGGGAACTCTTTAGAAGATAATTTCAAAAGATCTTATCCGTGTCTCACAACCATCCCATGGTCCCTGATATTCTCTGAGATAATTCAATGCTGACTCAGGTATTTTCCATGCTCATTCACTGAGCATGCACTGTGTGGAGAAACAATGAACCTTATAATAACAATGACAAACATGCAACTGCTGAGAAAAAAAAACCATTCAAAAATGCTATTTGATCGAAAAACAAACTTATTTTCCTACCTTCATTTAAAATTATTAAATGAGGAGATCATTCAAGTATCAAAAATAGAGGATCAAAACTTCACATCTCTTAATCCTATCCAAAGAAACTTTGAGACATTGATAAAAGAGATCACAGAAAGAACAGCTTACTATAACCACTTAAAGAGATCAAACAAGAAAAGTCAACAATTCACCTCATTTGTCAGAACAGATTTCCCACTGAGTTAATGCTTTTATTACTCTGAGCTCTCTGCCAAATATAAGTAAAGAAGGCAGATGGAAAACCCAGTACATTTCCATTTCATACTCTGTATGTACTTCTTTTTCACCACCTTGGGAGCAATGGCTTGGTATATAAAGCTGGGGCCAGCACCATTTAATTTCATGACCAGTTACTTTCAGAGGCCTCTCAGGTGTTATTGACATTGCGTGTGTCTCTGCAGCTCTCAGGAAAATGCAGAGGCAGAGTTCAAAATCTAGGTGATCAAAAGTCAAGCTGGACAAAAATCAGGAGGGAATCCACGCGCATCTGAATCCAAATCGGATTGGAGCTTGTGGTTCATTTATGATACATGGTGAGCTGTTACCCACTAGGCCCATAAAATGATCAGAAACTCCAAATAACCATGTCAGAGCGAGTCTGTTATTATTGCACTGGAACAGATTATAAAGGATGCATTAATCAAAGCAGAAAAACAACATTTCTCTGAATAGGGATAGCTTAATTTGAAACATGGGTTTATATAGTTAATTTTTGTCATTTAAGATAGAGAATGTTTTGTTTATTCTTCCCTACCTCCAGCTGATTTAATGCAAAAATGCATTAAAAATAAAATAAATAAATCCTCTCCATTACGATTATTGCCGTTACTATTTAATATATCACGAATATTATTCTGCTCCAAATCCATTGCTTATGCATTGCCGTGCTACCTATGCATTTCATCTTACACAATGCAGTTAAGCTGTGTGTGTTGCAGCAAACTTGCCAGTTCAATATACACATAAAAATTTATTGCTTTCATAACGTCCACATTGAGGTGCTTGAGCCCATGTCTGTGGTCCTCCTTTGTCACTGCTACGACTACAAAACTCTGACTTGATTTTGCACAGGATTAAAACAAGGAAACCTGCTTATGCCACAGACTCGCCAGTAAATGGACACAATATTAAATAACAGGGAAATAATAAAACCAGTATCATTGGCAAATATTGCCTCAATTGAGCCGTTCTTTTGTTATTGAATAACACACCGAAGCACTGAAAGACCTCTCCCTACATACAAATACCAGAAACACCCCATTCTGTTTTAAATCCTACTGAATAATTAATTATAATTATCGTGGCGCAGTTATTATCTGTGATAACAATATATCCTTAAGGTGAATGCAATATTCTATGACCAAGTACAAGGCAATGCTTAATGTGCTAAAGAAATATTGATACAAGATAATTGTCTAGATTATCTTCTGATAAATTATTTTTAATTCAGAATGCTTTTTATGCCCTTATTTTGGTACTGGACTATAAAAGATTGACATGATGCCCCAGACATGTTTGTGTCAACAATAATGTGAGAAATCTGTATACAAATTATAAGTTAATAAGATAACTGCATGGTTAAAATATCACTTTTAAAATTGCGACAGCAAAACATTATTATTGTGATTGACTTTAAGATCTTTACATTCATTTAAAATATTTTCAATAGTGGCAGAATTGGGGTAACTACTGCTGAAGATTTTGTAGCATTGGAAATGCAGAAGATCCAATTTTAACTCATCATTGTAATTGTTATTGTTGAAAACTTCTGAACTTTTGCCCAAAGATGTGCACATTAGGTTGATTGGCCATGCTAAGTTGTCCCTTAGTGTCAGGGGGATACAATGCAAAAGGAGGCTATTCAGCCCATCGAGTCCGTAATGACCCCCCCCCTCCCCACCCACAACCCCTGACACCAAGGGGCAATTTAGCATGCCCAATCCACTTAGCCCATTCATCTTTGGTATGTGGGAGGAAACCATGCAGGCACAGGGAGAACATGCAAATTCCACACGATCAGTGACCCAACCCAGGAATTGAATCCGGGTCCCTAGTGCTGTGCGGCAGCAGTGCTAACTACTGTGCCACTGTGCCACCCTAGTAGGGTGCATAAGTGGGGTTACGAGGATAGGGCCTGAGTGGGATTGTTGTCGGTACAGTCCCAATGGGCCAAATGATCTCCTTCTGCATAATAGGGATTCTATTAATTCTATGTTCACCAAATAATTTTGCACATTCTATGATTCTCTTTTTTTAAAAAATTGTAGATTGTTTAGTGCTTGCCAAAATGCAGACTATCAAGTCTGCAAAAGAGATTACTTTTCCATATATGTCATTGAGTGCCATTTTTGTCCAAATGCACCACGCTTTAGATGCAAGTTATACCTCTCTGTTCTGTTGTAAACTCAAAGTTTCAATGGATATCATTATTGTTACTCTGAATCTTTTTTAGTACCATAGAATCCCTACAGTGCAGAAGGAGGCCATTTGGCCCATTGGGTTTGCACCAGCTCTCTGAAAAAGCATTTTACCTGGAACCCAATGCATGTATCCTGGCTAATCCTCCTAATCTACACATCTATGGATGATCAAAAGGCAATACAGCATGGCCAATCCACATATTCTTTTGTTTATATTTCTTTTAATATTCTTCCCATTTTGTATCAGATTATTCATTCATCCCATTCTACCATTGTACATTTTCTAACATAGAAAAAGTTCAAAAATTACAATCTATTAATAAGATAGAAATCTAACAGCACTCCAGAAAAAGAAAAGATATAAACATAATAATTCTTACAAGGTTAAAAAAAAGAAGTTAGATACATTTTAATACAGTAATGCATTGTTGGTGTGGTATTTATTTATTGGTCTTACTTGCAGTTATGAATACTTTTCAAATATAATACAATAGCAATGATAAATAGCACCTCTAATTGAGGGGTTTAACAGATTGATGTTTTAATGTGTTTTTGCAGAACTTCCCATTAAAACCAGTTGGAGAAAATGGAAGTTGGAAATCATAGACCGATGTTCTTGTATATCACTGGAGAGTTCTAGTGCAAGTGATATTGATAAGAAGTGACACTTGTGCCTGTTGTCACCAACTTATGGTAATTAGTCTTACGTCTTAAGTGGTACCCGGACCACTGCATCCAAACATATTCCATTAACATATTGCAGCTGTCATCAGCAGGGAAACATAATGGAGTTACTGAATCTGTGAAGCACTGCATACCTTGGCTCAGTCAACTAAACGGCCCATAATGGGGTCATCAGGGATGGTGGGAGTGAATCTGGATTGTAGCCAGTTAGTGCTTCTCGAGATTTACTTGGCATGAATTATGCATTGACTTCAAGGTCATTCTACTAGCAGAATAAAAATATCATATTGTATAGCACTCTACCCCACTGAGGCTGACCCCTTTTAGAACAGGGCTGTCTATCTGTCACCATCATGCACCTACCTATCTACAGTATGGCTTTTATTCAAATGCCTCCCAGAGAGCAGAGTTGTTGAGGATCAGGACTGAGAATGGCATTGCGACGGCCTTAGTCAATGTGGCTGTTAGTTTGAATTAATGCATTCACTGATTGTTCCATCAGACAAGAGATCAAAACATTTATCTGATGTGTAGTTTGGTGCTGAGTTCTTGGTCACAGTAATCTCTCCTCAGCCTTTGGGCTCAGATCAAGTGACTGATCAAGATAGGGTGCAATGCCTCAACTTGTCAGCTTAGATCTTGTTTGTTTCTCTTGTGGGGATTTGGATTCATTTGGATTTTGTAATTTGGCTTTTGGAGCAAGCAAAGAATAGAATTGGGTTTGCTCGGTCCATTTTGAACATGGGCTTTAATACTTTAAGAAGGGAGTAACATTTTAAAAAGTAATCCTTGTGTCTCTAGAAGAGGAAAAAGAATGAAGGAGGACAGCGACCAATGAAAAAGGAAGGAAGGCTGGTCCTCTGTTGATTGGGACGATCTCACCACCCATTAAGATGTTATCACCCCCACTGACTACCACCCTACACCTCAGAACCCAACCCTTTAGCCCCCTCCACCATCCTAAATCATGATTCCCTGATCCCTTTTTGTCTACAAAACCTTGGTTTCTCTTTAGTCTGATGATGTCTTAGTTCTGAGTCATTTGGAGTCCCAGCAGTGGCCACTACTGAGTTCTGGCGCTGCTGGGACTATTCAGCTGCCACCTAGCTGAGCTGGCCAGCAGTTCTGGAGGAGTATCTCCAGTTTCTGAGGGGTGGATTGTTTACCTTGTCATGACTCACTCCCGCCTCCCATATTGTTGTTTCGGAGCAGCAATAAAATCGGTAAAAATCAGCCCATGACTACATTTCCAAAGTACCTGACTGGTGGTAGAGAACTTTATGACATCCTGGGGCACTGAGAGGTGCAAGTTTTTCATGTCTTTCTTTGTTAGGATGCAGTGTTCCTGTTGTATGACTATTGGGCTTTCAGTGTAGACCCAAATCTTATCCCAGTAAACCTGGGAGCTTTAAATCAGCTTTAAGCTCTGACAATTCAAAAGGAAGAATTGCAAAAACAAGCTTATTTTAAGCATAAAACAGAAACTTGGTTCTGCATCAAGTTTTGCGTGTTCATGAGTAAGAATTTGTCAGTCTACATGAGCAACAGCCACTGTATATGTAGCTTGCTTGAATAATCCATTGAAAATACGCACAAAATTTATATCAACCCGAAAGCATTTCTGTGTTTGTGATGTGATGCAACATAATGCCATTAACAAAGGTATTTGGGTTTTGTTATATTGTAGCTGTTCTTCCAATTCAAACGCAGTATAGCAAATATAATGCAATTTTGCGAAGATCAGCATAATCCTAGTCTCTAAAAAGAACAGTTATCCACAATATGAGCAAAAAATGTCAGCATTTCTTATGCTAACTAGGAATACATTAATTAATTGTAGTGCCTTCCTAACCATGAGTTACATTTTCTACAAATTATGTGAAGAAAACCCATAAAATCATCAGAATATTGCAGACTTTTTTTTTGCGCTGGCAAATTATCTTTATCTACTGGTGCCTGTGACATTATGATCATTTAAGAATACTTGCAGAACATATTCTCAGAATTAGTGGCTGGAATCTTACCATCGTTCACACTGGTAGGATTTTCCCAGCCCACTGCAGTGAAGGGTGCTTTGGCCGGCCATCAATGAGTGGCAAGATTGTGCCCAATAAATCATCAGTATTCTTTTGTGATTGAGGGGAGACATGATAGAGGTGTAAAAGATTATGACATGTTTAGATAAGATAGACAAGAAAAAGTTGTTTCTATTATCGATGGTACAATGACTTTCAAATCCATCTTTTTGTGTTTTGTGGGTATAGTTATGATTTTGGGCAAAAGATGCAGTGGGGATGTGAGAAGAACTTTCTTTCAATGCAGGGAGTGCTAATGACTCTGTAGTGGTAACAGAGACAATTAGGATTTCAAAAGAAAGTTGGTTGGGCACTTGAGGAACCCAAATTTGTACAGTTATGGAAATAAAGTGGGCTAATGGGATGACTGGATTGCTCTACAGAATGGGCTTCCTTTTGAGCTTGTTACTCATAACTATGGCACCTCTAAAGCTTGTCTGGACTGTTGGGTACAATTTTGGGAAATCCAGACGATACCAAGGTTCTGGAGGAATTACAGAGGAAGGTTTATCAGGATAATATCAGGGATTAAGGAGATGCTGTTATGTGGAGAGGTTGGAAAAACTGACAGTATAATTCATAGAGCAGAAAAGAGTAAAGGTTAACCTGATAGAGGCATTTGAAGTTGTGATAGTGCATCTGGGGAGAAATCGTTTCTCTTCTAGCAAGTGGGCACGTAATTACATTGCATTTAAAATAATGAGGAAAGGTGGAATTTAATGCCCGCCAATCCCAGGAAGGCAGACTGTGAAGTTGGGGGCTAAAAAGGTGCAGGATGGAGACCCTTCTGCCCTTCCAACATACCCTGTCCCCCAAACCCAGCATCCCATCATCCTGATATCCAAGGAGTGAAGGTTTAAGGATTGCCTTCCCACTCAATAGCCAACTGAGGACTTTAAGTGACCATTAAAGGGCCTCATCTTGCAGAAGTGGTCATGCCTATGGCTTTGTGGGAAGACATTGGCTTCTTCCATTTTGCTCAATGGAGAGTTTCGCTAGAGGCATGGGCAAAGACATTCACCTGTCCTTGAAACAAGACTTCTTCCCTCCACTCCACTCCCTTTCTCCACTCCTAAAAGTTTGGGGCCTGTTCCACTGGCCCAGGCCATCCCGCCTTACCTTCATTCCTATCTTTGTTCCAGGCTCCAGTGATGATCCTGCAGCCTGGACATCCTGCGGTACCAACTCTGGCCTCATTTGGCACTGCCTATGCTGGAGACTTGCTGGCCTTTGCTTGGCCAACAGCTTTTATGGGCAGGATAACCACCCCGACCATGACAAGGATCTTGACATCAAACAGATAAGTGCCTGACTGTCACCAATTGGCAGTGTGGGGATGTGTGAAGATGAAGGTGGAAGTTTGGAATGGCTATGGCGATTATATTCTGTTGAGAATTGTCTTCAGCTGTGGATTGTTAATATTGGGAGCACATTACCTGATAGAATGGTGAAATCAAACTCCATAGGAATTTTCAAAAGCCAATTGCTTATGTATTAGGAGAGGACTAACTTGCAGGATAATAGGGAAAAAGCTGCAGTCTAAGCTTAAATTGGACAGCTCTTTCTTACAGCCCACATACCTGACATGTTGAATGGCCTCCTGTGCTATAAAACCTATGACTCTATCCTTTGATTCTAGTTGAGCTTTCTCTCAGGGTTAAGACCCATAAATCCATTTTGAGACTTGGCTCCCATAAGGAGTAAACTTAATTATTTATATGTAGCTCAATCTGCCTTGTTATTTGGGACCAGTCACATTTTGACCATTTTTCACTAAAAATATTTTGTGAAAAGAAAGCCGGAATGATTGATTTTGATTATCCGTGAAGCAGAGGGTGAATAAAGAGTATTGCCCCATGCCTCCAACTTTTTATACTTTTGTCGAGCTAAGAAAAATTCTGATTAGTCCCTTCGAAATAATTTGTGTTCAGTATAATATATTTAGAAAATATCCTTCACTCTTTTCCTATAGGCTCAGTGGAAATGAAAAATAACGACTACCAACAATGTACATTGTGTAGTTGTGAATACATACACAATCATATATTGAATTTACCTCTTGTTATTTGGAGAAGTGATGGCCTAGTGATACTATCGCTAGACTATTAATTCAGAAACCCAGCTAATATTCTGGATACCTGAGTTGGAATCCCATCACGGCAGATGGTGGAATTCCAATTCAATAAAAAAATCTGGAATTAAGAACCAACTGATGAAACCATTGTCAATTGTCAGAAAAACCCATCTGGTTCACTTTAGGAAAGAAATCTGCCATTCTTATCTGGTCTGATCTACATGTGAATCCAGAACCACAGCAACGTGGTTGATTCTCAATTGCCCTCGGACAACTAGGGATGGGCAATAAATGCTGGCTAGCCAGCAACGCTATGAATAAAAAAAAACATAGCAGTTTGTCCCAAGGTATAAAACAAGGAGAAATGTTGTACATTTATTTTCATGTCTTTGCTTGAGAATGTTGAATGCTTTATTATAATTCAGAATGTCAAGGGACTGGACTTTACAGTTTTCCTCCTGCACCCTTACCCTGGCGTGGGTTGTTAAGCAAAGGGGTGGAGGTTGGGGATGGGGGGAACAGGCGAGGTAAATGCTGAAGGCATTATGCATGTTGTTTACCCACCTCACCTACCCCACCCCCGTTGCAAATTTACTTGTAGCTAAGGAGGTGGTGAGGGGCATCAATTGAGTCATATAGTTGGCCAATTAATGGCCACTTAAGGGCCTCTTCCTGATATAGCTGGATTCTAGCCATCAGCAAGAGAGGCTTATGCCATGTGCCAGCTGTGTCATAACTGTGTCAAGTGCTGGTGGGTAAGGGCAAAGAAGGGATTGCCTCCTTAACAAGGTCCCACAGGCCCATTAAAGAACAGTCCTTCCCATCCAACTCAAGAGGAAACAATAGTATTGTGATAGTATCACAAGTTATTAATTAATCCAGAAACTCAGCTAATGTTTTAGGGACCCAAGTTTGAATATGGCCATAGCAGATGGTGGAATTCGAATTCAATAAAAAAAAATCTGGAATTAAGAATCTACTGATGACCATGAAACCATTGCCATTGTCAGAAAACCTATCTGGTTCACTAATATAATTCAGGGAAGGAAATCTGTCACCCTTATCTGGTATGGCCTACATGTGACTCCAGAGCCACAGCAATGTGATTAACTCTCAACTGCCCCCTGAAATGACCTAGCAAGCATTTAGATGAAGGGTGACTAGAAAGCTGGCCCAGTTAGTGATACCCATATCCCATGGATGAATTAAAAAAAAAACTTCCATCATTTCCTGGTTCATCCACTCAGGTGCCCAATCTTCTTGGTCTTGTTTGCTGGGCCCTGACTGTCTGGCCCTGGTGAGATGCCCCCAGACCTATCTTGAGTCTTGGCTCCAGAATTGGCCCTCACGCAAGCCTTGTTGCAGTACTGGCAGTGGCCACAACTCCCAATAGCACTGTTGCCACTGAAGAGGTGGTGACCTCCAACTGCCTGGCAAATCTCTGAGGGCTAAGAGGTGTCCATCCAAACCAATTAACGGCTAGTCAGTTGTGAAATGACCATGAGGGGAAACAGTCACCAAGAACTGCAGATGGGCCAGCCTCCATGGGAGCAGGACAATTTTTCCCAGTGTAAAATCTAGACCTTTTGCTCTTGAAACTTATCAAAAAACACCATTGTACTTTTATCATTCCAACATTATGGATTAAAAAGGAAATTTACAGTGGCCTATTTTAATTATTAATTAGCTGAAAAATGAAATATAATTAATTTTTTCCATTTTTAAAACATTTTTCTGTCTATTTCTGCAGATTTTCTTTGGAGGGGAGGTGGGGTAGAGGGAAGAAACATTTTTACTTAAACTGCACTGATAATATCAGCAGGGAATTGGCTCAGAAAATCTACTGAGCCTGACAGTTTGAGGGCACTGAATTCTCATCAATAGATATTGCTTTAACCTAAATTACATGAATTGGAAAAGAAAACTCTTCTCCATTGGGCAACAAGCTCAGTCGAAAATCAAATCCACACAATCTCATTAGCACCCAAAATTATTATTTTGAAAAAATATACTTCAAAGCCTATACTGTTTCCATCAATTTGTACAGAAAGAGATTGTTGGCAGGACTCACAATTGTAGTCTTTTGCTAATTGCACTTCATAAATTTCACTCTAAAGATTTACAATGGGGACCTCATCAAAAGTAAATTGGAATCAGAGAAACTGGTTTAAGAAGTTTTAGTGAATGGAATCGGGCTGCTGTCAGCGGTGGTATAGATGAACTCACTGGGGTCTTTTAAGAGACTCCTGGATGAGTACATGGGATTTAATGGGATTGGGAGTTACAGATAGTTCTATGGCCTGGTAGGTACTGATATGATCAACACACCTTGTGGGCCGAAGGGCCTGTTTGTGCTGTAGTGTTCTATGTTCTATTAAGTTTTCAATCCTGCAAGGTTAACAAATCAAAGTTAATAAACATGGGCAGCACAGTGGCACAGTGGTTAGCTCTGCTACCTCATAGTGCCAAAGACACAGGGCCGATTCCCGGCTTGGGCCACTGTCTGTGTGGACTCTGCATGTTCGCCCCATGTCAGCGTGGATTTCCTCTGGGAGCTCTGGTTTCCTCCACAGTCCAAAGATGTGCGGTTTAGGTTGGCTGGCCATGCTAAGCTCTTCCTCAGTGTACCCGAACATAAGTGTGTTAACTAGGGGATTTTCACAGTAACTTCATTGCAGTGTTAATCTAAGCTGACTTGTGACCCAAGTAAAGGAATAAATATTTGCTGGCGCACTGTGTGTATGGAGTCTACATGGGTTTCCTTCAGCTGCTCTATTTTCCTCCTACAGTCCAAAAGACATACTGGTTAGGTGCATCAACCATGCTAAATTCACCTTCAGTATGCCAAAATGTGGTGACTAGGGAATTTTCACAGTAACTTCAGTTAAGTGTCAATGCAAACCTGATTGTGACACTAATGAATAAACTTTTAAATCATAATTCAAATAAAATTAAGATTACGCCTTCCAGGTTCAGTCACCCAAAGCAATCATCTCAAAAATAAATTTTAATTTCAAGCGTACAAGTTTTACAGGGATTTATTTTTCCTTGAATAACTTACTGATGACTAAGTGAAGGCTTGAAGTTACATTGTGACATACCAGTTTTCAACCATGGAATACTTTCACCTAAAATCCCTCTCTTCTATTTTATGAGAGGCATTAACCTATTTATTTTAAGCTGGTTGACACTTCCCATTAAGGCAGGGCATGTTGGACATGTTACAACAGGTCAGACTGCATCTGCGGAGAGAAACAAAGGTCCGAGCATTATCAACCTGTAACAATCGTCAAAACATCCACCCTAACCCATGGCAGGGAATCTCTGGTGCCACTGAAGTGAAGTTGGAGTATCATATTTTTCTGTTCTAACTTGCAGCAGGGCTGGCATGTACAAGACTGGAGAATGCCACCATCTAACTCTGTTTCTCTCTCCACAGATGCAGCCTGACCTGATGAACACTTTCAGTGTTTTCTGTTTTCTCCTTATTTCAGATTTCCAGCTATTGCAGCATTTCGCTTTTCTAACACTTGCAGTGGACCAATGGTGAGAAAGAGATGGGGAAGAATTTTCCCGTCCCTCCCACCACAGGAATTGTAATGGGCGGGACCGGACCATGCAATGACGCATTGATCTCCAGGGGATTTTCCAGTCCTGGGATTGAGTGTAGCCAAAAAATCCAGCCCATAATTTCTGATGAACATGTTAAGAATGTCTAGAATAATATTCATTTTGAAGCCAAAGTAAGAAACTAGAAAGTGCTTAAGAATGTTATTGAGGCTGTTCTGCTGGCTCCAGAAGTTTAGTCCAGAAGAAGAGAAGAAAATCAGCCAACACTCCCATTCTAAGTTATCATTAAGAAGTTTGTTGGGGGTGGGGGGAGGGGTAGGAAGAAATTGGCATAGTGTTGAAGCATTTTGTATCTTCATTTGTGTGCGCTTTTGTGTGTGTGTGCGTGTGTGTTTATGTGTGTGTGCACTCGTGCATGCGTATATGTGTGTCAGTGTCAAGCCCAGGCAACTCTCTGGAGGCCTCGGAACTTGGAGAGGAGCCTTATGGAACTGGAAAATTTGGCATCAGTGATGATCTCAGCACCAAGGGCATTGCAATGGGCAATCATCCCTATGATTCTCAGACAATTGCCTGTGCACATTATGGAAGCAGCCTGTGCTTGGTATGAAATGTTCATTCTGCAAGATGGCTAGAGGAGTCCACTCCATCAGACAGGAGTGGCTGCCCAGGTGAGTGGGCATGATTTAATCTGCCACACATGGATCCAGTGCTGACAATGATTGAATGACCTTCCACACTCTGAAAAGGTGAGTGGTAACTTGGCATAAAAGTGAGTATAGATGTCTTGGAGGGTGATCATTATTCACATCAGCTGGCACATATCCCTGCGAAGAATGGGAAATGCTGCTGTTATCTTGTGTGTACAGAAAATGAAAAGTGCCACAGGAAGAGGTAACCACAGATGTCAGAGGAGGCAGTGGAGACCTCAGGAACAGGTAACCAAAGACCATGGAAGGAGGGGATTGAAAGACCCCAGGAGGCCAATGAAAGACCACAAAAAGAGGGCAATGCCAAAAGACCTTAGTAGGAGGACAACAATGAAAGATCCCAGAAGGAGGTCAATGAAAGACAGTTAATGACCAAATGAAGAATAAAGAGAGAATTACACAACATTTTGTCAGAAACAGATCTGACCAACAGTGAAGCCAAAAAGGGTTTAGCTGAAGTTAAGACAAGTTGAAATGATGATCCCATTTGTGAAATGTGTATGCTCATAAGAACATGATGGGTTCATCTCTGAAGAAACACAGAAATTAAAGACTTAAAAAAACTAGAAACTATTAAAAATGAAATGGAATCAACAAAAAGAATTAAAGCTCTAGAGAAGACATTAAAACAATAAGATGAAATGGCTGACAGTAAACTTGAAAAAATGTTCCAAAAAATTGCCTAAATGAACTTAAGAAGGAGAAATTAATGAGACAATAGAGAATAAAATGAACTCCATGAAAAAAACAACCAGAAAATCAGAACATGACCAGTGAAGAATTGAATCAGGAGAATAAGAGCTTGAAGAAGAAAGCTTAACAATAAGAAATTAACTGAAGAGGTAAAAACACTGAAACTGATAACAGAATCAGCAACTCAGAGAAAGAAGTTAAGATTTCGTGCCAGAACGTGATTGCTGAATTAGTAACAGCAAATCCTGCATGTAATAGCTCCATGTAAGACCATACTTAGTACTGTACATAGTTAAAACCTACCAATAAAAGTGTTTATGTTTGGAATCGCAAACTTTAAGATCTCATCAATGAGCCATCACAAAATGTTTTAAAACCCGTAAGCACTAAAGTACATAAATACCTAATCGACCTGTTGTAGACATAAATGGTGACTGTGTGTAAGTAGATAGTAATGAATTGCCTGTACCAAATAGGTACCATTTTTGACGTTCTTGTTAATGTCAATCCTGAGGAAGCATCCTGACAACAGAATAATATCTCACTCAAAGGAACTCTCAAAGACACAAATTTTAATTGTCCAACTAATGTGTATAATGTTTAATTAGACTTTGGGCTTGAGTAACTTAGTTGTTGAAGATTGTATAAAAGAGTTAAAGGGAGATGATGTGATGATTGTCCCTTTAAGGAAAACACAGCAGAAGAGAGTCACCTGGCTTGGGGGATCAATTGGGACCGAAAATGGGTAATCACCCCAGGGGATGGAGCTCTTTCTTCAGCCAAAGACAGCCCGAAGACATGTAGAAGACATGTAGGGACTGGGGCAGCCGGTGGGCTGCTCTAAGGCAGCCGGGGGCTACCCGTCTCTGTACAGTTTTTCCTTGCTAATAAATGCCCTTTGTGTTCTTGACGAAATCTGTAACTTGCATCATTTCAATGGGTGACATGCACGATTTTCACCGGTGTTATATGTGGATTTTATTTGACTTCAGTAACCGTATTATGTTTTGTTCCTCGTTCAACTTTTCTAAAGATATAAATCGTGATTTTGTTTCAATGCCCTGATTGGTCTGTCATGTCTTATGCAGACACCTTATAATAGATGGCAGGGACAGCAAACTTTATTGCAGAGTTTGTCAGGTTACATTGGGGTCATGGCATTGTGTTGTCAAAAGTGTGCGTTCAGGAGGCAGTACCCTTCCGCTGCAATGGAAGGCAAGCTTGACAGCTTAGCTGAAGGTGCATGGCATCAAGACCTCCTTACTGTACCTGCACCCACTGAGTGTTCCTCAACTCTGCCTCCTCATCCTCAGCCACATCTGCCTAGGGTCCACATCAGATCCATCTGCGGAGGCTTCCTCTGAGGTCTTTGCAGCTGTCTCGGTATCCTCATCCTTGTCAATACCAGGATGCAGAGCACTGCAGGCAACAGCAATAAGTGACATGTACTCCAAAGGGTATTGCAGTGCTCCCCTGATCGGGCCAGGCAGTGGAACCTCTTCTTCAATAGCCCACTGTTCCTTCCAACTACTATCATTGGAGGATCATTTCACTTGTGTCTCTCCTCTGCCTCTGTCTGAGGATGCTGGAATAGTGTCTATAGCCATCTTTTCAAGGGATACCCTTTGTCACCTAGCAACCAACCATACAGCTGCTCTGCAGCCATGAAAAGTCCTGGCATTTGGGAGTGTTGCAGGATGCAAGTATGATAGGAGCTGTTCGGGTAGACTTGCAGATCCTGAGTCTTGTGACCACAAACTATTTGCAAATGCCCATGTAGAGTAATAATTCCTATTCACAATGGCAATCAGCTAACCCACCAACCTAATGTTCTGCGAGTGGGTGATGACATGCCTGATGTTTCATGTATGTGTGAGTGTGTGTATGCATGTGTGCATGTATGCATGTGTGTGTGTTTGTGTGTGTGTGGCCACACTCACTTTATGAACAATGAACAAAGAACAAAACAACATGGGAAACAGGCCCTTTGGAGCCCGCGCCGCCATCTCGATGTTCTCGCTTCTACCCATGATCCCTGTCATCCCTGTCTATGTTTATAGATCTATGCATTAGAACCAAATTTGAGACAATTTAGGAAGAATTTGTTCTGCCAATCAGCCTAAGAGCACATCTTTGGGATGTGAGAGGAAACCGGAGCACCTGGAGAAAACCCACGCAAACATGGGGAGAATGCGCAAACTCCCACAAGCACAGGCCCAAATCCATGTGTCTGCACAGCACAACGATAGTCACTGAGCTGTTATGTTGCCCATCAAATGGTCCAGGTCAAGCGTACACTAATGACGTGAAGCACTAGGACACTCTCAAAAAAAAATCCAAGAGCAGCCCTCTCACGCGCCATCGCGTGTATGCCCCTTGTTAGACAAGGTGGACCGAAGTATCTGTAGGATAAAACAAATACATCAATATCATCGACAATTTACACACTTACCAGGGAACTCCCAAGGTCACGATCCCTATTTTAAATCAGTTTTCTATATTCCTCCATTCCCATTCTGTTCATGTGCCCATCTAAATATCTCTTAAATAACTCCAGAGTGCCTGCCTCCACCACTTTACTTGGCAGCACATTCCATATCCCCACCACCCTCTGTGTGGAAAACTTCCCTCTAGCTTCCAAATTATACCTTACATCCCTCACCCTAAGCCCGTGAGCCCTCGTACTATTTGAGCCTGTCCTAGGAAAAAGCTTAACCCTGTTTACTCTATCTATACCCCCCATAATCTTGTACATCTCTATTAGATCTCCTCTAAGTCTACGTCTTTCTAAGGAAAACAGCCCCAATTTGCCTAACCTCTCCTCGTAATTCAGACCTTCTATACCAGGCAGCATCCTGATAAACCTCCTCTGCGCTCTCTCCAGAGTCTCCATGTCCTTCCAGTAGTAAGGCGACCAGAACTGGACGCAATATTCCGAATGAAGTCTAACCAAAGTTTTATACAACTGCAGCATTAAAGGCCAGGTCTTGTACTCTGTACCCCTTCCCATAAAAGCTAGCAAACCCAGAAACTCCCACTCGAGGTCAATGGATCTTTGCATGATCCACACCACTGCCCCCCTTCCCACCACCACCACCACTATCACCGTCAACCACCACCACCACCACCACACCGCCCCCCCCCCCAACACTCTGCCTGCCCACTACAATTCCTGTCGTGGATGGTATGGAAAAATTCTGGTCAATAATGTTTAATTGAGCTTCCTGTGTTTTCCTGAAGGAATTCTGAAAGGCAGTTCTGAATTCTGAAAAAAGTCTGTTGAAGGGACAATTGCAGAAATGTTTAATTGCATTAAGTAATTCTGTTGGGATCATCATGATCAAAGTATCAATGCCAAACTCCATCTAGACTCTATACTGAAACCTAAATATTATATATCAGCTAAAGGATTCATAACAGATTACGTGGAATCTGGCGCAAACCATTCAGCCCGTTGATCATATTCTGCTATCCCATTAAATTATAATAGATCTATATATCAACTCTATCTACCTTGATCCCTTATTGAACCAAAATATGTCAATCTCAGTCTTGATTGATGTTTTATATAAATGATTTAAAAAGCTACCAAGTGTCTGTACTTCCAGACCATTTATCAATATTTCTCTTTAAAAAACATTGTACCTCTAGTTTATGCACTGTTTCTCAGAGATGGAATCCAATCTAATGTAATCCAGTGTTATTGCCTAAATATCTAATTTAATGACATTGTCACCTTAATAACATTCACACAAACCCATCAAACTGAAGGAAGATATACATTTTGTCATGGTTTTAACATCATTCTTGATGTTTGCATAATTCCATTCAAATTCTCCATCCAAATTGCTATCTTTAGTTTTTTCACACATTTTGTCAACACGTTATGGAATTGGGGCCATTTAGAAAAAAGATATTGATTTTTTTTGTGTAAAAAATAAGTCTTAAGATTATTGAGATTATTCCTTGGTGGACCGAGAAGCAAAGGTAATCCATACCCTTTTAAAAAATATATTTCACAAGATGTGGGTGTTGGTGAGATGGCCAGCATTTTGATGCCCATCCCTAATTGCTCTTGAACTGAGTGGCTGGCAGCTTTTTCAAAAGGTCAATCACATTGCTGATGGACATGATTCAAATTGGTTTAATTTGTTGAATCCACAGTTTAAAAGCTAGTTAAAAATGACTTGCAGCCATTCAGCCCACTTCAGCCCTTGCATATCGCCAGCCTGACATTCTGCTGCCCTCTTGCCAAGGGTTCCTTTAGTACAAATTGAAAAAAACAACACTGACGTGCCCACCAGCTCCTGTTAATTGGTGGGGAAGTGACTCATTTCAGGTGCTGGGTGACAGCGTTTTCCGTGAAGGCAGTGTGTGGAAGCACAGAGCTCTGCCAGTTCCCTAACATCACAGAGCCACGACTGGGCACTTTAATCATTGCTGCCAACACTACTTCACGGTTATAGATACTGCTCTAGTGGTTACAGTTATGGAGATAGATTGAAAAGCATGTATATTCTGCAGGGGGCTTCCTGAATCTGAAGTAGTGAAACCTGCAGTCGAAGTCTTCAAAGCCTGAATGGTTCTGATACCCAAAATCAAGCATTTATGAGTACTGTGCCTACTTGGAAGATTGACGTTTTCTATAGTCAGAAAAGATGAGCATCCTACCTCGCATCAGCACCACAATGAACATTGGTGGCAAGTGACAGGAATTGATTCCTGTCCTCTATGCCTGTCAGTTCTCTGGATTTTATTTCCAGCATTCCTAGTGCAGCATGATAAGAGGTACAGTCAAATTCTGCTGTAGCCTGAGGGCACTGCTACCTGAGTCGCTATCTTCTCTTCAATTAGCAGGTCTCCCGACTTTATCCTGAAATGTGGTTCTGACTGGGGAACCAAGATACCAGCTGGTATTGATTGGACATAATGTGGTGTGAAAGCTGAATAAAGGGCTGTATGATCAAAAATACTCCAGCCATGACAGGCCAACAATTCTGACGGGCTCTGATTCCACTCTCAGAGAAGTTCATCAGTTTCAATAAAAACCCGTTCTTTGGGGATAGAGCAGGCCAATGGAGCTGCTGTCAAAGGACAGACAGTTCAGGTCTTGACAAGTACTCGTCAAGATTTTATCACACCACCTCCTGCACATCACCTTTTAGAGGCACTTCTGAGTGGACTAATATTATGCAAGATTTAGAAAAAAAAACACTTGAAAGCTCTTCTTGTCAGAATCAATAGCAGTCTAAACAGTTTGCCATTCCCTTTAAAGAACACATTCCTCTTTACCTATTTTAGCAAACACAGATTCAAATTTAAAAACAAGTCATACATGGCAGTCATTTTAAAAGATGAACTAGATTTTTTTGAAATGCTGTTTTGGAAATTGGAAACAAGTGTCATTTATTTATTCAAGCAAGCAGGACCTAGTGATAGGGACTAAATAAAGAAGAAAATCTTGTATTTGATTACTTTTAAATGCTTAGCTTGACATCTCTAAACTTTACGAAATGATGTCTCATTTCCACTTATGAGGCCAGGTTATATTTTTTCAGCAGACTGAAAGAGGTTACAGCTGCTTGACATGACCAAGGGAAGCAGAAGAGAAGATACATTTTGTCATTTTTGTTTTAGTTGGACTGAGACATTTAGCAGTGAAGGAATGTACCAGCCGGGCTGTCTAAAGTGGTGCAGAGTATGTAGAGTCATTGGGTGGGATTTTACAGCTGCACTTGCCTTGAGATCAGAACATTTCGCCCGAGGTCAAAGGACCTTACCATGGCTTCCCCTTGCCCACTGTGAGTCACTGGTTAGAATTTTACCATCCCGCCTGCCACAGGAATTGGAGCGGGCAAGGGAATGGACTATGAAAAGATCTGTTGGTGGAATCTTATGGTTTCAAGATGAGAGAGGCCATAAAATCCCACCCATAGATTTATACAGCATGGGAACAGGCCCTTTGACCCAACTCATCCATACTGATCAGGTTTCCTATACTGAACTAGTCTTGTTTGCCTGCGTTCGGCCCTTAAAGCTGTAAACCTTTCCTATCATTGTACCTGTCCAAATGTCTTTTAAATATTGTTTAAATTGAACCCACCTCTACCACCTCCTCTGGCAGCTCATTCCCTATATAGAACACACTCTGCATGAAAAAGTTATCCCTCAAGTTAGTCTTCTTAAACCTTTCCCCTCTCACTCAAACTGGAACACCTGGACGTTTCCCCGTGCACCATGCAGTCACTGAAAAAAAAATTCCAAACAGACAGTGACCCAAGCCAGGAATCAAACCTGGGTCCCTGGCACTGTGAAGCAGCAGTGCTAACCACTGTGCCACTGTGCTGCTCTGGATTTATCGGAAGATGCTGGATATGCAGTGAGAGGTTCCTGGAGATATGCCAGACATGACAAACAACTGAGACATAACATAACTGATCCAGAATAACAAAGAAGTAGCTGTTGACACTATTTGTGGGCCTCTCTCAGGATGCATCTGACATGGACAGCCTCTCCTCCACCTCTCTATCATTGACACACACACACTTTTGAGCACCTTGTTGACAGATGGGTGTCTTGACACCGTGTGCGTGACTCCCACCACACTGGGGCTCTCACGACCTCAGCTGACTAGAGGATGGGCGCAAACATCATCCAAAACAAGACCTAATGGTCAGCAGCCTATTCCCACTGGCAGTGAGGGGAACAAAGCATGCCACAACACCCAGAAAGGATTCAAGAAAACCCCACGTTAACCACACAAATGAGATCTTTCTAAATTTTCAAATTTACATATGTTCATGACATGATTTTTATGCACTATTACTTAAGTGGCATCCGTTCATTGACTCTCTCATTATAGATAAGAATTCAACTAATGCTTTTATTGAAACACAAGGATCAGGAGTAAGCTCAAGCTGTGAAAATCTTGCAACGGGATTACAAAAGCATTGCATCTTGATTAACAAATCCAACAGAAATATGAATGCTTATGTTTAAAAAGAAGTTCCAGATGGCCATTGGCTGCCCTCCCTTTGAGGGGAAGAGCTGATTGGTGGTGAATGATACAGCCTCACCACACCTCAGGCGGAGGGACAAGGTTGAGAAGTCGGGGCCTTCATGAATAACCTCAGCCGGTACAGGAATTGAATCTTCATTGTTGGCATTGCTCTGTATCACAAACTAGCCGTACAGCCATCTGAGTCAATGTGTATGTCTACCTTATCTACATGTAAATTCAAAAAAGTAAAAACTTCTAAATACAAACATAGTTACCTTGAGGTAACTGTAATTTTTGCTGACCAGGCACGATACATTCCAATGATATTTCTTTCTTGGACGGAGGCAGTAATCCATTTAAAACAAAGGGGTTAGTGTCTCCAATATGAGAGTGAATGCATTAAAAGAGTGGCAAAGTGCACGTTAAGCATATGTACATTATGATTATACAGCATAACTTCAAGGCCCTTAGGAAGGCTTTCCATTTACCAGTCTGTTTTATATCCCATGAGGTTTGTCGTTGCACTACATATACATATATATCGTTTGTATTTCACTGAACACTAATGCTTGTGCTGATATGTTCAAAGTGCCCACACCATGCATTGTGCCAATTCTTTGCATATCTTTGGTGAAAAGAACGTCCACCATCTGGGATGATCACATATCAATGAAACAGCCCAATCTCACCTCCATAACATCAACCATCTGTCCCTTCCTAAACTTATCGGCTGCTTACCTTGAGATTTGACTATTCTGATATTTCACTGGCCAACTTCATATCTTCTACCCTTCATAACTTGCAGATCAACTGAAAATGATAATTGTCTATTTGAAATGATGTGGAGATGCCGGCGTTGGACTGGGGTAGGCATGTAAGAAGTCTCACAACACCAGGTTAAAGTGCAACAGGTTTATTTGGAATCACGAGCTTTTGGAGCACTGGTCCTTCATCAGAAGAGTGTAGGAGCAGTGCTTCGACAGCTTTTGATTTCAAATAAACCTGTTGGATTTTGTGAGACTTCTTACTAATTATTGCAAATACTTTACATATTACATATAATTTCTATATATACATTTCATTTCAAGTTAATAGCTTATTGTCTCAAAGAGTAGTAGAGGCAGAAATCCTTAAGCCATTTAAAAGATATCTCAATATGCACCTGAATAAGCAGGACTACAGACCAAGTGAAAGTAGGATTCGGCTGGGTAAATTTTTGGTTACCATAGACATGATGTGCCTCCTTCTGCACCATCAATTGGTGCCACCCGCAGGGAGGCAGTAGCTGCTGACTGTATGACACCCTATCTTGGCCCAGGACCATTGCTGGATTCCAGTCCACAAGTGAGTGATGACAGAGGAGTGGGAGAAGGGGGGAGCTGTAGTTTGCAGGTGTTGCACAGTGAGAGTTGTGAAAGAGGTGGCGGGTGGGCCAAGCATAATCATGGTGCAGTGCAATGGAAGTCCATAGTTGTTAATGGATTCTTCGGATACCTGAAGGAGGAATCTAGTCCTTATGAGCAAGTTTGTCACTTTTGAGACAAGATATGGTACATTTTGGCCAACAGAAGCTGACACAACACAATTCATTTCATGTAGACCTGACATACTCCTAGGAAGGCTTTTATTCTTTGAATTCTGGCATCAGTTTAAAATTAGGAACTCGATATCATAATTTACAGATTATGTCAAACCGAGGATGCAGCTAACACTGCGGAAGAACGCAACGTAACAAAAGACAACATGCTAACATGTGCAGACTGGGCTATTAAGTGGTAGATAAACTGTCACATGGATAAACGCAAGGAGGGCCAGTATGGTGGCACAGTGTCTAGAACTGCTGCCTCACAGCCGGGTTTGATTCAGGCCTTGGGTCACTGTTTGTGTGGATTTTGCATGTTCTCCCCGTGTCTGCATGGATTTGTTCCCAGAGCTCTGGTTTCCTCTCATATTCCAAAGATGTGTGAGTTCGGTTGATTGGCCATGCTAAATTGTTCCTTAATGTCAGGGGGACAAGATGGTTAAATATATGGGGTTAAGGGGATAGTAACTGGGTGGGATTGTTATTGGTGTAGGCTCCATGGGTCAGTTGGCCGCCTCCTGTACTGCAAGGATTCTACAAGATGCATTTTGGTTGGGAAACTAGCAGTGTTACCTACAATGCAAAATGTAAGATACCAAATGGGGAAGAATGGAAACTTGGTGAACAAATTCTTACTACGCAACAACGCAGGCCAGCAAAGTAATTAAAAATGCTAAAAAAGAATTGAGGTTTATCTCTATAGGTATGGAGTTTAAAAGTAGTGAAATTCCACCTAATCCTTACAGTGCAGAAGGGGGCCAATCAGCCTATTGAACCTGTACCAACAATAATCTCACTCAAACCCTATTCCAGTAACGCCATATATTTTTCCTACTAATCCCCCTGACAGTAAAGGGTCAGTTTAATATGGCCAATCAAACTAACCTGCACATCTGTTGGACTATGGGAGGAAAGCGGAGCACTCAGAAGAAACCCATGCAGACACAGGGAGAACATACAAACTCCACAGACAGTGATCCAAGGCCGGAATTGAACTTGGATCTCTGGTGCTGTGAGGTGGCAATGCTAAACACTGTGCCATCGTTGATTGTGTTAACCTTATATAGGACTCTGATTAGGCTGCACTTTCGAGTACTGTGCATAATTCTGGTCTCCAGACTGAAAAAAGGCCATTGAAACACTGAAAAAAAAAAGGATTTTGCCAGAAAGGAGAGATTCTGACCAGGGGGAAAACAAAACTGAACAGCTTGAGGCTTTTCCCCTTCGGAAAAAGAGGATTCAAAGGTGACCTGATTGAGATCTTTAAAATCATGAATGGGTTCGGACAGGGTAGATGCAGAAAGAATGTTTCCACTTGTGAGAGAATTCAAAACTAGGAGCCGTTAGCAAGATAGTTGTTAATAAATCCAAAAGGGAAATAAGGAAGAATTTCTTTCCTCAGAGAATGGTTGCAATGTGAAACTCGCTACCTCAGGAAAGTAGTTGAGGCAATTATCTTGGGTACTTTCAAAAGGAAGCTAGAGGATTACATGAGAGAAAAGGGCATAGAAAGATACTCTGAAAGGCTGAGATGGGGAGGATGAAATAGGAGGAGGATCTTATGGTGTATCAACACTGGAGCGGACTCAGTGGAAGCAATGGCTCATTACAGCACCATTTACTCAGTATAATATTAAACAAGAGGGCCGGAATTCTCGGACCTCTCCTGCGGCGGGGATTCTCCAAGTCTCGCCGCAGTGAACGGCTGAGCGCCAAACTCTCCACTTTCACTGGCAGTAGTGGCCAACATTGGAGGATTCCGGCCAATAAGTGAAAAGACTGCATGTCAACTCTCTTGTCATTTAAATGTCATGGATTGTACGGGTAAAAGAAACAAGAACAGTATTCACATTTCCATGTTGAAGGACAGTTATGTGTAAAGATAAAACTCAGAATCATTGGTCCTTGATAATTTTTAGACAACTGTAAGAAGCAACTCAGGGTGGTTCAAACTGTGGAAGATTAAGGTATCGAGAAATCACCTTAATACGTTTTTCTTTCTGAACACCATCTTCTATTGAATTCTGGAATGTGTGCTGTAAGGCAAGCAGATGATGGATAATTCTCCCTGGAACCAGAAATGAAAGGTCAGATAGAATCAATAGGTGTTGGAGAACAGAAGGAAGCCCAAGGCAAAATGGCAACCTGGAATAGCAAGCATCTGAGCCTGTAATTCAACAACAGCACAGGGAAGAAAAACAAACTCTTTCTAGCTGCGGACTGGAAACACCAGACTTATTTTGCTTTCTTTTTCCCTCTTCCACAACTTGATCTAGGCCCCATGGTGCATTAGGATAAAGAGTTCTGGAGATAACTATCAAAGAGAGAGGGTTCAGCCGTAGCCTCGTGGAACAAGGGTATCTGAACCAGCAGGTGGTGCTAAAACAATAAGCAACGGATCTCCACGGCTGTGTTTTCTGTGCTTTGCCAACTTAGAAAGATTAGAGACAGAAGTGCCCCACAAATGGAGACACCCACTTCCCCCCACCACCCCGCAAGGATTGCAGAATAGGATCCATTTGTAAAAGATAATGAATACAAGGATGGTTCCAAAACCTGTTGCAGAAGGTAAATGTGATCCTGTACTTGATGTTAAGGTGGTACATTGACTGGTGTTCCAATGTTCAGAAGTATGTGAGAGTATTAAAACTGTATGGAAAGCACACAAGAGGGACACCAAAACCAACTCAAGTACATTTTTTTGAATCACTTTTTTTTTCAAGGGTTGTTTTAATTTCTCAGCTCACTATGTTTTCAACGATGCTTATATAAAATCATAGACCACAGTCAAGAGAGAATTATAAACATTTATGTTAATGCCTTACTTTCATGTTCACATACTCTTCCGATTTTTTTAAAATTTGAACTATTTTACAAAGATGAATTAAAGCTTCACCTCGCAAACTAGCAACTTTATTTGAAGAGACGCAGTATGAAATACTTTCTTATGCTGATAATAATCTTGGAGATTTCTGGTGGGTGAATGAACCTTGTGCATCTTTGATCCAAACATTTAGATTTCACCCCAGTTCCCACTCGGAAGCTAGAAACTTGCTGAGCAGAGTATATTAAAAGAGCCAACCTTTTGTAATACAAATGGACATCTTTTTTTAAAGAAAGCTTGGCACATGTTACAAGTAACCTTTAGTAGTCTGAGTGATTCAGCACTTGGGCAAAGTATACTGGGAGTGGAGTTGTCACCTAGTTAAACCACAGAACATGTTTCCAACAAGAGACTTGATGGATGGAAAGTAATACCATTGCTTTCAATTCTTTATTTTCACCTAAGTAATCCCCCATCGCTTTCAGAGTTCAGTCTAAAAGCCCCATTAAAAAAATGTAGAAAACATTTTTGTTTCTAAACAATAGAACAAGAATGTTGCAAGTTCAAACTCTGTGACATGTTCTACCGGTTTTACCCAAGCTGTAGCTGATAGAATGAAAGTGAAGGTGTTAAGGAATATTTGGAAGGTGGCACACAAGAATGCTCAAAATAGAAATGCAACATTTCATAGCATATCAAAGTTCGATAGCAGTACCAAAAATCTCAGTTTTGACAAAGGGTCATCTGGGCTCGAAATGTCAGCTCTTTTCTCTCCTTACAGATGTTGCCAGGCCTGCTGAGACTTTCCAGCATTTTCTCTTTTGGTTTCAGATTCCAGCATCAATGGTAATTTGTTTTTATCCAAAATCGCAGTCCCTGAAAGACAGCTGCTGCATGAGGCTATGAAACTGCAACTTCCAAATGTAATTCCTCATGAGTCTCCATGTGAGAGTAGTGACAAGGAAATTCTTTTTGGGATTAAAATCTGCATTAAGAATGTCAGCTTGACCTAGTAGGTGTTGGTTCCTCAACAGAAATGGTGACAAAAAGAACAAAGGGACAGAATGTAATGCTGAATGAGTGAAACCTTGAATATCTGTTGGCTCAATATCATTACCCATAAAGATGCCCTTTATTCACCTCCCTTTTCCCCGTAGACCGGTATCCAGTTGTCTTACTGAAAGTAGCTGTGTGCTTCCTAACGGTTAAATCAACTGTGTCTCACATGAGTGGTGCCAAACATTCTGGTTGACTGATTTCATGAAAACTAATCATGTATTCATCATGAAGATCAAATATTTCATCAGTAATTACAAGAAAAACCAATTTGATAAGGCTGGGGGAGGCAGCATACTGGATATAATGAATGAATGAGAAAACATTTCATTGTCTTGTCTAGTTGATTTTTTTTTGTTAAAGCACTTTGAAGCATATTATCCCACAAAACATTACCTTTAGTTTTAGAAAATGTCTGAAATGTTAATTTTCTCTTTAACTAAAGGAACGTTAGCATTTTGTTATAGCAGAAATTAATATGAAAAAGAATAGGGTGGGGAAAGGAACATTGAGATTAAGGCTTAGAATTCTGAAAGTTGTAACACTGGACATGCTAATAATATGGTTAAAAGCAAAACATCTACAGCAATATCATCTCTTGTCTCCAATTTCTCACTTATTCATCCTGCTGTATTTTAATGATGCTACAATTTATCTTTTCATGCCTGCTCTTCCTAAACACCCCATGTACTATCCTACAGTGTTTTTCTCCCACACATCCTCCTATGTTGAAAGGAAACACATCTTCTAACTTAACTACAATAAAAAAAACAGAAGTCACCAGAGAGAGTCAGAGTGGTTCAGGCAACACCTTTGGAGAGAGAAACAGGGTTAATATTTCAAATTGATGAGGGTTCTGCTTAAAGGTCATCATTCTGAACCAATGACCGAAAATTTCCCATCCTGCCCGCCGCAGGAATCCTAATGAATGAAGCAGAAAATTTAGCAAACCAGGAGTCGCAATCTGAGGATTCGAGGTAGACCATTTCGGACAGAAATGAGGAGATATTTTCTTCACCCAAAGAGTGGTGAGTCCGTGGAGTAATAGGAAATAGTTGATACCAAGCCATTGAATATATTCAAGAGGTGGCTGGATATAGCACTTGCGAAGAATGGGATCAAAGTGTATGGGAAGAAAGGAAAGCAGGATGAGGTTATTGAGTTGGACTATCAACGATGATCATGGTGAATGGCAGAGCAGGCTCGAAGGGCCAAATGGTCTCCTCCTGCTCCTACCTTCTATGTTTCTATTTAACGGTCAATTGAGCTCAGTGACAATTTCCAGTCCTGCGATGCTTGTGGCAGGAAAATTCCAGCCACTGACTTTGTTTCTATCTCTAGGCATATTGCCTGACCTGCTGAGTATTTCTAGTATTTATTGTTTCTACTTTCAAGTTTTCAACATCTGCATATGTTAGTTTAGTCTTAAATTAATTAGCTCTTTCCCGAGTTTCAAAATTTTGAATTTCCCTCATTCCTCCTGTGATTGAAAATTCAAACTTGCGTCACCTGATTATCACTTATGGATCTTTATTCACTCTTCTACTTATTGCAAACTTGATGGCATCATCTCCTATTGCTTCCATTTAATTCCAGCAATAAGCAAAGTTGTTAAATCATGAAGAATTGTATGTTTCCTATAGATGACCATACAAAGTGTGGAATATATTTTACAAATTGTCCTCATCTGGGTCTTTCAATGCTAGTTAAATAAAAGCAAATTACTGTGGATGCTGAAACCAAAAGAGAAAATCTGGAAGGAGAGAAAAGAGTTGACATTTCAAGTCCAGATGATCCTTTGTCAAAGCTAAAAGGCAAGGAAAAAGTGGGAGATATTTATAATGCAGGGTGAGGGAATTCATCTTTCATTCCCTTACCCTGCAGTATAAATATCTTCCACTTTCTATGCCTCTTAGCTTTGACAAAGGGTCATCTGGACTTGAAACAGCAATTCTTTTCTCTCCTTACAGGTGCTGCCAAATCTGCTGAGATTTTCCAGCATTTTCTCTTTCTACTCCACTGTAATTCTCTATAACTAAAGGAGCTCATGACATTGTGTCATTTGAAATGCAGGACAATTGCACTGGAGTGTTAATTTATGAAAGATTTAGATTAAATTTAGATTATGTGTTGTATTGAACTATCTGAAAATTTCATATCGGACAAGTGATTTGGCCAGTGGTTAGATTGAGGTGATGAAGTTTTCAACTTTAAGGGCAACTCAATTTTTAAGATCCACACTGGCACAGTTGTTCACACTGCTGTCTTGCAGCTCCAGGGATCCCAGCTCAATTTCAGCCTTGAGTGACTGTGTGTGGAGTTTGCACGTTGATTGAGTTATACAGATCTCTACCCTTTTGCATTCTGGTGCAGTAGATGACAAAAGAATATGATAGGGAAAACAGGGGGTTAAAAATAGCTGGAGGAAATTTTCTTTGTGTGCCAGTTGTAGGAAAATTATAAGATGGACTTATGAAGAATGAAAAATAGAAAGGTAATCTTTCCCTTAGCAGCAATGAATGTGTCCTTCAAAGGGTAAAAAAAAGCAAAGGAACTTCATTATTACAACCCATACTGTTGGAGATTTTCTTAGTATAATAAACCTTTCATTATTTGACAGTTGAGGAGCTGAAAACTCGATATATTGCCGAGAAGAACGATTCTGCCAATCCCATCAGTTAATAATAATGAGGGATAGCAATATAATATTAAATAAGAAAAGCTATCCTGTAATGTACTTGCATTAGATCTCCACTTCTTGTACTCTGTGACAAATGATCCTTCACGTATATGTTCTTGTGTATCCTGGCAAAGATGCTGCTGCTTTTCTGTCTTACTGGAAAGATGAACCATTACTGCCAACTCAGTTGGTTAAAGGAAGATAATGTGCATGGCAAGATTTAAACAATTGACAGTCAGCATGCAATACTGCTAATTGTTCTGAGCAAGGGTTGAAAAAGACCTCGGCACAAGACCAGCAAAGCCATTATTACTTCATTAAATTTAGTAACAGAAAGGATCCATGAATCCAATTCTTACATTTACCATTAACAAACCCAGCAAGAACTTTGACATTACTCATGATTTAAACACTGTGATGTAGACAGCATGGACCAAGCATTTATTCTTTGCTAAGAGGGGGTGCTTCACCTGTTTTAGCAAGCAATGAAACTTGAAATCTAGTAAAATGCAAGATGCAGGTTTGCTGAGGTAAATGTTGAATTCAACACAAATTAACTCCATTCCTTCAAATGCAACATCACATGGGATGCAATACTTGTCCAACTCAAAAAATACAGTGGGGAAAAGGGGGGTGATTGCCCATTTTAAACAACAGTTCTGAATTGTTGGTGGAGCAAAGGAATGTGGCTGTAAGTTGTAAGATGCCAATCTTAACCCTCAGCCAGCCAAATGCGGATGAGTGTGATTTTCCAATCCACTATCATACTCATCTCAATAATATAATTCAGTATCAGTCACTGATAATACAATAACAAATGTGTTACAAGCTAACTTCTTTCAGCTTAGAATAACCAACAAAAACTTTAAACATAGCTGTATTTGAAAATTAAATATATGAAGCAGAATTTGAGAGATGCATTGAATTATAAAGCTAGTCTTAATGAACAATGTGCTCAGAATGGAAGATAAAAAATCATAGAATCCTAAGTACACAAAGAGGCCATTTGGCCTATTGATCTGCACCGACAACAATTCCACACAGATCCTATCCCTGTAACTCCACATATTTACCCCACTAATCCCTCTAACCTATGCATCCTGGGATACCAAGGGGCAATTTAGCATGGCTAATCTTCCTAACCCACGCATCTTTCAACTATGGGAGGAAACCGGAGCACCCAGAGGAAACCCACTCAGACACTGGGAGAACATGCAAACTCCACACAGACAGTGACCCAAGCAAGGAATTGAACCCAGGCCCCTGGAGCTGTGAAGCAGCAGTGCTAACCACTGTGCTACAATGACAAAAATCAGTTTATCTCTGTGTAGTGACCTATGTTATTCCAGTTAATTTTAGCGGTGAAAAGATATTGCAATGCTCAAAAAACTGTCTGGATGAAAGCACTTTAACTATTTTGGGCTGTAATTTAAATATAGTCGGTTTGTAGTAACTAATCAATACTAAACATCAATACAGATAAAATGAATAAACTTTCTCCTGATATAGTCAACATGTCCTTGTCTAGACCATGGTCTGAGGTTACTAATTTGCCGTATATTAGCAGATCAAAATGAATATCTGACACCAGACATTGATTGCTTATTTTTTGGTTCGAAGGTCAAGATAGAAGGACAACAAGCGAATGAAATATTTTTATAATTAAAATTTTTAACCCACTCACTGCGAGTCGGTTCAGGGCAATTTATGTGCCCTGAGTATGACTGTCGTTTAAAGTTTAACTTCAATTGTAACTCATTGAGGAACAAAAGGAGGTCATTAAGCCTCTTGAGATTTGCCAATCAATTAGATCATTGCTGATTTTTGCCTTTAGTCCATTTGCCCACCTAACATACATATTCTTTAATAACATTACCAAACAGAAGCCTATACATCTCAATCTTCAAAGCTTCAATTGGGTCAGCATCCAGAGTTATTTTGAGGAGGGAATATATTTTATTCTACATGTTCTACGTAACTCAAATTTTTTTGCTAAAGCAATGATAGGGATAAAGCACTGCAAATATAGCAACTTCAAACAGGGGCAGATCCATAGTGTAACATGGGAATCAAAAGGTTACTGAAGCTGGTGAATATCTGGAACAAGCTGCCAGAGGCAATAGTAGAGGTAAGTACAATTTTATCTTTTAAAAAGCATTTAGATAATTGCATAGATACAACTGGTGTAGAGAGATATGGGCCAAATGCAATTGGGGTTAGTTTTGGGGTTTTAAAAAAAAAGGCAGCGTGGGCAAATTGGGCCGAAGAGCCTGGTTCCATGCTGTAAACCTCTATGACACAATGATACTCCTGAGCAGGATTTTACAGCCTCACTTATTCCAAAACCATAAAACCCTGCCTGAGGTCAATAGCCCTTTCCATGGTCCACCCACTCCATTTCCCATGGTGGGCAGGATGGTAAAGTTCTGGCCATTGTCTTAGTCATGCCACACCATTGCTAACTTTTGTCTAAAAATGCATCTCACTGTCTGGGTCACAAAGGAACTTATTGTTGATATTGTTGTGCTTGAGGAATATAAACAAATTAAACTCACCACAGAAAGTGAAGAGCAGTCCATTTCAGTTCTCGAAGTACCCTTTTAACAATGAGACTGATAATTAATGATAGTCAACCTCTTGGCATTGAAAATTAACTTTTATAATATTAATTTTATGATAATATTAAACTTGAAATTTAAGAAAAATACTTATTTTCCTTCCTCACATTTTGTTAGCCCTCTCTTTTAAAATCCTGCTTTTCTTTCCTTCCCTTTATTTCTCTTTTGATTTGATTTATTATTGTCATATGTATTAGTGTACAATGAAAAGTATTGTTTCTTGTGAGCTGTACAGACAAAGCATATTGTTCATTGAGACGGAAAGGAGGGAGTGCAGATTGTAGTATTATACTCATAGCTAGGGTATAGAGAAAGATTAACTTCATGCAAGGTAGGTCCTTTCAGAAATCTGATAGCAGCAGGGAAGAAGCTGTCCTTGAGTTGGTTAGTACGTGAGCTCAGACTTTTGTATCTTTTTCCCAATGGAAGAAGGTGGAAGAGAGAATGTCTGGGGTGTGTGGGTTCCTTAGTTATGCTGGCTGCCTTACCAAGGCAGGGGAAGTGCAACATTTTGAAAAATTCCGGTTATTGGTGATTGCCTTTCCTGACCCTTCAAACAAATCTTCAACTGATTGCAGCTGCTCCTTCCTGCCACATTTCTGTTGAGAACTATTCTCTCCTTCCCTGCTCCCATCTCCCTCTCTTCTCCATCCTTCCTCCCCTCCCTCTCCCTCCCTCCCTCTCCCTCCCTCCCTCTCTCTCTCCTTCCCTCTCTTTCTCCCTTCCTCCCTCCTTCCTTCCCTCCCTCCCTTACTTCACTTTTGTTCCTTCATCAAAAATCCCTCCCACCCAGTTGCTGGTTTGACTTCTGTCTACTGCTCTACAATTTCTCCATCCCTCCCTCCCTTCCTCCCTCCCTCCCTCCCTCCCATCACCTATACCTCCTTCGGTCCATAATCTCCCCTGGATGGCATGAAGCATCTTCAACATCTTTAAAGCATCTTTAAAAAGTCAAAATGAGGTCTCGCTGTTACATTCAGCACGAAGACCTCATCCTTGGTCTTTTCCATGTGTCTCACTACGACAATGCCCTTCCCCCCAACACACCCTCAATCCCTCCTTGCCTCTTCGTGAGTATCATCACCTGACTGTCTTGACATTATGAGGCTTATTCCAATTTTATTGGTATTTGTACCCTTACACCATAAGGAGATTTAGGCTTTTGGTGGCTAAATTGATTAGCTACAAAAATGGGCTGGTGCATCATGATGAACTAGCTTTGTGTTAATTAGGTAGATTGGAGCTAATACAGAGCTATCACACAGCCTTGCTTGTTGACCCCAATCTGAATTTTGAAGGCAGTAAACAAATGCTAGTGTCCTTTTTCAAGCCAGGTCCACATATATTTGTGCAAAACTGCTGCAAAATCAACTTCAAAGAACTGGACGCTGTGCTTGGATGTTTGAAAAGCATCTTTCCTGCCCAGTCCCATTCCCTCAACTTTGAGATGGCCAACGTTTCAGAGAAGGAAAAAGAAAACACTTTAAAGACACTTGGAAGCTCTCCTTGAATCATGGTTGGCGGCATTGACAAGCAGAGAGAATTCCACCACATTCTTGACTTGTGCCTTGTAGACAATGGAGTGGCCTTGGGTAATCACAGTATTTACATGGCTGGTCCAGTTCACTTTCTGATCAATGGTAACCTCCAGATTGTTGATGGTAAAGGATTCATTGATGGCAATACCATTGAATCTCATGGAGTGATGGTTAAATTCTTTCTTGTTGGAGATAGTCATTGCTTGGTACTTACTAGGTATGAATATTACTTGCCATTTATCAGCAGAAGTCTGAATGTTGACTACGACTTGCATACAACCATGGACTGACTAAGCAATTTGACCATGAAGAACATCATAATTAAATCTGATATTATGCGGTTTTCACAACAAATACATTTCAGTTTGAGTTGTTGGATAAAGATTTGAAACAGGTATCATGTCTATTGTATCATATCCAGACTGAAATCAAACTCAAGCAAACAGGGAATGAACCTGGAGTGTCTTCTGTCAGTCTGTCTTCATTCAATAGTGTTACCACTCTGACAGTCAATGGTGTTATCAGCACCAAATTCCCATTGTCAAAATCCTTGGGTTACCATTGACTAGAAACTCAGCTGGGCCCACCACATAAACACAATGGCTCCAAGAGCAGACCAGAGGCTGGCAATACTGCGGCAAGTAACACACTTCCTGACTCCCTAAGGCCTGTCCACCATCTATAAGGCACAAGTCAGAAGTATGATAGAATACTCTCCACTTGCTTGGACGGATGCAGCTCCAACAACACTCAAGAAGCTTGACACCATCCAGGACAAAGCAGCCCACTTGATTGGCACCACAAACAATCAATCCCTCCACCACCAACGCTCAGTAGCAGCCGTGTGTACTATTTACAAGATGCACTATAGAAGTTCACAAAAGATCTTTAGACAGCATTTTTCAAACACACATCCACTTCCATCTAGAGGGACAAGGCAGCAAATACATGGAAACACCATTGGAGGGAGTTCCCCTCCAAGCCCCTTTCCTGACTTGAAAATATATTGCCATTTCTTTGCAGTCGCTGGGTCAAAATCCTACAATTTCCCCCGAACAGCATTGTCAACATAGAGTATGTGGACTGCAGCGATTCAAGAAGGCAGCTCACCATCACCTTCCCAAGGGCAACTAGGGTGGGCAATAAATGCTGGCCAGCCAGCAATGCCCATGTCCCATGAATGAATAAGAAAAACAAAAAACTCCTCATCCAGTATGTTACTCATTAAGACAAAGAGAAACAAATTCCTAGGGCAAGAATGCTATCGAATTCCACTCTCTATTGAAGAGTAAAATTTTCTGCTGTCTGGCCAGGTTAAAAGTGTCCCCATTGGGGCAGTCCATTTGAAAAAAAATCATTGCAAATTGTTCGTAAGTGCTCATCTCCGTACAGATATATTATTATCTGTTAGCAAAGAGACACCACTGTTCCTTTAGTGTTTAACAGTAAAAAGGTTGTGTTATTTTTCAGTGGGAGTATTTTTAAACTGAAACTCTCCGACACAGCAAGTGCGGCAAAAAATTAATCGATAAAGCACTGAATCCCACATGTTGAGAAAGGGACAATAGCACTATGAATTTGATTGTAATAGCTTATCTCTTTCCCTTTCACTACTGATGGTAGAATCTGTGAAGAGCAGCATTGCAATTCTAATCACTGATTGTGATGCTGTTGTTCACGGTAGCTACGCCAGAATCCCATTAAGAAACAAAGGAAGAAGGTAGCAGGTGTTCGTGGCTAACTTCATTTCTTCTTCTCCTGTATCAGAAATAATTAAAATATAAGCATAACCTTCTAATATCTGGTACGTTCATGTTAATTAGACCAGCGAACTCTAAGCCTCCACCAACTTCAAGCAGCATTGAGAAGAAAACAAAAAATGGGAAATCTTGGCTTTATTACCTGGTGACAGTAATGATGTCGACCTCAGTAATGATTGAGTTGACATGGTGTACTCTGAACACAATGATCAGCAAATGTTGACAGCCAGATATTCCAATGGAGATGCTTTTTTTTGATAAAAGAATGAATAGTAACTACAAATGTCATTTTAATTCCACAGACAAAATTTGCACTTGAGCTGTTATGCTGTGATTCATCTCACCTATTTAGCTACCATGGCTTTGCACTGTCCAAACCTCTGTCCACTCACTGGTTAATGTTAATCTTACTGCTGTGAATCTTGTTAATGCACATTCTTTCCCTTTTCTCTCCTCTTGTAACCACTTGTGGGATGTGGTTCGACAAGTTCCTCCCTTACCGAGTGTACCTTGTTCCTTCTGTGTGGGCCAGAATGGAGGTGTCAGCAGACCACCCAGCCAAAGCAGACATTGGCCCTAATTTTACTGGCATGTCTGCTCCAATTTTGGATGGGAGAAGCTCACAGAATAGCATTCTCCATTGGCTCCGAATGCAACCTTATGAAACTCGGGCGGACATGCTGGTAAAATTCCGGTCTTGTAGCCAAATCCCAGTCTTGGAGCACTTTCTAACTGGATGATGAATCAAAACAGGAATTCCCTTGGATTTTGTTTTCCTAGTTAGCCAGGGGACACTGAAATTATTTACAGTTCCCAGCCATTGCTCTACACGAGCCAAGTTCCTCAACGTAAATTAGAAAGCACATCTGGGATGCTTTTATCTGTATCCTCATGTCACACCAGGCATAGTGCTTTCACTGAGAAGACCATTCAGGAAACTAGGGTTTCAATAGTTTATTATAAAAATGTCTTGGATGAAGACATGGGCAGAATCTTCACAACTTAAAAAATTCTTGGGCATTAGAACCTGACTAGGGTTCTTACCCTGCTGATGTTTGAATCCTGCCCACTGACATGACCTTCCCAAAGGCAGCCAAATAAAAGCAACTGATTTATGCAGGGTACTGTGAGGCTACCTCAAAATGGAAGTTCTCTCTGAATTCCTCAGGGGTGGCATAGATGCCTCATAAATGAGATTATGCCTCGCAACACCAGGGACACAAATTCAACTTGCAGCTTGTGTCGCTAACTATGTGGAACCTGCTTGAACAGAGGTTCAGTGACTTCATTGCAGTGTTAGTGTAAGCCTACTTTTCACACTAGTGAGATAAACTTAAAAACTCAACCTTAAAAATATGGTAAAAATACAGCAGAAAGGCCATTATGTAGATGGGGAACCGCAATAACCTCCGCCCCCCCCCATTACCCAACATGATGACTGGGCACTGCTGTGCTCCTCTGGCATCTTGGTTCTTGTTTGGGCAAAGTGGTGCTGGAAATAAAGGCAGGCTTCGTGCCCACAATGTTAACAGGCAGCAGATTTCCAAGGTCTGAACATTAGGAAATTCCACATTTGGAAATGCTAGCGTGGGTTGGCAATGTACCTGAGGCCATTGGACTTCTTTTCTAATAATGGTAGCTATATGCTGATATGTGGCTCGCTCCAAACTGCAGTCATTATATGAAGAGAAAGGTGAATAATATGTCAGGACAGAAAGTTTCATCGGGATGCTATTTCTCCTCCATTATCTATTTTATTTATCTTTGGAGGCAATTTTGTGCCTGCATTGGCCATGAATACAAAAGGGAACATGGATGCAAAATTCCAAAATAATGTGAAAATGGGATTCTCACCGGAGAGTTTTCATTTTCTGATTTTCTACACCCCTCACTGGTGACGTAATGAGGTTCCCGCACTTTCATTTCAATAGATTGTATTAAATTTAAATATAATTAAAGGGCTTCCCCACCATATGTGCACCCACCCCCCTGCCCACTGAATATTCATGCATTGATTTTATGTTGGTGAGGTTTATAACAAGTCTTTGAATACATGAAATAGTTGAGGGGAATCCTCCTGGAGTACCAATGAAAGTGTGGACCCTGGAAGGAGAGTGCATACCTGGGCAGTGCCCTGGCATTGAACCCACAGTGCTGGGGTGGACCATCTGGAAATCTCTACTGGGGGAAGAGAGTTTCCCTTAGGTATTTGTAAGAGCCTGCTCTAGTGCTTGTGGGGAGCTGGTTCTCCAATATTGGTACTGGGGATTCTCCATATTTGTGTGTTTGCTCTTATGCTTATAGGAGGGAGATGGGAGTCCCTGTTTTCATCAAAGGGAAGATTTTTTTGTGGCTCATTGATTTGGGTGCCCATTTTAAAGGGCACCCTGGTCTCTGTGAAGACAGCATTGTTGGTTCTATGAGAATGATGGCGTCAGAAGCTCCAGCAGATCTTTTTCACTTTAAAACTTAGAGTAAACTTCATTCTAAGTTTTTCTGGCAGAGCAAGTTCTTTGAATAAATTTTGGAATATTCTGTCCCTTCTACGACTAAAATAAATCAGATCCCAGTAACATCCAGTGATATAATTTGATATTACATTTTATTACATTTATAAATTGGGTTGTTAATCCCAATTTACCAAATGCTACTTGTTAGTTGGACAGTATTTTGCACATAATAGTATTTTTCACCTATATTGCAGAGGCGAACGGCCTAGTGGCATCATTGTGAGATTATTAATCCAGGAATCTCAGCTAATGTTCTGGGGACCTGGGTTCAAATCCCACCACAGCAGATGGTGACATTCGAATTCAATTTTTAAGAAATCTGGAATTAAGTATGCATTAGTTACCACAAAACTATTGTCAATTATCGTAAAAACCCATCTGGTTCATTGATGTCTTTTAGGGAAGGAAATCTTACTTGGTCTGGACCACACGTGACTCCAGAGCCACAGTAATGTGCTTGACTTTCAACTGTTCTCTAAGGATAACTAAGGATGGGCGATAAATGCTGGCCAGCCAGCGACGCCCATGTCCAATGAATGAATGGAAATAAATCATTTCTCATTACTGATAATTAATGCCATTCAGTGCTCAAGAGCATTACAATACACCTGGACTCTATTGCCATAAAGATTCTGCTCCTCTACATTGCTAGGATTAGTATAAAAGTTTTCATATGAGTCCAAAAATAGTTTGTAGTAAGATGTTTAAATCTGATTAACTCCAGTTATGCCATTGTTTCTTGTTTCTACGTACAAGTAGCTTCGAACCAAGATGCAGATGAAGACATCTCTCTCTGGCACTCCCTTTCTCTAGCAGAACTGTTGCAGCTTGTCACAGCGTTTGTAGTGAGAGCTTACACACATGGGGAGGTTGTTTTCAAGCAGCTGCAACATGGTTTTGGATGATCAGGAAAATCTCCTGTTTTTAGCCTCTCAATAAGCATATTAGAAGAAGTTAAAGGTTGACAAATAACTTGCTTGGCCACATCACAACACACCTTCTGTGGCCTTCAAATCCTGAGATGGGATTTGAACCTGGAACTTTTGGATTAGAGTTGAGATGCTACTACGGTGCCACAACAGAATGTAGATTATGGCATAGGGAATTCCCCTTGACAATGGCAGGACCAGAAACTTCCACTGCTGGCAAACAATGTACCACCTCCCACCTGTGGGAAACAGGTGGCTGGGAAGCCAGAGAATCTTGCCCGGATTGATGGACATACAGTAAAGCTGTGAGCTCTTTGAGTTTGCTCATACTGTTGACATTGCCAAATGGTGGAGAATGGTAAAATAGTGTCTTAATGCCTAGCGTTCCTGACCTTTGCCGGAATGTGGCAGATGCAATGAGGCATTCAAATCTCCATCGACTTTGGCGAGACTGGAAGAACTTGCTAGCAGGTGGGGCTAGAAAATCCTGCCTGGGTTTTCCAAGAACTGATCAATTAACCAGGGTAATCAAATGTATTGTGCAGGATGCCCAGGCCGTTTAGGCTTGGTCTGGCTGATGGCGCACAGCGACCACAGGTTCTGTGGTAGCAAAGAATGCATTCATTGGGTAACCACGTTGACAACAGCAGGGCCAGAAGATTCTGCTGTTGGCCAATGGTGAGCTGCCCTCTACCGTGACAAAACACATGGTTAGTTGTATTGAAAATCCTGCCGGGTGATTCCATTTGGATATTGAAGATGGGACTTTCTGAGGAAACATGAATCCTCTGGGTGGAATTATAAATAACATCCAATTTTCAACTTAGGGCTGAGAATAGAAGTCAATAAGGACTGAAGTAGGAGATTACTCTCCACATTGATTAGATTGCCGTGACTGAAGTCCTGATGATAGGAAATAATAATAGTTAAAATAAGATCAGGTAAACTCTACACAGGAGAAAAATGAAATTTATTGATGAAGGATACCCTGGAATGATACATAAATAGATTTCAATGCTCTGAATTGTTCTTGTATTTTAATTGGTCTTTGAGGAAACAAGAGGTAATGATTTGTGAATGGTTGAGAGGATTCTGGGAACAGGTCAAACTGGAAATTTAACATAACCATTTCAGATAGACAGAGTGTGTACAATTATCCAAGAGATTGATGAGCTAAATCAATACTTCAAACAATTCGTGAACCAGTTAAATGTGATTGCGTTCATGACAGTTCTACTGTGCATTGTTGCAAATCTTTTCTTTCTGATGCAAGCTCCATATCAGTTATGAAGATGGCTAAAATGTTCAATCATAAGTTAAGAGTAGGGAGTTTTTTCACACAGGGGGTGGTGGGGGTATGGAATGCGCTGCCAAGTAAAGTGGTGGAGGCAAGCACTCTGGAGTTATTTAAGAAATACTTAGATGGGCACAAGAACAGAATGGGAATAGAGGGGTATAGAAAACTGATTTAAAATAGGGATCATGAGCCTTGGGAGTCCCTGGGAAGTGTGTTTTATCCTACAGGTGCTTTGGTCCACCTTGTTGTCTAACAAGGGGCACACGCGATGGGTCATGAGATGGCTGCTCTTGGATTTTTTTCGAGAGTATCCTAGTGCTTCATGTCGTTAGTGTACGCTGGACCTGGACCATTTGATGGGCAACACGACAGCTCAGTGACTATCGCTGTGCTGTGCAGATACATGGATTTGGGCCTGTGCCTGTGGGAGTTTGCGCATTCTTCCCGTGCTTGCGTGGGTTTTCTCCGGGTGCTCCAGTTTCCTCCCACATCCCAAAGGTGTGCCCTTAGGCTAATTGGCAAAACAAATTCTCCCTAAATTGTCTCAAATTTGGTTTTTAATCCATAGATCTATAAAAATAGACAGGGATCACGGGTAGAGGTGGGAACATCGGGGTGGCAACGCGGGCTCGTTGGGCCGAAGGGCCTGTTTCCTGTGTTGTTTTGTTCTTTGTTCTTTGTTTACAAGTCAAGCTTCTCAGCAAAACGGTTGGAGGTTGCACATTAGGCTCCTGTTCCAATGAAGTGTATGTACAAAACTTCCTGGATTGGGCATTTTGGGGTGATGCGAACAAGCAGTGGGGTATTAGATGCTTTACTGATGCAGCTAAAAGTACCCAGTATATTAAAAGTCAGACAAATATAGGGAAATTCCTCAGAGCTGCTGAATTGTGAGGGAATTTTGGCAAGTGGTCTGGTTGTGCTGAAGTTTATGGTGCTTTTGGGCTGGAAAGCTGACTAGGAGAAAACCGGAACAGTTTGGAGGTGTCAAACGGAATAAGATGGAGGCTTCACCAGCAGGTATCTATTTGTGTCACAGGTAGGCTTATGTTAACATTGCAATGAAGTCACTGTGAAAATCCCCTAGTTGCCACACTCCAGTGCCTGTTTGGATATGCTGAGGGAGAATTTAGCATGGACAATGCACCTAACTTCTTGGACTGTGCGGGGAAACTGGAGCACCCAAAAGAAACCCCACAGATAAAGGGAGAACATGCAGACTCTGTACAGAATTTGGGTGCCTAGTGCTGTGAGGCAGCAGCGTTAACCACTGCGCTACCATACTGACTGATTGGCTGAAGTAGGGATGTGGGTGAGCAATATTGTATACGTGGCAGAAGGGAGTCCACATCCTTGAGTTAATATGGTGTTGGAAGCTCAGCCTTGGATTAAGTGAGGTGTCAAAGTTTCAAACCATCTGAGGCAGTGTTCAGCAAGGAGTTGGTGTCAGAACTAGGGGTACAAAATATACTTGCTAAACATTACTTTTTGTGTTATGTTGACTCTGATGCTTGTGTCAGCTTTCGTGTCAGAAGTTACGGGCTTGGCCTTGTTATAGACCTGAGCACAAAATTTAGATTGATATTTTAGTGTAATGCAGTACTGTATTGTCAGATGCATTGTGGATGAGACATTAGAGCAAAACACACTTGAACAGAAAAGATTCAATGGCATTATCTGAAGAGTAGGGAGCTCTCTTTTTGTCCTTGCCAACACTTCCATTGTCTATGAGTGAAGGCACTCATTTCTGTTTTAAAGAACCTTACTGAAAAGGAATCAGTTGTCACACTTGCTTCATCTCCTACAGTTATTGTACTTCAAAAATTAATTAACTGGTTTTCAAGTGCACTGGAACAAAGTAAGGACATGTTGAGATGTTATTTGAGGGCAAATTCTTTCTTATGTCAACATGAAAATAAAATTTGCAGACATACATATCAGGGAAAAAAGCAATATTTAGGGGAAAAAAATGATTGGTTTGCTGCAGAGCCATGAAGAACAATTGAAAACTGAATACATATATGACAAGCTTCATATTTAATTGCAACGTAAGTTTAAAATCGAAATAACCTGTCTATTATGTCCTTAACTGAAACCTTTGTGGATCCACCACCTCATGTTATAGTCAGGACTTGTGCAGTTTTAGGTGGATTGGCCATTGTAAACTGTCCCTTAATGTCTCATGATGCATAGGTTAGGGGAATTAGCGGAGTAAATATTTGGGGTTGAGGGAATAAGGTCTTGGTAAAATGCTCTGTCAGAAAGTAGGCACAGAACTGTTGGGCCAAATGGCCTCCTTCTGCACTGTAGGAATTCTATGATTCCAGGATAGCAACTGGAATCACGATGTGGTTCCAGAAAAGATTCCCAAGTTCTATTCTTTATGTGCAAAAGGGTGACGTATTCATACAAGTGGTAGGATTTGCTTGCAATCATGTTACTATTAATGTTTGAAAGCTTACTTATTAGTCACAAGTAAGACTTACATTAACACTACAATGAAGCTATTGTGCAATTCCACTAGTCGCCACACTCTGGCACCTGTTCAGGTCAATGCATCTAACCAGCATGTCTTTCAGACTGTGGGAGGAACTAGGGCACCGTAGGAAACCCGTGCAGACAGAGGGAGAACATGCAAACTCCTACACAGACAGTAACCCAAGCCAGGAATTGAACCCAGGTTCCTCGCTCTGTGAAGCATCAATGCTAACCCTCTGTGCCACTGTGTGAAATGTGAGAATATTGCAAGTGACAGTTAAAAATATGTCAGATTGATGTTTCCTTCCTATTGCTTATGAAGGGAAGAGTTTTGTGCATTAATCAGGATTTGTTTTCAATTTGTGTCACTTAGCGCAGATTTTGCATGCTCCAAGGCCAGAACAATATTGCTAAGTAGCTCATTAAACGTTCAAAGCATGAAATGATCAATTACAGGAGAATTGTGATTGTCTTTTTTATGTTCTCACAATAAAATTTAAGTTCTCAGAACATGCATCTAAATGATATAATCTCACGAATCCTGTCATTAGGTTGCACATTCGGAAATGTAAGTACACTTCCTTTTTGTACTTTTATAACAATAGTATTATCTTCTTTGTAATACCACTGTTCATATCCTTCTGAGATTAAACCATTGTTGTAATTTAACTTTGATGTTCCATTTTGTAAGCTATGTTGTATTTTTAATGACTGTTTCAGTATTGCTTAAATCTGTCAACCAGTCAAGTTGGTGAGCCCTTGATGTTTTGGCAACTTTCCCAATTTTGTTCTCAAGGTAGCAGAAGAAATATTTTTAAATTGTTCGAAAGTGAAGAGTGCATATTTCTGCTTTTGTTAAGGCTTAAGAATAAACTGCACGAATCCTGAGCTCACAAAGATCTTTTGTAATGTTTTGTGCACTGTAACTATACAATTTTTCAACTGCAGGGTGGCACGGTGGCACAGTAGTCAGCACTGCTACCTCACAGTGCCAGGGACTCGGGTTCAGTTCCCTGTCTGTGTGGAGTTTGCATGTTCTCCCCATGAGTATATGGGTTTCCTCCGGGTGCTCCTGTTTCCTCCCACATTCCAAAGATTGGTCATACTAAATTGCCCTTTAGGGGGATTAGCAGAGTAAATGGGGTTACAGGGATAGGATCTGGGTGGGATTGTGGCCTGTGCAGCCTTGATGGGCCAAATGGTCTCCTTCTGCACTGTAGGGATTCTATGAAATTCTATTCTATGTCCACTGCATGATCAAAAGTTTGAAGGTTATCTGTTATTTACTTTCTCTTGTGTTTGTGTTCTCCAGAATTCCAGTAGTAATGCCCCCAAAGAATACAAGTTACTGCAGTAATGCTTTGTTATTAACTTAATCTTTCACATGTCAACATTGCATCAAAGCATTTTAACATGTAATTATTTGAAATGGACGTGAAAGTGTTTATGGAAAACAGTTTCACATAATGTGACACATGTTCAGCCAATCTCAAGGTAAAACTGAGTTGGGTGTCAAGTCAAATTTCACCTAACACCAAGACCACAACTGACAAAGTTCCATTACAATGAACATTTGGTGCGAATCATCATTTTGCTAAAGCCACTGAATAAAGCATGGATTTTCAATAATGATGCAGAGTGGATGTTGTGTTGTAATCTCCCTTCTTCTGAGGCTGCTGACCATTGCTGGGATAGTTCTGCATGCATGCAAGTTGTCCTTCTGTATCTTAGGCAAATGGCTACTCTTCGTGGGCAACTTGGACAGCAGGTATGAAGATACTAATTGACCATGCATCACAACACTTGAACTACAGCCACAATGGAGATGTCTTTTCTAGCAAGAATAGAACCATAGAATTATAGAATCTCTATAGTGCAGAAAGAAGTTATCAGCTCATTGAGTGTGCACCAACTCTCCAAAAGAACATCTCACCCATACCCTCCCCTCTGCCCTACACTCATAACCTCATGCATTTACCATAGTTAATCCACTTAAACAGCATATCTTTGGAGTGTGGGAGGAAACTAGAGCATCCAGAGGAAACTCACACAGACACAGTGAGAATGTGTAAACTCTACACAAAAGGCGGAATTTTACCAGCAAGTCTGCCCGAGATTCGTATGGTCCCACCCGAGGCCAATGGGGAACGCTATTCTCCGAGACTTTCCTGCCTTCAAAATTGTGGCAGGCTTGATGTTAGAATTCTGGCCAGGGAGTCACCAAGACCAGAATCGAACCTGAGTCCATGATGCTTTGAAGCAACCGTGCAAACCACTGGGTTGCTCATTTTTCTTTTCCACAGCTAACATAAACTTTATAATATAATGATCATTATTACCTACATGTTCCCCTGACTTACCTTGCCCACTTCATTCCCAAAAACCAGATCCAGCATTGTCACCTTCCTCATTGGAGGAAAAAGAATGAATGTAGAAAAATCTCATCAACATATTTCAGAAGCAATTGTCTTTCTCTGCCCTTTGCTGTTACTATCCCACCTATATTAGGATAATTAACCTTCATTATAATTACCCTCTCATGTTTGCACCAGTCTAATATTCTACTCTTCCATATCATTCTCACTGGTTTCTAACTAAAAGTGTGAATCTATTAGTGTCATGGAATCTCCATTATTTCTTTGCTCAAACCAAACAGATCTTTCAAAGAAAAACCAGTTGGTTCAACTCCTTGTTGGCTTAGGAGGCCATTGTAGCCAGTACTATTGACATCTTCTTTGCTATCAATGAACACTGGATGCAGACTGTGGAAGTTGGAACTCTCTTTGTTTGAACTAACAGAGCACCATACTCTTTTCATTCTCACACAAAAATAGTGGAGAATAATCTAAACTTGAAAAAACTTAAATCACGTTTAATTTCTGTTGTAGCACTAATAAATCAGGAGCTTGAAGAATGAACTTAATGAAGGAATTTTAACTCCGCCATTACCACTGGCACAAGAGTTTCTTGTCAAGGTGTTACAGAGGGTGAGAACAGATTGATGTTCTTTGTCAAAAACAGTCCACTTTGACAAAAGGTCATCTGGACTTGAAACTTCAGCTCTTTTCTCTCCTTACAGATGCTGCAAAACCTGCTGAGATTTTCCAGCATTTTCTCTTCTAGGTGTTCTTTGTACTTGCTTTTATACATCTATTGGGTGCACACATATCAGGCATCCCTTGAACAGTGGTTCATATTCAGATTTGCCATCTAAATTTATACATCTTACTGGAGTTGCTGAAGAAACTAAATTCACATGCTATGAAAGTTCTTTGACAATATTAAGTTTTAATTATTTTTTTATTACCTTCATTAGTCTATTTGATTACACCAGCCATCAGGCCTGGGATCAATCATAATTTCCTTCAACACAACATTGTCAATCCATCCTCTTTAGTTCCAAACCATATGACGATATTCTGGCATCAATTTAACCTACCTTCCAACTATAGCTAGAATGGCTGATCATTTCCTTGATCCTTCTTCCTCATGTATGATCATTTTTTTCACTGCAGAATTCCTCCAATGTACCTTTCATTGTTGAAACCAGGACTACTGCATTGCCTTCTTCACCAATCTTGGATCTTTCTTCCTTTATAACTACAATTAATCTGAATTGCTACTGTTCCTGGCTTTGTGCTCTAGGATTATAATTTCCAAATCTACTTGCTGACTACCCAACTCATTGTTCCACCAGTTTCAAGGTCTTTATCCTCATTTATTATATTTGCCACAACCTCACCTTTCCCTGGCCAAGTAATCTGTCCTAGCAGATACATGCTTGTAGTTAGATTCTGGCTTACTGATCGTTATCCACCCTTTTCTCTGCAATAGGTAACCAAACTTTTCAATACTATATGCCCGATTCTCCAGAAATTTCCTCCACAATGGGTAACATGATGGCACAGTAGTTAGCATTGCTGCTCACCCAGCCAGGGATCAAGGTTCAATTCCGGCCTTGGATGACTATGTGTTTAGAGATTGAACATTCTCCCCATGTCTGTGTAGGTTTCCTTCCACACTCCACAGATATACACGTTAGAGTTAAGTGGATTGGCCATACCGAATTACCTCTTGGTATCAGGGGGATTAGTGGGGTAAATCTGTGGGGTGATGGATGGAGGGCTTGGATGGAATTGTTGTTGGTATGAGATTGATGGGCCAAAAGGCCTCCTTCAGTACTGTAGGGATTCTATGATTTTAATTGCTCTGACTTGTCATAAGAACAAAATAGATTAGGAGAAGGAGTAAGTCATATAATCTATCGAGGATATTCCGCTGTTAGTTATGATCACGCCAATCCTGGGTTTCAATTTCACTTTGCTCCTGCACCCCACACCTCTTGATTCTGCTTTGTCAAAAGCCTTTCAAAAGGTGCTTTTCTTTTTCCTTGGGTGCCTTCTTTCTCCCTGTTACCGACAGAAGAAAGTCTCTTGTACGAGCTCCATTCAAAAATAAATTGTCTTTTTTTTTATGAGTTACAAGTTGGATGGAAAGTCTACCTGTTACACCCCATATAGGCAATAAGGGTCTGTGACAAACAATTGTCTCAGATTGATTCCATATTTTGGAAGTAAGAACCTGGCCAGTACTGTGCGCCTAAGAACCTTTGCAATTGAAATAAAATGCAAGGAGACTAACTTTTACTCTCAGCTGCAGCCAGTGCCAGCTATAACTATAACACCACACTTCCAATATGGATGGCGATTCTCCCAAAGAATCGGTGGGAAAACTGTTCTAGATGTTAACTGTTCTGTCAGTGCAGTTTCTTACTCGAATCTCCCCACTCAGTGTACTGCAGAGGTCTTATTCATGAATATCATTAAAAACCCAGGGGGCAGGGCCTATTCACGCTGGAGTCTCACAGTTCTGGAATTCTGAACATGCATAGTGACCCCGATCTGTCAGTGTCCCTATTTACTGACCAGCTTGATCACTGGTCAGCCCACTGCTATCCCTCCAGTCCTTCCCTTGGCCTGATCATGTCCCCTACAGCAATTCCCGGCCAACTCTGGAGCACCCCGATGCACAACCCAACCCCCCTCCCCAGCAGTGGTAATTCCCCACTTCCCTCACCCTGGCAGACACCCCGCCCCCCCACATCCCGCTGATTTCCCCTTGTGGTCAGATCCCTTCCGGAGGCAAGCTAACCTTTTCCCCAGCCCACCCCAATCACTGCCTTCCCTCCATCCTAGGCCAACCCTGTCTGCACACTGGCAGTGGGACCACCCCCTCACTCCCCACCGAATGCCCCTATGCCCCATCGACAATAAGCCCCACTCCCTTGGCACTGCCTGATGCCCAATGGGCAGTGCCAAAGTGCTCCCTGGGCATGGGCACTTTGCCTCTTGGGCAATGCCAGGGGCACAGGCTGGCACTGCCAAGGTGCCCTTGACCAGGGAGCCCTCCCTCCTGCCGCTCGATCCTTCTGAGGGGCCTGAATTGCTCTCCCTCATTCCGCAGGGTCTCCCACTAGTTGTCTGCATGTGGTGAGTTACTCCAAACCCGTCAGAATGAAGTACTCTTGATGGGATGGGAAATTCAATTGGGACTCAATGAGTTGCTAACCTATTTAAAATACATTTAAGTAAGATTCAAATTACTTACCTGTCTTCCCACTGGTTTCCAGCGTGGTCTGACCAGTGACTGCTTTCTAGCTCTGGGAGACATAGAAGTGTCCCCGGCACATGCCCAAATCCTAGGGCAAGACCAGCAATGCGAATCTCCCATCGCGACCCATCAGAAAATTTGCGGGTCACAATGAGAGAATTGCAGCCATGATGTTACCTTATCATACTTTATTCTTTGCAAATAAATAAGTCTTGTATTAGATATAGAATCCTATAGTGCAGAAGACAGTTATTCAGCACAGCAAATCTTCACCACCCACAATCCCACCCAGGCCCTATCCCTGTAACTCCATACATTTACCCTAACTAGTCCCCCTGACGCTAAGGGACAATTTAGCATAACCAATTCATCTAACAGCACATCTCTGAAGTGTGGGAGAAAACTGGAATACCTGGAAGAAATCTATGCAGACATGGGAAGAATGTGCAGACAACACACACGGACAGTGACTCACGTCAGGAATCGAACTCGGGTACCTCGCGCTGTGAGGTAGCAATGCTAACCACTGTGTCACTACGCTACCTCTGGCCCTATAAACTCTAATAGATAATTTTCAATGCTTAACAAAATACCATAAAATTTGAACTTGCCGTACAAAGGCAAGCTGTTGAATGTGATCTTTGCTCTCTGAGTGAAATGATCAATGCAGACATATTGTACAACTTACTTTTCAGTATGCATCATGCGTCCCTGAGGTTCTACAGTGGAGACACTAAAGAAATGACATGCAAGTCACTATTAGAGCTTTTAACAGTTTGGGTGGCACGGTGGCACAGTGATTAACACTACTGTCACAGAACACCAGGGACCTAAGGTTTGATTCCCAGCTTGGGTCAATGAGTTGACACATTCTGCCTGTGTTTACGTAGGTTTCCTCTGATTTCCTCCCACAGTCCAAAAGATGTGCTAGTTAGGCACTTTGGCCATGTTAAATCATCCTTCAGTGTACCTGAACAGACACCCGAGTGTGGCGACTGGGGGATTTTCCCAGTAACTTCATTGCAGTGTTAATATAAGCTTACTTATATTAACACTAATGAATAAACTTAACTGTTAGGGTCCAAAGACTAAATTTAAGAGCAGAATTACAAAGTGCAACACATTTATTGTATTGACAACATTGAGTTTTCAATGATTTCCCAGAAGATGTGATTTATTTAATTAGATGAGATTAACACATTAGCATTTCAGATGTAATTTCCAAATATTGCACTTTAACTTAATAAACAGATAATAGGTGGGACATCACAGCGTTAATGCCAATCATTGGAGTTGCAGATGACCTTAAATTCCTCTGATTAAAATACACAAATGGGAGTAGGATTTACTTTATTTCTTATTTTATACTAATAACTCGACAAAATGTTCAAAAATGCCCATCCTATATGCAGGAGAAAGGAACTTTCAAATGGAATCTTAAATCGCCCGCAGTGTTAAAATAGATCCATTTACACCTCTTTCGATACTATACAAAGGTTTTTATTTTTTTCCCCCCAACCCTTCTGTTTTATATCTCTCCTGCCCAAATTTATTTACAGGCAAACCTATTGGAAACACAATCCAGGAATAATGTCGGGAAGGCTGCTGCTGGCAGCTCATCTATTTTTCATACGCCACTCAGACAAATGAAACATGAGCCACCCAGAACAAGGGGACCTTTTGACACTTCAAAGGAAACCCCTATGGGTGGTTTCCTCTTGAAGCTGTGGTAAACTGGCTGTATCTCCTCAGCTGGAAGCTGCCAATGTCTCATTAACCCCTAAACAGGCCCCATAAGATCCTTCCTTTCCTGGCATAATTACGGCACTCACTCCTGTTATGCTTTCACAGAATGGCAACAGTGTTCCAGCAGTATTCGAAAAACACCTTCTTAATTGAGAGAACAGAAGTCAGTGTGCTAGCTAGCTGAAGGGACTTCCCACTTTGCATGAATTATTGGCGCCTTTTAAATCGGGAAAATGATAAAATCCCCAGGAAAGGTAAGGAATGTGCTGATATGCAATAACCCGCTTATTAACTTCAAGCTCATGTGAACTTTAATTGTTTATCAGGCTCGTTTGGCAGTGTTAATGTCTTTACAAATTAATTATCCAAATTAGTCATGCCTTTTGGAGTTTTCCAGATGAATAGATTGTACAGAAGCTTAGAAGAATTAGAAAAACAGCAGGGAATCATTGTGCAGCTGTTTGGAGTTGAAACCACTCAAAATCTTTGACTGCAAGCAAGCCAGCATCAAGATACAAAGGAAGTTCCTTTATCTACAGTACCTGAGACATACCTGGGCCAAAAGGGCACAAGGTCTAGAAGAACGTGGAAGTGTAAAATTGACAAGATTCAATACATGGCAAGATTCTGCCAAGTGTCACTACATTTAGGTGATGAATTCCAGAGCGAGGGTTTTATTTTAAGGGATATTGGACAATGAAAGAAATAAAATATTTCTTGAGCATTTAACAATGCTAAAGACTTCAATTTGTTAGCCCAGATTAAATAATGCTTGATTAAAACTTTTAGATATTACAGCATATTAACATTTTATTTAGATTGTAATTGACAGTTCTCTGATTGTAATATTCACTCATTGTCCATGCTGTTTTGCTTACATCTGCGCCCAGAACTCCTGAAGCTCTTTATTGCAATCCTTGTATTTTAGCTTTGATCTCTCCCACATCACTAAGCCAGCTGACCCAATCTTCTCTGTGTAATGCTGCAAATTTGTCTTTTGCAATCTCTGTTCCCTGTCACACAATTGCCCTCGGATGCATCTCCTTCATTGTCCAGCTGGGCAATTGTCCTCATTTAGCTGTACATAGCCAAATCATCTTAACTGATGATTTCTCTTTTATACCCAAATTGTCACTGCAAATGTCTCCTCATCCTTGGACTCTTCCATTGTCTGAGTTAATCTGCTACCCTAAATTGATATTATATAGCAGAGTGAATGCTGCCATGGTGTTCAATTCCACTTGACTGCTGATGAGACCAAACTCTACCTCTCCATCATCTCTGTTGGCCCAAATACCACCTCTAGTATGTCAGATCAACAGACTCGCATTCGATTGTGGGCTACAATTTCTCCCAACCAAACACGGGGAGACATTATTCCATAGCCAGAACAAGAAAACTGTAGTCTCACTAATGATTTCATGCCCAAGTGCCATTCTAATACGCATTCCCTCCCTCCCTCTCCCTCCATCACTCCCTAACCTCCCAGTCTTCTTTCTCGACAGTGACATGGGCTGAATAATGATGTTCACAATTTCAGAATCCTTCAGCTGGATTGCATGTGCCCTGGCTGAGGATGTTTGTTAGGGGTGGGGTGGGGGTTGTTGGGCAGGAAGGGGGCACATAAAATAGTTTGAGTCTAGAAAAGATATGATTAAACTAGAAAGAGGGCAGAAAATATTTACTACGATGCGACCGGGACTTGATGGATTGAATTATAAGGAGAAGCTGGATAGACTGGGACATTTTTCTCTGGAGCATCGGAGGCTGAGGGGTGATCTTATAGAGGTCTGTAAAATAATGAGGGGCATAGGTCAGCTAGATAGTCAATATCTTTTCCCAGAGGTAGGGGAGTCTAAAACTAGAGAGCATAAATTTAAGATGAGAAGAGAGAGATACAAAAGTCTCTAGAGGGGCAATTTTTTCACACAGATGGCAGTGAGTGCCAGAGGTAGTAGTAGAGGCAGGAACAATTTTGTCTTTTAAAAATCATTTAGATAGTTATATGGATATGATGGATATAGAGGGATATGGGCCAAATGTGGGCAGTTGGGATTTGCTTAGAGGTTTTTAAACAAAGGATGGCATGGACAAGTTGGACCAAAGGACCGTTTTCATGCTGTAAACCTCTAGGACTCTATGACTAGTGGCTCACTAACATTCCATTTACACCCATAATACGCTGGGTAGGTGGCAGAATTGGCAGGCTGCCTGCTGTGTGTAAATTAATAAATTAAGGATCATTTAGTCTTGTTAACAAGTCAATTGGCCTGATTGATATGCTGCCCACGTCATCTTTGAAGGCCACTATGAACAAAAGTGGGAAGGAAGGGTGGGCAGCTCATTCCAGGAGGCTGCCCTGCGTGCATTGATGCCACCCTCATCCTCCTTCTGCTCTATCTTGACAGCACTTTGGCCTTTACCACCCTCTTTCACTCCTCCCCTCTCGTTCCTCCTTCCCATACAGTCCTGTAACCCTAGGACTGAAATGCACTCATTGGGACAAGTATTTTCTTAGTCCTGGTGCACAATTCTAATGGCACAGTGCCTTTGAACAAAAGGCACATTGATCTTTTCTAGAAAAAACACAAACTTCTTGATCTGGCTCATTTACTAACAATCACACTGATTACTTTGGGAATCCCTTTGCCAAAGCTGCTTGTATATCCAGCAGAATTTCTGGTACAAGGAATAGTGTGTAAATTTATGTACTTGAGTGCACTCCCAATAAACTTACCAGTAGTAATGATATTGAAACTGTCTATGTTTGTCATCACTGTCCCTCTGAAACTAACAGCAACTCTGATAGTCCACACATTCACAGTTAAATGTAGAAATTCATTAAGTTTCTGACAATGAGTCTCTGCTTCTCCAGAAGGTGTTGTGTTGAAGTTTCCTGTCACTATTGCAAGCAATTAGAAATCACTGAACTGACTTTGCTAACTGCCTTGCTGTAAAAATCCTTGAAAAAAATTAAACCTTGTTGTTTAATTAAGTTCATAATTACTGCTAAAAAGCCCAATGAGCTTTGAAATGATTTTAAAAATATTTGTTGAAAGTCAAATCTCTGCAATGATAAGAAATTCTACATACTTTAATTTTATTAAAATATATTTATGATATTTTAATCTCTATCTTAATACCATGTCTGTGGCACTGTGGTTTGCACAGCTGCCTCACAGCACCAGGGACCTGAGTCGAATTCCTGACTTGGGTCACTGTCTGTGTGGAGTCTGCACATTCTCTCATGTCTCATGGGTTTTCTCCGGGTGCTCCGGTTTCCTCTCACATTCTGAAAGACGTGCTGGTTAGGTGCATTGACCCGCCGGATTGTAGCGACTGGGGGAATTTCACTGTAACTTCATGGTAGTGTGAATGTAAGCCTTACTTGTGACAAATAAATAACTTTAACTGTGACTCTTTTAAGTGTGCGTGAGTATATTAGACACATTCGAGAGCTTCAATTAACTTTGTGGTAACAGTAATTGTCATGCTGTAAATTGACTAGCTGATTCATCAGTTGTCAAATGCTTAGAAAAAAAATCAAGATGTTATGGTGCACAGAGCAAGCGCAGTCTGTTAAATGACACACATACAATCAGATCTTATGTCACTATTAGTTTATCACCCTATCATCTGTGTCAAAACATTTTGACAGCAGTTGGCACACCTTTTACAGAACAGCAATTAAAGTGGAAAGCATATGTGATTCAGCCAAACACAACATAACAAATAGTCAGCAATGAGATTAAGGCTGTAATTCAATTTGATTTTTCTGCTGACATACTTAAACTCTTTATTTGTGTTTCTGTCTTCTGACTGAATGAGTTATAGTTACGCATCTCACCTCATCTTTTATGATACATTTAATTAAAACAACCAGTTTGATGAATTTAGGGAAATATGGCATCGTGAGTACATTAATTTTACAAAATGTCTCTCTCTCTCTGTAATATGATGGTGCAAGCAGTGACTATGGTGCAATATTTTCTTTGTAAAAGATTGCAATCATATTGCCCGATTGTCACAGGAGTTTGCCTGCCCATATTTAAGAAAGATGATATTTCAGTGCCTGGCTGGGACCCTGTGCCAGACTAAAATGTTTCTTTCTCACTCAAATAAATATTAGGGAGAGTGCACCCGACTCCAAACTTTACACCCTGGCTGCTGACTCCAAATCTCTCCCTGGCAATGGTCTTAGATTGAGTCAATTTGTTACCCAACTTGGGGTGAAATCCTCCCATTTCGCCTGCCCCAGCAATTGTAGAGGTCGAGACAGGAAATTTGGCAAACTATTTAAAGGATCGTTGGGCTCGGGCAGGAGTTTCCAGTCTTGGGGCGGGCGTAGCTGGAAAATCCTGTCCTTTGATCCTGAGAAAAGTGCTCTATCTATCTGTGACGTGGCCCAACTCTCCCCTGACCCAGCTGATCTGCGAAACTTTCATCCATGCCTTTGATACCTCAAGACTTGACGATATCAACACACTCTTGGCTGATCACCTTTTAGCCTACTCTGCATAAAGATCATCAAAAACTCTGCCAGCGTCCATTTATATATCATCCCTGTGCTCTCTGGTCTATATTGCTTTCTGATCAAGCAATGTCTTGATTTCAAATTTCTCATTGTTACTTTTAAATCTCTCCATGCCCTTGCCCCTCCCTCTCTCTGTCATCTCAACCCCGCAACTGACTCCAATATGGCTCTCTTTCAATTTTGGAGTTTTGTGCATTCCCAATCACAGTTACTCCACATTGCCGGCCTTGTTTTCAGTTGCCTAGGCACCAACTCTCGGATTCCCTCCCTACACTTCTTTGCCTCTCCACAGTTCTTTCTTTCTTTAAGATACTTCTTAAAATCTACCTCTTTGACCAAGCTTCTGGTCATCTGACTTCTCTTTGTGTGCTTAGTGTCACACTTAATTTTGAAATGCTCCTGTGAAGCATGTTTTAGCATGCCCAGAAGGGGGAAAAAACAATAAAATGGGGAAAAAAAATACTCATCTTGTGTGCTTTAAAATGGAAGACTAATGCATGTGGGCCAAACTATTTTTTTTTCCCTTCCGGGTGTTAAAGGCACTATATAAATATAATTTGTGCCTTGTACATTGTGGAAAAACTTTGGGGAGTCAGGAGATGAGTTACTACTCCTTGCACTATTCTTAACTTTTAACCTGCTCTGGTAGCCATAGTATTTATATGCCTGGTCGACTGTCTTGTCAATGGTAACTCAAAGATATAGAAAGTGAGGGACTCAGCAATAGTAATACCATTAAATGTCAAGGGATGTTTAGATCCTTTCTTGTTGGAGATGGTCATTTCTTGGCACTTGAGTGGCATAGGCAATACTTGCCAGTTGTCAGCTCAAGCTTGGATATTGTCCAGGTCTTGTTTCATTTGGGCATAAGCTGTTTCAGCGTATGAGTTGTGAATGATGCTGAACATTAGAACATAGAAAAACTGCAGCACAAACAGGCCCTTTGGCCCACAAGTTGCGCTGATCATATCTCTGCCTACTAGGCTTACCTATAACCCTCAGTCCCATGTACTCATCCAGAAGTTTCTTAAAAGACCCTATCGAATCTGCCTCCACCATCACTGCCGGCAGCAGATTCCACGCACCCATCACCCTCTGAGTGAAAAAGTTACCCCTGACATCTGCTCTGTACCTACTCCCCAGCATCCTAAACCTGTGTCCTCTTGTGGCAGCCATTTCAGCCCTGGGGAAAAAAAAACCCTGAGAATCCACCCCAATCAATACCTCTCAACATCTTATACATTTCTATCAGGTAATCTATCAGGATACTTTATCAGGTATCTTTGAATATTGTTGAACAAATATCCCCATGTCATACCTTATGATGGAAGGAAATCATTGATGAAGCAGTTGAAGATGGTTGGGCCAGAAAACTACCCAAGGAACTCCTGCAGTGTTGTCCTGAAGTTGAGACGATTGACTGAAAAAACATTTGCCTTTGTGCTGACTAAGACTCCAACTTGTGGAGAGTTTTCACCCAATTCCCCATTTACTTCAGTTTTGTTAGGCCTCCTCGATGCCACACTCAGTCAAATGTGGCCATGATGTCAATACCACAATTTATATTATTTGTGTCTGAAGAGATACATCAGGGACAATCTTCCCTCTAAGGTATCAACATGCACAGAGATGCATGAACCTGGAATATAGAGCATAAGTTGCTCACAAATTGTCCTATTCATGATAACTTGTGCACATTCATGCAAAAAAAATTGAAAGTGTTGCAAATCTATTTGACAAGGCCATATACAACAAAAACAACTAGAAGACATATCGATCAGAAGATATCAGTCAGAATTTTTCGGTCTCGCATGACTTGCAAGCAAGAACAGTGATTCTGGTGTGCAGCGGGAATGAAGAAACCCAATCATCGAAGGATTCGGGCCACGGACAATCTGGAGAATTCCAGCCGTAATTTTTACACAAAGTTCACAGACCAGAACTGTGATATTAAATCTTTGCTCACATGTTTCTTCTGTAATTTTGATTCATCATGATTAATATTTTAACAGAAACCTGCAGCATTTTCAACCAAGGAATTATACAGAATCGCTCTTATTTAAGGTTCATTAATGGTAAGACTTCATTTCATTATCTTTGCTCGTGACCTCAGAGAACAGAAGGGGGGAAAAGAAAACTGCTATGTTGAAATAAATATCTTAACTACATAAAGGAAATAAACCAAATGGCAATTTGAAGAGAAAATTGATGTACCAGGCACCAGTTTTCAACCACGTGGACTTTATTCATTTATTAATGAGCTCCAGAAAGGCACCCTCTGTGTCAGTGCATATGGGATAACCAGCTAGACGCCAATGGGCCATAAGCAGGGACATTTGCAATGAACCCAGTGACAGAGTAATACTGACGTGCAGAGGAGAAAATTCATGTCACATCCTCCAGTGAGCACTAACTATGTAGCCTTATTAATTTAACTTCAAGTGGTCTCATACATGAGGAGTTAAAGAGACATTACTGTTTCCAATTGATTGCGCTAAATATGCAGGAGTTTTAAAAGGGATAGACACGGGACCTCGTCATTTGTGCACAGAATGGAAACCTTTAAATAAGAGCAGTCAATTTTAACCCAATGAATCGATGCAGGTTTTCTTGCAATCCATTAATTATTAAACACTATCCCTTTTTTTTAATCTCTCACTCCAAATGCTGTTATTGATTATTTGCACACTATCACCCAAATTTATTTTTGTTACACAGTTGAACCTCTCAATCAGGTGGACGCAAGCATTTAAAATTTTAAAGTTTACTTATTAGTGGTTAACATTGCTGCCTCACAGTGCCAAGGACCTGGATTCAATTCTCAGCTTGGGTCACTGTCTGTGTTCTCCCCATGTCTGTGTGGGTTTCTCCTGGGTGCTCCAGTTTTTTCTGTGATCCAAAGATGTGTGGGTTAGGTAGACCATGCTAAATTACTCCTTAGTGTCAGGGACCAACTAGGGTAAATGCATGGAGTTACGGAGACAGGGTCTCGGTGGGATGGTGGTCGGTGTAGTCTCGATGTGTCAACTAGCTTCCTTCTGCACTGTAGATCCTAGTATCACAGGCAGGTTTATATTAACACTCCAATGAAGATACTGTGAAAATCCTTGAGCTGCCGCATTTCGTCGCCTGTTCAGAGGGAGAATTTAGCATGGCAAATGCATCTAACCAGCACATCTTTCGGATTGCGGGAGGAAAACGGAGCACCCAAAGGAAACCTATTCTGATATGGGGAAAACATGCAGACTCCACATGTACAGTGACCCAAGCCAGGCATCAAACATAAATCCCTATGCTGTGTGGCAGCGATGTTAACCACTATGCCACGTTTAATGTGCTCCTTCCTGTTGGTTTCTGCAAGGAGAGCAGTCCAACTCACACCATCCGCATCATTCAAAACTGCAGCTTTGTACGGGGGGGATTTTTAAGGACCAGTTCTGAAAATGTTTTGAGTCAATGACTGTTATTGGCCCAGCGTGCTTTATAATCAAATGCAGGCAAAGCATGATTCTATGTGGATATTTATGGTTCAGCTTCCATTGGACGGCACTGATTTTCTTTGTTGAATAAGTTTCAAAAACAGACCCAAATGCTGGAAGTGATCAGCTGATGCCGTGCATTGCATGCAGTGCGTCCCCATTTGCAAACATCTGGTAGGAAGGAATCAGAATTATTTGACCAGGACTGTGTGTGCCTTTGATTGGTCAGAAGTGCAGAGCAGGGAACTTGCATTCACTGCAAGGTGTTCTGTTTTGAATTGAATCTTGACAGGCCCGCACTCCTTCTGCCTCAGAAATACAAGAATTCCTTTTGTTAGACCTTGTCAGCTACCTAACATTGAATGTATTCAAGAGATGGCTGGATGTAGCACTTGGGGCAAATGGGATCAAAGGTCCTGGGGAGAAAAGCGGGATTAGGTTATTGATTTGAATGGTCAGCCACGATCATAATGAATGGTGGAGCAGGTTCGAAGGGCTGAATGGCCTTCTATCTTCTGTGTTTCTGTCTAACATGTAAGGTTGAAAAGCTGCAAAGAGATTCATTTCATTGTTGGCTGAAGCATATCATGGAAACAGTGAAAGAACTCTATCTAGCATTATTTACAGCCAGGGAAAAATTCATAAACATAAGCTTGCTGTCAGAAATTCCTGCAGCCCTTGAAGTTCGTACAGCCATTCAACACTGCGCAGATCTTTAAAAGATAGGGTGACAAACGGGGCCTTCTATTGCTGATGAATGAAAATGGGAAAGGTCCCAACTCCTCAGTGCCTTGGTTTTCAGTAGAATTGTATTTACCGGCACAGAGTGGATGGTTTACTAAAGTACTCAAAATTCAGCTTCTGATAGCAAAAGAAGGCGTGCGGTGTAAAATCAGATACCTGGCCGCTATGTGTGCTTTTTGATGGTGGTGTTAAGAGTCTATGATGTGACAGATGTTTCACTGCACTATTGTGAAATGAGTAGATTATGAGACGTAATTAGATGTACATAGGAATCAATGCTGTTATCATTGGAACCCTCGGGCTATGCAGTAGATGACAATCGTGGCAGCAGGTGGTCGAATGACTTGGAGACAGGAAGACACACCACAGGAGACTGAGTGGCAGGTTTCAGAGTTCTGGGGGTGAGGTGGGGGGGTGGGGGTGACTGAAAGATCTAAAGCTACAACATCCATTTGTACTGCTCGCCGATTTATAAATAATACAAATATACAGCATTTCACAAAATACGTTACTGTCTGTCTGTTCATTTTCCATCCTGCATTCTGTTCATCAATTTTAAGTATCAGTGCAGATCACTGCAATCGAGTTAAGCTTAACCATTATCTGCAAGGTTGCCACTCTATACCGGGCTAGGAAGTTTATATTGCTTATTCAGCTTTGGCCTCGTGGTAGCGTTGAGGGCTCTGAGTAGTTGTGTCTTCAAGTCCCACTCAAGCCCCTTGAAATATGAAACATTAAACCAAGGCCCCAATGTTTTCTGAGATGAACAATTTTGAAGAGGATCTAGGTAGCACCTTTAAGTATTATTTATCTCTCAGCCAATATCACTAAAGCAGATTATTATCTTGTTATTGTTGGTCAGGCCTTGATGTGCATAAATTGACTGCTGTGTTTCCTACGTTAATGGCTACACTTCAAAAGTACTTGGGTTGTGAATTACTTTGGGATGTTCTGAAGTAGTGAAAGGAGCTTTTATTCATAGAAACATAAAGTCTAGACAGTGCAGAAGGAGGCCATTCGGCCCATTGTGTCGGCTCTATCCCTGTAACCCCACATATTTACCTTGCTGGTCCCCCTGGGACTAAGGGCCCTATTTTACCATTTTGATTCGAAGATTCTGGGTAGACTTGAAATCCGGAGTGTTTCAGATCAGAATTTTAGACCCATTCTCGGGCGCCCCCATACGCACTCTGCCTGAAAAAATGTCAGCGATTCTGAATCGTGCTGTGGGCGGGGCTTACTGCGCTCAAAACTCTGTAACTCCGATCGGTGCCTCCAACTGTGCATCATAGTACAAAAAGAAAAACCCTCCCCTGCCACATCTCTTCTGAGCCAAATAATGCCTCTCCCTTGACCTCACAGACATTGCCCCACCCTCACAACATTACTGATGCCCTCCCTTATCCCCCCATTTCCTCCTGACCGACCATGGACCCCTCCACCACTTCCCCCTCACCAATCTTAGGCCAGTAGTAGCAGAACCCCCCCTCCTTCCCTCCACTGATCTCGGGCAGAGTGGCAGCGGATACCCCCTTCCCCTCCACTGATCTCAATCAGAGTGGCGCAGGACACCCCCCCCCCCCCACCCCTCACTGATCTCTGGTAGAGTGGCAGCAGACCTCCCCTTCTTCCTCACTGATCTCAGGCAGAATGGAAGTGGACCCCCTTCCACTCCACTGATCACAGCCAGAGTGCAGTGGCCCCCCACCCCCCACCTTTCTCTCCATTGATCTCAGGCAGAGTGGAAGTGAACCCCCTCCCCCGCCATCTGTCCACCAATCTCAAATTGATTGGACGCTAGGCACCTAAGTCCTCACTAATAGGAGCACCCAAATCGGACTTCTATGGAGCACATTGCTTCACACCAATTCTGGATGAGCGAACACGGTGGTAAAGGAAGAAATGCTGGTAAAGTTGGGCCTGCCACCCATTAAGTCAATTTAAATGCAGTAATTTTCGGTCTTTGGTAAAGGGGAGCTGGCGTGGAGGCAGGCGCAGATCGTGCTACTCGTCCTCATGCCCGACTTCACCAAATTTTTTCACCTGAAACTGAGCACAATTTGATAATAAAATTGGGCCCTAAGGGTTAATTTATCATGGTCAATCAGCCTAACCTGCACATCTTTCGGACTGTGGGAGGAAACCAGAATACCGGGGAGAAAACCCACGCAGACGTGGAGGAAAGTGCAAATTCCACATGGATAGTGACCTGAGGACGGGATTGAACCTGGGTCTCTGGAGCTGTGAGGCAGTAGCGCTAACCACTGTGCCACCGTGCTGCCCCGATAGCACAATGGTTAATGTAACTTTGTCCTTTCTATTCTACATTCTCCTCTCTTGGCTTCTTCCAGCAGAAGGAGTATTGATTTTCTTTTCTTTCTTGCTCAAAATCTTCTCCATCTGATTGACAAGAATGGCTTAAGCACAATTTTATTGTTTTTCTGACTCTCCTCTGATGCTGGATTTCTTTGCCAGCACTTGGATTACTAGCTATGAGCAGGAATAGGCCACTCAACCCCTCAAGCTTGCTCTGCCATTCAAGAATGTAACCTCAACTCCAAATTTCTTGCCCACCCCTGAAAATCTTTCACCCCCTTATCAAGAATTGGTCTAGCTCTGTATTAAAAAATATTCAAAGACTATTTCCAGTGTCTTTTGACAAAAGAGTTCCAGAGCGTCATGGCCCACTGAAAGAAGAAATTTCTCTTCATTTCTGTCTCAAATAGGCAATTAATAGACAGTGACCCTAGTTCTGGATTCCCTGACACGAGGAAACATCCTTTCCTCATTTACTGTGTCAGGTTCTGCCAGGATCTCATATGTTTCAATTAAGTTGCCTCTTATTCTTCTAAACTCCAGCTACCAGTGCTTGGAATTTGGATAAGCACAGGATCAAGCTCAACTCCTGTGCCCAGAGTTCCAGTCATTTTGTTCAGAGGTTTTTCTCTAATGAAAGGGGTAATTAATGCTCTCTCCTCAAAGAGGTATTACTGATCAATGTTAACAATCAGTAACATTAAAGAAACAAATCAAATTACAATGGCATTCCTGAATTTGGTGATACATTCCACATCACGGGACACCTCAACATGTTGGTGGACATCATGCTGACTCTTCAAAGACTGGGTGCAGATGTAACCACGGAAGAGAGGCAGACAATCAGGCTAAGTGATTCTCCCATCACCGTGCACCCCTCCCCTTACCCACATCTACTGCTTCCTGGACTTGTTGACTGTTAACATGGCTGGGCCCAGGAGCAATTCCACAAAGTAAACCTCTTGACTTCATCACTCCCATCCCGTACCACATGGCTGAAGATGAGGAGCATGAGACTGAAGTGTTGCCAGTTATTCAGAATGGGCTCTTTTTAGATAATGGAAGGAAAAGGGCTTCACGTTCCATGTGTGCATGAAAAACAGACTCCCACATGTTCCCAAATTTACAGACTGTTTGGAGTCGGTGAATTAACATACAACATATTGCACAGGGCTATTGTGTGTCATGTCCTCCATACCAAATCCCCAAGGGGCAGGATTTTCACTTGGAGAGTTCTCTATTCTGCAATGCTACCTTCTCCATTATGGAATGCAGAATGCTCTAACCTTCTGATAACACAGTGTAGTTTAACATAGGAATAGCATCTATCCAGGATTTGACTTAAGTGGAATATGAGACAGCAACCGTCACAATCCAATATAAGGTACCAGATTTGAGAGAGGAAATGGGAACATTTAAATTCCTTGCTTGATCAAATGCCGGACTGTTTGTTTTAAATATAATCTCTAATCAGCACTTCTGCATGCTAGACTTTACATTTTTGAAATTACTTTGTAAGATTTTTACTAGAAGGAACCTTCAGTATGCTTACATGAAGCTTGTCAATGTTGATGTCCACCTTGAGCTTTTCATTATGCAGAGATTTCTAGCTTACTCTTCTAAAGGTCTGAGCACCTGGTTTGTCCAATTTCTTTCTGTTCAAGAGTTACTTGTGTGAGTAGAAAGTGAAATTTCAACATGTGCAGGCTCAACCTAACTCCCAGCACTCAGTAAGGACATTTCTCTTCTTCCAGTGCAGTTGATATGGGATAATTGTGAAATGAGATGTGGTCAGTTGACATAAAAGTGAGGTCTTTGTCTCTGGTCAAATTGCCAAAGACATTTATTTTTGTTTTCAACTTTTTTTCAGATTGACAGATTCTCTCACTGACCCCAAAATTGGGCTTGATGTAGAAATGCTGGCCTTGGATTGGGGTAAGCACAGTAAAAAGCCTCACAACACCAGGTTAAAGTCTAACAGATTTTTTGGTAGCACAAGCTTTCAGAGTGCTGCTGCTTCATCAGGGTGATTCCAAATAAAATTGTTGACTTTAACCTGGTGTTGTGAGATTTCTTACTGGGCTCCAAAATTGAGGACAAGTAGATTAACAAAGCAATGCTGATAATGTGACTCACTTACACAAATGCGACAGGAATTGATGATATTGTGCATGAAAGAAGTTGTAGTTGCCATAAGATTTACTTTGAGAAATCTATTCTCAATCTTGCATTGCTTGAGTGGATGAATTTGTCGTATCCACTGAATCACCAAACACTAGTTCAAAGATTGCAAAGACAATAAAAGATCAAATTTGACATTTAGTTTATTTATTAGTGTCACATACAAGTAGTCTTACATTTACGCCGCAATGAAGTTACTGTGAAACTTCCATAGTCACCATATTCCAGTACCTTTTTGGGTATATTAGGGGAGAATTTACCATGGCCAATGCACCTAAACAGCACAAAGATGTAGGAGGAAACCGGAGCATCCAGAGCAAAACCACGCAGACACAAGGAGAACATGCAAACTCCAGACAGACTGTGAGCCTAACAAAGAATCGAACCCAGTGCTAACCACTGTGCCACCGTGCCACCTTAAGTAAGGGGCATTGGTTTCAGAAGTTTGAATCATGAAATTTATAAAATATTATTTATGACATCGCACAGAAGTGGGCCATTTGGCTCAACAGATTCATACTAGTGTTTTCACTCCACATGGAACTTCTTCCACGTTACATTATAAATATACTAAATTTTGATGGATTTGTTCTTCACTATCATCTGTATTATTCATCACAAAGCTACACTGCACCAAAGAACTCGTGTCCCAATTCTGGCCTAATTATTTACATTAAACCGGAACGAATGACGCTGGGAGTCAAAGATACAAGCAAAGGCCGCAGTGAGGCAACTCACACCGGTTCGCCTCACCCTGCTGCCCACCAGCATTGAATATTACCCCACCCGCTTTGCTAAAACGCATGTCAGACTGGCGATTATTTGCTGCGTCCCCGATTTCTTCAAATTAGACTTTGCTACAGGCCGATCACTAGTTCAGATGCTGGTCACCGCTCCTGCCTTTTCCCAGCGAGATCACTACAAGCATTCTAGGTGGGAAGAGGGGCTTGGGGTTGGGGGGTGGGGGGGATACAATCTCTAGGCATGAAAATGATATTGCTGCTATCAGGTACAGAATGCAGAGGTACCACAGAAAAATCCACGCACAATGAGAAACATGTTGAAGAATAAGTAAGAGGGGCAGAGATCAAATTATTGATTAATCAATATTAACCTCACTCACGAAAAATCAGTTACATAAAAAGACAATCCCAGAATCATTGGACTCATTCACACTACCACCAGCGCTTTCTTTTTATTCATGACACTAACTTTGCCACAATAAAGTCTGATCACAGACAAATGTGTCAGTGGGTTGCAGTGCTCATGGATAAGAATATTACAGTGTGTCTGAGATGAGTTGTAATCTACAGGGACTTCTTTTCTTTAAAGTAGGATGATGCAGGGAGGAGAGGATGGCACGTCAATAGCTGAGGAACCTTCAACGCTGTCCCCTCACTACTTCAAAGCAAACACCCCCTCCCTGTAGTAAAGCAAAATACTGCGGATGCTGGAATCTGAAACAGAAACAGAACATGCTAGAAAATCTCATCTGGTCTGACAGCATCTGTAGAAAGAGAATAAAGCCAAAGTTTTGAATCTGGATGACCCTTTGTCAGAGTGAAGACTTCATCTCTATTTTCTCTCCACTGATGGTGTCAGACCTGCTGATATTTTCCAGCATTTCTGTTCTTTGTACCCACTGTAGTAAAGCAGCTTTGCCTTTACTCACTTATCCCTGTGCCTTTCCAGCCTGTTCTTCCTAGGTGCCTAGCTCTTGGATGAATGTTTTAAGTCAAAGATTCTTGCTGCTCTCCCCCATCCCTCCCTGTATCCTGAAACATTCCCTCTATTTCAATGTTTTATTCTGCCCCAGTCTGTGCCTTTTACTTGGCACAAATGGGGCGGCACAGTGGTTAGCATTGCTACCTCATAGCACCAGGGACTGTGGTTCGATTCTGATCTCAGGTCACTGTCTGTATGGAGTCTGCACATTCTCCCTGTGTTTGCATGGGTTTCCTCTGGGTGGGTGCTCCGGTTTCCTCCCACATTCCAAAATGTATAAGATAGATGGATTGCCCATGCTAAATTGACCCAGGTGTCAGAGAATTAGCAGGGTAAATATGTGAGGTTATGGGAATGGAGACTTGGTGAAATTGTGGTTGATACAGACATGATGGGATGAATGGCCTCCTTCTGCAGTGTAGAGAATCTATGACTGACTCATAATCTTCCCAACAATTAACATAAGGGCTTATTAATGACAACTGTTTAAAGATTTGTGAGTGCCCTAGTACTGTAAATTAATCAAAAAACAAGATGGCAGCATGGTCCCCCGTCTCACCACTAAATCTTTCAGTGCTGTCAAAAGCATCAAGCATAATTTTCTCAAATGATCTCTCTTTCCCAAGCAGTGTTATACTTGTGCAGATTTTGTCGGCAATAAGATTTACATGCGGCACGTTAAGGCAGTATTGGAGGAAGGCACGATGAAATTTCATTTTGATATATAGCTTACATTTATTATTTTACAGGCATGAGTTGTAATTCCATGCCCTCAGGATCAATAATTTGAATGTGTTAAAAGAAATAAAAGATATTTCAGGAGTGGTATAATACAAAAGCTAGTACAGGGCACATTGTTGTGGAATTAATTTCAAGAGCTTTCCGTGGTTCAACAAGATGCTGAATGCACAAAGCCATATCAAAAGGCAGCTTGGGTGGATTTTAACTGGAATCTTCAGTGTTTTTTTTTTGATTTCCATTGCTGTACAGTTCACTGCATCTTGCCATATCCTTCCAGAAATGTTTCACTTATTTTTTCCCCTACTTTTTGGGTCACTGTCTTTCCTCCTCATGTTTGCTTGTGTTAATGTGGTGAAGTGGGCAGGGGGAGTTAGAAGATGGGAAAAAAATCCAAAACCAGCCAAATGTTATTGTGGTTCAATTATAGAGTCATAGACAGATAGTCATAGAGTTTACAGCATGGAAACATTCCTTCGGCCCAACTTGTCCATGCTGCCCTTTTTTTTAATCTAGTCCCAATTGACCGCATTTGGGCCATATCCCTCTATACCCATCTTATCAATTTTTTAAAAGACAAGATTGTACCTGCCTCTACTATTAATTCTGGCAGCTTGTTCCAGACACTCATCATCCTCTGTATGAAAAAATTGCCCCTCTGATACTTTTGTATCTCTCCCCTCTCACCTTAAACCTAAGCCCTCTAGTTTTAGACTTCCCTATCTTTGGGAAAAGATGTTGATTCTCTAGCTGATCTGTGCCCCCCATTATTTCATAGACCTCTATAAGATCACCCCTCCATCTCCTACACTCCAGAGAAAAAAGCCCCAGTCTATCCAGCCTCTCCTCATAACTCAAACCATGAAGACTCGATAGCATCCCAGTAAATCTTTTCTGCAATCTTTCTAGTTTCCATAATTCTCAAAGTTCAAGGACAGAATTCTTCTACACTGCCTGTCACTGCGATTTTAATGAGAGGCTTGTGGATAATGTGAAATCTTATTGAGAGTTGGGCAGGAATTTTCAGCTTTTGGACCAACGCTGCTGGAGAGTTCTGTTGCACATCTCTGAGTCAGTCAGGTACATGTTCTAAAATCGAATCCATCATTTTGTATAATATAAATCAATACTTCAGACCAATAATAAAGAAAATAGTTTGGAATTTACTATCACTTTCCAATGAAATACTACGTGTACGATTTTCCGGTCAATCTTGCCTCAAGACTTTGGACTTTGAATGATCCATCTTTTACAATCTCCATGGTGGGAAAATGGGAAAACTCTCCACCTATGAGCTCAATCTTACTGACCACTCAAGCCAAGCTCCCCGCTGCAGTAAGGTTGGCACGTTTGATACCCACCCAAATCTCCATTCACTGCAGTGGGATGGGAAAATCTCACATTTCATTCCTTCATAACCACCATTGCGATGTATGGAGTGTGCAGCCAATTTATGCACAGCAAGCTCCCACAGCGTCAATGATGTCATAATGATCAAACTGAGGGACTGAGTGATAAATATTGGCTAGAACACAGGGGACAATGACCTCTTTGAAATAGCACTGTGGAATCTTTTATGTTCACCCTGAATGGACAGATAGCACCACAGTAGAAAAATCTCACCCAAGAGGCGCACTCTAACAGTGAGGCACTCCCTCAGTACTGCACTGGAGACTGCCTTGATTGTACGTTCAAGACCTTGTACAGGCATGCTGTCTTTTAGGTAGGATGTTTTACAGGATCTTGAATGTCAGATGAACAATGTCCCAATACAACATTTAAAATATAATACGCAGTTGTTCTAAATAACATTTCTTTTCTACCTGTTATGATCTAACTTGGTTACTGGACCATCAATCTAAAGAGTTGACTTTGTTTCATAGAATCCCTGCAGTGCAGAAGGAGAGTAAGAAGTCTCACAACATCAGGTTAAAGTCCAATGGGTTTATTTGATATGCATGTGCATCATGTGCAAAAGGGGGTCATTCGGGAATGAACCTACCCAGGCCTTATCCCTGCAACCCCATATATCTACCTTGCTAGTCCTCCTGACACTAATGGACAAGTTATCATGACCAAATACACCTAAGCTGCACATCTTTGGACTGTGGGGGAAAACTGGAGAAAACCCATGGTGACAAGGGCAGAATATACAACCTCCACACAGACAGTCACCCAAGCAAGGAATCAACATTGTGAGGCAGCAGTGCTAACCACTGTGCCATTGAGCCTCCACTCTCCCCTACAGACACTACTGAGCTGCTGAGTATTTCAAGCTTTTTGTTCTCCCCATGTCTGCATGGTTTCCTCCGGGTGCTCCGGTTTCTTCCCACAATCTAAGAGATGTGCTTGTTAGGTGCATTAACCCAAACAGGTTTGGTAGTGTGATGACTAGGGGAATGACACTGTCACTTCATTGCAGTGTTAATGTAAGCCTCACTTGTGACTAATAAATAAGCTTTACTTTTTACTTTTACCTTCCACAGTATTATGCTTTTGCCCATTCAATGGCTACTTTGTGTGACCTTGTCATGTAATTGTCTGTTGTGTTTACCCACAGCATGATCCTGATGACAGTTTAATTCATGCAATCATTGTGAAGAAATGAAGGTTGTTCTATCAGTGCAAGCTTGTTCTTTCTTTCAATTTTTCAGGATTACTTTACCATTGATTCAGGTCATGGCTGATTTGACCTAATTGTTTGTCCTAAATCACTGAGGAGTCCATTGCAGCATTGTCGCTGGACTAGTAATCCGGAGACCCAGGGTAATGCTCTCAGGACCTGGGATCGAATCCAACCACAGCAGATGGTGAAATCTGATTCAATAAAAAAATCTGGAAATAATCTAATGATGACCATGGAACTATTGTCGATCGTTGTAAAAACCCAACTGGTTCACTAATGTCCATTAGGGAAAGAAATCCGCCGTCCTTATGTGCTGTGGCCTACATGTGACCCCAGAGCCACAGCAATATGTTGGCTCTTAGCTGCTTGAAATGATCTCGCAAACCACTCAGTTCAAGGCCAATTTGAGATGGGCATCAAATGTTGACCCAGCCAGCGATGCCCACATTCCATGAAAGAATAAAGAGTAAAGAATAAAGATGAGGAATTATGAAACTCCCTCCAAGCACAGCAGGTGACTTTACTTACCAGGCAGACAGATGATGTGAAATCAGCCATCCATGGATTGGGAGTTTGTGTCACATGAACCAGAAGTTCCGACCATTGTGTTTGAATAAGAACCCCTTGAATAACTATCAACACATTCTGATCCTCTTTCACTCAGTCACTAACACTCCATATGTCTTGTGCCCTTGACATCCTTGATCCCCACCTAAGCCTGACCTTCAGTTTTCCAACTCCTCTATTCAACAGTGTAAAACCCATTAGACTTCTATATCTCTTCAGCTCTGAGGAAGAGTCACATGGACTTGAAATGTTTACACTTGGTGGGATTTTCTGAAGCAATTTCCCCCCCACTCACCCACTCCCATAACAGATTCCTTGACAGCGGGACAGGCAAGCCCCATCCAAATGCTGTAGACATTGGTAGACTGGAAGATTCCCCAATGATGAGTCTCTCTCCTGCCAGAAAACACACTGCAGATTGGCTTTGGAAAACACCACCTTCTATTTCTCCACAAATGCTTTCAGACCTGCTGAGTGGGATTTTCCAGCCACATTCGTCCCACAAACTGGAGAAGCCTGCCCAAAGCCAATGGATCTTTCCAGAGTCTACCCCTTGCCTATACGATTCCCATGATAGGCAGAATGGGGAGATTCACTACACTGAGTTTCTCCAGCATTTTCTGCTTTTATTTAAGAATTCCGGCAGCTGCAGCATTTTTGCTTTTATTTTAGTCTTTGGATAAGAACTCAAACAGTCTTTTAAAACGCTCACAATTCTTCTCATCTGCATGCTCCCTGAAAGCCAGTTTTTGGAATGCACAGCCAGTGGAATTCTATGGCCCATCCAATTTAAATGAATTCAAGTTGTAAAGTTGAACAGTAAAGGAATTAAGGGTTATGGTGAATGGGTAGATAAATGGAGCTGAATCGACAAAAAGATCAGCTGTGATCTTATTGAATGACAGAGCAGATTCGAAGAGCCTGTTGGCCGACTCTTGCTCCTAGTTCTTATATTCTTAAATGGCCTTCACTTCATGGCTCTTTTACTCTGCCTGATAATTCTGTTTTTCGTTGATAATGATCACAGACATCCAATAAGAGCAGTGTAAGACGTTCTGACAATCCAAAGTTCTTCACCATTCATATGTATAATTGAAATTAATTATTATCATGATGGGCAGCCAATGCAGGCACAGCAAAAAAGATTAGCAACCAAGTAGTCTTTATTTTCAATATGTTTATTGAAGGATAAATGTTAGCCAGGGAACTAGAAGGACTCCCCTTTTCTTAGGAAAATATGAGAGCAATACTGGAAGTCAGTTAAAATGGAAGCATGAAAACATTTGCAATCTCAACGTATTGACACTCTAGTTTGATCATTAGATATAGAGGTCCTAATTTTAACCTAAATCAGGCTCAGAAACCAAGAGGAAGAATAATAGGTACGTAATGATATGTCAGATATTTCATCCATATACACAAACATATATTATACCTATTGCAATGTTAAGAGACTACCAACATATTGGGCTCTTTAAGTTGAGTAACTAAAACAGGCAGATTTGTTCAGAATTATTAAAATCATAGAATGATACAGCACAGAGGAGGCCCTTCAGCCCATCGAATCCACACCGACACATTAAATCACCAGAACCCCCACCAATTCACTAAAAGATTTGATATGGTGTAATCCTGGTCTTGTATACTCATTGTTAGTGCTAATGTAGTGAGCATGTTTGCTGTATTTACCATCCAAAAATAATGGTTCATCTGGTGCGCCAGTATATTATTTTGTGCTAGATCCTATTAACTTGTGCTAAACCATTTCAGCCTGTATTAGGTCAATTCATTTTAAAGCCTGTGTGTTAATGTTTCCACTCTGAAATGACTCTACCTCCGATATTCTGGAAGGTGAATAGCATTTTGGAAACTTGACTCTCAATGTGGAGTATTACCCAACAGATGGTAAGTCAGAGATCTGGACATGTTCACCTCTGTGCCCGTTTTGTACCCCTGCTGAAGGGGTTGGGCTGGCAGCAGTACCTACAAAAACAATACCACTTGGTGCCAGCTACAAGTATTCCCAAAGCAGATGCAGTTAGATGTGGCTTAAAATTCCCACTGCTTTATCCCAACAATGTGCCTTATGCTCAGCATGGCAGTTTTCAATTCTCCATGCAGCTAATTTGGTGTTAATTTCATGCCAGTTAATGCTGTATTATCCGCAATTTTGTGCTTTGGGGGAATTCTAAGAACTGAGTTAAGAACAGTTTCATATTCCTGAAAGGTCATTGTTCCATCTAATACATTATCCAATCAAAAACATTTTCGGCGATTCCCCTGAAGAGAGTGGCTGGTATGCACCAGGCCAATGAAGCTAATTGGCAACATAATGATTTAAAGAATAAAACATTTCACAGAGAGTTACATATGAGTATATAAATAATATAACATTATAATGTGACAACCAAAACTGTACGCAATACTCAAAGTGCGGCCACACCAGAGTTTTGAAAGATGTGGAGGGATTGGAAAGGGTGCAGAGGAGGTTTACCAGGATGTTACCTGGTATGGTGGGTAGGTCTTATAAGGAAAGGCTAAAGGACTTGAGGTTAGTTTCATTAGAGAGAAGAAGGCTAAGAGGTGATCTAATTGGGGCATATAAGATGACCAGAGGGTTAGATAGGATGGACAATGAGAGCCTTTTTCCTCGGATGGAGATGGCTAACACGAGGGGACATAACTTTAAATTAAGGGGTGGTAGTCATAGAATGGATGCTAGAGGTGGGTTCTTTACTCAGACAGTAGTAAGTACGTGGAATGCCCTACCTGCAGCAGTTGTGGACTCGTCAATTTTAAGAGCGTTCAAATGGTCAGTGGATAGGCATATGAATAACATTGGAATAGTTTAGGATAGAGGGTCATAAGATTGGGTCCATTGGTCGGTGCAACATCGAGGGCCGAAGGGCCTGTACTGCACTGTAATGTTCAATGTTCAATGTAGCCTTTTGAAAATTGACAAATATATTCAGAAAATAACACCATGACAAACATACATCGACTCACAAGCATTGTGAGAGACATAGGGTGGAATTTTACCATCATGTCCGCCCAAGGTTCGTACGATCCTGCCCAAGGCCAATGGAGAACACTGTTTTCCAAGCCTCACTCACTCCCTGAATTGGGGCAGATGCACCGGAAAAATTCCGGCCAAAGAATCAAGGCATTATTTTTAGCTAGTGGCCTCCTGTTTTTCACTTTTACTCAAGCATTGGTGCTTCTCAGTCACTTCAATGATGTGCACCTGCAATAATCTCACTTGATATGTGCGGGGAGATGCTTGAATTTATAAATCGGGGTATGATCCAGGTTAAAATGCTCCAATTGTAATCTTCACAATCAGTCTTGAAAAAAGTTCCAATGCCTCTGAGTGGCCCAGTTTCCTCCCACAGTCCGTAGATGTGCAGGTCAGATGGATTGACCATGCTGAATTGCTCCTTCGTGTCCCAAGATGTGTACATTAAGGGAGTTAATGGGGTATGTGTAAGTGGTTATGGAGATAAAGCCCAGTAAGATGCTCTGTTGGAGAATCAGTGCACGCCTAATGGGCTAAATATTCTCCTTCTGCATTGTAAGGATTCTATGATTAGAATTATAGAAACCCTACAGTGCAGAAGGAGGCCATTTGGCCCAATGAGTCTCCACTTACAACAACCCCACTCAGGCCCTATTCCTGAAGTCTCACATATTTACTCCTCTAATCCCTCTAACATATACATCCCAGGGCACTAAGGGTCAATTGAACATAGCCAATGCTCATGACCTGCACATCTTTGGACTGTGGAAGGAAACAGGAGTACTCAGAGGGAATCTATGCAGTCATGTGGATAACGTACAAACTCCGCACAGACAGTGACCCAAGCCAGGAATCGAACCAGGTCCCTGGAGCTGTTAACCACTGTGCCACTGTGCCACCAACTATTATGGATTCTGTCCATGGTTCTCAATAGGGGTTTAAGATCATTTCAGCCTTTTTGTAGTAGACCTAGGGAGGATATGTCTGATTCTTTTCTGGGTTCATACAAAAACAAAATGCTGGCCAATGCTGGCCGATTTTAACCTCCCAGTATTACTTCTTTCCAAGGCCGAACCTGCTGGGTTAACATGGGACTTGACAGATTTCTCACAGTTCAAGAATTGATAAATGCAGGAGGGTGTTAATGAGGTTCAGGACTTATTTTTGGCTCAAATGGGAGGAAGGAGAAACCATGTTATTAACTTGCACTCACATTAGACTATGTGAAAATCACTCTCTTGAGTTTCCTCTGAGTACACAGGTTTCCTCCCACACTCCAAAGATGTTCAAGTTAGGTTGATTGGCCATGCTAAATTGCCGCTTAGAGTCAGGGAGACTAGCAGGGTAAATTTGTGAGGTTACAGGGTAGGGCCTTAGTGGAATTGTTGCTGTTGCAAGCTCAATGGGCCAAGTGACCTCCTTTTGCACTGTAGGAATTCTGATCTCTAACTGCACCATTTAACTTTGGGCCATTTAACGTTTTTCTTTGTTCATGGGATGTGGGCATTGTTGGCTAGGCCAGTGTGTATTGTCCATCAATAATAATTGCTCTTGAACTGAATGACTTGCTCACCCATTTCAGAGGGCAAGGAGGCAACCACATTGGTGTATACTGTGTATGGAACTGGGTGGATTTTGACTGAAGGAAAAATATCCTATTCATAAATATCTCTCTCTCTTTTCACATTTATTGCTCTTGAGGTCACAATTTCAGCAGCCATGGACTTCTTCTTGTTGACCCTTTATTTTTTACCCAGCAGTTTAACAAATTGCCTCCATAATTAAGCTCCATCTACTGGATATATATGCAATTACACAATGCTCCATTATGACTAACATTCAGTATAATTCATCAATTTTACAGATACTAAAATATCCTCTTAAATGTAAACTACATTAACTCTGATTAGCTTCCTTCAGAACCAATCAAACTAGACAAGTTCTATTAGCACATCCTTTATATCACCATACAGTAAAATTGAAGATGGCCTATCACTATAATTGAAAATAATGACTTGCATTTATAAAGTTTCGTGGCAAACAATATTTCAAAATGTCTTACAGTCTATTTAGTTATTTTGAGGTGTAGCCACCACTGCAATGCAGGAACCACGACAGTCAGTTTACATACAGCAAGCTCCCACAAATAACAAAGAGACAATAACCAGATAATCTGCTTTTGTAATGTTGTTTGAGGGATAATTATTATCATAGAATCATAGAAGCCCTATAATGCAAGAGGAAGCCATTTGGTCTATTGAGCCTAGAACAACAACAATCCTACTAATGCCCTATACTGTAACCCCACAAATTTATCTTGCTGGTCTCCCTGACTCTAAGGGGCAATTTAGTATGGCCAATCCACCTAAGTTGCACAAACTAGTTGTCAAGTTTGATTTGGAGTTTGGGAGGAAGCCAGAGTACCCAGAGGAAATCCATGCAGACTTGGGGGAGAACATGCAAACACAGACAGTGACCTGGGCTGGACTTGAATCCGGGTTCTAGGCTCTGTGATTCAGCAGTGCTAACCACTGTGCCACCTCAAGAGCACTGGATGTAAGTCCCCTCCCATTCTTCAAGATGGCACCAATGGATTTCTCCTGTGCACCTGAGGGAGCAGACTGATACTCAACATCTTGTTGAAAGGGTAGCATCTCCAACATTGAACCACTCCCTCGGGATCAGATTGGTGTATGAGCATATAATGCCGGTGTCAGATTTGAACTTATGAACTTCTGAGTTAGAGGGGAGAATGACTGCCAACTGAGTCACACCTGACATTGTTGAAAGAGAGCGAACAAAGGACACCCATTTCAAAAATGTCACCCACGATGGCATTTAGAAAGAAAGGACATATTCTGATCATTTTAATTCCATCTGGCAGCATAAATATAGAGATTTGAAGAATACCATGTCAGATGAAAGCCTGTGTTTGATAGATTGTGAAAGTTATCAGTGTTTCATTTGTGGTTACATAGAAATGGTAGAAGTTAATAGCCAATATCAACTAAATTATGTGCTGACCTCAATCACTCCATTTCTTTTAACAATTCCAGGCAGGGAGTCGAAACATTTTTGATTGTGGTTTGGCCTAAATTGGGAGTACGTGAGGTATTTGGGCAGAGAGCTCTCAGCTGGATTGCCTTCAAGCACTGCTTTCTTCCTACCATGAGAACATCAGCTAAAATCAGAAACTGCATGGTTTCAGCCAGAGGAAGAAATTCTGAATCTTCAGAAATGACATTTAACAGCAATTTTTTTTTCTTTATTCTTCCACGAGATGTGAGTGTTGCTGGCAAAGCCAATTGCCCAAACCTAATTGCCTTTGACAAGAACATTCCTGAGCTCAGTTGAGAGTCAACCTCATTGCTGTGCTTCTGGGGTCACATGCAGACCAGACCAGATAAGGATGGCAGATTTCCTTCAAATCTGCAGGTGTTAGTGAACCAGACAGATTATTGCATTAGCCTATGATCACTTCATGGTCACCATCAGATTTGTATTCCAAATTTATTAATTGAAGTCACATTCCAGCAGCTGCCATGGTGGAATTTGAACTCATGGTCCTGGAACATTATCAAAATCAGAACATGCTGGAAAATCTTAGCAGATCTCATAGCATCTGTGGAGAGAGAAACATACAAACACAGAACATAGGAGCAAGAGAAGGCCATTTGACCCATCCAAGCCTGCTCTGCCATGCATTATGATCATGGGTAATCAGCCAACTCACTAATCTAATCCTGCTTTTTCCCCATAACCTTAGATCTATTTGCCCCAAGTGCTATATCCAGCTGACTCTTGAATTCAAGTAGTTGACATCAACTACTTCCTATAGCAATGAATTCCACAGGCTCATCACTCTTTAGGTGAAGAAATATCCCCTCACCACTGTTCTAAGTGGTCTACCCTGAATCCTTAAACTGTGATCCCTGGTTCTGGACTCTCCCACCACTGAGAACATCCTCCCTGCATCTGTCCTGTCTAGATCTGTTAGAATTTTATAAGTTCCATGAAATCCTTCCTCCTTCCCCCCAGTTCATCTGAACTCCAGCAAAAATAATCCTAACCTAGTCAATCTCTCCACATACATCAGCCCCACCATCTCCAGAGTCAGCCTGGTAAACCTTTGCTGCACTCCCTTGAAAGCAGGGCATCTTTCCTCAGAAAAGGAGAACAAAGCTGCACACAATTCTCTCAGTGTGGCCTCAGCAAGGCCTTGTATATTTCAACAACACATCCCTGTTCCTCTACTCGAAACCTCTCGCAATGTAAGCCAACATGCCATTTGCCTTGTTTACTGCCTGCTGACCCTGCATGCTTACCTTCAGTGACTGATGCACAAGGATACCCAAGAGCCACTGCACACTTCCGTCTCCCAATTTACAGCCATTCAGGTAGTAATCTGCCATCTTATGTTTGCTTCCAAATTGAATAACCTCACACTTATCCAAATTATATTGTATCTGCCATTGATTAGCCCATTCATCCAATGATCTGTCCAGATCATTCTGCAACAACTCTGCATCCTTATCATAGTTCACCCTCCCACCCAATTTGGTATCATCTGCAAATTTTGACATGTTACATTTTGCTCCCTTATCCAAATCATTAATATATATTGTAAATAGCTGGGGTCCCAGCACTAATCCCTGTGGCAGCCCACTAGTTACTGCCTGCCAATTTGAAAAACACTCATTAATTACAATTTTTTGTTTCCTCTCTGCCAGTTTTCTATCCATCTCAATACACCTCTTCCAATCCCATGTGCTTTAATCTTGCACGATAATCTCTTGTGCGGAGCTTTATTAAATGCCTTTGAAAGTCCAAATATGCCACATCGATTGGTTCCCCCTTGTCAACTCTATTAGTTGCATCTTCAAAGAATTCCAACAGACTTATCAAGCATGATTTCCCCTTCATAATTCCATACTGACTCTGTCTGATCCTGCCAGTGCTTTCTAAATGCTTCATTATAAAGTCCTTGATAATGGATTCAAGGATTTTGCCCACTATCAATGTTACTGGTCTATAATTCCCTCTTTTCTCTATATCTCCTTTTTTGAAACTTGGAGTGACATCTGCTACTCTGCAATCTGCAGGAACTGTTCCAGAGTCTATGGAATCCTGGAAGATGACCACCAATGCATCTACTATTTCTAGAGCCACTTCCTTAAGTACTTTGGGATGTAGATTCTCAGGTCCTGAGGATTTATTCGCCTTCAATCCCATCAACTTTCCCAGCATCTTTTCTCTATAATATTGGTCTCCCTCAGTTCTTCCCTCTCACTAAATCTTGCAATGTCCAACATTTCTGGCATCTGATTTATGTCCTCTTTTGTGAAAACAGAACCAAAGTTTTTTAGTTGTTTGGCCATTTCTTTATTATATATTCCTCTGCTTCAGTCTGTAGGGGACCTACATTTGTCTTCACCAATCTCTTTCTCTTCACATATCTACAGATACTCTCAACATCAGTCTTAATGTTCTATGCAAGCTTACTTTCATACAATATTTCCCCCTTCTTAATCAAGCCCTTGGCTCCTCTTTGCTGAGTTAACAGAGCACAGCCAACATTTCAAGTCTGGATGACCCTTCATCTGAGCCTTTCTTAGGGCAATTATAGCAGAAGGTGAGGCTACTCACAGCCTGTAGTCCACAAAATGTGATGAAAGGTTTGATGTCCTCTCCAAAGCTCCAGACACAAAAATCTTCGAACAATTAGTCAAGTTAATCAAAGATCAATATAACCCCAACTTTCTGTTACCATGGTCTAACTTTGATGGCTGCTGAGCACTGCAGGTTTGCGTCTTTGTTGGGAGACATGCTGAGAATTTATTTGGTTTGTGGGAACAATAACCTTAGCATCCCAATAGAAACCACTTACCAAGAACTGGCTGGAAAAAGAAATATGGATAGTCTAAGTGACGGAGTGCACTGAGAAAGGCATTTATGAGCTGCAGGATGTACAAAATGAGGGGAACCAATTGTGATGGGAAATGGCTGCTGCTAGGAACAGCCTGAGTGGGGGCACAGTATGGCCTGAGAAGAGAGAGAAGATCACTCAGCACCAGCATCTGGGGTATGTTTTAGGTGTGGGGAAGATCACACCCAAGGGACATGCCATTGCCAGAACTTTATCTGTTTCAGATGCAGAAAGAAGGGTTACTATCTACTTTTTTTAAGCCTTCCTGGTTTCAGTGACCAGCTGGGAGAATGAGGGCTGCCATACACTGCAGAATTCCGTAACTGACCATCTGGTAATGGTGTATTGCTGAGACGCATTTTGACTGTCATCCTTTCCTGTCTGGGAAGATACTTTATCCTGATCTACTGACCCATGGTATGGCAATGATCAGCAGTGTAATGCGTAGATAATCACAATGTAGAACTATAGGAAAGTTACAGCACAAAAGAGAGCATTTGACTTATATTGGCCATGCCAACTTGAGGACACCCAAGTGCCCTTTCTAATCCCACCTTCCTGCACACTGCCTATAGTCCTATAGCTTACTTTTTAAAAAAGTTTATTTATTATTATCACAAATAGGCTTACATTAACAGTGCAAAAACATTATCGTGAAAATTCGCTAGCTGCCACATTCTGGCACCTGTACGCTGAGGGAGGATTTAGCATGGCCATTGCAGTTAACCAGCATGTATTTTGGACTGTGAGAGAAAACTGGAACACCCGGAGCAAAGCTAGCACGAGGGGACATAGCTTTAAATTAAGGGGTACGAGTTATAGGACGGATATCAGAGGTAGGTTCTTTACTCAAAGAGTGATTAGGGAGTGGAATGCCCTGCCTGCAGCAGTTGTAGATGCGCCAAGTTTGGTGGCGTTTAAGAGGTTAATTGATAAGTATATGGAAGAGAAGGGAATGGTTTAGTTTGGAGGGGCATTGCTTTTTATTTTGGTCGGCACAACATCGAAGGCCGAAGGGCCTGTTCTGTGCTGTATTGTTCTATGTTCTATGTTCTATTAAACCCACACAGACAAGGGGAGAGCGTGCAGACTCTGCACAGGGAGTGACCCAAGCTGGGAATTGAATCCAGTCCCTGGCGCTGTGAGGCCAATCATTCTGCCACTGTGCCGGGTCTCTGCTTCCACCAGCAATGCCGGCAGCAAGTTCCAGACAGCCGCCACTCTCTGTGTAAAAAAGCTTTTTCTCATGTCCCCTCTATACCTACTTACCTTGAATCAGAAAGCAGAAATAATGAAGTACCTGAATACGAACTGTTTGATCAAGCAGACGCAGCACAGATTCATTAAGGGGAAGTCATGCTTGACGAATTTATTGGAGTTCTATGAGGAAGTGACTAGTATGGTAGATAGAGGTGAACCGGTGGATGTGGTGTTTTTGGATTTCCAAAAGGCGTTTGATAAGGTGCCTCACAAAAGATTGCTGCAGAAGGTTAGGGTGCAGGGAGTTGGGGGTAGGATGTTAGACTGGATAGAGGATTGGTTGTCTAATAGGAAGCAGAGAGTAGGTATTAATGGGTGCTATTCTGATTGGCAGCTGGTGACTAGTGGAGTGCTCCAGGGATTGGTGCTCGGGCCTCAACTATTGACCATTTACATAGATGATCTGGATGAAGGGGCTAACTGCAGGGTGATGAAATTTATTGATGACACGAAGATGAGTGGAAAAGCAAATTGCGTGGAGGGTGGAGAAAGCCTGCAGAGGGATCTGGATAGGTTGAGTGAGTGGGCGAGGACCTGGCAGATGGAGTATAATGTTAGCAAGTGTGAGGTTATCCACTTTGGTAGGAATAATGGTAGGAAGGATCACTATTTAAATGGCGAAAAGATGCAGCATGCGACAGTGCAGAGAGAGACCTGGGGGTCCTTGTACACGAATCACAAAAGCACAGTATGCAGTGCAGCAGGTGATTAAGAAGGCGAATGCAATGTTGGCCTTTATAGCTAGGGGGATAGAATATAAAAGTAGGGAGATCCTGTTGCAGCTGTATAGGGCGCTGGTGAGACCGCAGCTGGAGTACTGTGTCCAGTTTTGGTTGCCGCATTCAAGGAAGGATATATTGGCCTTGGAGGGGGTGCAGAGAATGTTCACTGATACCAGAGATGAGGGCATTGGATTATGAGGAGAGATTAAATAGGCTAGGTTTGTACTCTTTGGAGTTTAGAAGGCTGAGAGGGGATCTTATAGAGATGTATCAGATAATGAAGCGGATGGATAAGGCAGAGGTTGAGAGACTCTTCCCACTTAGCAAAGATAGCAGGACTAGAGGGCACAGCCTCAAGATTGGGGGCGGGTTGGGGGGGGGTGGCGGTTCAGATCAGAGTTGAGGAGGAATTTGTTCACGCAAAGGGTGATGAAACTTTGGAATTCTCTGCCTGATGAAATGGTGGAGGCTTCCTCGCTGAATATGTTCAAGTCAAGAGTGGATAGGTTTTTGATTGACAAGGGAATTAAGGGTTACAGCGAGAAAGCGGGAAAGTGGGACTGAACCACTACAGATCAGCCATGATCTTATTGAATGGCGGGGCAGGCTCGAGGGACTGGATGGCCTACTCCTGCTCCTATTTCTTATGTTCTTATGTTCTTATGAATCTATGTTCCCTGATTCTAGAATTCTCCTCTAAGGGAAACAATTTTACCCTGTCCACTCTATCTCTTCCACTCATAATTTTGTGCAGCTCTATCAAGTCACCCTCAGCCCTCTATGTAGCACTGCGTGTTGTGAGCACCAGAGCTCTCTGCTGCCATCTGCACTTTCAATATTTTACTTAAATTTGAAATTTTCTGTTGCAAAATAATGTATATTAATAAGCACGCTCGACAGGAAAGCTTATTTAATTATTAGATCTATAATTCTCCCTCTCTGTGGACCCCCCAGTTTCCTCTTTACAACCATACTGCAAAAGCAGATGCAGAGCTAGGGGGTTGGTAGGCAGGTTGGGGAGACATCTACCACTCTCACAGCTCTAAGGGCTTTTTGAGTTATTAAAAATTAGGAACTGGTTAGTTCTCATTGTAACCGTCGGCTAAGTGATTACTCACATGAGATAGATTCAAAGCATATTGCCAAAGTTTACAAGTATGTGCCTTTAAGCTATTTCCGGAACTGTGCAGAGAAGGAAATGGTGGGATCTCAAGTGTATACGCGCGTTGGAATTGGGAAAAAGAGGCTGAAATGCTTTTTTGAGAGCTTCATCACTTGCTCGGTAAGAATATTAGTAGATTGATTAAGAGGAAAAATTAAATAGGGCTATCAAGCATTTATACCCACTTGCTGATAGCTTCTAATTATTGCCAGCAGAATTGCTTTAATCTGAATCTAATGATTAATAGAAAAACAAAATTGATAGATTAGCCGTTTGTCTTTCGTTCAAGAAATCAGGTTAAATTGTTGGTGATATTATGTGTATTATTTTCCATAATCTTCTCTTGCCAGCCAATCTCAGTTCGATGATGAAGCTGAGCATGGTAGTGCAGTGGTTACATTATTGGACTAGTAATCTTGGGGCTCAGCTTAATTATCAAGTGATATGAATTCAAATCCCATAGCAGCTGCTGGGGAATTTAAATTCAGCTAATTAAATAAATTTGGAATGAAAAGCTAGTATCAGTAATTATCATTATTATACTAACTATTAACGGTATTGGTGACCAGCAAACTATCAAATTCCTACAAAAGCCCATTGACTACATGAATGCTCTTTCAGAATGGAAATCTGCTGTTCAAACCTAGTAAAGTTTATAGAAGCATAGGAAAAGGTGTAAGCCATTTAATCTCTCAAACCTGTTCTGACATTCAATGATCTGCTACCTTACTCCATATCCAGGCCTTTGCCCGGCACAGTTGATTGTTTAAAAATCTGTCAATCTCGATTGATCAATTAGAAAATGTGCAGAAAAGATTTAGTAGGATGCTACCAGGATTGAGTTATAAGAAGAGGCTGAATAGACTGAGATTTTTTTCTCTGGAGCGTAGGAGGCTAAGGGGTGACCTTATAGAGGACTATAAAATAATGAGGGGCATATACAAGGTAGATAGTCAATACTTTTTGCCAAAGGTAGAAGAGTCTATAACTACGGGGCATAGGTTTAAGGTGAGAGGGGAGAGATACAAGAGAATCCAGAGGGGCAATATTTTCACACAGAGGATGTTGAGTATCTGAACAAGCTGACAGAAATACTAGTGGAGACGGGTAGAATTTTATCCTTTAAAAAGCATTTAGATGGGTATGATGGGTATAGAGGGATATGTGCCAAATGCAGGCAATTGGAATTAGCTTAGGGGTTTTAAAAAAAATAAGGATGGCATGGACAAGTTGGTCCATGACTCTAAATGTTGATTGCTGTTTCTGGAAGTCAGTTCAAAACTGGTGTCACAAGTAGGCTTACATTAATTACTGCAATGAAGTTACAATGAAAACCCCCTAGTCGCCACACTCTGGTGCCTGTTCGGGTACACTGAGGAAGAACTCAACATTGCTAATGCACTTAACCAGCACATCTTTTGGACCATGGATAGAAGCCAGAACACTTGGAGAAAACCCATGCAGTCACGAGGAGAATAAATACGCAAATTCGACAGAGACAATGATCCAAGCCAACAGTTGAACTCAGGTCTTTGGTGCTGTGAGGCAGTAGTGCTAACCAGCATACCACCCATTCATTCCTGAATCTAGATATCACTTTGGTAAATCTACGTTGAACTCTCTAATTCCTATTTAAGGGATGATGCTCATAACTGCCTACAGCCTTCCAAATGTGGTCTAGCCAAGATGTATATGTGACTCCAGAAAGTGCTGACTCTTAGTTGGGAAGCTACACAGTTGTATTGACAGCTACAGAAGTCTATAACAAGAATAAAACCAGATAAACAACACTCTTTGATTTTGGCACTGGACATTACATAGGCAGACCCAACACAGTTAACCAGAAATTTCTGTGGGTAGGGTTTTCTTCCCTCTCTGTGGTGTGTTTCGTAAGGGTGGGAGATGGCAGTATTTTATTGTCCAGTTGTTGTCAATGGGATTTCCTGTTGAATGCATCCTTTGCCATTGGGAAACCCATGACAGAGATGTGCCATTGGCGGGCCCGTAAAATCCTATTGGCAAAATTAGCAAATAAATCTCGTCCCCCCTCTCTAACATTAGGTTGAAATTGGAAGAGCTATCCACAGACTAATCAAGCAACTGCATAACTTTGTCGTATTCTGAAATTCATTTCTTTCAGACCATGCCTCTCCATCCCTTACATTTTTGAATGGTGGTAGCACAGAGATACACAAGCCATGCTATCCTGAATTGGAGCGAGACTGCTGTTCCTTAATCTTTGCTGGGTGAAAGTTCTGGAACTTCTTACTGTATCTTTTGCAATGGTTGAAGAAAACAGTTTTCCAACTTCTTCTCAAAGACAATTAGAAATATCCAATAACTGCTTGACTTGTCATTGATTCCCACATTCCATGAATGTAGAAAGATACCTTTCCGCTGATAACAGTGAAAGTCTTTAGATGATAAAATATTATATGAGACTTGTCTGAATGATGCTGGATTCTTGAATAATGGGTCTTGCACAAGTGAAGTATAAAAATGCAAGGTTTAAGACAAGCTAATATTTATTCTTTCATGGGATGAATTTCTTTGACAAGGGCTGCATTTGTTGCTCATCCCTAATTGCCTCTGAGAAGGTGGGGGTAAATGCTACAGTCCGTCTATTGTAGGACACCCACAGGACTGTTAGAAGGGTGTTCCAAGTTTTTGACCCAGAAGTAGTGATAAATAGTGATACAATTCCAAGTCAGGTGTTGTATGGTTTGGCAGAAAATATGCAGAGATGGTGTTCCCACTCATCAGTTGCCCTTGTCCTACTGGATGGCAGAGGTCAGTGATATTGAAGGCATTGTTGAGGGAGCCTTGGTGAATTACTGTAATGCATCTTATATAGGGCACACACTGCCAAGAGATCTATTTAGTAGGATCTTTTTATCCTTTGTCTCAATGAGTTCATAAGTAGATACCATAAACATACATCTTGGGCAGGAATTTTCAGCCATGTCCTCCCCTCCCCCCCACTCCCCACCCCCCAGACTGGAAAATCCCACCCAAGGTCAACGGACATTTGCATTGTCCTGTCCCATCCGTTACAATTTCCATGGTAGGTGGGAGGGGACAATTCCATCCTTTATGCTTGAATCTGAACAGCAAGTATAGAACTACGCAACTATGGGAATGACTGCAACTTTAACTCAGTGTTATCCTTGCCTGGACACTGCACACATGTACTGATTTGTATTTGGAATTCCTGGATGACTTGGGGAAATTTAAGCTCCTGATTTTTCTCCTCCCTGTTTTGAAGAGATTGATACCTGTCAAATTATGTGAGACTGATCATTATGATGCTGGGCTGTAATCCAAACATTTTATGTTCAAATGTTACAATGGCAAAATGCAAAACTGAGCTCCAAAGGTGATCTGTCGACCACCAATGGAGAAATGGCCATGAAAGTTGATGGCTTGTTCACTGACAAGCTTCAGAAAGCAAAACCTATCACTCCCGAAATAGGTTGGCCTCCAAGTGACTCTGATCATACCCTGTGTAAATGACTCCTAATGCCCTCAGGGCAGCTAGGGTTGGGTAAAACAGTCTCCTTTGTCAAAGTTATCCATATCTTGAGGCTAAAAGTATTTTTAGCACCAGCTAAACTGAGATAAGATAATTCAGGAAAAGAGTTAAATGCTTAACAAAAACATTTTTGTTCAACTAGCAATTCTTTTGCTATGAATAATTATGACAACAATAATTTTGACAAGTTTTTTTGGTGTTACTAGCTCCTGATTACCATATTTATTGGACCATAAAAAGCACTAAGCCATAAGGTGTATTGAGGTGATTAAAAGGACATTTTTTAGGAAATATTTGGACATAACCTTCAGACTATAAGATGTGTGGCAATTTTAGGCAACCTTGAAAGAAATGCCTTAGCAAATATGGTAATTATGCTATTTAGACTAATTAGATGTAAACATGTGGCATGATGAAGTAGTTTGAGTGGCTTTCTGTTTGAATTTGGATGTGATTTTGCGATGAAACTACACCCAAAGATGTGATCAACATCCATTCTTCGGTTCTTAAAAAAAAAATCTAAAATAAAATTGGACTACGTTTCAATTATGGATTTCAAACCTATCCCGTGGAAAATAGATTGTTTTTGCAAAAGTAAAAGGTTACAATTTCTGCATTTTATGAATCTCATATTAACGCTCAGTCATTCAAAAAAACAAAGGCCTTTATAATTGTCGCCAGAATACTGTTTCATCCAGCGCCTGCACAAGCATTGCCACTTGATGCTCCCATGAGTTGAGTAGAGAAATGAAAGTGAAACTGTATCACTGATGAAGCATTCCATTGAGAGTCGGGTAGCAAGATACAAATTTAACAAGATGTAAATTCGGAATTGTAAATCATTGAACATAATGTTAACCAGAGTTATAAAACGTTTTTTGAATTAATAGCGTTTGCCGTCAGTAATTTAGATACCAATTAACTAAATCTTTTGCAAAGAACAGCAAGATCTAGATTGTCAACAGTTCATTTTTTTTTAACTGGATATATTGCAACTCCTATAGGTTCCCATTTTGTACCAGATTGCTTAGGAGATTGAACTGGAGAATATATTTCAGACAGCACAGCTGAATCATTAAATTTTCATGACGCCCCTCGCGTCTCTACTTTACATATTACCATAAATAAGAAAAAAATCTATTTTCATAATGTGATTAAAAGTGACAATTAAGCATTCTTTCAAGTAGACAAAAGCCTTGTTTCAGCTCAATATGATGGATGTGACAGTGGGCAAACCCATAGACGGATCTGAAGCAAGTCTTCTGATTGTTTCATTTTACTGCACGACTCTTCGTCCGCACTTGCTGAATTTAAACAATGTCATGTGATTAATAGTTACCGTTTGTTGATGTAATAGGGTTTACTAAATAGCCAGGAGAGAGCTGTTCTCATTAAGGAGTGTGCTATATTTTAACAGGGGAGTTGCAGGCAGTATTATATAAATCTTGCTGTTCAATTGACACTGTAAACTGTCGACTACCCGGTCATTGTTTTTTATTGTTTCCTGTGATGGGCTTATTATGTATTTGGTATGCTGTTTCAGATTTAAATATATGCACAGTTGCCGAAAACCATAAGCAGGAGTAAGCCATTCGGCCCTTCGAGCCTGCTCCACCATTCATTTTGATCATGGACGATCATCAAATTCAATATCCCCCCCCATTCCCTCCCCCACTCCCCTCCATATCCCTTGATCTCTTTAGTAGCAAGAGTTATATCTAATTTCTTCTTGAAATCAGACAATGTTTTGGCCTGAACTACATTTGGTGGTAGTGAATTCCACACATTCATCATTCTCTGGGTGAAGAAATCTCTCCTCACCTCAGTTCTAAAATGTTTAGCCCTTATCCTCAAACTATGACTCCTAGTTGTGGACTTCTTCAGCATTGAAAACATTCTTTCTGAATCTACCCTGTCTATTCTGTTAGAATTTTGTAAGTTTCTATGAGATCCCCTCTCACTCTTCCAAACTCCAATGAATATAATCCTAATGAATGCTATCCTAAAATCTGTAGATTCAATTCCAGAATCCAAAGAATTTTGGAAAATAACCACCAGTAGATCTACTATTTTCAGTGCCATTTTCTTAAGTATTTTGGGATGAAGATTATCAGGACCTGCAAATGTATCCATCTTCAATCCCATCAATTTCTCCAAAACTATTTCTCTACTAATGCTGATTTCCTTCAGCTTCTTACTAAAACATGTTTCTCTCAGCACTTCTGACACATTATTCATGTCTTCCTTTGTGAAGAATGAAACAAAGTATGAATTTAGTTTCTCAGCCATTTTTTCCCCGTTATGAATTCTCCTGTTTTTGAGTGTGAGTGGTCTACATTCGTTTTTGTCAATCTTTTTCTTTTTACATACCTATAAAATCTTTTACAGTCAGTTTTTATGTTCACCTGGCACAGTAGTTAGCACTGCTGCTTCACAGCTCCAGGGAACTGGGTTTGATTTTAGTCTTGGATGGCTGTATGGAATTTGTATATTCTCCTCGTGTCTGTGTGGGTTCCATCTGGGTGACCCGGTTTCCTCCTACACTCCAAAGATCTGCAAGTTAGGTGGATTGGCCATGCTAAATTGTCCCTTGGTATCCCAAGATGTGTAGATTAGGGGGATTAGCCATAGTAAACATGTAGGATTATGGGGATAGAGCAGGGAAGAGGGCCTGAGTAAGGTATTCCATCAGAGAGTTAGTGCAGACTCAATGGGCTGAATGGCCTCTTCTGCATAGTAGCCATGCTATGATTCATAAGAACTAGGAGCAGGAGTCAGCGATCTGGCGTCTCAAATATTCTCCGCCATTCAATAAGATCATGGCTGCTCTCTTTGTGGTCTCAGCTCCACTTATCTGCCAGCTCACCATAATCCTTAACTCCTTTACTGTTCAAAAATGTATCTATTCTTGCCTTAAAACCATTCAATGAGGTAGCCTCAACTGCTTCACTGGGCACAGAATTTCACAGATTCACAACACTTGGTGAAGAAGTTCCTCCTCAACTCAGTCCTGAATCTAATCCTTCTTATTTTGAAGCCATGCCCCCAGGGGTTCTAATTTCACCTGCCAGTGGAAACAACTTCCCTATTTCTATCTTTTCTATTTCTTTCATAACCTTATATGTTTCTATAAGAGCTCCCCTCATTCTTCTGAATTCCAATGAGTATATCCCCAGTCTACCCAGTCTTTCCTCATAAGCCAACCCTCTCAACTCCGGAATCAATCTAGTGAATATGCTTTTCATTCCCTCCAATGCCAGTATATCCTTTCTCAAGTAAGGAGACCAAAATTTAGATGGTATTCCAGGTGTGGCTTCACCAGCATCTTATGGAGATGCAACATAATTTCCCTGTTTAAAAACATTCCTCTAACAATGAAGGACAAAATTCAATTTGCCTTCTTAACTGCCTACTGCACCTGCAAACCACTTTTTGTGACTCATGCACAATGACACCCAGGTCCCTCTGCACAGCAGCACACTGCAATTTTTTATCATTTAAATAGTAGCGCATTTTGCTGCTATTCCTACCAAAATGGATGATCTCACATTTACGAACAGTGTACTCTATCTGTCAGAACTTTGCCCACTCACTTAGATTACCTATATTCCTTTCCAAACTTTCAGTGTCCTCTGCACACTTTGCTCTACCACTCATCCTAGTGTCATCTGCAAATTTTGACATACTACACTTGGTCCCCAACTCCAAAACATTTTTGCAAATTGTAAATAATCATCTATGTAAAATGCAAACAAATTTACAATAGTTCAGCTGATATTGGGCAGTATAGAATTGAGCAGATCAGGAATATCCCAGATTCAATCCAGAAGAATGTCTTGTTTTGGTAGAATCAGTGCTTACTGAATATTTTCAGCCATCAGGATGATTTCTGGGTCCCAGCCTGCACAAGACAAATGTGTACATACCAGCGTAATCCTTACTGTCTGCATCTGCCACTACCATTCCATTAAGGAGGGCAGACATGTTCCAGAGGTTGTAGGCACAGTTGGAGGCCCGCTGTTATGTCCTATCAGCAGCCCCACCAGAAAAGGTGAGTGTTTCTCAAAAAGGAAGGAGAGAATGAGGGTACCTGAAGATGGAAGTGTCTTCTGAAGATTTATCATGAGTTGAAATAGCTGTGTGTCACAGCTGCTAGCCTATCAATGTTGAGGGAGAGCCTCATCACAAGATGGCCTAGGGCCTTACCTGTGGCCTCTGGCATTCGCAGCATTGAGTATTGATGGGGGTTCGACTAAAGCGAGTGTCACTACTGTCTCCCCAGCTGATCTCTTCCTGGGAGTCTGCATACAAGATAGCTGCCAGGTCAGCATTTAGCAGTAATCTACTCTGCCTTCCACTTCCCCCATCATAGGCCCTTAATTGATTATCTCAGCAGGTCTGGCAGCATCTATAAGGAGAGAAAAGAGCTGATGTTTCAAATCCAGATGACACTTTGTTAAAGTTTGTGGTGAGGCTCTGCCTCAGCACTGATAGAACATTGATAAAGGGTCTTCTGGACTCAAAAAGTCAACTCTTTTCTTTCCTTGCAGATGCTACCAAACCTGCTGAGATTTCCCAGCATTTTTTCATTTCAGATTCCAGCATTTGCAGTAATTTGCATTTATTCTCAATTGATCATTACTGGCTACCCACCATTACTGGGCAGATAACTGTTGCCATTGTTCATCCACCTCTGACAAGATTGAGAAATGCAGGAATATGTTGTCTTTCTATCCCAATGCCCTAATTTTCAGGTTTGATTGCATTCCTGCCTTCAAACTCACTTCCACAGCATTAGCAAGATTTTGCCTGCTAATTTGCGTTAATTTTTTTTCAAAGATGTAAAATTCAGATACATTTATGTTTGTTTATCAATCTCTTGATTCCCTACTTTACTTGACTACATGCTGAGTTCTACCCCAGTGAGGGAAGTATGCGTCCTCTGGAGCGAGGAAGGTTTACGTTGTTTATACAAATTTATTGAAGATATCGCTATGTCTCACAGGCTTTTTTTTATTTTGCTTCAGAATGTTTACTTTCTACTCAGGCCGTTGCAGCCTAGTCTGTCCTGCTTCACACATTTGCAACTTCATTTTAACAGCTGCTAAAATGTGGTCCTGTGGTGACAATGTGGGGGTAATTTAACCTAACTCGCCAAATGAGAAATCTATCCACCTTGCCCAAAGACAAAAAAGTTGTCTTTTAAAAGTACTTACATGGAACATAGAACATAGAACAGTACTACACAGTGCAGGCCCTTTGGTCCTTGATGTTGTGTCCGAAACCAAGATCAAGCTATCCCACTCTATCATTCTGGTGTGTTCCATGTGCCTATCCAACAACACTTGAAAGTTCCTAAAGTGTATGACTCCAGTATCACAGCAGGCAGTGCATTCCACACCCCAAGAACTCTCTGAGTGAAGAACCTACCTCGGACATCCATCCTATATCTCCCACAATGAACCTTATAGTTATGCCCCCTAGGAAAGCTACATCCACCCAAGAAAATAGTCACTGCATGTCCACTCTATCTCTCCCCCTCATCACCTTATAAACCTCGCCTCTCATCCTCCTCCGCTCTAAAGAGAAAAATTCCTGCTCCCTCAACCTTTCCTCATAAGACCTCCCCTCCAAACCAGGCAGCATCCTGGTAAATCTCATCTGCACTCTCTCCAATGCTTCCACGTTGTCCTTATAGTGAGGTAATCTGAACTGCACACAATATTCCAAATGTGGTCTTACCACGATCCTATTTAGTTGTAGCATTACCTGGTGACTCTTAAACCCAAACCCCCTGTTAATAAATGCTAACACACTATAAGCCTTCTTCATATCTCTATCCACTGGAGTGGCAACCTTCAGAGATCTGTGCGGATGAATCCCAAGATCTCTCTATTCCTCCACATTCCTCAGAACCCTACTGTTGACACTGTAATCTGCATTCAAGTTTGTCCTACCAAAATAAATCACTTTGCACTTAGTGCAAAGATAGAGTTAAACTCTATCTGCCACTTTCAAGCCCAGCTCTGCATCCTAGCAATGTCTCTTTGCAGCCTTAGACATGTTTCGATAAATACATGAGTATGATGGCTTTCGAAGGACATGGGCCAAGCATGGACAATTGGGACTAGCTTAGCTGTTTAAAACAAAGCGCAGCATGAACAAGTTGGGCCAAAGGGCCTGTTTCTATGCTGTAAACCTCTATCTATGACTCCAGAGCAATTTTAACTTATTCAGCTGATCTTGAAACAGATGACATTGTGTGCAATATTAGTTTTACACCTTGCCCTATTTAATTCTCTGTTGAAGTCAACAAGTCAATAGAACATAGAACATAGAACATAGAACAATACAGCACAAACAGGCCCTTCGGCCCACGAGTTGCGCCGATCACATCTACCAATCCGCAGACCTATCTATAACCCCCTATCCTATTCGTTTCCATATACTCATCCAGAAGTCTCTTAAAAGACCCCAGTGAGTTTGCCTCAACAACCTCCAATGGCAGTCGGTTCCATTCACTCACCACCTTCTGAGTGAAAAACCTACCCCTGACATCTCCTTTGTATTTGCTTCCCTGCACCTTAAATCTGTGTTCTCTCGTAGTGACCACTTCAGCTCGGGGAAATATTCTCTGAGAGTCCACCCTATCTATCCCTCTTACCATTTTATAAACCTCTATCAGGTCGCCTCTCAACCTACGTCGCTCCAGTGAGAAGAGTCCCAGCTCCCTCAACCTATCTTCATAAGGCCTGCTTCCCAATCCAGGCAGCATCCTTGTAAATCTCCTCTGAACCCTCTCAATAGCCTCTACATCCTTCCTATAATGAGGCGACCAGAACTGCGCACAATACTCCAACTGGGGTCTGACAAGAGTCCTATAGAGCTGCATCATTACCTCCTGACTCCTAAACTCTATTCCTCGATTAATGAAGGCCAGTACACCGTACGCCTTCTTGACCACTTCCTCCACCTGCGAGGCCGATTTAAGAGTCCTATGGACCCGGACCCCTAGATCCTTCTGCTCTACAACACAGCTAAGACTCCTACCCCTTATATTGTACTCCTTCATCCCGTTATTCCTGCCAAAATGGACCACTATACATTTATCTGTGTTGAAGTCCATCTGCCACTTCTCCGCCCAGTCTTGCATCCTGTCTACGTCCTGCTGCAACTTTTGGCATCTCTCCAGACCATCCACAACACCACCGATCTTTGTATCGTCGGTGAACTTGCTAACCATCCCTCCACTTCCTCATACAGGTCATTTATGAAAATGACAAACAGCAGGGGTTCCAGAACAGATCCCTGGGGCACTCCACTGGTTACCGACCTCCATGCAGAACAAGACCCATCCACAACCACTCTCTGCCTTCTGCCGGCAAGTCAGTTCTGGATCCACGAGGCCAAAGCCTCTTGGATCCCATGCCCTCTCACTTTCTCCAGAAGCCTTGCATGTGGGACCTTATCAAACGCCTTACTAAAGTCCATGTACACTACGTGCACCACCCTTCCTTCGTCAATGTGTTCAGTCACATTTTCGAAGAACTCAACTAGGCTCGTAAGGCACGATCTGCCCTTGACAAAACCATGCTGACTATTTCTAATCAGTCCAAATTTCTCCAAATGTTCATATATCTTATCCCTCAGAAGCCTCTCCATCAGCTTACCAACCACTGAAGTCAAACTCACCGGTCGGTAATTTCCTGGACTATCCCTGTTCCCTTTCTTAAAGATAGGAACCACATCAGCAATCCTCCAATCCTCCAGAACCTCTCCCGTTTCCATGGACGATGCAAAGATCATCGCCAGGGGCTCTGCAACCACTTCCCTCACCTCCCACAATAACCTGGGGTACATCCTATCCGGTCCCGGTGACTTGATAGAATACATCAATACATCAACAAGTGGGGTCCAAATTAGCTTGCCACCTTGTGAAGCACTTAGGAAGAAACAGTAAGATCCATAAGAAGCAGAATTGCATGCTCTATTAAAAATGGATTCATTTATTCTCCTTCTGGACTCTCTCGGTTGATGTTTGGTTATGGCAGTCTTAAGTGGACAAAATGTGCAATGTTATTTTCAACACAGTGTATTCCCCCCCTTCTTATTAAATGAGCAGTGGAGTATATTTCAATGGCTTGCCTCCAAAATTGTAAACTTTAAACTGAAATGTAAATTAAACATTCAACTTAATCAGCAACACTATTATAAAACAATTTTACTGATTTGACAATGCACCCTGTCATATTGAGATGTAAGATTTATTCATCAGCTCAATGTCATTCGCTTTATAACATGATCGCTTTGGTCAGGTGGGCATTTTCCCTCAGAACTGGGATATCGTCTGAAATCAGGTGTGGTCTCAGTTAACTCCTCTTGCTCCTGAGATGTCAAAGTTTGAGTCAATGCTTCCAAACTATGTTTCCAGCGCTTTAAAGAATGACACAGTTTTAAGTAATTCTTTCATGGAATCTGGCATCCCTGGTAAAGTCAGTATTTGTTGGCCAGCCCAAATTGCCTTTGAATAGAACATTTCAGAGGACGGTTAAGCAAAAAGCACATTGCCAAGTGTCTAGAGTTTCATGTAGGTCAGACCAGACCAGGTAAGTACAACGGATTTTCTTCCCTAACAGACATTAGCGAACCAAATGTACCTTTACAAAAATCAATGGTAGTTTCACAGTCACCCTTACTGAAACAAGCTTTTTTTGATGTTCCGAATTTATTCATCATATTTAAATTCCACCAGCTATCATGGTAGGATTTGAACACATGTCCACAGCATTAGCCTGGGCCTTTGGATTATGAACCAAGTGATATTACCACTATGCCACGATCACCCCCATGCTTTGATTTGCAAACTTTGGTTAGCGGTTATCATTAATCCTTTTGTGTTGGTTGCAACAAATAGCCAGATGTCATATGAGGTTGATTGCTTTCCATTCTGGTCATCAAGTTTCACAAGAATTCTATCTCATGGCTTCAGCAGTGTAGATCTAAATTTCACGCTTTAACTTGCATTTATTTTGATCCAGCTGTTCTCAATCACATTTGTATGTAGGTTAATCATTATCTCCATGGGATAGCTTAGGAAGATGTGCGCAAGTAGTGTATGCAATGATATATGCAGCTGGAGGCTTTTGAGCAGTTGGATAAGGAGTTGTTCTGTAATTGCGATGAAAACACTACAACTCTATCCAACATCTTTCTCTCAGCTGAACGTATTACTATTTTCGAGATAATGCAGTAATCTTTTGACTTCCCGAGAGCTCTTGACAAAGAAGGTGTGATTTTGTTTTTGATAACGGAAGCCCAGGTTATTTCTGAATTCATTGCTATTGGATGGGTCCATTATTATCTCTCACATGTAAGGGACTCTAAACAAAGCAAAATTCATTTGGTATAACAGCTTTCATTGAAGTAGACTCATCAATTCTTGTGACTGGAAATGTGCTGTAGTCATTGGTGACAACAAACAGGTTCTCATCAGTGTAAGAATCTACAAGATCAACACTACCTTTAATCCACAGTGCTAGAAGCAATTCAGATGTCTTAGGCTGATCACAACAATATGAAATTGTGGTTATTTGACACTGGCAAACACTGAATGACTTTGTGTTGAACCCTGAAGCCAATTCCTGAGAACCATACCTTATCCTAGAGGAACTGACTTTTTTGGATAATTCCAAAAAATGTCTTATATTGAGAACACTTTTCTTCAGTGAGTGTGGAATGATAATACAGATCATTAATGGTTGTAAGGGTGAGTTCATTTTGAACCTGTAGTTATAGATGCTCTCAATCATGCTTTGACAGTTTTGTAATTCTATAGTTGCAATATCTCATATTGTTCTTATGTTTCAGCTTCGATGTCAGTTCATTTTAATGATTAAGCAGAAAGAGTGGACATGTTTTACACCATCACTCTGGTGAGGTGGGGACTCATTCGGACAGCGACAGGCTTCATGAGCAGCACCTTTAAAGAGTGTCTTGCTCAGAACACAAATTTACTTCCCCAACACTCCCCCCAACAAGATCATTGCCAGAAACCCCATCACCACCCCCCAATTATCACAGCATTCAGATCCTTCCTCAGTGTCTAGTCTTTGCCTCCTCCACAAATACATGAGTCTTCTCCCTGAGGTCATGCTCCTGGCACTGCCAAGTTGGGAGTGTCAACCAATGTCAGGGCAATGCCAGGGGCTACCTGGCCATGACCCTCTCGCATATTGACCTTTATGCCCCCAGGGAGATCCCCTTGACAGATGAGCGAGGTATGAAGATTTAGGGCGGGATTTTCTGCCCACTTTCACTTCAAGGCTGGAAAATCCTACCTGAATTCATTGGACCTTTGCATGGTCTGTATCCCACTCACTAAATTTCTCATGGCGAGGCAGGATGGGAAAATTTTGCCCTTAGTAAGAGGGGATAATTGGGCGAGGGGCGTGGATAAGTAGCCGGTTGTATATGGTTATGGCTGCCTTAAGGGAATAAAATGCACAATTCAGTTTTTGGCATACTTCAAGCTTTGATTTCAGGGAATACATTGGGCAGCATTTGTACTGATAGGAAATGCGTTGGTGCAAATCCTCAACAAGTTGTGGAGGTTCAATTTCCCTGACACTCAGAATTGCTTCCCCATCCACAGGCTGAGTTGTTTGGTCACTGAGCCTCCAATTGGGTGGAAGGCCAGTCACTGATGCCTGCAGCAGGAGGTATGTCTGCTCTGGAAATGGGGATGGGGATTAATCGGGGGTGGGGGGAGTGGAAGTGAATAGGCAATGGACATTCGGTGCACTTGCACTCAGGGATGGCAAGTGGAGTCAGAGTGGCAATCAGAGGGGTACAGTGGTGATCAATTGTGAGGTTTGCTGCTTTAGAGGCTTCAACATATGGCAGTGCTTGTGTGGGTGAGGGGAATTGAAGTCCGTCATTTTGGGAAGGTCACCCTTATCACAGAGGCTCCTTAGGCAGGCACCTGGCTCCAAAAAACTTTGTGTGAAAACACTTACCTCTTGAATCCACCAGACCATCACCTGACTATGCCGGTTTCCCCAACAGGTGGAAAATCTAGCCATCTAGGCAGGATGATGCTGAGATTTACATCTCATTATCATATGAAAACTGAAATCCAACACAGTGAATCATTTACCACCTGGTCTCAGTTAAATTTGGAAATGGATGGATTGTGGGCAAATTTGGGTTTGAAAGCAAATTTTTGACATTTTACCCCTCCTACCTGAACCAAACAGCCTCATTCTTTGAAATTAAAATTTAGTCCAATGAGTACGATTTTCATAGAATCCCAATCATAGGGTCTTTTAAGAGACTTTTCAATAAGAACATGGAATTTAGTAAGATAGAGGGTTATAGGTATGCTTAGTAATCTCTAAGGTAGGGACATGTTCAGCACAACTTTGTGGGCCGAAGGGCCTGTATTATGCTGTAGTTTTTCTATGTTTTTATGTTCTATGTTTCCTAGAATTCCTATAATACAGAAGGAGACCCTTCAGCCCATCGAGTCTGTACCGACCACAATCCCACCCAGACCTTATTTCCGTAACGCCACACATTTTCCCTGCTAATCCTCCTGACACTGGGGTCAATTTAGCATAGCCCAATCAACCTAACCTACCCGTCTTTCAAGTGTGGGAGGAAACCAGAGCACCCAGCGCAAACTACGCAGACACGGGAGAATGTGTAAACTTCACACAGATAGTGACCTGAGGCCATAATTGCACCTGGGTCCCTGGTGCTGTCAGGCAGCAGTGTTGATCACTACGCCACCCATTTCTGCCATTCCGGCCATTTCCGGAGATGGGATCTTCCAATGCAACCAATGACCACCTCTGCCACAGATTCCTCAGTGCGAGAGTGCGAGAAACTGGACACCCCATTGACAGCTGATTCCATCGCTAGCCAATAGCAGTCACTTCTACCATTGCAAAACATGATGTAGGGGGCAGAGGCAGATGGAAAAACAGCAAAATGTGTTCAGGATGCAGAGTTCTACAATCAAGTGGAGGTTTTTAATTAATTATTCTGATCTAAAGAATAAAATTCAACAAACATCTGATATTAATGAAGCATCAAATTTCAATAGGTTAAAAGAGAGTTTTTAAAAATGAGTTATATTTGGTTTTTGAAGTTTTGCTTTGAAATCCAGATTTTTGGGAGTTTTCAATATTTTGAAGAAAATTGACAAAATTGAAATGTCAACATGCTGACAATGATGAAGGATTTGCATTAGTGATAGGGACACTAAAGAAATCTGGAAGTTCACATTAAGAAGGGAACTTTTTTTTTACTCAGAGTACATTAGGTGATGTCGATATTTCACATGTCAAGAACACTGAATGTGTGATACTCGAGAAAGAAGGGATTGTGAGATATGGCAAAGTAGTGAGTTAATTTTCTGGAGCTCCATCAGAAGAGATAAGGCTTTTGGAAGTTACACCTTTTTCCTTGCCTGAAAATTCTGACATTGAAATGGCAAATTATTTTGGACAGCATGGTGGTACAGTGGTTAGCATTGCTGCCTCACAGTGCCAGGGACCCAGGTTCAATTCTAGCTTTGGGTCACTGTGTGTGCGGAGTTTGCTCATTTTCCCTGTGGCTGTGTGGGTTTCCTCTAGATGCTCCGGTTTCCTCCCAGGCTCCAAATATGTGCAGATTAGGTTGATTGGCCATGCTAAATTGCCCCTTAGGATCAGGATAAATGAATGGCGTTACGGAGATAGGGTCTGGGTGGGGTTGTGGACAATGTAGGCTTGAAGGGCCAAATGGCCTCCTTCTACACTGTAGAGGGTCTTCAATGAAAATCTGATCAATAAGGAGAAACTACTAACAGAAAATACATATTCCATCATGTGTTCCAGCTTTATTTTTCTTTTTGGAATAGGGAACTTAATGTTCCAATAACTTCTGGGTCCCGAACCTGCGTCACACATGCAATGCAATCATCAAATACAAATTGAGGAGAACTGGGTGTTGGCACTGAGCAATATCAGGAAGGGAGAGATATCTGTAAAGCATGAATAGTAAAGGCAGTCATTACAGGGGTTGCTGCTGTCCTGCAGAGAAAAGGAGGCATCACCTTGGTGGGTGAACAACCTCAATACAGACAGATGTGCTAAATGGTCAAATTGAAGGCAATGTGCACAATCTGGTGAAAAATCCCCTATATGCTGAATCAACATTAAAAAAGACCTTCAATATCTTCTCTCGTTGAACTGTATGTGCATCAGAGTGGTTGGATTCAGTGATGTGCAAATTGAAAATTGCCTTCTTGCTTTTCCTGGCCTGTTAACAAACTCTGCTCAAAACTTAATGGACTGTTAATTGGAGGCTAGTTTCTTCCCTTTTGTTTCTCATCCCCTCCTGTCCTCTGAAAATAGAGGTATGTTTGGCAAGTGGCGAGATACAGGTCCGGCCTCTGGGAACAAAACATTCACATCTGCAGCCAATTCTGGCCCAGCAACAACTGAAAATCCAGCCCAGAGTCTCAGATACAGACAATTGTTAGTGCAAGAAAATGGATTTATCTCCCTTCTTATTCTCCTGTTTATAGATAGTTAAGAATGCCAAGGCCAATATAGAAATGATATCACAATGTACCAACTTAGCCTTTAGAATTACTTCAGTCTTGGCAGGTTACTTGCCTCATTGCCAACTGGTAAGTATATATTGTTTTAATTTTGACAGCTAAAGTAAAGGTTTGTGTGACTATTGAAATGAAATTTCTCCCTAAATATCCAAATACATTGCTTTTCAGGATGGCATACTTATCAAAGTTACTATGAAACTATTATCTTATCTTGTATAATTATTGACTTGATTTATTATTATCACATATTGGGATTCATTGAGAAGTATTGTTTCTGCACACTATACAGACGAAGCATACCATTCATGGAGTACATTGGCAGAAGGAAAGGAGAGTGTGCACAATAGTATTGCAGTTACAGATACAGTACAGAGAAAGATCAGCTTAATATATGAAAGGTCCATTCAAAAGCCTAATGGCAGTAGAGAAGAAACTGTTCTTGAGTTGGTTGGCATATGATCTCAGACTTTGGTATATTTTTCCCAATGCAAGAGAGTATGATGGCAGATATCCTTCCCTAAAACACATTAGTGAACCAAATAAGTTTTTATGACAATCGATAATGGTTTCATGGTCATCATTAGACTTCTCAATTCCTAATTTTTATTGAATTCATATTTCACCATTTGCCATGGTGGAATTTGAACCTGAGTCATCAGATCTTACCCAGGTCTCTGGATTATTAGTCCAGTGATAATGCCACTACGCCACTGCCTCCCCATTGAAACAGTTCATGAGGGGTCACATCACACACTATTAAGAATGCACACAATTGACCATGCAAGCAGCAACCACATGTTTGAACACATGTACAGAGGAGTGTAAGAAAGGCATACCTTTTCTTCGTTCCTCGCTGTATAGCTGGACATGAGCTAACATGTAATGTCAGAGGTTAATCCATTTAACCTGCACATTTTTGGACTCTGGGAAGAAACCGGGGTGTAGAGATGTCGGCACTGGACTTGGGTAAACAAACCGGGGTACCCAGAGAAATGGGGAGAACATGCAAACTCCACGCAGGCAGCCAAGCCCAGAATCGAACCCAGGTCTCTGGTGCAGTGAGGCAGCAGTGCCAACCACTGTTCTACCATAATTAGCAATAGACTGCTGGTGCATTATCCTAATTCCCTTCCTAAAAGTTATTGCTAATAATGATTTAAGGAAATGCAAAATTAAATTATACCAACATACTCAGTTAGATGCATTTTGGATAAACAAAATTGGATAAACAAATGAGGGAGAAAGAAATTGAATGTTATTCAGTTAAGAATCATGTGAACAGAATGGAAGCAGACTTGTGAAGAACATTATCATCAACATGTACCATTTGGGTTGAATAGCCTGTTTCTGTGATGGACATGTTAAGTAATTTTATGTAATACACCCTCAACAGTTGTAAATGACCTCCCACATCTTTGATGCTAGCCTTTTTTTCCTACTAAAATGAATGAAGTCCAGCTCAGACCAAGATTCAAAGAAAGTCAATTAAAAATGTTAAAGAATCAATGCTTAACAGAAAAAGGCATCATGGACATTTTAGATAAAGACACAGAACTAAATGGTTGTTAAATGTCTTTGTTACGCTTGACAAGGAAGGCCATCAAGGGACCTTGATTCACCCAAAAAACAGTTCGCATCAGTTGAAAAGTGAGATACCATCATTTTCAAAACCTTGAAAAAGGGACCATCCAATGTCTCAGATTCGGGTTGCATTATTTCGTAAAGATACATTACTGTTGCCATTTCTTACAAGGGTCAATTATATATAATATTAGGTGTTATATATTTAAGTGATTGCATGATTGTTTTAAGAGCTGGTCACATGATTTGATGACATCATTGGCTGTTAAGCAGGCTCCTGCTTAGTTTCACTTTGTAAATCTGTATAGACAACAGCTGCAACAATAAATCTGTGGCTGTTAGTTTGAATTCACATGTGCAAACCATATCTTTTGCTTTTGTTTTAAAACTCAGAAACTCCAATATCATTTAGATATTACATTACATAGCTAGATATTCGTAAGCAAATATTCACAGGAAGCATGCGAAACATGTTATTTTCTCTTTCTACCCTTTGGGTTGTGGGGGATGGTTGCCATCATTGGGATTGACAGGGATGGTTAACCATGGATGCTCCAGTCACTCTGGTGTGTAGAATGATTTATTTGATTTGATTTATTATTGTCACATGCATTAACACAATGAAAAGTATTGCTTCTTGTGCGCTATACAGATAAAGCATACGGTTTGCAGAGAAGAGGCAAGAGAGTGTAGAATGTGGTTTTACAGTCATAATTAGGATGGAGAGATAAATCAATGTAATGCAAGGTAAGTTCTTTCAAAAGTCTGTCAGCAGCAGGGAAGAAACTGTTCTTGAGTTGGTTGGTATGTGACCTCAGACTTTTGTACCTTTTTCCTGATGGACAAAGGTGGAAGAGAGAATGTTCAGGGTGCGTAGGGTCCTTAATTATGTTGGCTCCCTTGCTGAGGTAGCAGGAAATCTAGACAGAGTCAATGAATGGAAGGCTAATTTGCCTGATGGATTGGGCAACATTCACAACCTTTTGTAATTCCTTGTGGTCTTGGGCAGAGCAGGAGCCATGCCAAGCTGCGATACAATCGGAAAGAATGCTTTCTATGGTGCAAATATAAAAGTTGTTGAGAGTTGTAGCTGACATGCCAAATTTCCTTAAAAGTGTTAGTGGGCTTTTTTAACTGTAGCATCAGTATGGAGGGACCAGGACAGGTTGTTGGTAGTCTGGATATCTAAAAACTTGAAGTTTTCGCCCCTTCTACTTCATTCCCGTCAATGTAGATTGGGGCATTTACGTTTCCTGAACTTGACGACAATCGCCTTCGTTTTCTTGACATTCAGGGAGAGATTATTGTTGCCACACCAGTTTGCCAGATTCTCTATCTCATTCCTGTATTCTATCTTGCCATTGTTTGAAATCCAACCCAGTACGGTGGTGTCGTCAGCAAACTTGAAAATCGAATTGGAGGGGAATTTGGCCACACAGTCATAGATGCACAAGGAGTATAGTAAGGACTTGATGGATCAACCAATCTTTTCCTGCCTGTCATTTTCATATAATTTAAAATAAAAAAAGCTTCAGTTTTTTTCAAAATTTATACATCTTCAATTGAGATTTGATCATCTCTTCATTCATATTTTCACAGATGAATCATTCAGATGCAGCACGTTATGATTAGTTACCAGTAGGCCTTTCCAAGAAGTAAGAGAAATAAGATGCCTTAGGGGACGGAGGATGGAGCACGAGATACTTTCGATCTGCACAACATGAAAAGAAATCTCCGTTTAACAAAAGAGGAATATGGTCATAAAAAATAAGGGCAATAGTTAACCATAAAGTCATTCAAAAGATGTTGGATATTAGATAATTCAACTGTAGGAAATATTATTGTACATTACTCATGTGCTCAGGAGTTGAAAAATTATTTAGCCACCCCAAACACGAAGATAATTAGGGATGGATAATCCATTCCCTCTTGAGCCTATGTAAATTTACAATAAAAAAATCATTATAACATCTATGAAAGTAGTAATCAGATTGGAATTCAAAATGCAGCAAGATTAGGCAGTGTTAAGTGTTACTGCTCCCTACAAGGATTCCTTACATCTTCAATTACTGATTTCATGCGCAAAGAAGCGTTAAATTGCTTCAACAGCAGTCAGAGAACTGAGATGGTTCCTGATCTTTATAGTAAAGATGGGAAGAAGACGTATCCTCATATTTCCTCAATGGTCCTCCCATTTCATTTTGATAACCTTACCTACAAGACTGGATGTCACAATGAAGCTCACTCCAAAAGGGGAAGAAAAGAAATAGTTAGAGAAAGAAAGGGAGGCAAAGAGTGAGAAATAAAAAAAGATATGAAGGCGGTAAGAATGAGAAAATAAGATCAAAGAGTGGGAGAGAGGAAAAAGATCATTTTAACCTTTACTCATTGGGTGGGAAAACCATGGGATCAGGCAGAATGCTTGCCTCCTCCACCACCCCCTCCCAACTCAATGGGGGAATTTTAATCTATCTCGTCTGTCAGGGAAACTGACAGGGTTGGGAGCAATATTAGTTTTACACCTCATTTAATTTTACTCTCCACTGAGATTAAGAAGTAATAATGGGAGAGATGTAAAATCAGTATTCCAACCATTCCCATGATTTGACGAGTTAGGTTAAAGTTGCTCCCAATGCGATAGTTTGGGAAATGCAAGGAGACAGTTACAGGAAGAGGGAAAAACAATTTGTTTTGTCAGATAGACTATTCTGAAGTTCCCTTCTGGATTATGTATGAAATAGTCATATGGTTGGTATGTTTAATTTCTGTTTTCTGCCACGTTGAACACCAATCAATGCATTTGGGCAAGACTATTAGAATTGTTGCTTCCAAATAAAATAGGGATCACCATCTAAAAATATCGGCTTATTTTGACTAATTAACAGTCGCGGTCAGTTTTCATTTCTCCTTGTTTTTTACAACGATCGTCAGTGTCTGGAGTGAAAGCTGTTTCTCCCTCATATTATTAGTAGCTGGTATCTGTGCACCTCCTGCAGCCCAAAGCAAGCAGCAGCATTAATTAATGAGTAATACAGGTCCTGTGAGAGCAGCCACTCGTTCCATCACCCAGCCCTCTGGCCCAGGTACGGTGAAGCTGAGACTCAAAGGAACAAAGCAAGGATGACCTCAAAACCCTAGCTTGCCAAGCTGCTCTTAGCTGAGACCTGCTGAAAAAAAAACAGTGCACTACCTTCTAGCCCAGAGCAGACATTCTGTTGTCTTAAATAACTGTGCGCTACAAAGTCAGAGTAAATTGGCCTGACTGGACTTGCATCTGGCTCCATTTCTTCCCTGCCATCAACTGCTAGATCAATTAGTGCTGCAACATAAAATGCCTTGGATATTGCATTGGTCTGGGCAATAAACACTACAATGGCAGGATCTATGCTTTCAAAAGTACAGAGGATTTGAATTTTTAATTAGGCTTTGCTAATTACAGCCATCAGAAAGTAGAAACAAACACACTCTTCTTTGTATTTAGGAGACAATTCTACATCCGAGTATTTTTTTTGTTCCATTTCATTAATATTTTATGAAATAACCCTTGCTGTTTCAACCCGTTCAGTGCCTCCTAGTAACTGTCCCACATTACGGATGCCAATGCCTCTAAGCCATGTAGATTACCACAATGACAAAATGCAAAAGAGTGTCTTGTCAACCCCGTGCATCGATTGATTGTGCTGCATAGAGCAAAAAAAACAGTTGGGTGTGAGTTATAATCTAACTGATGCTAATAATAAGGCACGCCACTGTCTGAATCAGAGCCAAACAGCAATAAGCCAGGGAACTAATGTTTTGATATGTGCTGTAGAATGAAAGGGAACAAAAATTTAACTGCAGTCAATCACTACATCTCATTATTGCAACACCAGAAGTTTACACTAAAAATATATTTTAATAATTGAAAGCAAGTCTATTAAAGTAGCTATTAAACTATACTGCACCATGTGAACTGAAGCCTTTATGAAAGTAGTTTTATTAATACTTCAACCACTGGATCCCCATTGCAGCCAGCAATTTATGAACGGGGTTTTGCATCTTTCACTCATAAAGCCAGAATTGGCCTTCACAAATTCCCCAATGTGTTTAGATAGCTTTTGGTAGTCACATGGATTTTATTTTCCAATTTGCAGGACCAGTTTAGTCACCATTTAGAGTTATAATGGCTTGCAGCGTGGGAACAGGCCCTTCAGCCCAACTTGTCCATGCACCCCAGTTTTGACTATTAAACTAATCCGAATGGCCCACATTCGGCCCATATTCCTCAATACCAATCTTAACCATATAACTGTCTAAATGCTTTTTAAGAAACTAAATTGTACTCACCTCTGCTACTACCTTTGACAGCTCAATCCAGGCATTCACCATCCTGTCTGAAAAAATTGCACCTCTGGACCCTTTTGTATCTCTCCCCCTCACCTTAAATCAAAGTCCTCTAGTTTTAGACCCTCCTATGTTTGGGAAAAGATGTTAACTATCAACATTATCTATGCCCTTCATTATTTTATAGATCTCAATGGATCAATCTTAAGTCTTCTGTGCTCCAGAGAAAAAAGTCCCAATTTACCCAATCTCTCCTTATAACTCAAACCATCAAGTCCCTGTAACACCCCAGTAAATCTTTTCTGCACAGTTTCAAACTTAATAATATCCTTTCTATAATAGGGTGACCAGAACTGTAAACAAAGGCTGGGATTTTATCACCTCGCCCTTTAAAATCCTGCCCAAGGCCAATAGGGAATTCCATTCTCTGAATATCATCACCCTGATTCTGGGGCAGGTGTACCAGGAAAATTCTGGCTGATATTCGATGTGTAGCCTTATCAATATCTTATCCAACTTCAACAAGATATCCCAACTCTTGTATTCAATGTTCTGACCAATGAAACCAAGCATACCAAATGCCTTCTTCGCCACCCTGTCCACCTGTGGCTCCATTTTCAAGGAGTTAGGAACATGTAGCCCTTGGTCACTTTCTTGTATAACTCTCTCCCTTGCCCCATCATCAATTCAGTAAATCCTGTCCTGGATTGATCTACCAAAATGCATCACCTCACATTTGTCTAAATTAAAGTCCATCACCCAACATCAGACTTTACTGGGGATTGATTTTGAATGTCAAAGGTAGAAATTTCTTGATTTTTTTATTTGTTTTAAGAAAGTCAGTGATGGAGAGCATCGTTGTGTCTGCCATATATTCTTGACATCAAAGGGGTCCATTTGAGCATGATGTCTCTTTGTAAGCCATTGCATTCTCCTGTTATCCTGCGTTGCCATTTTCTGTGCCAACTCCCATTCTGTTTTCTGAAGGGTGGGTGGGGAATATCTTCACACATTTGTAGCAGTGGCTACTTTTTTTCCCTCTCCCTGCTGCTTCCTGTCCTCCCATCCCAGCAATCTGCTTCTGATCAGGAATTCATGTACAGAGAGTTATGATTTCAACATCTGGTGCTACCAGGTTGTGCATCAACATAATACACCACATCTCTGGGCTGCCTATCCTGTTCAAATAATTGGCAATGAGATAGCATCAAAGCATCCTCATCAATAAAATAAAAAACCCAATAGGCACATAACATCTTCCAGTGCGTTTTGGTATTTGGAACATGAGTCCACAGATTGATTTAGTTTTGCATTTTAAAGTACATTTTGTGTCTAACAGATGACTTACTTCTTTTTATAAAAAGTAAAGTATATTTATTAGTCACAAGTAGGCTTACATCAACACTGCAATGAAGTGACTGTGAAAATGCCCTAGTAGCTACACGCTGGCACCTGTTCAGGTATAGTGAGGGAGAATTTAGCATGGCCAATGCACCAAACCAGCACATCTTTCAGGCAGGTGAAAGGAAACCGTAGCACCAGGAGGAAACACATGCAGACACGAGGAGAAGTTGCAAATCCCACACAGACAGTGATCCAAGCTGTGAATCAAACCTGGATGCCTGGCGCTGTGAAGCAGCAGTGCTAACCGTTATGCCATTGTGCCACCCTAATAATTTGCTTTGAAGAAAGCTAATTGGAAATCTACTCTTTAAAACAATATCCCAGAGCCTGACGATTTAGCAGAATGCTAGAAAGTCATTGACTTCTAGAACCTGGAAAAGCAAGCAATGGATTCTGTTTAAGAATTTGGTACAAAAAATGTATCCGATGCTGTGACTGAATGGAGGTTTTTTATCGGCAATGCTGCATTCTGAAAATAATCAGGTTGCTATATTTTCAGACTTTTGCAATAAACGTTCCGTGTCACAGCTCTGTCTGTGAAATAACCAGTAGTAATTATTAAGGAAATCTTCTGATTGTACATCTTGTACTGCAAGTAATGGGTAGGAAACTTTATTCATTTCTGGTAGTAATGCTTAATACAGAGAGACAGGAATAACTAGACTAGAAAGCACCTGTCAGGTTTGTTTCCCACTCTCAGTGATTAACATGAAACATTAATAGGCCTTTCTAAAAATTTCAGCCTGAAATGGGGTCTTAGAAAGGAGGAGGCTGTCTTTGTATAGTGCCAGAAGGAAGATATTCTAAACTGGAAGACAGAATGATGTTTCCGTCTAAGCCATAATGTATTTTATGTAGTGACAACTTATTTAATGTTATATTCTTTATGTAACACTCACAGTTCTATACATATTTCATGCTTCTTTATATTTTGACTGAAAATGTTAAAACCAACATACTGGTAATAGGAGAACTGTACATGTAAATGATTTAATGGGAGTATTTAGTACAGCTTTACACTTCACGCCAAGGTGTTTTGGATGCTTTTGTTTTTTTTCTTTGTCAGTCTTTTTTCCCAAAGAGGAGGAATTGAAAACTAGAGGGCATAGGTTGAAGGTGAGAAGGGAAAGGGAACTAAGGGTCAACTTCTTCACACAGAGAGTAGTGCGTATATGGAATGAGCTGCCAGACGTAGTGGTTGAGGCAACTACAATAGCAACATTTAAAAAGCACTTGGATAAGTACATGAATGGGAAAGAATTAAAGAAGGGAATGGGCCAAATATGGGCAACTGGGACTAGCGGAGAGGGTACCATGGTCAGCATAGACTAGTTGGGCTGAAGGAACTGTTTCCATACTATATCGCTCTATGGCTATGAGTATTATTTTGGATAATGTCCTTGGGTAGAGGCAGCAAAGTCTTTGATTTGATTTGATTTGATTGCCTGATTTCTGCAGTTTGCCTTTTGGCTTCCGCAGGCTACTTTATTCTGTTCAAGTTCTTATGTTCACTTCATGTTCTGATGCATATGTGAAGGTGAAGGATAATAGTGCAATAAAATTGATTCTCTTCCCATCACTTCACCAACTTGTTGCAAGCTGTCCATCACTTAGCAAGACATGTATATATAACACACATGGGCTGCTGATCATTCTGTATAAGTCTTGCATTGGCAAGAAGCAGTGTTGACACAAACTGTAGAAATAACTTGGATGAAAAGCTATCCGGGTTTCCTGATAGGCTGCATGTGATTGCCTACAACAAGTTGTCTTTCTTACTCTTGGCTTCATACTTGCTGCAGCAGCAAAGTAATCACAGCAGATTCACAAAAAAAGTATTAAAAATGTTCTCAGGCCACTTAATGAACATTCTACCAATCACTTTTAACTTAATTTCTAACCCTTTTAACGTGAGGTGGGTGTAGGTGGGATGTTTACATTTAACTGCCTCACAGCTTCAGGGACCTGGGTTTGATTCCTAACTTGGGTCACTGTCTGTGTGGAGTTTGCACATCTTTCCATGTCTGCATGGGTTTCCTCTGGGTGCTCCGGTTTTCTCCCACAATCTGAAAGGCGTGCTGGATTAGGTACATTGGCCATGCTAAATTCTCCTGAACTGGCACTAGCATGTGGTGACTAGAGGATTTTCTCAGTAACTCCATTGCAGTGTTACTATAAGTCCACTTGTGACACTAATAAATAAATTTTAAAAAAGCAGAGCATATAGATTCTAAGGTCTATTTCATGTGGCCAGAGAGTTTTGCAGGTTGCCAGTCTGAATGAAGTCTTGATGGGTTTAGTTTTGCATTGTTAACCACATTTTGCACATTGAAGTAGGAACTTGTGTCAAACCATGGTATATATAAGGACATTCTTAGGCACCAATATCAAAGGAATGCTGCCACTCCTGGCTCAGTACAATGTGTCAGTTCTCTCTGAAAACCTGTGTCTCTCAGCAGCTGTAAAGCTGGAATGCTAAATGTGGGGTAATTTTATGCCAAGGGCATCCCTTAACAGTGGATTCTTTTGGAGATGATTACAATTTTATCTCACTTAATAAGCCAATATCACAAATATGATTCTCATTTATCTGTTTCTGCCTGTTATCTCAATCTAGTCAGGAGCCCCAGAGTAATAACTCTAGTTAGCATTCTCAGCTGCCAAATATTTTCAGCAATACTTTCCTAATCAGATGTGTATCCACCAATGTAACTACACTGTTAGAATATTAGCTGCCAGATAAACTCAAAGCACTGATACCCATCTAGGGTTTATTTTGCTCCTCTGTAAACCATTACTTACATGTTGCAAAGAGTTTTGGTTGTCACCTCCAATAAATTTAATCCACAAAGCTATTAAGTTTAAAGAATTCTTCTACAGTGTGCCATTTAAACATATGAAATTGAAGGACAGGATACACACACACACACACATGTGCCCGCATGCATATATGCATGCACACACACATATACACACACATATATGCACATGCAGGCATGTGCACACACACACACACACACACACACATGCATGTATGCACAAACATCATACACATGCACACATGCATGCACGCACATATACATACACGTACATACATACATACACACATACATGCACACACACATATGCATGCACACATACAAACACTTCTTACACATGCATTTATGCATGCACACAGACATACACATGCACACACACACATGCACACACACATGCATGCATCTATGCACGTGCAAGCATACACAAACATGTACACACATATGCATACATGCATCTATGTATGCACACACATACATATGCACACACATACATGTGCACACACATGCATGCACACACATACAAGTGAGCAAACTTAAACATGCAAACATGCACACACATGCACACATGTAACAAAGTACGCACACACATACACATGCATACATATAATTGTGTACACAAACATGCATAAATGCATTTATGCATACACACCAACATTCCCTGATTCTCAAGGATGATTCCATGATTGATGAACTTTGGCTTCATAGATATTGAAGGAGTTGGGATTGTCCTTAGAGAAGAGACAACTCAATTATGTCTGAGTGGATTTCCTCCCACAATCCAAAGGTGTGTGGGTTAGGTTGATTGGCCATGCTAAATTGCCCCTTAATATCAGGGAGATTAGCAGGGTAATACATAGGGTTACAGGGAAAGGGCCTGGATTGGATTGTTGTCACTGCAGGCTCAATGGGCTGAATGGCCTTTTTTCTGTACTGTAAGGATTTTATGCTTCTATGACTTACCTGGAAAATATCAACATGGGTGACTGATAATGTGAAGGGCTTGAAAGAGTGTAATGTGACTGGGGTACTTGGTAATAGTTCATGGACCTAAATGTGCAGTCCTGTGAAGACTTTGGACAACTTTATGGCTGAAAGCAAGTTCTGTACAAGTTATTCGAGGTTTTGCCATATGAAATTGTCTTCCACCAGACATTTTGCATCATACTTTTGTGAAAATCTTTGACCTCGAGCAGTATAATACATAAAATTTTCCATTTCTTTAAAATTCTTGTCATTGCTTTTAAGAATGTTTGGAAAAGACTTCCACGAGTTTGCACCAATTCTAAAAGGATCAATTGTACCTTTCTTGAATAATAAATACTGTCCCATGTGATCTGGTGACCATTGACTTGGAATCAATACTAATAAGGAAGTTAAAAGACATTAGCGGCAACTGTTTTGCGAGTTTCACATTGGGCCTTGGGACCTCCACACATCTCCCAGGCTTGGTTTTTGAGCATAATCAGCTCCAGACTGGAAATCGGCATGGAGCTAATTATCATATTGAAATCAGATGCTATCCTTCATGCATATGTGTGTATGTGTGTGTGTATGTATGTGTGTATGTATGTGTGTGTGTATGTGAATGCATGCATGTGTGCATGTGTATGATGTGTGTGCATGCATGTATGTGTGTGTGTATGTGAATGCATGCATGTGTATGATGTGTGTGCATGCATGTGTGTGTGTGTGTGTGTGCGCCTGCATGTGCATGTATGTGTATATGTGTGTGTGCATGTATATATGCATGTGTACACGTGTGTGTATCCTGTCCTTCAATTTCATATGTTCAAATGGCACACTATAGAAGAATTCTTAAGGTTTAAACTGAATAATTTTGTGGACTAAATTTATTGGAGGTGAAACCAAAACTTTTTGCACATATATAAGTAATAGTTTACAGAGGAGCAAAATAAACCCCAGATGGGGTTCCCCATGACCCCCCACGCACCCCCATGATACCCCCCTCCCCGGAACTTGCCGGGAATGGTTCCCTCCAGCAGCATTTACAAATGCTCCCTGCTGACAAGGGACAGGTGGCTGAACCAGCTGGAGGAAACAGAAGCTTTTGAGGTCACCCATGGAGATCGGTAGTCAAAGAGGAGTGGCCCTTTCGGCAGTGCCAGCCTGGCACCCAGGTGAAAACTGTCACTGCCCACTCAGCAGTGTGATGTTGCTCTTTGATGAGACGTTAAGCCCTCTGTATCTGCTCAGGTGGATCTAAAGGATCCCATGGCACTATTGTGAAGAAAAGCAAGGGAACTATCCCTGGTGTCCTGGAAAATGTTAATCACTCAATCAACATCACAAAAATAAATTATCTGGAAATTAACTCGTTAGTATTGATGAGAATTTTCTTTGTGCAAAATGGCTATCACATATTTACAAACAATGACAATGCTCGCAAAATAATTTCATAGACAGTAAAGCGCTTAAAGATGTCTTGTCATCATGAAACGTGCTATATAAATGCAAGTCTCCCTTTTGTCTTTTTCTTTATTCTTCCCTTTCTCCTCCATCTGCGCTTCGGCGGCAAGGTGGCACAATGGTCAACACTGCTGCCAAACAGTGCTAGGGACCCAAGTTCGATTCCTAGCTTGGGTCACTGTCTGCGTGGAGTCTGCACATTCTTCTTGCGTCTGTGCGAATTTCCTCTAGGTACTCCAGTTTACTCCCACAGTGCAAAAGGCATGCTGGTTAGGTGCATTGGCCATGCTAAATTCTCCCTCAGTGTACTCAAACAGGTGCCGGAGTTTGGCATCTAGGGGATTTTCACAATAACTTCATTGCAGTGTCGATGTAAGCCTATTTGTGACACTAATAAATAAATAAATGCTTAAAACTTGTTTCATCTCTAACTTTTTACAGATCTGATTGAACTGGAATGTTAATTTATCAGCAGATATTGTCAGTATTTTCTGTTTTAATTTCAGATTTCCAGCATCCACAATATTCTGGTTTACGATCTAGAAAAGAGTTTGATGGTGAATTAAATAGGTAAGTCCTGATTATTAGCCTTATGAAAGAGATTGCCAAACAAACAATACCTATGAATCTTGCTGATCCAGGACTATGGATGTGTGGAGAGATGTTGAATCAGACTGACTGTTAATCAGAAGAGAACATTTGTTTATTAGTTAGACATTTACCCATGTACATAAATCAGTTAAATTATAAAAGGAAAAAATACAATAAAACAAAGTTGATTTGTCCGCTGCTTATTTGCTGGTAAGTAACAATGTCCAATTCACTTTCCTTCCCACTGATACATGGAAAATCTTACTGTTACTCAAGGTAACAACAAGAAGATGAGTGACTCTATGAAAATCAAGAATAAAAGCAGAGAAATGGAAAGCATGCATTGAAATGTAATTCATGAGAAAAATGTTTAAAGTTTATTTGTTAGTCACAAGTAAGGCTTACATTAATACTGCAATGAAGTTACTGTGAAATTCCCCTAGTCGCCACACTTTGGCACCTGTTCCGGTCAATGCACCTAACCAACACTTCTTTCAGACTGTGGGAAGAAATCTGAGCACCCAGAGGAAACCCATCCAGAGATGTGGAGAATATGCAAATTCTACACAGATAGTGATCCAAGCTAGGAGTCAACACTGAGTCATTGGCGCTGTGAGGCAGCAGTGCTAACCACATTCATACCACACATTGTACATATAAACTGTTTTTGCAACTTTTATGTTCAGTAATAAGTCACCAGTAGATCTAACATAATTACCACAGTACAGTGAGAGCCCTTCAACCTGTTGGATCTTCACTGATTCTCCGATAAAGCATTTTATCCATAACCCCACATATTTACCCCACTAATCCCCCTGCATGGCTGGGGACACAAACGGACAATTTAGCAAGGCTAATCAATCTACCCTGCACGCCTGTGGGAAGAAACCGGAGCACCCACAGGAAACTCATGTGTAATGACTTCAATGAGACTGTTGAAGTTGGCCTCTTTGAAAATGAACTCCATGATTGAGCTCTTTATTGCTTGTCCAGGCAGCTAATCTTTTCTGTGTATATAACTGGGAATGTCGAGTCTCCCTGGATTCTGACTATGAACCCGCAACACTCTATCAACTATAATAGAACTTGTAAATAAAAGGGAAGCTGGTGAAGGGACACCAGCCTTTGCTGACTTATTTTACCATTTGGTCATGGGGGGAATGTGCAACCTCCACATAGACAGTCACTCAAGGCTGGAATGGAACCTGAGTGCCAGGTATTGTGAGGCAGCAGTGCTAACTGCTGTGCCACCTGCACGGTTATATTTTTCTTGGCATAAATTCATGCTAAATCAAATGAAATTCTATGATCTATATAACTTATCATAGAAATCATAAAGTTGACTCACCAACTTTATGGGCGTTCAAATGGTCAGTGGATATGCATATGGATAACATTGGAATAGTTTAGGTTAGAGGGTCATTAGATTGGTTCCACTGGTCGGTGCAACATCAAGGGCCGAAGGGCCTGTACTGCGCTGTAATGTTCCATGTTCTATCATAGAAACCCTACAGGGCAGAAGGAGGCCATTCGGCCCATCAAGTCTGAACTGACCACAATCCCACCCAGGCCCTACCCCCACATAAATTTACCCAATAATCCCTCTAACCTGTGCATCTTACAACTCTAAGGGGCAATTTTTAGCATGGTCAATTAACCTAACCTGCACATCTTTGGACTTATAAGGATCTTATCCTTGTTGAAAATTAGTTCTGACACATACTGGCCTAAATGGTTGGCATGTTAACTGTTGTTGCACAAGTGTTTTTGTACAAAGAATGAGATATACATGAAGGAAATGGCTATTCATGATACTTCTGTAAGAATCATTCTATAACTTTTCTCAAGAAACTGGTGAATGACTTCATTGGCATGTGTGACATCAATCTGGATAACTGAGCTGGGAAGAGTACATTAATTTTCCATTAGGTCTAATGGAAATTGAGAAAATCTTGATCTAACATTATGAATTGAGATCACTGTTCAAAGGCTGACTGGAATGCAGAATGAATGTTGTTGCAAAGTTGAGTTTGTGAAGTTGGAATTTGATGTTGGTAAAGATGAAAAAAAATCGTAAAAATGCCAGAGGGGGAAAAAAAACTTTGCATTGTTCTTTTAAAAGCTGGTATTTCAGTTTCAGAGGTTTAAAATGCAAAATACATACAGAGAGCAATTGAAACATTTGTCTCGAAAAGTCAAGCAGTGGTCTTGACAAGACAACCTTCTTTTTTAAAAATTTTGCCCAATCAATTTAAAGTACCTACCGGAACCTATAAGATTTGAATTTGATGGTGTAGATAAAATCAGTCCAATTCTATTATCAGAAAATTGATAAGTTATCACAGCTATAAAAGAGAATGCCAGGGGAAAAACAAGGAAGCAACTGCCACCTCTCAAATCTTGACAAGGTGACAGCAAATGCTAGTTGCCAAGAGCTTAGAGTTCTCAGCTCTCAACTCTGCTGGCCCTTTGATGAGACGTTAAGCCCTCTGTATCCGCTCAGGTGGATCTAAAGGATCCCATGGCACTATATCTTAAGAAAACACACCGTTTACGCAATGAAAGATACCAAATCAGAAAGTACTTATAGATAGAGAAATCAACCAAGAAACTCCAAAAGATTTTGAAAGCCACAAATCTGGTTGTATTTTTGAGACTGACTGAATTCTATTATTTGTTTTGATTAATGAATGAGTATTGTATTTATTTGAACAGCATTTCCTTAGAATCTTATTTTATACAGTACATTACTTGTTTAGTTAAAGTTCCTGTTAGTTAAATTAATAAATTGTTAAGTATTCATTTTAAAGTGAGTGTCAGGTATTTCTATTAGTTAATCATTAAACATTACTGAAGAACAGTTCACACCTTCTCACATATTTTTAACAGATTACAAGATGAGGTATTCCTCTTTGGGGATTCAGCATTACTTCTCAAAAAGGGGACAACCTCCGCATCGTAACAGTATTCTTTAAATTATTAAAATAAAATGCACAGTAATATGTTGCAATCTCTAAGAATCATAGGAAGAGGAAGGAGTAGGCAACTCAGCCTCTCAATCCTGTTTACTATTCTGTGGGATGATGCCTGATCTCTGGGCATGCATAGTGTCTTCAGAATTACAATGACACATCTCGGTCAGAATCCATATTGCCAGCAATAGTCCCTCATTCTGGAACATGCAGACTGAGTGGTGGATTTTCACTGTTAATAAGATTCTAGATACGTCTTTCATTTCTAGTATTGAGGTGTGCACCGAGGCCAGAATTTTACATTGCTCAGGCAGGCACACACCCGGAAGCTTGTGAAATCACAGGAGAAAGTCTTGGGTGAATGTCTCGAAGTCATTGTGCACTTGCATAATAATTCGGTCAACGAGTATGCATGTGAAAGTCAGAAGTGCACCCGCCAATAATTAAACTGGAAATTCTGCCATTAAGGGGCCAGCTGAATGCAACTTCATGTGGCCTGTCTACTTTACACTTGGCAGATGGGCCAATTGGCCAGGCAGCCTTTACATCTTACCTGCAACCTCAATCCAGGATGGTCTGAACTGGCAGGGCTGTAATAAAATTAACAAATGTGTCTGGGGACTGAGACCTGTGGATGATTTTGCTGTCTAGACACTATGCATGGCATAGTTTAAACATGGATATTTATTTTTCACAGGTCAGCTGAAGAGTTAGCTACGTAGTTGCTGCCACCCTGAGAGAGTACATTCAAAACGTCACCTGCACCCTCCCTTTATCTCAGCACCCGCACTCTTCCCTCCCTCCCTCTCTGGCAGCGCTCAGCTTGTCTCAGAGTGCATTTCATGTCGAGTAAATTAATTAGTCAGCAAGTATAAAATCCTGCTTTTGGGCCAACCATGGCTAGGAACACATTTCACAGCTACTTTCGGGTCCAGTGCACCCACCCGATGGGTGAAAAACTCAAGCATTGGTATTGAATATCAACAATGCATTTTACTACTTGGTAACAGAAAGGTGTCTTTGAACCCTCATTGTGTTCGATGTGCGACTCCGATAATTATGGATATACAGATCCTAAGTGGCATTAATTATTAAACACTCACATCGACATAAAATTGAGTACTGGCCATTTTTGAAGATACTTCATAAGCAGCAGTGTACATCAGTTGCATCAAATCTCATTATCATGTTAAACTGGTGACCCACAGAATCTCAGCACTCCCAGTTACACATACGAGTGCCTCTTTCCTGGGTTCACTTACTTCTGACTTTGCAGTATATTGTTATATATTATTGTGATAGCGATGGATTTGAAAATATAATTCAGTAGTGCATTTGAGTATTGTACTTGTGGTACTACATAAAATGGTATGAAAATGTGTTTTTCAAAAGCATACATTAGGCTTAATGCAATTTGCACATCACCATTCCATTAATTACTAAGTGATTAGCAGATTCATTTTAACATCATACAATGCAACGGAAGTAGTGAACAAAAGAACATAGAAGTTAAGTGTAGGTCATAGCGCTCCCTCAGTTCTGCCTCATCATTCAATAATCACATCAACTCTATATATTAATATCTGCTTATGTATATATGGCAACTCATTTTCCCACCCAGTTCCCATTTCCCTCGATTCTCTTATACGGCAGAATTTTCCGATCCTCCCGCCATGTGTATAGTAGCAGGTGGGACACAGATCATGCAAAGGTCTCATACAATGACCTGGGATGTGATTTTCCAGTTTTGGGGCAAGCATGGCCACAAAATCCTGATGTAAAGATGCTGGCGTTGGATTAGTCTCCATTACATAAACTATTGATCTCAGCCTTGGATATACTCACGACCTGAGCACCAACAACTCTCTGCTTTAGAGAATTCCAAAGGCCCACAACTTTCTGAGCGAAGAAATTTCCCTTCAACTCAGCCCTAAATGATCTATCCATAATCAGAGGAATCCAGCCAGAGGAAACGGCTTCTCAGTATCTATCTTGTCAAGCCCTTTCAGAATCACATGTGTTTCAATGATATAATAGCCTGAAATACATTTGTATGTATTGATATTATCGCTCATATTATATTTACAACAAAAAAAAACAAGCTTAGACATTCATTGGAATAATTAAGTTTTTATCATCTGACAGCTTTGATATAAGCTTGTTATAGTTGAAATCGTACTGTACAGAGGGTGATGTAATTATAACATTGGAAAGAAAACAAGTATAAGCAACATGTGTTGTCCCTGAAAAAAAAAGGCCTGAATTTTTGCATGGTGGAGAGACTCTAATTAGGCAAAAATGCCCAAATCCAGAAGTCCAACCTCTGAACCATTCAGGATAAAGCAACCTACTTGTTTGGGACTCTATCCATCACCTTAAACATTCAGTCTCTGCACCACGAACGCACAGTGAAAATAATGCATACCATCTACAAGATGCACTACAGCAACTCACCAAGACTCCTTCGATAGCGCCTTCCAAACCCTCTACAACTTAGGGCAGCAGATGTATGAAAACACTACCATCTGCAAGTTTCCAGATCAATCATACACCGTCTAGACTTGGAATGTCTCCAGTGTCACTGGGAAATCCTGGAACTCCATCACTAATGGCACATTAGATGTATTTATATCACAAGCACAGCAGCTATTCAAGTAGGTAGCTTACCACCACCTTCCCAAGGGCACTTAGGTACAGGCAATAATTGTTAGCCTATACACTGATGTCCACATTGGATGAATGATTAAATTTTTAAAAAAGCAAGGCATTTCTCGTTGCCCATAAGGATAGAGTTGAGATGTTCTTTAGATGGTCTCTGCTTAGTCCTCTCAAACTATCACAGAGTAAGTAGCAATTATGATACAGAAAGTAGGAAACATAAAAAATACAGCTAAATAGTTGTTTCACCCAGAAAGAATGTTTGAGGTCTTAGTGGTGAATAGGTATATTTATTTCACCTACTACTGGCACATGTGAGATAAACTCAAACACTGTGCCTGCAATGGGCAAGGCAGCTCACTGATAGTATGCATTATGGAAATTGAAAGGTTGGCAATGGACAGTGTAAACTGAATTAAATCACTACTTACTGTCTAATCCAATGACTGTATAGTGACAAGAAAATGATTCACTGTCAGCAGTCAGGACTCCGAAACTAGTTAAAATACGTTTGTGCTCAACACACATTTTTCTCAGACAAAGAAACCAGCATGAGGCCAACTTAAGTAATTACCGTAAAAGCTTTGGAATTTTGAAAAAATTCCATATATTGGAATATTGAAAAATAGACGAGACAGGTTTTAATGCAGAACCAAACAGAATTGAAGAATGAATCCCTATTCACTCTGAAAGTCAAGAGTCCTAATAGGAAAGTTCAACTCAGTGTGGAAAAAAATCCACATTTTAAAATGACCCATTGAGACTAAATGATAAATTATTATTATTATTTGAAGACCTTTTTTTGCCAAAGAGAGAGCTTGTATACCAGATACATTGAATGTTCAAAGAATGGTTTCTTTTACAGCTGTAAATGGATAAGAGTATGTGTTATCATGCTAAATTTGAAGAGTTTTAATTCAACATCCAAATGATTAATTTGCAACAGGTATTAAATGCAAAATCCAGCATCAAGTGAGTATACTTGCTTTCTGTGCCAAATCTAGGAAGGAATGTACCTGTCAATGTTGTTTGATTTGAAACAGTATAACTAACTGTAAAGATTTATAAAATATTATGGTTGTTCTCTTGTAGTTGGCACAAGTTTTGCTAATTTTCTTATTATATTTAACTGTGTTCTTAAATAAACTTTGCTTGATAAAAGCTTCTTAGTGGGTTATTTGAAGCAACCCTAGAGGGAAACACTCCCATACTAAATTCAAAGTGCAAAACCTATATCTAGAATCATAGGATCTCTACAGTACAGAAGGAGGTCAGAACTGAGGCTACAAGAGCAGTTCAAAGACTGGGAATACTATGGCCCTCCTGATTTTCCCAAAGCTTGACCACTACCTACATGGCATGAACCGGATGTGTAATAGAATACTCTCCACTTGTCTGGATGAGTGCAGCTCCAACAACAATCAAGAATCCTGTGCCATCTGGGACAAAGAAATTTGCTTGATTGACACCTCATCCATCACCTTAATCATTCACTCCCTTCACTATTGACACACAGTTACAGTAGTATGCACCATCCAAAAATTGTACTGCAACAACTCACTAAGACACCTTCATCAGTACCTTTCAAACCCATGACTTTCACCACCAAGAAGGACAAAGGCAGTGGATGCAGGGCAACACTACCACTTGCAAATTCCCCTCCAAGTTTTATGTTACCCTCATTTGAAACTCTATTGTATTATTTCACTTTCACTGATCAAAATCCTGCTATTTCCTATTTAGCAGCATTGTGAGTGTACATAAACTGCAGCTGTTCTAAAAGGCAGATGTCTTATTTTTATGTTGCGGGATGGCCTATACAATTATTGTAAACTAACTTTATTTAGGGAACGGAATATCTTCACAGCCTGGATACCCCTCATGTTCCCAAGTCCCAACTAACCTCTGACTCCTAGGTCAGCTGACCCAATGAAGTACGGAGTATTCTGCATTATCTCTGACACTGGAATCCAATACTGCAATCTCTCTAATATTACCACAACCATGTTCACAAATACAGTAAAGTATTGATGCTGGCAGAGACAGCAATACCCAGATCATGTGAATAAATGAAAAAATTGTAAATATAATTAAGGTTGACCCTCTAATTGCAGCAATTGAGGGAGCGTTGCATTGCCAGAGGTGGTAAGCATAGACCCTGCCTGCTGTCTGCAGATAAATATATAAATATCCTGTACCATTTCCCACATACTATCCCACTGCTGTTTGTGACATTTTGTTATGCACAGTTTGGCTGCCACATGTCCACACATTACAGCAGAAACCCATAGTTAAAAAGCACATCACTGGCATCTGTGGCACCCTGAGATTGTAGAGGGTGTTTCATAAGCATATTCAAGTTTTCTGATGATGCAAAGTTAGGTGGGAAACCCAGCGCTGAGGAGAACACAAAGGGGCTGCATATAAACAACACAAATAGGTTAGACAATAGACAAAAACACAGCAGACAGAATACAATGTGACAGAATATAAAGCCATTTACTTTGACAGAAATATTTTTGGAGTAATTTTTGAATGGTGAGAGAAATGGTTGCATTCAAAGGGGTGTCCTTGTACATGAATGAAAGAAACTTAGTCAGTATATTAAACAATTAGGAAAGGATATGTTCACTTTTGTTACAATGGATTTGACATGTAAGACTAGAGCCTTACTACAAATATATAAGGCATTGGTGATGCCATGCCAGAAGTGTGTGACTTTCACCTCCTTACCTAAGGAAGGCCGTGCTTGTCTAGTGGGAATGCTGTAAAGGCTCACTGGACTAGTTCATGGGATGCGGGAATTTTCCTGTTTAGGGTGGTACAGTGACACAGTAGTTAGCTCTCTGAAATGGCCTCGCAAGCCATTGAGTTCAAGGCCCAATAGAGAAAGAATGCTGGCCTCGCCCATCTCATGAAAAAGTAATGTAAATGTAACTTTTTAGGTGCTGAGAGAATTAAGGGACATGACAATACAGAAGAGTTGATACAGATGATTAGCAATGATCTTGTTGAATGGCAGAGCAGATAGTGAACCATAGAACTATAAAATCCTTACAATGTAGAAAGAGGATATTTAGCCCATTCCATCTGCACTGATTCTCCAAAAGAGCATCTTACTCAGTTCCACCACACCCTATCTCCATAATCCTAACATTTACTGGGCAGGATATTCTGGCCATGCTCGCTTAAAAACTGGAGGATCCTGCCCAAGGTCAATGGACCTCTGCCCACTACAATTCCCATGGCGAGCAAGATGGGTGAATTCCGACCACAATGTCTAATCCACCTAATGTACACACTTTTGAACACCAATGAGCAGTTTAGCATAGCGAATCCACCTAACCTGCACACCTTTGGATTGTGAGAGGAAACCGGAAAACCCGGAGGGAATCCCACGCAGGCACAGAGAGAACGTGTAAATGCCACACAGGCAGTCACTGAAAGCCAGAATCGAACCTGGGTCCCAGACACTGTGAGGCAGCAGTGCTAAGCACTGCATTACGATGCTGTCATGTAACCAAAGCCCGAGGTCAACAGAGCTTTGCATGGTGACCCCCTTCCCCCCCCCCCCCCACCACCTCCTCCGCCACCTCCCCCTCCACCTGCTACAATTGCCATGGGGGTGGGATGGGAAAATTCAGCCCTTTATGTTAAGAAATCTATGGTCAGAATTAAAGATAATGCTCCAAGACACTTTCAAAATTTAAGAGAAAAGAACATTAATAAGAAAAATCTGACAAATATTGGAAATCTGAAATAGGAGCACTTATATGTGAATTGTAAAGCAAAAAAGGCAGGCTATGATGTGAAAGAATGCAAACTTTGTCATTTCTAATAAAGGGTCTACAGACACAAGACATTATACCCTGTTTTTCTATTCATAAATACCAATTACCTCAATGGATATTTCCAAAAATCTGCTATATTTTAAGTATGTACCATGGGCTTTGAAAGTCTGGGCAAGGGTAGGCTAAGGACAAGAAGAAAATTCATGGTTTCAAATTCTAAAGAAAAAGGAAGTAAAGAGTGTTTCAAAACAAGCAGAAGAAAGATTGAGCAGAAGAACATTTTCAAAGGAATAATGAAAAAGGGATGTGTGCAAAATGTCCAAAAATCTGCAATTTGAACATTGAGACAGGGTTCCATCCTAACTCCTATTACCGACTAACATTCACACTTAAGCTTTCCAGTTAATTTGCTGAGTTTTGGCCGTTTTGACCAAAATTGTTTTTTGAACAGAAGGAGGGTCCAGGAAGAAATGCATCCCTTTCTGAACCAGACAAGCATGGTTCTTAATAACTCTTCTCCTCCACAATCATCTCTCCACCACCAACAAACAGTGGGCAGCAGTGTGTACCATCTACAAGATACACTGCAATAACTCACCAATGTCTCTAAGGCAGCAACTTCCAAACTCACAACTGCTTCCATTTGGAAGGACAAAGGTCATTACCTGGAGACACCACCAACTGGAGGTTCCCTCCACGTTAGTCAACGTCTTGACTGAGAAATATATTGCCGTGCCTTCACTGTCATTGGATCAAAATCCTGGAACTCCTTCCCTAACCGCACTGTGGGTGTACCTACACTTCAGTGGTCAAGAAGGCAGCTCACCAGCACCTTCTCAAAAGCTGCTAATGGATGGCCTATGGATGGATAATAAATGCTGGCTTAGCCAGCAATATTCTTAGCCTGTAAATTAATTTAAAAGAAACATGGAAGCTCTTACATACATAGGGTTTCATTTTTTTTTATTCATTCATGGAGCAAGGGCATCACTGGCTGGACCAACATTCATTGCCCATCCGTAGTCGCCCTTGAACCGAGTTGCCATTTTGGAGGACAGTTGAGAGTCAACCACATTGCTGTAGCTCTGGAGTCACATGTTGGCCAAGGGTGACAGCTTGCCTTTTCTAAAGGACATTAGTGAACTAGATGGACTTTTCTGACAATCATTTCATGGTTATCAGTAGATTCTTAATTCCAGAAACTTTTTATTGAGTTCAAATTCCACCAGTTGCTATGGCAGGATTTGAACCCGGGTCCCAGAACATTAGCTAAGTTCTTGGATTAATACTCTTGCAATAATACCACCAAGCCATCATCTCCCTGACTGTGTCATCCTGGTGTAGCAGACAAAGGGGGAGTCTCACGAAGGTGCTAATGGAAGAAAATACAACCAAAGTTCCATTTCAGAGGAAAAATGAAGGAAAACAAGAAAAGAAGGAAAGACTTTACAAAAGAAACCAACTACAATCACACTCTGTTCCTGCTACAAAATGAACAATACTATTGGCAATTAATTAAAAGGAACTGAAGCAGTCATGTTAAAATGAGCCAGGATGAATAAAGTCTAAATTCCTATGTGATAACACAATTAACTCCATTTAATTATATATCGGCGAAGTATGAGTTTTTTGTGAGAGCTAATCTTTTCCCTAGCTATTTATCTAGATGCTTGTTTCAATAATACGTAATTGTAATTAAACTAATTTCTTCACCAGGTAATTTTTGCAGTCTGCATCACTATGTACTAGCCTAGTCCGTGTAAATATATTATCCTAAGCTCTTCAATCAATTCAAACCTGTCCTAAACACAAAACAGTCTGTATCAAAATAAATTAATCGTAAATTAGTAATCTAGTCCCCTCAGTTGAGTATTGAGTAGCTGTAGAAAACCACTTGTACATCCAATGGGAGTACAATGCATTATGTTGAAGCATTTTGGAGGGAAAAAACACAGATTTTCATCAGATGCCTCTCATAATAGTAGCAACTACCAATTATTCAATATCTGATCAATAAGTTGTTATTAATTCAATAATGCTTTCCAAAGCTGAATTTTTAATCATGTCAACAGATAGAGAACATGTCAATGTAGACCTAAAGGTGGTGTAGATACTTTAAAAGTGATATGTTTTTCAACATAAAATGTACATAAGGTACAATAGATTTCAGGTTTTACAGACATACCAGCTTAAAGTGACGTATTTGCAAATAAAATAAACCATATCCGTGCTTTGCAGTCAATCCCTTGTCAAACTTTAATAGGTCTCATCAATTATTTGTAGCTAGAAGATTGAAGATGCTAATGGCTAAATTCTATTCCTTCACATTATTGCATTAGCCACCCTAAACGAATGACTGCAATTTATTTTATGCAAAGCTATGACATCGCCCCACTCGCTTTTTACTGTTTGCAGCCTAGGAAAGCTACTTTTTTATGTTTTATTTTTTTTTCGCCTAGTGAATTTACAAATTGATTCAAAGATTTAAAATAAGAAAAAAAGCCTCAGCCATTTCCTGAGATGCACGGGAGGTATTTAGTTCCTACTCAGTGACATTATTTGGTGGCCATTGATAATAGCTCAGAACAGCTGGCAGACGGGATTAAGCGTGAGGAGCTTTATTTCTGGCCCAGCTTCGAAAGTGAGATGTAAACAGGGCATCTAGACTCACAACGGGAACTCTCTTTATTCGCAGCAACGACAACAACAACAACAAACATTTAAATCAAGAGGTCGCCCAGATGCTAGCCCCAGCATCCATTTCAGCGAAATAAAAGTTAGGCAATAATTTCAATGAAGAAGGTTTATGCCAATCACATGCCTCTCTCTCTGCTCCCCCCCCCACCTCCCCAACTCCACCAACCCCCTCCCAACCAACCGCTGCCCCCCCCCATCCCCAGCCCACACACACACACCCCCACCCCCTCCCCCTTCCTCAACCCCAGACATTGCACCAGACAGCACAGTGGTATTATGTGCACATCAGAAAACACAGTGGTAGAACCATTCATGAGGGAAATAGAAAAACAAGTCACATTTGTGCACGGAACAAGCACTCAACAAAAAAAGGATCCTTGACCCCCTTGTAAGATGCAGTGAGACGGTGCTTCCTAACGCCTACCAGCACCACAATGATTAACAATAGCACAGTCAGTCTGGGCTCTGACCTAGGATCGGATTCCACAGCCCAACGAGTCAGATGAAAACCACAGCTGTTTTTTTTCTCTCTCTCTCTCTCAGAAGAAGGGAGAGTGAAAATAATGTTGCACATGCAATGAGAAAGCAATCCCATGCACGTAAACCTGAAGAAAATAGCCTTGAAGATTAGAAGCACAGAAGCATACAAATGGCCAGACTTACTGTGTGTCCCATGGAGCAAAGTTCCTCATGTAGCTGAAGCCTCCCTTTCCCTTATTCCAAGCACTTTAACATTACGACGAAGCAACGGGTCACAGATATCTGTAGCAAGAGCTCTTAAAATGTCTCATTTTCAAATGGGATATCTCCACTTAGAGAGAGAGAGTAAAAAAACATTTTTTTTCTTAAACACATTGCAGGATGAAGCCAAGTAGATGCATCTGGTTGCTTAAGCACAATCAATATGGAGGGAGCGGTATTTTATGATTGGAGAAGTTGTTGTGTTTTTGGTGGTGAAATTCATTATTTAGTATCTGAACCCTCAGCATTTCAGTATCATTTATTCATAAAGTCCCTTTTTGCCAGAAGGAAATGGATACAGCTGGAGAGAGAGAGGGAGAGGGAGAGGGAGGGAGACGGATTGATGATATTGATCAGGTACCATCTTGAAACAAAGGCGAGGTGCTCTATTTTCATTGACAACTGTGACAGATAAAAAAAACAAGCAGAAAAGGAGGAAGGCAACAGCCTTGAACATCACAGGGTTTAAACAGCGTTTGAAGCGAATATTATGACAACCACGTCTAGGCAAGCTACTGCAAAAAATAATCTGAGTCATTAAAAAATGATGTTCTGTTTGGCTTGTGAATATGAGGCTTCAGGGAGCGAGACTGCACTTTCAAAGAGAGAAAATTAGTTTTGTATTAAATTTACATAGCTTTTTTAAATGTCAAAACCCTATTTGTTAAATTGGCTGCTGATTAGCATGGTGTCAGATTAGTACTTTGGGATGTATAAATTTTAACTCATCATAGGCTGGAGGATTCCATTGTACTTGATAGCTGGGTCACTGTCAAGCCAGCAAATCATGCATCTGAGACATCTTTGAATTCTTAAACTTTCTTTCCCAGTTCCAAAGCAACTTGGGTGCAAGTGTTTGAGGTGACTGACTTCATGAATTCTGAAATGTTGATTGATTATACAGGTTACAATGTACAAAACTCCCATGAAGCTGAATTTTCATGAAAATAAATTTAAATAACTGAAAACAATTAGTATAATTAATACTTTAAACACGGCTTATAAAAACTATCTGCAAAAATTTACCTGAAACTTCTTTTCATGCAGGACATAACATAAGAACACCAGAACTTAGGAGCAGGAGTAGGCCATCTGGCTCTTTGAGTCTGCTCTGCCATTCAATAAGATCATGGCTGATCTTTTCATAGATTCAGCTCCATTTACCCGTCTGCTCACCATAACCCTTAATTCCCTTACTGTTCAAAAATGTATATATCCTTGCCTTAAAAACATTCAATAAGGTAGCTTCAACTGCTTCACTGGGTAGGAAATTCCATAGATCACAACCCTTTGGGTGAAAATGTTCCTTAGTTTTAAACCTGCTCCCCTTTGTTCTAAGGCTATGGCCCCTAGTTCTACTTTCACCTGCCAGTGGAAATAACTTCCCTGCTTCTATCTTATCCATTCTTTTCATAATCTTACATGTTTCTATAGGATCTCCTATCATTATAAATTATAATGAGTATAGCCCCAGTCTACCAGTCTCTCATAAGCCAGCCCTCTCAACTCCGGAATTAAATGTTTAGATAAGGAAATGGGCCTAGTTTGTATCCCGTTTTGAAGTGTGAACATATTCCTTGCCAACAAAGCCACGTTTCCTTTGTTCTTCAAGAGCTAAACACTTTAATGTTTTCTTCAGATTCGCTAACATTAATCTTTAACCACGTTACTTCCACTGATTGTTTTCCCATAGCACTTACATACACCATGAGAGTTGCAAACAATTTCTCTCCACCAGTTGCTTATTTAACAAATGGAAGGTCCAAATTCCCCACGCACACCAAAAAGCTTTTTTCACACTGTTTCAGCCCTTTGAACAATAATCTCTACTTCTTTGTTAACATTGAACCGCCTTCTCCAAAAGCACAAAACTGCTGTTCCTGTCAGTATGGGTTGTGCGCGAGTTGCTTGTAACCAATTACACACTCTGTTTGATTATGGACCACAGGTAAAGGCAAAGTAACTTTTCTAATAGTTTCTAACATGCTAACAGACCAAGCAAATGGAGCATAGATTTTATGACATGATCAAATATGTCAAATGATTGTTGAAGACTGTTTTCTTTCCCCTTTTATGACACTTATGTGCTAATATTACTTACAAACTCTTGGTATCAGCCTGGCCGCTTCCAGGTGAATGAACGGATACAGTCTAAATTGATCTTGGTCGCTATTGCATAGAATTACATAGAGTTTACAGCACAGAAACGGACCATTCAATAGTGCTTAGCACTGCTGCCTCACAGCATCTGGGACTTGGGTTCGAACAGTCAATATAATGTTTCTTCCCACGGTTTAAAAAACTTGCCAGTTTGGTGCATTGGCCATACTGAATACTCTCCTAGTGTACCCGAACAGGCACTGGATTGATGCGACTTGGGGATTTTCACAGTAACTTCATTCCAGTTAATGTAAGCCTACTTGTGACTCTAATAAATAAACTTCAAACTTATACCCCACACAAACCTCCTCCCTACCAATTCTCACCTGAATCAGTTAGCATATCCTTCCTCTCTCATACATTTATCTAACCCCTCAGAGGCTGGGAATCCTAATCATAGAATCCCTACATTACCGATGGAGGCCATTCGATCCATCGAGTCTGTACCAACCACAATCCCACCCAGGCTCCATCCCTGTAAACTCATGTATTTACCCTGCTAATTCCCCTAAAATGAAGGGGCAATCCACCTAACCTGCATTTTTTTGGAGTGTGAGAGGAAATCAGAGTACCCAAAGGAAACCCACGCTTTGGAGAATGCACACATTCTACACAGATAGTGACCCGAGGCTAGAATTGCACTCGACTCCCTGCTCCTGTGAGGCAGCAGTGCTAACCGCTGTGCCATTGTGCCACCTATACTGTAACAAGCAATTCATTTCATGACACATTAAAACTTGTCAACAATCCGCAAAGCTCAAATCAGGAATACTCTGCACTTGCCTGGATGAGTGCAACTCAATCTTAAGATACACTCCAGCAACTTGCCAAGACTCCTTCCACAACACTTTCCAAACCTGTTGCCATTACAATCTAGAATGACAAAAGCAGCACACACATGGGGACACCAAAACCTGCAATTTCCCCTTCAAGCCGCTCAGCACCCTGACTTGGAAATATATCACTGTTCTTTCACTGTCGCTGGGTCTCTTCCTAACAACACTCTGAGTGTACCTACATTATATAGGCTGCAGCAGCTCAAGCAGGCAGCTCCCTCTTCCCCCCTCAGAGTGAAGACACCAGATTCACGTTGTAAATGGAACTGAATGTCTGGTGAGGTGGGGGGTGGTGGTGGGGAGTTCCAGACAGAATGCTTGCTATGACGTGCTGATGTATTAAAATGAGTAGTCTGCAATCCCGTGGTGCATTTCACACTACTCCACCGGCGAGGGGTCGGGAAGATCGAAAGTTGGGAAACTCTCCAGCATGAATTGCATTCTCTGGATTTTGAGCACGTTTTATCATTCCTGTAGACAGAGAGTGAAGGGTCAAAATTGTCCCTTACATATCAGTCAGCATTCTTTTAGATCAAGTTACTACAATTAAGATCAACATTAATATTGTTGTTAATTTTCATAGAAACATTTATGGGCAGCATAGTGGCACAATGGTTAGCACTGCTGCCTCATAGTACCAGGGACATGGATTCGATACCCAGCTTGGGTGACTGTGTGGAATCTGCATGTTCTCCCTGTCTCTGCATGGGTTTCCTCCGAGTGCTCTGGTTTCCTCTTACAGCCCAAAGACGTGTGGATTAGGCTGATTGGTCATGATAAATAGGCCCTTAATGTCAGAGGGATTAGGAGGATAAATATGTGGAGCTATGGGAATAGGAAAGGAATTGGGAGGGATTGTTGTTGGTGTAGCCTAAATGGGCTAAATGGCTTCCTTCTGCACTGTAGATTCTATGATTGCCTCTTGCAGAGTACGCAGAGTCCATTCAAATTGTTGTGTCTGTGACAGTTATTTGAGAGAATTGTCCCACCCAGTTCTATGTTACAATCTTTACCTACAACTTTATAAATGAGTCCTTTCATGTACACATTCCTATGCAAGTTTCATTCTACACTGCTTCTGTTATTACCATGCATACCCTGTTTATATGGGGAGAGAGATGGAATGAACAGCATATAGCAACTGAATTAATATACACAGTTCAGAGTGACAGACTCACCCAAGCACTCTTGGCTAATAATTACATCTCTGCTGATTTTATGTCAACTCCTCCACACTGTCAAACTCAATCACTTCACCCATCAAATTCTATCACTTGATAGGCTTCGTGGAAATGAAACGTATCACAACAATTGTATAAATTTCAAGGAGATAATTTTTATGCTGGGAGTTATCGAAGTCTGAAGTAGGATTTATTGATAGCAAAAGGAATTTTACCCTAGGCCTGAATGTACTTCCTCTCATTAAGACCAGCCAATATACCATGCCAATAAGTTACAAATCAGGTGGGTCTATTAAAATTCAGGTTGTTTTTCATTCTGAGCACTGGATAGTATAGCTGGATTTCTGATAGTGATGGGATTATCCTATCTCACCCACTACGGGAACAGTAATGGGTGGGATGGGCCTTGGGGCGACCATGGACAGAACATCCTGTCCAAAGGATTGTCCCAAGCAACATATAATATTCAGGTTGCCCATTCGTTATCTTTAACCATTGGCTGTGTGCTAGTTTATGAGGGTGTGTCTGGTACCAGTTAACCGAGCATTGTTTAAAGGAAGGTGTGTTCTGTTGCAGCTAACTGGAAGGCAGACCTGTGAATAGAAATGTCAGCATCGCACACTCAGAGGACATCCAGGTTTTCTAAAGTCACTTTGGGAGGTCTGGTGCAAGCAATGGACTGGAGGAGATAGACCCTGCCCCACACCCAGACCTTTTCCTAATGCTCCCTCTGGTCCCACTCTTCCCAGCAACAATTCAATTTCTAATAGGAAGTCATCACTGAGTCATTAAGTGCTAAAAGCTTAGCTCAGTGCATGGCTACAATGCTAAAAGGCGTCCAATGACCTCACCACAGTTGGTAGGGGAACAATATTGCTCTATTACACTGGGAATACCTTCAGCCTTCTGACAACAGTCCTACAATCACTGCATCACACTTTCCCCTTAAAAGGTATATAGTTCTGGCTCTTGCATCCCTCTGTTCTCCATACCTCAGATCTGACACACTGCATATTTATTGTTCTAACATAACAAGCAAATTATCTGTGTCGTGACAAGAATGTCACTAACATTCTTCCTTCTTTCTTATACAAATAGGTTGTCCACGACTCTATTCCCCTCTCGCAAAACTCGTGAGCATCAGTGGCAGGAGTGTAGCCATTGTTGTGGCAACTGATAATGTTGGAGGAAATATGAGGTAAGATTTCTAGACACATTGTCCTCCTTTTCCTTTGTGATTTCTATGTCACCTTACACTACATGGTAAACTCCTGGTTGTTTCACAAGGCACTCCTCCTTTTTCTCTCCTTTCAAATTAACAGTTAATCCTCGTCCCTCACTTATGTTTCATGTGCTGAAGATGTGGAGGCACCTCTGATATTTCAGGAGAAGCAGGTCAACCTTCCTAATGAGTTAAAATTATTCAATTTTACCCTCTCAAGCACCAGCTTAGATACTTACATCATGCATATTTCAGTGCGTAGGATAGAGGATAAGCCTTTCCCAGTACAAGTGTACAGGAACTAGGGCAGAAGAATAGGACATCACAAGTGCCAATTTACTTTAGGCATGGTCACACATTAACTCTTCTGCAGAGAATGTAGATGCTGATTTGAATGTTCATTTTACTGACAGAGACTAATGCAAGTATATCAGGTGCATTGGATAGTTTGCCACAGAGGTTCTGCACACAAAATTGCTGTAATGTTCTAATAATGTTATGGATTGTGGGTTTTAACAGAAAGAAAATACTTTCTTTACCCAGCAAACTAATACCCAACAGGTTTTATTGAAAGGGATATTCTCTGCTCTGCACAGAATACAAAACCGAAAATAAAATGGCAACCTGTGCAAGTACCCTAATGACATCGCCACCAAATCATGTGATCAGCTTTTCAAGCAACCTGCAATCCTTTTAAATATATAACAACTACAGAACATAGATGAATCCACCTTCAACCTGTAGCAAGTTCATATGTGGAGCATGGAAACTACACTGGATAATGTGAATCAGTCAATATGACAGTGGCTGTCTCAGCTGCTATCTTTCCTCTGGAATTTACTCCATGCAGCGAGACTGAGACAATATTCAGTCTTGAATGGCAGTTGACAGCAACAAGCTCAATACTATCCAGAACAAAACAACTCACCCAATTGGTATCCCACTTGATAGTTTAAAAATTTATTCTGTCCGCTACAAGTACACAAGAGGCAGCAGTGTGCCCCAACTGCAAGATGCACTGTAACAACTTTAGGGTGGCACAGTAGTTAGCACTGCTGCCCTCACAGCACTAGGGACTTGGGTTCGATTCACAACTTGGGTCGCTGTCTGTGCAAGGTTTGCACGTTCTCCTTGTATCTGCATGAGTTTCCTCTGGATGTTTGGGTTTTCTCCCACAATCCAATGAATTCAGCGGATTGGATGTGATAAATTGTCCATTAGTATTAGGGGGATTAGCACTGGGATTACAGGGATAGGGACTGGATGGGATTGTTGTCAGTGAAGGCTCAATAGACCGAATGGCCCCCTTCTGTACTGTCAGGATTCTATGATTCAATGAACTTACTGAAGTGCCTCCGACAGCATCTTCCAAATCCACAACGTCCAACTTCCGGAAGTACCAGAACAGTATTCACGCGGGAATACCACCATCTGAAAGTTTTCATCCAAGTCACACACTATCCTGAATTGGAAATGTATTACCATTCTTTCACTGTCATTGGATCAAAACACTAAAAATTTCTCACTAACAGTGTTCTGATTGTACCTATACCATATAGACTCCAGGGGTTCAAAGAGACAGCTCACCTTCTTCTCAAGAGCAATTAGAGATGGGCAATCTCTGGTCTGTCCAGTGATACTGACATTACATAAATGAATAAAAGTGTCCAAAGTCCTGCCTGTCCTATCATGGTTCCACACACTCAGGGAGTGCAGAGTGGGGAGTCAAACTGATCAATGGGATTTTCCAGACCCTCCCACCAGTAGGATCTTCCAATTTTGCTGAAGTGAATAGAAATTTGAATGGTTAATTGCTGGAAAATGCTAGCCACAGTGCTGCATTGCTTCTTTGGAATGAATTCTTCAATGTTTGGCACTGTGCAATTTATTGCTTGCTGTATTGTTGTAATTGGCATCAGTTTTGGTCTTTAAACATAACACCAGTGGGATTCAGACTTTCTCCCAGAATTTTGGCTAGGATCAAGGGCCTCAGGACGTTCCTGGGAATTAGTGGATTCCTATTGCCCCTCCAACAAATTTTAAGGCTCACCTGTCTCTTATATCGGAGCTATCGGGGATCTTCCGGTAATGTCTGTAAAGTCTGTTGTGTGTTTATTGAAGTCTCCTTTTTACATTCACAGGCAATTCAGTCCGCCCAGTTGACTCACAAGGGGGATGCATGTAGTGGGTCATGTGAGGGCTGCTCTTGGATGTTGCTTCGAGAGTTGCCTAGTGCTTCATGTCCATGAGTGTACGCTTAAACTGGACCAATTGACAGGCAACACAACAGCTCAGTGACTATCACTGTTTGCTGTGCAGTTACAGGGACCTATAAAAGAGTCATAGCTGGCATGCCAAATTTTCTTAGTCTTCTGAGAAAGTAGAGGTGTTGGTGGGCTTTCTTAACTATAAGTGTCGGCATAGGGGTCCAGGACAGGCCATTGGTGATCTGGACACCTAAAAACTTGAAGCTCTTGGCTCTTTCTACTTCATCCCTGTTGATGTAGATAGGGGCATATTCTTCTCTATGTTCCCCGAAGTCGATGACAATCTCCTTCCTTCTGTTGGCATTGCGGGAGAGATTATGGTGACTGCACCAGTTCACCAGACTCTTTATCTCATTCCTGTGTTCTTTCAGAGTCTGTGAGGAGAGCAGGTCTTTCAGATCGTGGGAGGAAACCGGAGCACCCGGAGGAAACCCACATAAACATAGAGTGTGACCCAAGCCGGAAATCAAAGCTGAGTCCCAGCATTGTGAGGCACAGTGTTAACCTCTGTGTCACTATGCCATGCATAGCCTGATGCAATTTGATTTGACTTAATTTGATTCAATTTATTATTGCCTCATGTATTAGTATACAGTGAAAACTATTGTTCCTTGCTTGCTATGCAGACAAAGCATACCGTGCATAGAGTATATAGGAGAAAAAGAAAGAAGAGAGTGCAGAATGTATGTTACATTCATAGTTAGGGCGTAGAGAAAGATCAACTTAGTATGAGGTAGGTCCATTCAAAAGTCTAATGGCAGGAGGGAAGAAGCTTGAGTTGGTGGTATGTGTCCTTAGACTTTTATATCCTTTCCAACAGAAGAAGATGGAAGATGCAACAACTTTCTTTAATGTCCACATAAGTATTGTCTCTTACTATAATATTGTTGCTTTATCTTTGTGTTCTCCTTTATGTTGTGCACATCCTTCTCAACCCTAATTAGAGACAATATTGACCCTGTCTCTGATAAACTGCCACATTCCTATCTCTTCAGCGCACTGCTCCCCCACCAAAGCTGCTTTGGTGTTGGCCTATTACTGCACTTCATAGCACATCCAGGGCCTCACAGCTACATCAACTTTCTCTCTGTTGGTGTTCTGACAATAATTGTGCACTCCACAGCTGGATTATCGAACTTTTTGACATTTATACTGGTTAACAGGTTCATTAGCTGCTTGAAGAGCATTAAGGAATCATTATTATACAGCTGTGTTGCAATTCACCGTGACTCTCTCATTGAGGCTAACTCAATGGTAATATTGCGAATTATACATTTGAAAACAAAACACAGTTTTATTAGCAATTAATTAATGTTAATTAATCCAATTCTAATTAGGCTTGGTATGCTTGACAATGTAGATACTGACAGGCTGTTTGTTCTGACTGAAGACTACCAAACTCAGAACACAAGCAGATCAAACATAACTTTATTAAATGCAAGGCAGGTTTGAGGGGCCAAATGATTTTCTTCCACTCCCATTTTGTATGTTTGTAACTAGGGCACAGGTGCATGCCACAACAGAGAGTGTATCCACATTGTCAAAAATAGTAGGAGTGACTGAAAGTTATAATTCCTGTCCCTAAAAATGGCAATTCCCATTCCTGCAGAGGTAGGAATGGGAATGGGATGCATTTCTCACTTATATATCTTACCAAAGTTGCTGGCCATTTAAATCATCAGCTACCTCCAGTGAAATGGGATTTTGGTAGCTTTGGGATGTGAAACCTGAAGGGTGCAGATTATACGTGGCAAGGGCAGATCTGGACTTTGTGGATTTCTTTGGATGGCCAGGCTATCCTTTCTTTCTATCTGGGCCCAAAACAAGGGGGAACAAAGGAATCCTTTGGTGTGTGTGACAACACCAATAACTTGCATGGGGAATCACTGATTGACCTCCCTTTGGGACCCATTGAATATGAGCTTCTTGGGGAGTAGCGATCAACTTATCAGTTGTATGCCAAGCCTTGTATAAAGCAGGTCCCTGAGTGCGTCCATTATTGTATTAACCCATTAGGACCTCTTATGTTCACCACAAGCTTGTGGTTTTAGCTTTTCTTTATTTTGTGCAATAAAATACTGTTCCTTCAAAGCCAGCTCTGGGAGTTATTGTAGATGGAGGTAGAGTCTCCTCTGAAGAGTAAATATAAATGTATGTAAGAGGTGCTTACACACATTACTGTCTAGCTATTAGAACTGTCAACAAACTTTTCAAGGTCACCTGTGAAACTGTCAGAAGCAAACGTCAGAGGGATCTGTGAAAAGTGTCAAAAGGGCCTGTCAAAAGGGACAAGAGAAACCGTCAAAAGGAGCTGTCATAACCATTAGTTAAAGTAAAGATTGACCTGTCGAAAGGAGCTGTCAAAGGGAGAACACTATGTATTTAATATTGGACAAAATGTCTGAAGTGCTCAAAAACCTTCCTTGCTATTTCATTCTGCTTGTTAACATGTACCTAATAGCGTCTATTATTGCAGTTATACTGCATGACTAATTTCACAACCATCCATTATCACTGTAGGGTGCCCACCATTTCATAGCTTAACAGCAATATGAGGTTTTAGATTCTGAAATGCAACTAAGGATTACAAAGTTTGTTGTTATAAAGAGTTGTTCATTTGAATTAAATTAATTGTTGGTATGAGACAATGCTTAATTGAAGGAATATAAATGTAGTAAACGGCCTTTAAAGAATAAGAATATATTTTCAATAAAATGAAATCTGCAACAGAGAGTTAGATTTTATTTGTAGCTTGCAATGATGTTTTCAACTTCTTCCATCATCTCTCAAGTTGACTTGTATTAAACAGAGTTAGCACATATCCACCTCAAGCTGGACAAATTAGAGTATTGAGCCAAAACTAGCATGTGCCTAAAGGAGAATCTGTTCACCTGCCCATTGTCCTGCTAGACTGCCTAATCTTACATCAATTACATCAATCAATCAGTTGTCCAATTACCATGGAGGTCCCCGAGACAGACCCCTCACAGCCTGACTTCAGTCTCATCAAAATTATCTTTGCTTATCTCTTGTAAGGACATCCTGTTACCTTTATGCAGATAGCGTGTTCATACATGGAGAATATGACCCCTCCTCTCAACCTCTTATCAGACTTACTGAAATGCCCATTTTGTGCCATGAATTAAATAATGGTCCCTGTGCAAAAATTTTGTTCATTATAGCTAATACCACCCTCAGCCAGCCGAAGCAGATCTCTGGGATTTCAAGGATGAAGGGTTTGATGTATGAGGAGAGATTAAACAGTTTGAGCTTGTACTCACTGGAGTTCAGAAGGATGAGAGGGAATCTATTCGAGATAAATTCAATTCAAAAAGGGATTGATAACGTAAATGTAGACCGAATTTTTCCTCATATGGGGCAATCTAGAACAAGAGGTCACAGGTATAGGTGGACAGGTAGTAGATTTAAAATTGAGATGTGGAGCAACTATTTCTCACAGAGGGTGGTGAATTTATGGAACTTGCTGCCCGATAGCGCAGTGGAGTCTGAAACATTAAATAGCTTCAAGAAGGAGATAGACATATTTCTAATTAAAAAAGGGAAAGAAAGATCAAACCAAATAAACAAACTCAAATTAAATTAGGACAAAGTAAAAGGGGCAGCTCCCCGAAAAGAAAGGGAACAGCCCGAACAAAAACAAAGTATAAAGGAAACTTAAAAACGTTAAATTAATTGGGTGATTATTAGGGTCAATAATGCACCGCAGCCTCTCGGTGCCCAATGGGCACGGAAGGCGGCAACTGTGCCCACAGAAACCGCATGCTCCCTCTCCAAACATAGCCGCGATAAAGGGGCAGACAGTCAAGATGGATGGCCCCCACGATCGCCCGCTGCCTAGACCTGTAAATGGCGCATTTTGCCAGGCCCAGGAGCAGATTCACAGAAGGTTGCCATCCTAACCCTCCCCTCTCCGCACCAAGTGTCTGTAGATCAGGAGCGTGGGACTGAAGAGCGAGCAAAACACCAATAAAAGGGAGTGAAACCTAAGACACGAAACATAGACATGGTCCACAGACTCTACAAGGCCACAGAAGGGGCAAGCTTTGGAGCCCATGAACCCTACAATTATGTGGAACGGCTGCATGTATCACCCTCCACCCCACGTCCCTGATGAAATTGGGAGGGATCCCTCCGTAAAGGGACCTCCACTGGAGACCTCCCCCACTCGACGGCAACAAGGCCCACCAAAGGTATATCCAAGGTGTATCCGGGAGACAGGCGAGGATGCAGTAGCCCATACAGGAAATGCCTTCGTGCTGGAAAAAGGCATGGAGGACATTTCCTTTTTCAACAGGTAGGAAGGTGAATTTGAGACCAGGGAGAGATTAGTCATGATCTAACTGAATAGCAGAGCAGGCTCGAAGGGCCAAATCTGCTCCTGCCTGTTTCTGCACTTAATTGTTATGTTTCTATGTTTAACCAGCGCTCAGAGTTTTTATTAAATCATGCTGACCTTCGTATTATTTTATAAGGCATCACATCAACATTTTGTGTAATTCTACTCCTTTAACAACATTGCAACAGTTAACTCCAAGTAATATTTACAGTGATGTAAACAACGCAACTGCTGTAACAATACTAATCTGTCTAACCCTAACAATTATATCCCAATCTATTTTTGCAGTGGTTTGGAAGTACTTCAATTTACAATATGAAATATTGAACAACTCTTGCATGCCCTTGTTAAAACTTTAAAGGAGCAAATATCTACTCTTGTAATCTTACAATAACTTTGCCAGTAATAGGTACAGGATTAGTGCTATAATAAATTTAGAGGAAGTCAGTATCTTGTAGTGGGTACGATACTACTTCTGTAGTAATCAAATGGTAGGTCTGCCTCCTGTAATCAATATCAAAATATGCCTAGAGCAACTGCATAGTAAATCAGTTTTCAGCAATAGATACAAGACCATTACTGCAGAAATCTTATTGCATACCAACTTCCAGTAATAGGTATGGGCTATTTCTATAATAACCCTTGAACTAAATAGACATAGGCAATTTAATAGGATGCTTTATTTCCCATAAGCTCCGATGGATACTATTCATTCATTTGCTAGTAATTTACCTTAAATAGATAAATGAATGAAAACGCAACAACTACATTTCAATTTAAGGTGTTAAATCTTTCATTAGTTGTACAACAAGTTATATTTAATATATTTCCATTGAAACCAAAACATGAAGCATTAACCTCTTTATCAATTATAATTAAAAAAAAACAATTTTCAAATCTTTCCAGGTTAAATCCTCACTAATATAAATTTTGCTGTTTATTGAATTTTTTAATGCTTCTTAATTTTTCTCTCCCCTCTTGGGAGTGTTAAAACCCAACTCAGAACAAATTCCACCAAAACTACCTCTTCCAAGTGGCTGATGTGTGAATAGACACAATAAGAAGCCTCAAAACACCAAGTTAAAATCCAACAGATTTATTTGGAATCACGAGGTTTCAGAGCACTGCTCTTTCATCAGTCCAATGCCAACATCTCCATATCACAAATAGACACTGGTCTAGAAATTCCATTCTCATGTCCCCATATTTAAAGCACTAAATGGATGCTTAAAACACCCATGTAGACTGGAAGCTTATTCCATGGTGGAAGTACTCCACCAGCTATATTAGAAAAGACAAGTAAAGTAGAATCCCTGGTCATATCTGATTTGAAAACACAAATTGAGGGCCTAATGTATATTTGATGACTCTTTTGCCAATTTGGCTGATCTGAAAAATGTGACCTACATTAGACTACTTTGTCCTTAAGGGAGCCACTGGGGCCCATCAATTAAACCAAAGTGTGTAGCAATTGGGAAAGAAATCATCAGCATGGAGAGGATCTAACATCTCTTTAGGATCACACCTTTCAATCTTCTAATTGCCTTTTCCTTGTCTGATCAGTTCTTACAGATTGAATTCTCCCCTCCTTCCCACTTCATCACATCTTTTTTCTCCCAATCAGGCCACTTCTCAAAATTTTCTGTCTCTCCAGATCAGGGCCATGAAGAGAAATCATGGGCTTTGGTTCTGCTCTTCTTTCTAGTCCCCTTATCCTTTATGCCTCTTTAATCCTTCACCTCAATCATGCATGTTCAGCTGTGCAAAGTTAAGCGAGGAAACAGGTTAAAGCCTGTTGCTCTAAAATGGCAGTAGTAGGATTAGGTCAATGTTGGTAAGATGAGAGGGATAGACTTCTTTCTCTGAAACAAATAATGAGAGTACAGCAAGCTGTATTACCTGCCTTGTGCCAGGGTTTAAAACATCAGCTCAGGACTGGTGTGGTGGTTGTCCCTTTAAGGATCAATCTGCAACATAAGAGTCACATGACCCAGGAAACCAATTGGGGAAAAGGTGGAGAATCAGCCTGCAAAGCAGACTTGCTGTTCTAGAATCTTTTTGGAAACTGGTTATATCCATATAGCTGCAAGTCTCTATAGTCTTTACCTGAAAATAAATATGTTGTTGTTTTCCCTTAAGAGATGAACAAGAATTATTATACAGGTGATAAGAATAAAAGTGAGACATGAATTGTGAGTATACAATCTCTGTTAAAGTTGAGGCAAGAGTAATGACAAAAATGCCTTTACTTGGATCCTTTTGATACCTCTGTGGAGGACTGGACACAATACATAGTGTTTTGGCAATTACTTTCAGGCAAATGGAATAGAGTTGGAAGGGAAGAGAATGGCAATGCTCTTGCATATGTGTGAGATCTAAGCTAACAAATTGATTCACAGTGTCACAACCCCAAACACACCCAACTCTAAGACATCTAGTGAGATCTTTGGTAAAGTCATATTTTCATCCAAAACCATTGGTTATATGGCAGAGGTTTAAATTTTATTCAAGGGGAGAACCTCAGAGAAAACTGTTGTGACTTATGTCACCAGGTTGAAGCAAATCTCAGAGCACTACATCTTTGGAGTCACTTTGAATGATATGCTGTGGGATGTATTAGTCTGTGGTGAATAATGAGGCTACTTAACAGAAATTACTAGCAGAGGCTGATGTTTGGAGTTCTTTGAAGGAGTAACATGTACTATAAATAATGCAGAGACTGTAGACATGCTGTACTTGTTTTCAGAAAACACTTTGATAAGATGCTGTGTTAAAGATTATTGCAGAAAATAAAAGTTCAGAGTATAGGTGGTATCATGAATTGAAGATTAGTTGGTTAACAGAAAATAATCACAATGATTAAATGGATCTTTTTCTAATTGACAAGGTGTGATGAATGGCATTCCACAGGGATCAGTACTGAGGCTTCAACTTACATAACTTATATCTATGACCTAGATGAAGGGAGTGAAGGCACCTTAGCTAAGTATGCAATTGACACAAGATAGATAGGAAAGTATGTTGTGAAAAGGCACAAAGAGGTTGCAAATAGGTTAAACAAGTGGGCAAAAATCTGGCAGATAGGTAAGATATGGGAAAATGTGAATTTATTCATACTGATGGGAAGTATAAGAAATGTAGAGTATTACTTAAATGGAGAACAACTATAAAAGCCTGAGGTATAGAGGGATCTGGATATTGTGGGTATTCTAACATGAGTTAGATGAAGTTAGTATGCAGATACAGCAAGTAGTTAAGAAGGTCATTAGAATGCTATCCTTTACTGTAAGATGATTTGAACATAATGATGTTATGTATCAGTTACAGTAAGAAATCTCAACACCAGGTTAAAGTCCAACAATATTACTTGGTAGCAAAGCTTTTGAGGCTTTACCCGTTTGTCACCTGAGGTACATTGTACATAACGTTCACTAGCCATGATAAATGTGTGTGGTATAGGGTAGAGGAAAGGATCTAGGTAAGATACTTTGTCAGGGAATCGGTGCAGGCTTGATGGGTTAAATGGCCTCTTCTGCACTTTTGGGATTCTGTTAGGTAAGGGAATCAAAGGTTAAAGAGGGTAGATGGGACTGTACAATTTGAAGTACAAAGAGATCAACTGTAATCACATTGAATGGCGAGTAGGCTCAAAGGGGCCGAATGGACTGCTTCTGCTCCTATTTTGTATGTTCGTATGTTATTTGCTGATTGATGTCTACTCTCTTTCTCTGGGAAACTTGAGATAAATGTCCTTAATTCCCACCAATATAGCACCCAGCCACTGGCCACCACACTTTGCAGCAAAAATGTGTCCATGAAACTCCATTTTGAAATTTTAAGCTGCCTCCTACCACCCAATAATCCAATTTCACACCCAATTACAGCATCTGATTCTTTCTGTTTGTGAATCTTGTTAAGTGCAAATTACGTGTGGGAATTCCCTACATAAGACCATTGATTAGAAAAGTACTTTGCTGCAGCTGTGACTCCTGAGGGAAGCACATTTCTGAGATTGCAAAAGACACTTTTTTAAAAAAAAACAATTGGTTTGCCAAGTGGAACCACTCCATTGAGAGAGTAGGTTAGAGGAAAGTGAAGTAGGCTCGAGTACCAGGCTGTACCTGGTGATACCTGAAAACAGTGGGTATCTGAGGAAAAGCTAGACAGACTGGGCTTGTTCTCACTGGGGTTTAAATGAGCAAGAGGTGACTTGATTGAAATATATAAAATAGTTTTGACAAGGTGGACTTGAAAGGGATGTTTCCTCTTGTAGGTGAAGCCAGAACTAGGGGGCTCTTTTAAAATGAGGGTACACCTCTTCAGGACACATGAGAATTTTTTTCTTGGTTGCTCATGAGAACAACTGATGGAGGATGTTAGGAGTGTAGAATAAGGGTGTTTGACAGTGAAAGGGTCTAGTGAAACAGTGCCTCCCACAATATACACAGAGAGTGATGTAATAGTGGACTGAACATAGAGCCCAGTAGAATCCAGCACGGAAATAGCCTGTAATCTGGGCTATAATCTTCTACAGACGTGTATACAATTATGAGTTGTTAGCAAATACTTCAGCTAGAATTTTTAAGAACATGGCTCTGCTGAATCCAATGGGCCCAATGCCATTGGATACTCTGAGCATTGGCAGGAAGTGAAACCTTCAGTCATTATCAGAAGGAAGACGCACCTTGGAGAGCTTCCAGCCAACCAGAAGAGGCATTGCAACCAGCTGCCTGGAACTAAGTGCTGGAAATCAGAGGAAAAGTAAGTGGAGGAGAGAAGAGAGATGAAGTAGAGAAGGCCCAGAACAAACAGGTCAAAATACCTGGGAAACCATTGATGCTTTCATAAATGAGTTATACAAATTGTCCAAAGGCCATGATGGTGGTGACCTTAAGCTGAAGCATACAAAAACTTGGATAATAGTCAGAGCAGTTGATGAGACCTTATGTATCTTCTCCAGACAAAAGAAGATCTGGCTTTGGAGAAAGCAATCCAAATAGATAGACTGAAAGCTGCCATCCATTTACAGAGTGAAGTTAATCTATGAAACAAAGCAACCCCAAGCCTGAGGCAAAAAAGACAATACCCAAACAAACCACAAGATAGTGGTAGACTGTGTCAGTACTGTGGCATCAAAAGATCTCAGCGGCAACAACAGGGTCCAGCAATCTCTGTGCAGTGCTTGATTGAAACTGGATAGGATGCTTTGGAAATCTGTGTAACTGTATGACCTTGAGATGTTCCTTAAACAGTCGATGAGATTGAGGAGCCACACCAGGAATAGATCCAACCCTGCTTCTGGAGGGAAGTCAAAGATTCTCATCGCAGAATGCTGATTTTTCTATAAATGGTCACCTCACCAATTTGAAGTTAGACACAGGAGTTAGTATGATGGTCTTAGTAAAGGAGCAGTGGCTGAGTGACCTCTAGCTATGGGTAATCGATTATGGTTATGCAGTCTGTGGTCCTGTTAATCAGCATGATGCTATTACAAGTCTGACAAGTAAATGTTTAGAATTTTGTATGTCATCCAAAACCAGCCTTTTTCTCTCAAGCAGGAAAGCCCGTGTTGCCCTTCTCAAAATGGCAGATGGCATCAAAATTGGCTCTGGCACGAAGTGGAATTGGTGGCTCCCAAGAGGTCCGCTATTACAGGCTCTCTTGATTGGGGCTTCAGCTTGGAATTGTCATTGCAGAGGTGGTTCATCCAACTCCTTTGCAGAGGGCAGCAGAGACTTCTCTTTGACCAGCTGAACCTTCAGATGGCTACCAACGTGCTTTGAGAAGAAGGTGTACAAAACAAGTAGCAGCAGAGCATGAACCCTAACCTTACCATCCAATAGTTGCTGTCGCACAACCAAAGATGACAAAAGCCACAAAGCTGGAGCTTAATGTACAAAGAAATGGTAGCAAGTCAGTGCCAGATAGGAATGGGAGCACAGCAACCCATCAAATCTCCAAAGCATATGCTAGTGAGGTACAAGGGACCACAGTTAGGCAACAGAAGTCAAAGCGCAGGTTGAATTCATGGATGAGGAAGATATAAATATAAGAAGATACATCTTCAACTCCCAGGAAGATCATGCTGTAGATATTCTCTGGGTGCTTCAGTTTTCTCTCACACCAAAGATGTGCTGATTAGGTTGATTGGCCATGATATATTGCCCCTTAATTCAGGGAGACTAGGAGGATAAATATGTGAGGTTACAAGAATAGGCCTAGGTAGGATTGTTGTCAGTGCAGGTTCGATAGGCCAAATAGCTGCGTCCTGCACTGTAGATTCTATGATATGATTTCTCCAAAGAGAAAGAAAACCTGAGTCTACTTTATGAATGGAGTGAACAGGAGGAATGGGAAAAACCCATGGACCCATTGTGGCACACTTCTCTGCATTCGAGTTCCAGTTGAGTTTGCCAGAACGGGAAGATCCTGTTAGCATGATAGACCAGAAAATCCCAGCCATGGTGTCCAACTAACCAGATGGATTGTCAATAAAGAGCAATTCAACGCTAAAGAGTGCAGGAGATGAATCAGCTGGAGACGCCTTAGTTTTGAAATACTGAATACAAGGGCAGGGATTTTTTACAACCTCGCTCAGGTGAACCTTGTTAAATGTCACCCAAGGTTAACATTTTGCGAGTCCTGCCTGCCCCAATTCTGGGACTGGCTTGCCAATAAAATATCAATGTAGAATTTCAACTCTGATCCAGTAACATCTTTCCAAAGCAACTAAGTGGACCACTCCTTCAAATGTGACAGCAATAAGATCTGGATGAATCATAAAATCCCCATACTGCCTGAATTTGTAAAACTAGGGATTTGGGGATGGGAATGTGTATGGAGAAAGGATAGAATGTAAATGGTTATATTGTAAATAATGTGAATAAAGATTTGGGTGGGGGGAGGTGTAGTATAAGAATATCTGGCATAGAAGGGATTAATATGGGAATGGGGAAACAATAGCATCCATGTTGGCAGGAGGCAAGCAATAAAGAAAGGTCTGAGGAATTCAGTGTGTCCTACTGAACCAATACCAGCAATCATTGATCAATGGGCTGTCAATCAAGATAATGTGGCAGATTGGCTACTTTGGATATTAGTCATTCAGATCAAGATGCTATTGGGCCTGCAAGCCCAGGCTTCCCAGGAATGTGAGCCCCAGTGACTAACACAATATGTACCCTCTGTTTCCCAGGCACTGGTGAGACAACAACTGTGACTGCCTCCTTACTGGAGTAGAGACCAAGGGCACAAGCCATCACCAGTACCTGTTTCAAATGTTTGTTCTTCATGTGTTAGCATGGACAATGGTCTAAAAAAAATCAACAGTGTTGCAGCATTCAGTGGTGGGAAGAAAGCATCTAGGGTCAAACCTACCAGCTCCAATCCAGAACCCTGAAATTAATTAGTTAGTTACAAACTTGGGCATGATCTTGTAGGGTTCAAAATTGGACGATGTGGTTGAATCTTAAATGTTCTTTTAAAATGGCTGAGCAAGCCACTCAGGTCAATGGCAGTTAGAGATGGGCAATAAATGCTGGCCCACCAGCGATGCCCACATCCCATGAACGAATAATTTTTAAAAAAGTCAACCGAAACACTGGAGGATACTATAATGACAATTTAAAGTTTTAACCTTGATTCCAATAATCAAGAAGAAAGCATTTAGAAGTAGTTTGCAGTGAGAACATTAGTTGTTTGTACATCACTTTAACAAGAAAACTTTGTGTGTCGGTGGTTGTCAAATGTGTTAAGAGGAGAGAATATGTAGAGCCCATCTTTGTAAAAATGATTTCATGGGAACTGTCAAAGCCAGCAATTGTCATGCAGTCCTAATTGTCCAGTGGTTTGTTCAACTGTTTCAGAGGGTAGCTGAGAGTCAACCACATTGCTGTAGATCTGAGTCACGTGTAGGCCAAACCAGCTAAGGACAGCCAATTTCTTTCCTTAAAGGACATTAGTGAACCAGATGCAATTGATAGATTTCATGGTCACCACTACTGAGACTAGCATTGCATTCTAGATCTGTTTACTGAATTTAAATTACACTAGCTGCTATGGTGAGACTTGAACCCATATCCAGAGTATTAGTCTGGATTACTTGGCTACTGATACCACCAACTCACTAGTCCTAGAGCTCCAAAATGTTGGACAATCTATCTCTGATAGCCCTCAATTGCGCGTTGACAACCTTTCCAAATTGCTAATAAAGAAATCTTGTTCTGAAAAGCTCCTCCACAGAAGATCAAGGTTGCATGGAAACAGATTTGATGCCTGTAACCATGGTTGGAGATACCCAGGGCAATTCTCAGCAGCAAATCCATGTGCTGCACTTGAGCATTTTTGTGACTGCTACATTTTCAGGTCTGTAGGAAACTGGCATTATTTTCCTTTTTTTTTCACAAAGAAATCCCTGCTGAATTTGTTTGTTTGACAGTAAAACTTGGCAGAGACTGATTTATTAAAAAAAAAAAGTCTCACAATTGCTCTGTAAATAAGACAACAGATGCTGTACTCGGTGCTGGTTTGGGTATAGGCTCCAAGAGAATCCCTTGCCAGTGGCCGGGAGGCATGTTCTCAGTGCATCTGCTGCTGTGAAATGGTGACCAGCTTTGGGAGAAACTTAAAGAAGACAACAATTCTCTTCGATTTGTACCATGTTACGACATCAACACTTGTCACATAACTGGGCAAGTTCTGATATTATAAATACGCCATACCTCGCACGTTGTCATTTCACAGAGAATCTCTGTAGTGCAGAACAGACCAGGAGTCTGTACTGTTTTCTGACAGAGTATCTTACCTAGGCCCTACCTCTGTAACCCCACACGTTTTCCATGGCTAATTATTCTAACCTACACATTTTGGGACACAAAAAGGGCAATATAGCATGGCCAGTGCACCTAACCTGCACATCTTTGGATGCTGGGAGGAAACTGGAGGAAACCCACACAGACACAAGGACCCAGCTACCTGGAGCTATGAAGCAACAGTGCTAAACACTGCACTACTGTGCCACCCTTCCATTTTATATATATGATGGGGGGGATGTCATGTAAATGCCTCCACCCACTCCCACCATCCTGTCTAGGTTTGCAAAATTCTAATAACTATTCTACTTATTTGCAGCTCTTTAACCTGTGAATGTCCCCCTTTCCCTGTTCTGTGAAGACTTCTTTATCTGTAAAGATTCACATTCCAACCATTCTTCACATTCCACATAATTATCTTGCAATTCTGTCTTTGTCTATATATGCCATGTTTGTGAACTAACCTCCATCCTCCTGAGGGAGGATCAACATTCCAACTAAACCTGTTGGACTTAACTTGGTGTTGAGAGTTTTACTGATTCTACACTTAAACATTTCAAGTCAAAAATTCTAATGAATAATTTTGATGTATATAGAGTGTACAACATGATTTTGTTCTCCAATAATGTCATCTTATGGGTAGAATTTTCATTGCTGCCAGTGGTGGGAGTCATGGTGATGGGATCAGAAAATTTGGGGGAGGCCAAGAATCAAAAATCCCTTGGTGGAAAAACAAGTTGGAACCTTCTCCTCCGCACTCTCATGGCGGATTCATAGCGAGGTGCCTTTCCCACTGATGATTGCTGCAATCATAATTTGCACATCATGAATTTTCATTAACAGGTTGCAGAATGGAATCTTGCCCCCTGCTCTGAATCCACATCATGACTGCCTGCCTCTCAGTCACTCCAATTAAACTGCTCCTAATTTCGCAAGTGTGCCTGCCCCTCATTTCCCATATGGAGCTCAAACAATGAAGTGCGCATCAGACAGTGCGACAAAATGCTCTGCTTTTGCCCCCTCCATTCTAATGTAATTCCCAATATGTTTATTCTCTGTGTTGTCATCATATCTGATGTACAAAATCTTATTGGTGCATCCCTGAAGCCTACCTGGATGGAAAATGGAGAATATCTGATTGCAGCACGGTAGCACAGTGGTTAGCACTGCTGCTTCACAGCTCCAGGGATTTGGGTTTGATTCCTGGCTTGGGTCATGTCTGTGTGGAGTTCTCCTTGTGTCTGCGTGCGTTTCCTCCCACAGTCCAAAGATGTACGAGTTAGCCTTGCTAAAAGTTGATTAGCCTTGCTAAAAGTTGCTCCTTGGAATCCTGAGATGTGTATGTTAAAGGGATTAGTGGATAAATATGTAGAGATATGGGGATAGGGCCTGGGTGGGATTCTGGTCAGTGCAGACTTAATGAGCTGAATTGCCTCCTTCTGCACTGTAGGAGTTTTTATGATTCTGTGACAGACGCAAGAGCAGTAGTTCAGTGCTATGCTGTCAACCTCTTGGTGGAAATAGGCACCACTCACTGATTTTTTTTTAAGAGTAAATCATGATTAGGCACACTGTGATGTAGAGTATCAGAGATTCATGCTGAAAATTACACTGAAAACAGGAGTTATTCCTGTTTTCATGCATATTGGGGATTTAGAATCTTTTTGAGTGGGCAGTATGATAGTACAGTCGTTAACATGCTACTATGCTGATTGGCCAGCTATGCTTAAATTCCCTCTTAGTGTCCTGAGATGTGTAGGTTAGAAGGATTAGTGGGTAAAATGTGTGGGGATATGGGAGTGGGGTCTGGGTGGGATTTTCATCAGTGCAGACACGATAGGTCGAATGGCCTCTCTCTGTACTGTAGAGTTTCTATGATTCTAATCTCGGCCCATATTTTCTTGCTGTCTTCTCTAACAATGTGTGGTTCTAATCAAGAAAATAATTTGTAGCATTAACTTATTCAAAGAGTCAGCATGACTGAGCGGTCTCTAGCTGAGCTGTCTGTATGCTATGATTTAACTCAGCTAGGAATAGCAAATCGTATTTCAATCTATAATAAGAAATTAAGAATCATGTATTTGGTCCAATTTGGAAACTTTGCATTTGGATGTCAGAATAACAACGTGCACTCTCTTAGTCTCCCTTTAATGTTAACTATTTCTCTATCATAGAGTCCCTACTGTACAGAGGGAGGCCATTCAGCCCTTTGACTCTGCACCTCAATCCCACCCACGCCTTATTCCAATAACCCCCATTTACCTGCTAATTCCCCTGAAACTAGGGTTAATTTAGCACAGTCAATCAATCTAACCCAACCTTATAGGTGGCACAGTGGTTAGCACTGCTGCTTCTCTGCTCCAGGAATCTGGGTTCGATTCCTGGCTTGGGTCACTGTCTGTATGGAGGTTGCACATTCTCCCTGTCTCTGTGGATTTCTCTGGGCACTTTGGTTTCCTCCCACAGTCCAAAGATGTGCGGGCTAGGTGTGTTGGGTCACCATTATAATTTTACGCATGCTGAATTTACAGTGGCATTTGAGAGAGGTAAAGAGAGTTGACGGCAATTTGGTCTTTTTGTTTTGTATAAGTGAATGGAATTAATTCTTAGATTTTCATGACAAGTCGAGCTCCATCTTTTTACAGATTTAACCCTACCTGCTAAATCTCTCCAATGCACTGTGCTGGTGCGGGATAATGCTGATTCCAATATTTGTGCATCACCATTAAAAGGTACTATACACACTTGATAAAAATTGAACAAAATTTCCTTTGGAAAATATTAAAATCAAGCCATAACAACTTTTACTGATGTTCAATCAAATATTTTGATTTATTATTGTCACATGTATCAGTATACAGTGAAAAGTATTGTTTCATGTGTGCTATAAAGACAAGCATTTCATTTATAGAGAAGGAAAGGAGAGAAAGCAGAATGTAGGGTTATAGTATAGCTAGGATGTAGTAAGATCAATACAATATGTGATAGCTCCATTCAAAAGTCTGATGGCAGCAGGGAAGAAGCTGTTCTTGAGTTGGTTGGCACATGATCCCAGACTTTTGTATCTTCTTCCCAAAGGAAGAAGGTGAAAGAATGTCCAGGATGTGTAGCATCCTTATTTATGCTGGCTGCTCTTTTTGAGGCAGCCGCAAGTGTAGACAGAGTTAATGAATAGGAAACTAGTTTATGTGATGCATTTAGTCTTCATTCATGACCCTTTGCAGTTTCGTGCTGTCTTGGGGAGAGCAGGAGCCATTAAAGCTGTGATACAACCAAAAAGAATGCTTTCTATGGCGCATTTTGTAAAGATGGATGAGAGTCATAGCAGACACGCGAAATTTCCTTAGTCTTCTGAGGAAGTAAAGGTGCTGGGCTTTCTTAACTATAGTGTTGACAATGGGGGGGGGTGGGGGGGGGGGTGCAAGACAGTTTGTTGGTGATCTGGAAACCTAAAACTTGAGGCTCTCGACCACTTATACTCCGACTAGAAGTATTTGCAAAGTGGCTTTGGAGGAAATAAAATAAAACTTTAGAGCATGACTAATGCAAGTAGACAATATTTTTCTATTGTTATGATATTTGAGGGCAAACAAAAAGCTGGCAAACTGAGGAGATTTGAGTGGTAATGTAGAAATCGGCCATTCAGCCCTTTGAGCCTGCTCTGTCGTAATAGGTTGGGACAAAAGTTTAATGGTCAAGGTTGAAGGGAAAAGTGTGACATGTTTGAGAGTAATAATAGATTCAAAAGAATCCATATGTTGCAGGAGGAGGTCATTCGGCCCGTCAAGTCTATACCCAACTCTCCCACAGCATCTTATCTAGGCTATATCTCTGTAACCCCCCATATTTATCCCTCTAATCCTCCTACTCTGCACATCTTTATACACTGTAGGGCAATTTAATATGGCCAACCTACCTAGCCTGTACATCTTAACGCCCTTTGGATTGTGGAAGGAAACTGGAGCACCCAGAGGAAACCCATGCAGATGCGGGGAGAATGTGCAAACACCACAAAAATAGTCTCGCAAGGTTGGAAGCGAATCTGGGTCTCTGATACTGTTGGCTGTGATGTTAACCACTGTGCTGCCCCAACAAGGTCTGAAAAAGTTTAATTAAATTATAAAACTGGGACCCTTTTATAGAAATAAAAATCAAAGATTAGATTATGAAGGAGAAGCTTAAGGGCTAGACTGTTCATGTTTGATAACTTAAAGTTATGGCTTGATGTATCACTTTGTTTGACATGATGCAAGTGTGAGCTTCTTTGGATGCCACTTTTAAATCATACTTCATAAAACAATTTTCTCATGTATTTTTAATGAGACCTCCCATGGTTTATATTGGAGCACACCGAGGACTGATGACTGAAATAGTTTTGTTTATCCAGAGAGAATTAAATATTCCCACATTAGATACAACACAAATTCAGAGCAACATTTTGAACGTGCTGAGCCCCACCCTGGTGGAACCTCCATTAGCTGTGCTGTAGAATGTCCTTTAGGGAAGGAAATCTACCGTCCTTATCTGGTCTGCCTACAGATGTTTTCAGAGCCACAGTAATGTAGTTGATTCTCAATTGCCTTTGAACAATTGGCAATCGGGATTGGCAATAAATGCTGGCTGGCCAGGACACCAATGTCCCTCAAATGAATAGAAAATGTATGATTCTTTCTTATTTTCTCTTTGGCATCATGGCACAGTAATTAGCACTGCTGCCTCACAGCACCAGGGCTGAATGGTCTATTCCTACACTACCACACAAATCTCCTCTCAGTTTGCCAGCTTTTTTCGGGGTTCAGTTCCCAGCTTGGGCCATTGTTTGTGTGGAATTTGCACATTCTTCCCATGATGGTTTCCTCTGGGTGCTTTAGTTTCCCCTCTCAGTCCAAAAGACATGCTGGATAAGTGCATTAGCCGTGCTAAATTTCTCCCTCTGTGTACCCAGACAGGTGTAATGACAGAAGGCAGTGTTAACATAAGCCTACTTGTGACGCTAATGAATAAGCTAAACAATAAAAACTGACCTTCACCCCCCCCTAAAGAAAAAGTCATCAAATTGACATCAGTTGTAATAAAGGTGAAGTGACATTCGTTCTCTAGACTGATGCCGACTGAGGAATTAGTTGAGTCCGTTCAAATTCACTTAATTTAAGATTTTATTTAAGGATTAGAGACAAAATGGGGTATGAGAGTATGTGGAGCGTGAAAGGGTTATGGCGGGGGCAAGAGTTGAGGAGGAATGGGGCAGGAGGTAGGTGCGTAAGGAGGGAATAGTGCCTGTGAGTTTGATGGCTCCTAATTGATATCTGACAGAAGAAATGCCCATGGTGATAGTGGTGCTTTTGAATATCTACAGGTTGCAGTATCTGGCACAATATGTCTCATCCAGTTGGGATTATCAGTCCCCACACACAACTCTTGGCATACAAACCAGAATTGATATATATACATCAACTGTGTGTCTTGATCTGGAAAATTCCTTACTTTCACCTGAGGTCAGGTAACAGAGGAGACAGAACCAAGGGCAGGTTCGCTGTTCTCTGGAGGATCTCTCTTACTCCAATTGGTCATGTGGACCTGGTCAGAAGTTCCATTGCATTGGCTCAAAAAGGAAGGTGATTCTGTTTTGTGTGCTGTAGGACCAGCATCGCCACCCTGATCAGGTTCACATTTGGCCAGTAATGACCAATTAAGTGGCCTGCACAGAGGCTGTCCTCCTAAATCAAAGGGTCAACAGATAAGTAATCCTGATAGTGCCCGTGAGAGACAAGTATTTTAAACAGAGGGAGGTAAGTGCCTGAATGTGCTGCCAAAAGAGATGGTGGAAGCAGATGCAATAGCAACGTTTAAGAGGCATCTTGACAGAATAGGCAAGGAGTAGAGTGATACAGACTATGTAGAGGCAAAAGGATTTTCTTTTAGAAAGGCATCATGTATTAGTCAGGCTTGGTGAGTCAAAGGGCCTGTTCCTGTGTACTCCTCCTCTTGTATAGGCCTTAATACAGATCATGATTTGATGAATAACTCTTGAACCATTCCAAAATAACGCATTGGGTCAAATTGTGCAGAAGCAGGGCATCTTGTGACATACATCATTATTGAGCTTTTTCTTTGCACCCATCTGTTAAAATGTTTTGCACTGTAACATGTGAGCTGATAACAATGTGATGAGGGCCATCGGGTATCAGGGATCTTAGTGGATGTTAGGGCTTATAGTGTGAGTCCTGACAATTGAGAAATAAATAGGAGAAAGAGTAAGAAGGAGAAGAGTTAAAAATGGACAAATTCAACATCAAATCAGATACAAAAGAGAGATAAAGTGAAGAAAAGCTAGAGTCAGAGAGAAATTAGAAAGAGACTGAAAGGAAAATGGTGGGTGGAGGAAATTAGCTTTTTAAAATCTCGCAGAACAACTGACTATGTACTGGAATGAGTTTCAACATTTAAAATGTGCCCTTTGAGCGATTGGTCAACACTGCATTAACAATGATTGCTTCTGCGGGAATATAATGAATCAAGCTATTGAAACTAATGGGTAGGTTAAAGGTGTGATAACATCTGGGGGAAGCAAATGGTAAAAGCCAGCAAGTTCTGAAGATGAGCAAGCATCCATACATCTCGAGCTCCCTGATCTTGTTGGCTGCTCTGTATTCCTGGTAGTGTGTACCATTGACATGCTCCTAATGTGCCAGTAAGATTTGGTGTGACAAATTTTGCAGCTGCCACGTGTTTAACATTGTTATTTTGAATAAAATGATCCGTGACTTCATTCTTGTAGGCCCAGATATATTACTATGGAAGTGATAATGGCACAAAGAGGCTTTTGGCATTGTTAATACAAAACAATATTCTTCCTTTCATACAGCTGAGAATGTAAGAATTTGTCCATCCTTTAAACCTTTAGGTAAATTGCTCAGGAAGTCAGTGCCTGGGATCCTTGCAGGGGGCAGTGCATGCCTGATACAGACCACCTCCAGTAGCTTCACTGATAAAAGGGAGGGGATAACCCAGCTGAGAGGTGACCTTTTAAACTTCTTCTAATTCAATTTGTAAAATATTTCATTCACTGTGAAGTATTGCACTATCACCCCCCCTCCAGAGATTTATTTTTATAACAAAGCAGACTTGCATTTGAAGTAGAATATTGTTATAAAAATGCTGCCATTTATTATTAATGATCCTATCACACTTAAGTATGGAAATTGATTGTTTCTTCACTCTGTTATGCTCTATACATTTGCCAATATTTGATGAAGTGTAGCATGTTTCAAATTAAGATTTTAAAGGATTTTTGTATGCTATAGATCAGAAATGTCTTGTGATATCAGGGACCTGTTTTAACGCGAGGAGCGTAATGGGTAAAACGAATGAACTTAAGGTCTAAATGTTTGCAAGGAATTTAGATGTGGTATTGATGTAACAAACTATCCCTAAATTAGTCTTCCCTCAATCTTCTCCAGTAGGCGTAGACAAAGGTCATAGGTAGAGGAGGGCACTCACAATGTTAAAATGGCGGTGCAGGCTCATTGGGCTGAAGGGCCTGTTTCTTGTGCTGTATTGTTCTTTGTTTTTTTTTGTTGACCTGGGTTGATGCCCACCTGTGCTGGTACTGCTAGCATTAGTAGAGTGGCCCTTCATGTGCACTAGTAGTTACTAACGCCACTTTGGTGTATCCCTTTTGGGCTTGCCTTTGGAAACCTCTGTTCACATCAATATATTCAGGGGTAGAATAGTGGAACAGTAATTAGCACTGCCACTTCACAGTGCCAGGGACCCAGATTCAATTCCCTGGCTTGTGTCACTGTCTGTGGGGAATCTGCACGTTCTCCCCGTGTTTGCGTTGGTTTTCTCCTGATGCTCCGATTTCATCTCACAGTCCAGAAGACGTGCTGGTTAGGTGCATTGGTCATTCTAAATCCTCTCTCAAGCCTTTCATTCCCAGGTGTAACCCCAAACTGGCATTGGAATGTGGCGACCAGAGGATTTTTGCAGTCACTTCCTTGTACTGTTAATGTAAGCCTACTTGTGACACTAATTAAAAAAAAATTCTACTACCTTATGAAGGACTACTCCTTTCCCACTCCATCCTTGAGAATTGAATCTCCATATCCCTAAAAAAAGGAACACAAAGGATTTTTATGTGACATGGGAAAGTATGAGGTAGGAAGAATTTGGTAGGAAGAATTGAGGTATAGACTATTTTCTAAACAGGGAAAGAATTCAGAAATCAGATTGCAAAGGGACTTGAGAGTTCTAGTTCAGGATTCTCTTGAGGCCAACTTGCAGGTTGAGTTGGTAATTGGGAAGACCAATGCAATGGTAGCATTTATTTTGAGAGGACAAGAATATAAAAGCAGGGATGTACTAAGACTATATAAGGCTGTGGTCAGACCACATTTGAAATATTGCAAGCAATTTTGGGCACCATATCTAAGGAACGATGTGCTGGCCTTGGAGAGGTCCAGAAGATGTTCACAAGAACAATCCTAACAGTGACTCATTAAGACATTTTGAGGACTTTGAGCAGTGACTGAGACGTGGCTAAAGGAAGGGCAGGACTGGCAATTGAATATTCCGGGGTATAATTGTTTTAGGCATGATAGAGGTGGTTTGAGGAGAGGAGGGGGAGTGGCGTTATTAGTTAAGGATCACATCATAGCAGTGCAGAAGGAGGGTGGTATGGCTGGGTTAGGAATTGAGTCGCTATGGGTGGAGTTGAGGAATAGGAAGGGAGAGGTTACTATGTTGGGTGTGTACTACAGACCGCCCAACAGTCGCGTGCCGTGGAAGAAGGGATACGTAAGGAAATTTTAGGTAAGTGTAGGAAGAATAGGGTAGTGGTAACGGGTGATTTCAATTTCCCTGGGGTAGATTGGAGGGTGCCGAGAGCGGAAGGTGCGGACGGGGAGGAATTTGTACAGTGTGTTTTAGAAGGGTCCTTGGAGCAGTATGTGGATAGCCCGACTAGAGAGGGGGCTATACTGGATCTGGTTCTGGGGAATGAGCCAGGGCAGGTGGTTGACGTTGTAGTAGGAGAGCATGTGTCTAATAGTGACCACAACTCTGTCTGCTTTAGGGTATTAATGGAAAAAGATGAAGCCTGCCCTAAGGGGAGGGTGTTAAACTGGGGGAGGGCTACATATAGCCAGATTAGGCAGGATCTTAAGGATACCAACTGGGATAAGCTGTTCGAGGGTAAGTCGACGCTGCACATGTGGGAATCTTTCAAGAGAAAACTAAAATTTTTGCAGGATAGACACGTGCTGGTAAGGAGAAAGGATGGGAAGGGTAGGATTAGAGAACCGTGGGTTACTAGGGATGTTGAGGACTTGGTCAGGAAGAAGCGGGAGGCATACGTTAGATCCAGGCAATTGGGGACAGAGGCAGCGCTGGAAAAATATAGAGAGTGTAGACGGGATCTTAAAAGGGGTGTCAGAAAGGCAAAAAGGGGCCACGAAATGGCTTTGGCAGGTAGGATTAAGGAAAATCCTAAGGCATTTTACTCCTATGTAAGGAGCAAAAGGATGGTTAGGGAGGAGGGGATCTAAGCTTAGAGCCTGAGGGGATAGGGGAGATCCTGAATGAATACTTTGCGTCGGTATTCACCCGGGAGAGGGACCTGATGTCTGATGCCAGCTTTGAGGATTTTGAGGACCCGTTAAAGGAAATAATCATTACGAGGGAAGAAGTGTTGGGGCTTTTAGGTAGCATAAAGACTTATAAAGCTCCGGGGCCTGATGGTATTTATCCCAGGCTGCTAAGGGAGGTGAGGGATGACATTGCTGGGCCTCTGACGCAAATCTTTGTCTCTTCTTTGGACACAGGTGAGGTCCCAGAGGACTGGAGGATTGCAAATGTAGTACCGTTGTTTAAAAAGGGTCAGAGGGATAACCCAGGGAACTATAGGCCGGTGAGCTTGACTTCAATTATAGGTAAGCTAATGGAGAGGATCCTCAGGGACAGGATGTATGAGCATCTGGAGCGCTGCAATCTGATCAGGGATACGCAGCATGGCTTCGTTAAGGGGAGGTCGTGCCTTACGAATCTAGTGGAATTTTTTGAAGAGGTGACAAAAACGGTTGATGAAGGACAAGCCGTTGATGTCGTCTACATGGATTTCAGTAAGGCGTTTGACAAGGTTCCCCATGGTAGGCTGATTAAAAAAGGTGAAGGCGCATGGGATACAGGGCCAGGTATGTAGATGGGTTGAGAACTGGCTTGGGAGGAGGAGACAGCGGGTATTAGTGGAAGGCTCTTTTTCCAACTGGAGGTCAGTCACTAGTGGTGTGCCACAGGGCTCAGTACTAGGACCTCTTCTATTTGTGATTTATATAAATGACTTGGAAGAGGGGGTAGGTGGTGTGATCAGCAAATTTGCTGATGACACTAAGATATTTGGATTGGCGGGGACTGAGGAGCAGTGCCAGGCAATACAACAGGACATAGATAGGCTGGTAGATTGGGCAGATAGATGGCAAATGGAATTTAATCCGGATAAATGCGAGGTGATGCATTTTGGCCGGAATACTGTAGAGGGGAGTTATAGGATAAAAGGTAAAACTATCCGGAGTATAGAGACGCAGAGAGACCTGGGGGTGCAGGTTCACAAGTCTCTGAAGGTGTCAGTACAGGTGGAAAAGGTGATAAAGAAAGCGTATGGTATGTTAGCCTTCATAGGAAGGGGTATAGAATACAAGAGTAGGAGTTTGATGTTGCAAGTGTATAGAACGTTGGTTAGGCCTCACTTGGAGTACTGCGTCCAGTTCTGGTCGCCGTACTACCGGAAGGATGTGGAGTCCCTGGAGAGAGTGCAGAGGAGATTTACCAGGATGCTGCCTGGTATGGAAGGGCTGTCTTACGAGGAAAGGTTGAACGTACTGGGGTTGTTTTCCCTTGAAAGACGTCGGCTGAGAGGGGATCTATTAGAGGTATATAAGATTATGAGGGGTATAGATAGAGTAAATGGTGGTAAGCTTTTTCCACCATTAGAATCGGATAGAACGAGGGGTCACGGCCTTAGGGTGAGGGGGGCTATGTATAAGACGAATATTAGAGGGCATTTTTTCACACAAAGGGTAGTGGGGGTGTGGAATGCACTACCGAGTAAGGTGGTGGGAGCAGGCACGCTAGGGTTGTTTAAGGGTCTCTTGGACAGCCACATGAGCGGTCTGCAGATAGAGGGATATATGAGGACTGTTTAAATACTTTAATTGTTTCCACAGGCTATTCGGTCCACCTTGTTGACCAACAAGGTGCATGCATTCGGCAGGTCGTGCGAGGGCTGCTCCTGGAGGTTACTTCAGGAGTGGCCTAGTGCTTCACGTCGTTAGTGTATGCTTAAACTGGACCATCAGATGGGCAACATGACAGCTCAGAGACTATCGCTGTTGCTGTGCAGACACATGGATTTGGGCCTGTGTCTGCGGGAGTTTGCGCGTTCTCCCCGTGGTTGCGTGGGTTTTCTCCGGGTGCTCCGGTTTCCTCCCACATCCCAAAAATGTGCTCTTAGGCTGATTGGGTAACAAATTGTCCCTATATTGGTCTCTATATGTCATTAAGACGTTAGGATGGCGGCACGGGCTCGTTGGGCCGAAGGGCCTGTTTCCCATGCTGTGTTGTTCTTTGTTCTTTGACTTTGGGTCCATACTGGATGGAGTTTAGAAGGACTGGGGAGGTGGCGGGGGGTGAAATATCATTGAAAGTTACAGAGTACTGAAAGAATTGGATAGAATGGACGTGGGGAAGATGTTCCTGTTAGTAGGAGAGACTAAGATCCGAGGCACAGCCTCAGAGTAAAGGAAATGAGGTGATGATGAATTTTTTTTTCAGGCAGAAGGTAGTGAATCTGTGGAATTCATAGCCTCCACAGATTTTGGTGGCAATGTCATTGAAAGTATTTAAGACAGAGGTAGAAAGGTTCTTGATTGGTAAGGGGAAACATTATGGGGAAAAGGTGGGAAAATGGGTTTAAGAAACACACCAGCCGTGATTGAATAGTGTAGAAGTCTCAATGGACTGAATAGCCTAATTCTGCTCCAATATCTTACAGTCTTTAGAACTGCTTATCTGAGTTGGAAACCACTTTATGTCCCCCCATCTCTCCCACAACTGATTCTCGGAATAATATTTGTAGAAATCAGAAAATCTCCATTCATTTTATGAATTGGTTGTTGTGAGAAAACCACATCCAAGTGAAGATCGAGGGTCAGAATTATTCTGTTTTGAACCTTGTTCTTGGGCCTGATATTTGCCTTTTAGGACGTAGATGAAAGTTCCTGACACTGTGGAATTAGCCTGCAGGCTCTGTCCTTACACTGCTTGAGCCGTGATGAGAGAATAAAAGGGAAAGGCTTGTTTTTATATCTCACTTTTCATAGCGATTCAAAGTCTCCAAAGCACGGTAAAACCAAGAAAATGCATTTTGAATAGAGTCACTGCTGTAATGTTGGAAATAAGAGATATTCCCAGAGATATCACACATAGCAATGTGGTAATGACCAGATAATCTGTTTTATTTGAGTGATGTTAGTTGAGAGATAAATATTGACCAGGACACCAGGAATATCTCCACTGTTCTTGCTCAACATGGTGCCTTGGGGTGTCTTACAATCATCTGAGCAGGCAAACAGGACCTTAATTTAACATTTTATCTGAAAAAATGACACCTCAGTACTGCATTGGAATGCCTACCTTGATGCCTGGCTGATGCCCTGGAGTTTTTAAAGTTTATTTATTAATATTATAAGTAGGCTTACATTAACACTGCAATGTGGTTATTGTGAAAGTCCCTTAATTGCCACATTCTGGTGTCTGTTCAGATATGCGAAGGGACAATTTAGCATGGTCAATGCACCTAATCAGCATGTCTTTCAGACTGGGGGAGAAAACCAGAGAACACGGAGGAAACTCTCACAGACATGAAGAGAAAGTGCAAACTCTGCATGGACAGCAGTCCAAGCCAGGAATCGAACCTAGATCCTTTGCGCAGTGATGCAGTAAAGCTAGCCATTGTGCCATCGTGCCACCTTTACTGGGAGCGGAATTTGAACTTGGATTATTGTGACAAGTAGATGTAACACACTGTGATCATGTGGAGCATTCATAAAGTGCACAGGCATTCTCATTTGTGGGTCCTTAATGCCTGTGGTATTAGGATCGCAAAGCTCAGCAGCAACACTCATTAGTGAGCACAGTTTTGTTGTGCATATGAAGATCCTTTTGTAACACTTTGGGAGTTCCTTTGATTCCATTTTAACATGCACAAAACTCAGAAGTTAAATAAGCATTGTAGGATATTACATTGGATACAACTTTAAATTGCTTTCTGTGCAAGGATGTCCAATATATCTAACTGAAGGGATCTGGTCTACTATTCATCCAGGTCTTTAATTGGATAATTCTCAACAAAGTTAAGTTTGTTGGAGGAACATATCAAAATTATAATGTGCGTTATAGCCCAAATGAGGAGGCCAAATGATTCCCCAATGATACCACTGCCAAGTCTAGCTGTAATGGATTTTGATAAGGTTTTTGGAAGTACAAAGGTATTTATTTGTCACCTGTGTTTTAACAATTTAATGCGTCCATTACAAAGAGACTAGTCTGGCAGGCTTTCCTGTGGTTAAAACAAAAAAAAAGATTCATTTTCATTGAGTTTAAAACCCACCCAGGTAAATATTTACAAAATATTTAACAAGTTAACATGCACTCATTTTACAAGCTACATTGTAGCTAGTTACTTGCCTAACCAAATTAAATTTCCGTGTTGCAAGGTTAAAATAAGAGATTTCTCCATTTATGAACTCATTATTTTGGCTGCGCTAGCAATGTTTCTAGGTTTGTCTCTTGATTCCAAACATGAGTTGAAACTCACGTGTATACAATTGCTGGAGACCATTTCTTTCATATACACAATCTGTCTTTTCCAAAAGTCAATAAGTTTTACAGGAGGTCCTCTTTGATGAAAAATTCTCTGGGTGGGACTTTATGGCCTTGCTTATCCGAAACTGTAAAATCCCGCCTGAGATCAATGGGCCTCTCCATGTGGTTTATGCCCATTCCAATTCCTGTGACAGGCCAGTAAAATTCTGGCCTCTGTCTCTGTGCTAGGTGTTATAATTATCACATTAGTGGCAGAGATTAGTGGCAATAACCTACAAGAGGAGAGAATGGAGAGAGTTTGACTGTCCATTTTGGCAGGCTCTTCCAGACCACTGGCTTATTGTGTTAGAGATTTCAAAATAGTTATTTCGGTCACGTGACCATAATGATTTCAGAGGGATTTATTTATCTAATGTCTGAAATTATAGTTGCTTTTGTTTCATGATTGTTGATGATTCGATTCAGTAATATCCCAGCCGTTAACTCTCTACATATTATCCATCTTGATTGGAAAAGAAAACATCTTTCATATAACTATTATTTTAGAAGACTTTCTGTCTCCGCCAGAGAGGTAATTTTATAGAAATATAAATGTTTCACCTGGTATATTTTTCAGGAAATCCTTTTGACGTCATCTGGTGTGACATTCCTTGAGGGTGTCTGGCAATGTCTGAATTTTTATTCACATTGGAACTTTCCGGAAGCTGACAAACTTGCAACACCAGATGTCAGGTGAGTTGTGGCAACCAACTATAGTCAGTGGGCGAGACTTTATGGTCTCTTTAGTCCCGAAATTGTAAAATATCACCTGAGGTCAATGGATCTTTCCACGGTCCATCCCTCACCTGCTCCAATTCCCATGGCAGGCAGGACGGTAAAATTCTAGCCAGTATCTTCTGGCTTTTTAAAAAGTGATTTTTAAATAGTTTAGCGTATGTTTGTTCATCTGGTGAAAGTACAGATTGATATCAGGCTTTGCTGTGACCAGGTGAGGATAGATTTCCTTCCCTAAATGACAATTAGTGAACCAGATGAGGTTATTCCAACAATGGTTTCATGGTCATCAGTAGATTTGTAATTCCAGATATTTTTTTCACTGAATTCAAATTCACAATCTGTTGTGGGGGGGATTCGAACCTGGATCCCCAGAACAGTAGCTCAGTTTCTGGATTAACACGCAAGCGATAATACTACTAGGCCATCACATCTCCCAGTTACAGGAGATGAATATAATCAGTTAGGACTGTACTATCTGTGTTACCAACACGGGTTATCAAATGGAAAACCTATTCAAATAATAGAAGGATTTAGTATTGGTTACCACATCATCAATGTCTTATTCCTATGCCAATTTCTGGTGACTTTAAGATCTCCTAATATTATCAGTTATAATGAAGTATGAATGATTTTTGTTTACCCTCTTTTGTTCTTCAGCTGGCAGTTCTCTTCATACAGTAAGACGTCTGACAGGTTTAAGTCCAACCAATTTGTTTGATAGTAAACTCACAAGTTTGAGCTTATTACCAAATAAACTGGTTGGGGATTTGAAGCTGATGTTATCAGACTTCTTACTGTGTTTACCCCAGTCCAACACCGGCTTCTCCATATCAGTCCTGTTGATGGCATATTGCAACATATACCATAGGATAAAGTAACTCAATGAGTATTCTTTCTCATCAAAATGGTGATCTTTCTCTTGAAGTTTATAAACGGCATGGCATGTCATCTTGGTTAACAAAAGTCCTTAAAGAGGACTATGAACTTTAGGGCAGTTGAACAGTTAAAACAAAGTATTTTGCGACTGTGCCTGTTCTGCTGCTTGATCTAGATGCCCCTACATTATGCTCAGTGCTTGATAAACTTTAATCAATTTCAATCTGAATGACATCACTTATCAGCATGTTATTTAATTGCAATTTCACTGAGATCAGGAGTTCCTGGTGATAGCCCATGCTGTTTCTTGTGCACAAGCCAATGGAAAAAAAAATATTTTTTACCCTTTGCTTACTACATCTGAAGTATGATGCATAAAAGGGTCAATTTTCAGATCAAGAGGAATTATTGGCTTATCTATGGAAGCTAACTTTTATGTTGAGTGTAAGTAGAAAATATTGGCAAAAAGCATGAATCATAATAATGTGCCATTGATTCTCCACTGATGAAAAGATATTTTGTACATCTATTCATATCTTACATATTGTTGCCAGCATAGAGGCAAGAAATGCAATTGTCTGAAGCTATTATGGTACAGGGAGTCAACCACTTGATGACAGAAAAAATTCTGATCATAGCCCTCATAGCTGAAAATGAGGATACGATGGGAGGAAATATTAAGAGACATACCAAGCATTTCCATCAATCCACTGGCATCAAGAAGTAAAGGGTTGCACCAGTGAAAGATCACAAAGTTGACATGATGTGAACTGACAAAGGGCTGATGAGAGGAAATAAAAAGACAAAATGTGCTGGAAATGCCCAGTTGGTCAGGAACAGAATGAAAATTTCATTTCCATGAATTAACATCAGAATTCCTAAGAAGTTTGTGTAGATCTTTGGTGATGCCACTGCTGGAATACTGTGTGCAATCCTGTTCACCAACTTATAGGAAGGATGTGATTGCAACTCAAAAAGGTGTAGAGGAGATTCATCAGCCTGCCTGGGATGCAAAATTTAAGCTATGAAGAGAGGTTGGATAGGCTTGGGTTGTTTTCATTGGAGCAGAGAAGACTGAGGGGCAACCTAATTGAGATGTACAAAGTTGTGAGGGCCATAGAGTGGATAAGGAGCAGCTGTCACCCTCAACTGAAGGGTCAGATACGAAGGGGATACAAGCTCAAGATGAGAGGCAGGAGGTTTAGGGCATATGTGAAAAAACTTTTTTTTTACCCAGAGGTTGGTGATAGTCTGGAATGCCTTGGCTTAAAGGGTGGTAGAGGTGAGTTGCATCATCTCTATTAACAAGTAATTGGATGAGCATTTGGCATTTCATAATGTTCAAGGCTGTGGACCAAGTGCTGGTTTAAAGTTTATTTGAGTGTTGTAAGTAGGCTTACATTAATAATGCAATGAAGTTACAATGGAAATCTCTAGTCACCACACTTCAGCACCTATTTGAGTACAATGCACCTAACTGACACATCTTTTGGACTGTGGAAGGAAACTGGAGCAAACATGGGGAGAGCATACAAACTCCAAATAGAAAGTCACTCAAGGCAGAAATTAAACCTGAATCCCTGGTACTGTGACGCAGCAATGCTAACCACTGTGCCATCATATTGCCCAATGAGATTAGATGGCACAAACTTGATGGGTCCTTAATTATGCTGGTCGCTTTCCCAAGGCAGCGGGAAGAGTCAATGGATGGGAGGCTGTTTTGAGTGATGGATTGGGCTTCATTTATGATCCTTTGTAGTTTCTTGTGGTCTGCTTTTCCGAGGCAGTGGGAAGTGTACATCCAAAAAACCTGACTGAACAAACTTAAGAAGCGACAGACATACTAAAGAAGGTAGTGTCTGTGAATGGTATTTGAAGAAACTTAACAAAAATGAGATTACCTCCAATTCTGTGCAATCTATTGGCTTGGATAAAGAATTAGTTAAGAGATAATTAAAAGCCAGGATATAGGGATCATGGGTACACATTGACAGGATAGCCACTAGGGCTATAGCATTTCACTATATTTTAAATGGTGACTTAGATGAAGGAATAGATAGCTATGTGTTCAAGTTTGCTGGTTACATAAAGTTGGGTGCTTCAATAAATCATGCTGTTTAAGAGCAGAAATAACAAAGTTACATTAATCATAGAATCCCTACAGTGCAGAATGAGGCCATTTGGCCTATTAAGTCTTCACAGATTCTTACCCAGGCTTACTCAATAATCCTATGAATATACATTGCTAATCCCCCCCCAATTTATATATCTTGGGAGACTAAAGGGAAATTTTAGCATAGTCAATCACCTAACCCAGATATCTTTGGACTATGGGAGGAAACCGGAGTACCCAGAGGAAATACATGCAATCACAAGGAGAATGCGCAAATTCCACACAGACGGTGACCCAAGATTAGAATTGAACCAAGGTCACTGGTGTTGTCTGGAGCAGTGCTAACTAACAGCGCCACTGTAAAAATTTGGCAGTTAGCATTCAAAGTGGAAATCTGAGGCCATCCAATATGGACCTAAGAAAGGTAGATCAGTGCATTTTCTAAACTTTTCTACAGTCATTTCTGGGACATGGGCATTGCTGGCTGGCCAGCAATTGTTGCCCATGAGGAGGTTGTGTTGAGCTGCCTTTTTGAAACGCAACAAGTCCACGTGCTGCATTTCAAGAAGGTAGTTCACCACTATCTTCTCGAGGACGATTAGGGATGGACAATAAATGCTGGCCTAGTCAGTGATGCCTATGTCCCAAAAATGAATTTAAAAAAAGATGAGAAATTATTTGCTGTTTAGAAACAGAGGTATAGCGGCCTCACAAAAGTAATTTAAGGAGGCGAATGACATGTGAACTTCCACTTCAATGGGACTGGAATAAAAAGAATGGTAGTTGTACAGGTCTTTGGTTGGGCTCCATCAGGAATTGGTTCTGGCACTGCACCTTGCAGAAATGCACCAGAATATTATCAAGGCTAAAGGGTTTAAGTTATCAGGACAGGTTGCACAGATTAGATTTATTGTTTTATTTTGTTCTTATTCCAATTCAATCAAATCAAGTCCAACAAGTTGAGACATTCCCGATCCAAGCTGATAAGACAGGGCTCTCACCACTGTCTTGAGCTTGATCTACATGATCTGAGCTGATTGGAGTAGGCATTGCACCTCCTCCAAGACTTGATCTCATTTGCATCTTAGCCAAAAAGCCAAGATGCCGCTTTTAAAAATTGCTTCAAATGAAGCTAAATTGTAACTTAATGACTTTAACCAAGCACAGGATGTCGATACTACACTTAATCTTAGCAAAAGGCCAAGTAGCGATGAGTATTTGCTCAATTTTTTTTCCAATATGGATATTTAAGGGATGATCTAAATGAAATGTTTAAAATGGTTTTGGGGGGGGCGGTGTGGGGAAGAGTTGGAAGTATCGAGAAACACACTAAATTAAGGCTTAGAGCTTTGGGAGATGACATCAGAAAGCTTTTTATCACACAATGAATCATAGAAATCTGCAACTCTCTGCCTCTGAAGACATTATTAAAACGAGGGGTTAAGTAAAATTTTGTTGGACAAAGTTAATAAAAGTTAACCAAGGCAAGTAGATAGAGTTAAAAGGCGGAGCTGAGTGGTATACTCATGTTCTTTTTTGTTTTGCATCAGAGCAGGAAATTCGCCTAGTAATCTTTCTCAATGTTCATCCAGCACCATTGAACAGGTTAACCCATTTAATTAACATTTAACGATGGCACTGCTGCTTCACAGCGCAAGGGGCCTAGGTTAAATTCACCGTCTGCACCTTCCTCCCGTCCCCCGCTGTGTCTGCATGGGTTTCCTCTGGGTGCTCTGGTATTCTCCTACAGCCTGAAAGACGCGCTGGTTAGGTAAGTTTGCCATGCTAGATTCTCCCTTAGTGCACCCGATCAGGCACTGGAGTGTGGTGACCAGGGGATTTTCACAGTAACTTAATTGCAGTGTTAATGTAAGCCTATTTGTTACATTAAGTTTACTCAGTTCACTTTTTATTGTAATAACTAGGCTTACATTAACACTTCAATGATGTTACTGTGAAAATCCCCTAGTCGCAAAATTCTGGTGCCAGTTAGAGTTACACTGAGGGAGAATTTAGCATTGCTGATGCATCTAACCAGCACATCTTTTGGACTGTGGGAGGGAACCAGAGCACTCGGAGGAAACTCATGCAGACATGGGGAGAACGTACAGAATCTGCACAGTGACACACACCAGGACCCATGTTCCTGGCCTTATGAATCAATTGTGCTAATCACTGTGCTACCATGCCACCCTAATAAAACAAATAATAAATTGCTGTATGTATAGCTTTGTTCTGTACAAATTGATTGAGGTTGATTTGACTACATGCTAATAATGTCCGCAAACAAGATGCACAACTCCCCGCTATGTGGTTCTGTCATAATCCCTGGGAACAAAAGCTGAAAATGTCCTTCTTTAATCGATAAAATTGGAAATATTTGCATAATGTTGTTATGGATTATCTGGTAGCTGTCACCAGAGACACCACAGTACTAAAACATGATGCAGGTTTATTAAGAAGGTATTGCCTATTCCAGGTCTAGTTTGGAAGAGCCACAAAAGCCCATGAAGCTCTAATTATTACATTACAGGTCGTGTGATATTATACCAGAAGAGATACAATCACTTTAAATACATAAGAAAAAGGAATGGTTATAGCATAAAGTAAGTGACGTAAGGTTGAGCCTCCTGCTCTGACCCTCTTACTTGATGGAAGAACTTTGAGAACTGCACACAGATGCCAATGATCCATTTGATAATGTTTGCAATATTTTGCTGATCAACTTTAACATTTAGATGTGGGAACATTGCAAATACCATTGGAGCTGAATGAAGGGTCGCTGTATACTGCTTTGAGAGTGTGACTCATTTGGAGAGAGGCACTTAAGTTTAACATGTCAAAGTCTTTTAAAAAAAACCTCAGCAAGTTTTAAAAAGTGTTCAGTTTTGGATCTTACTCAATATGAACATCGATGCGTTTTCATGGAAACAGTTCTTCCCTGGAGTTGCAGGATTGACACTCCAAACAGATGTCAACCATTATGATTAGGACTTTACCTCTCTGGAAAATGTCCCGTAACATTTGGTCTGATATTATTAGCTAAAATATCAATACAGCATAAATTGGCAATAGACTAGCTGATGAAGAATGCAGAAATACTACAGTGATGCATCAAGGGATGCTTTTGGATTTGGGGTTAAAACTTATTATTGATAGTGTGTGTACGGAGAATTCACTTCACGTTTGATGGTTTTGATTGATCCTGGAATGAAGAACTAAATTATCAAATAGGAAGAGTTTCATTCTTAAATTGAAACCTATCTTTAAATAAACTAAATGTTGACTAAGATTCATCTCGTAGGTAATGGGGAGTTAATAACCTATGCCCAAATTGAGAGACTTAGTAGCTCTATAAATTTTGCATTCCAGAACTTACCTTTGAATGCCACTTTTGTGGCATCAAATAGGCTATCATGAGGAAATATATGTGACTTTATAACTATATCAATTTTATTTTAGCTGGGGCTATTGCAACCATTGAGTTTTATTACATCGAATTTCTTTATAGAAAGCAGTTTTTAACCTCTTTCTAGAAAATTTGGTCTGTTCTTTTGAAAATTCTATTACCATGAACTAAAATCAGAAATTATAGTCAAGCAACACTTCCAACAAACATATATTTTAATGGCTTGTCACAGAGATAGTTCAAGTTTCCAGCATTCTGACTTTTTAATGAGAAAATAAATCAATTTTACTATGTTTCTATGAATCCCTAGACTTCATTGCTGGTAACTGGGTTACATTTTCTCATTCATTTCTTTCATTTCCAAGCTGACAATTTTAAAATATGTTTATATTAATAATTGTGAGGAGATCTCCTGAGATAGTTCAACAAGTTTACCCATACGAATCAATGAAGCAGTTTTGTGTGATCTCTGGTCTATGGCAAAGTCAATTGATCCAAGGCAGCAGCACCCCTGGCTAAAGCTGGGAAATTGGCCAAAAGTTCAAACTCCTCTTTATTACCTGGCAACCCCTGTTGGAAAGCATTAGGTGAAATTTGATTATTTTTTTGACTTGATTTATTATTGTTATATGTATTAACATACAGCAAAGAGCATTATTTCCTGCGTGTTATACAGACAAAGCATACAGGTCATAGAGAAGGAAATGAAAAAGATCGGAATGTAGTGTTACAGTCATATCTAGGGTATAGAGAAAGATCAACTTAAGTAAGGTAAGTCCATTCAAACTCTGACAGCAGCGAGGAAGAAGTTGTTCTTGAATTGGTTAGTATATGACCTCAGATTTTTGTACTTTTTCCCAATGGAAGAAGGTGGAAGAGACCATGTCCGGGATGCGTGGGGTTCTTAATTCAGCTGGCTGCTTTTCCAAGGCAGCATGATGTGTGGGCTGAGTCAATGGATGGGAGGCTGATTTTGGCCAGAAGTTCAAATGCCACTTCATTATCCGGCAACCCCTGTTGGAAAACATTAAATGATATTGAGGCAACCTGGCCTATAATGGATTTCCCCCAACCCCTACTGCTAAATGACCCAAGAGTGCTCCCACATGAATAATGGCCACTGGGCCAAGATGCCATAGAGCCTTCAGCTTACATAGAACAGTTATGATACCTACAGGAGAGCAAAGAGAGAAATGGCGAAGATATCAATTTAAACTAGAAAGAAGTAAAGATTATTTTGAAACACATAGGAAGGGAGTTCAGCAGAGTCAACGCTGGACTCAGCTTCTATGGCTCAATAAATTTTCCAAATAAGAAATCATCAACAGACAATAATATCTTTTGAAGCCTTTGGAAATTATTTTGGCCATAGGATGAATGTAGATATTAAATAGGCGCTCATAAGAAAGGTTAAACTTAGTGGCCAATATCTGAGGCTAATTGAGATTTTTCATGGTTTGAATGTGCCTAGTGTTAGCCAGAAACCTGAAATGTTTAGTGCTCAAATGTTGATTAGAGGCCATTATCCTGAAGCAGTATGTCTGATATCTTCATGGTATATGCTTCTGCGTCACACACAGCAGCAAATTTCAGGTTGACCCAGGAACCAAATGGGGGTGCATGAGGGCTGGAGGTACTTGCAGAGGAGGTTTCCTCATGGCCTGTCCTGTTCTCCTGCAGTGACTGGCCTCAACTATGTCCTCCCCATGTTCCAGACCACTGGGGATTACTGCGCAAACACTAATTTTTCTCCAGCTGAATCCACTATGGCACAGTGTTTAGCATTACTGTCTCGGCAGTGTCAGGTACCCGGGTTCAATTCTGGCCTCGGGTCACTGTCTGTGTGGGGTTAACACATTCTCCCTGTGTCTGCATGGGTTTGTTTCAGATGCTTCAGTTGTCTCCCACACTCCAAAGATATCAGATTAGGTTGATTGACCGTATATATAAAAAAAAAAGTCCCTTGGTGTGAGGGAGACCAGCAGAGTAAATATGTGGGGTTACAATGATAGGGCTTGGGTAGGATTGTTATCAGTACAGGTTCAAAGGGCTGAATGGCTTCTTCCTACACTGCAGGGATTCAATGAAAGTAGATTAGCACAGCACATGCTTTCGGTAAAAGCCTCAGAGCGTTTTCAGAATAAATATTGCTCAAGCATTCGTAATGTCTAAAGAAAATATCATAGAAAGTCTCATGATGAGCTTCAGAAATCAACATGACCGTTCCAGCAGCACTGATTATCAAGTAGTGAGTGTTCCTGTCAGTATTGAGTAGCCTGTTAAACAGCACTTCAAATTGCCATCAACATGATGTTTACTCCTCACAGTTAGGAGAGGGTGTTACTCGATGCTAGCCACAAAAATGCCATGCAGCCTCTTTAATGAGCACTGGCAGATGTTTTAAGTGACATTCAGCTATTAAACAAAGCTCCAGGCAGCCAGCCTTTCCTTGCACTGACTTCAACTCCTTTCGAAAGATGATGTCTTGCACTAAACTAGTGTTTTAAGCTTAAGACTGCATCGTGGCAACCACTTTACCACTTAAGTGCCTGAAGTATTCAACATAAATCACCCCTCACTCACCCATCCCTATATAATCTTCTGCTTTTTCCTGATTTTTGTATAAAGGTATTTCAGGAAAGCTGGATCTTGGAAATGGATTAAGCTGAGTAGTATCTTCTCTATCCTTCAATGATATGCTATAAAACGTAACTCTAATCCCATCGATACATCTTTCAGCCCCTTTCATGCTCATGGCTTATCTAACTTCCACTCAAATGCATTTGTGTTACTTATCTCAAATACTCCTCATAGTGAGTGTTAACAATGGTTGATTGTGTTGTTATAAGTACACAAATGATGGGCGTTGTTTGATTTACAACTGAAGATGTCGCATAAACTAGGAGGGCAGGAATGGTGGTAGCTGGGAGGTAACGACCTATAATGCTGCATACTGTGAACAAGATGTAGAGATGCCGGCGTTGGACTGGGATAAACTCAGTAAAGTTTTGCAACACCAATTTTAAATCCAACCAATTTATTTGATAGTAAATCCGCGAGCTTTCGACACTATGTTGTGCCTTCGTCAGGCAAATGCAGTGTTCTGATCTGCAGAGGCACTCATATCCACACAGTTACAGATTGCTGATTAGAATGCGAATCCTTATATCTAACCTGCTATTCAAGTGTTAAAGTGGCTAACAATGTGTGTGAAGTGAATCCTGAGCATTGGTTAGAGAATTGTGTATTTTCTCCAGACAGCACAGTAAGTGAGGTTTTTTTGCTAATCCAGGCAAGTTACGGGGGTTACAGATAGTGTGACATGAAGCCAAGATCCCTGTTAAGACCGTCCTCGTGTGCGGAACTTGGCAATCAGTCTCTGCTCAGCAACTCTGCGCTGTCGTGTGTCACGAAGGCCCCCTTGAAGAACATTTACCCGCAGGTCGGAGGCCGAATGCCCATGACTGCTGAAGTGTTTGCCCACAGGAAGGGAACTGTTTTGCCTGGTGATTGTTGAGCGATGCTTATTCATCCGCTGTCGTAGTGTCTGCATGGTCTCTCCAATGTACCATGCTTCGGGACATCCTTTCTTGCAACGTATTAGGTAGACAACGCTGGCCGAGTTGCAAGAGTACGTACCGTGTACCTGGTGAATGGTATCCTCACGTTTGATTATGTCGTCCATGTCTATGATCTGGCATGTCTTGCAGAGGTTGCTGTGGCAGGGTTGTGTGGTATTGTGGTCACCATTCTCCTGAAGGTTGGGTAGTTTGCTGCGAACAATGATCTGTTTAAGGTTGTGCAGTTGTCTGAAAGCAAGAAGTGGGGGGGTGGGGATGGCCCTAGCGAGATGTTCATCATCATCAATGACATGTTGAAGACTCCGGAGAAGATGTCGTAGCTTCTCCGCTCCGGGGAAGTACTGGACAACAAAGGGTACTCTGTCCACCTTGTCCCGTGTTCGTCTTCTGAGGAGGTCAGTGCGGTTTATCGCTGTGGCACGTTGGAACTGTCGATTGATGAGTCGAGCGCCATATCCTGTTCTCACGAGGGCATCCTTCAGCGTCTGGAGGTCTCTGTCACTATCCTCCTCATCTGAGCAAATTCTGTATACAGAGGGCTTGTCCATAGGGAATGGCTTCTTTAACGTGTCTAGGGTGGAAGCTGGAGAAGTGGAGCATTGTGAGGTTATCTGTCGGTTTTCAGTACAGTGAGGTGCTGAGGTGACCGTCCTTGATGGAGATGCGTGTGTCCAAGAATGCAACTGATTCTGGAGAATAGTCCATGGTGAGTCTGATGGTGGGATGGAACTTGTTGATATCATCATACAGTTGTTTCAATGATTGTTCACCATGAGTCCAAAGGAAAAAGATGTCATCAATGTATCTAGTATACAACCTTGGTTGAAGATCTTGTGTAGTGAAAAAGTCTTGTTCGAACCTGTGCATGAAGATGTTGGCATACTGAGGTGCAAATTTGGTCCCCATGGCTGTTCCATGTGTCTGGATGAAAAGCTGATTGTTGAAGGTGAAGACATTGTGGTCCAAGATGAAGCGGATGAGTTGTAAAATTGCATCCGGAAACTGACAGTTGTTGGCATTGAGTACTGAGGCAGTTGCAGCAATACCATTGTCGTGGGGGATGTTGGTGTAGAGCGCCGAGACGTCCATTGTGACAAGGAGTGTCCCTGGTTCAACTGCTCCATGTGTGCTGAGTTTCTGTAGGAAGTCCGTAGTGTCAAGACAAAAGCTGGGGGTTCTTTGTACAATGGGTTTCAGGATGCCCTCGATATAGCCGGAGAGGTTCTCACACAGGGTCCCATTGCCCGATATGATGGGACGGCCAGGTATGTTTGCCTTGTGTATCTTTGGGAGGCAGTAGAGATCTCCAATGCGGGGAGTACGTGGAATGAGAGCCCGGAGGGTGTTCTGAAGGTCTGGATCAAAGATTTTGATCGGAGTGTTGAGTTGACGAGTGTGTTCTTTGGTCGGATCTGCTGGTAACTGTCTGTAGTGTTTCTCATTGTTTAGTTGTTGGTACACTTCTTCACAGTAGTCCGTTCTGTTCAGTATGACGGTGGCGCCTCCTTTGTCTGCTGGTTTGATGACAATGTTGCGGTTGGTCTTGAGAGCACGGATGGCCTTGCGTTGTGCTTGGGTGATGTTCGGGACTGTCTTGTAAGTGCGGTTGATAAATCTGGTGTTCACGCACCTCCTGATGGCTTGGGCATACATGTCCAGTCGGGGGCAGCGGCCTTCCGGAGGAGTCCAATTGGATTCATTCCTCTTCGGTTGCTGCACTGCGGATCCCTCTGTCGGCTGTTCTGGTTCATTAGCTATCTCATTGAGTCTGCTATTGGCCTCTTGGGGTTTGTGGAAGAACTCACGCAGCCTCATTCGCCTGATGAATTCCTCTGTGTCCGCTGCAAGACTGATGGGGTCCATTTTGGTGGTGGGACAGAAATTGAGCCCTCGGCTGAGAACTTCGATTTCCTCTGATTGAAGTGTGTAGTCTGACAGGTTAACAATGGACCTCCCTGCGGTAGTGTTGTCTTCTACTGTGGTGCCAAGGGAGGCTTGGTTGTTGCTGGTGGCGATGCCGAGTTTTTCAAGTTTCCTGTTCTTGGTGTGCATGTAAATGGTGTAGTTTCTTTGTCTCATCTGCTTGGCAAAGTTTCGCATCTGATCTGCGTCCTGAGCGCAAGTTGAGAATATGTATTCCATTTTACTTTCCAGGATGCGGCGTTTGCTATAGAGCTGGTGTATGAGGTGATTGAGGAGCGTGAGAGAGGTGCGACGGCAAAGCCTCTCAGTGTAGTCTGTGTTATAGGTTGACCTGAGTGGGTTCGTGATCTTGGCTTCATGTCACGCTATCTGTAACCCCTGTAACTTGCCTGGATTAGCAAAAAACCTCACTTACTGTGCTGTCCAGAGAAAATACACAATTCTCTAACCAATGCTCAGGATTCACTTCACACACATTGTTAGCCACTTTAACACTTGAATAGCAGGTTAGATGTAAGGATTCGCATTCTAATCAGCAGTATGTAACTGTCTGTGTGGATATGAGTGCCTCTGCAGATCAGAACACTGCATTTGCCTGACGAAGGCACAACATAGTGTCGAAAGCTCACGGATTTACTATCAAATAAATTGGTTGGATTTAAAATTGGTGTTGCAAAACTTTACTGAGTTTACTGTGAACAAACCAGGGAAAAGACCTGTGTTTCACCATCCGGCTTGGATCCATTTAACAAGGAGTTCCATGTACCAATCATTCTCTGCGTAAAGAGCTATCAGCTGAATTCCCTATTGCATGTATTAGTGACCATCTTACATTTACAGTTTTGCCTGTAAGTGGAAACATTTTCTTTGTTTATTCCCAATCAATCTCTTTCATAATCTGAAAAACCTCTGTCATCTGAGGAAAAATGCCCAACCGCTTCAGCTTCTCCTGATAAATACATTCTCTCAATTCTGGTACCATTGTTGTGAATCATTTCTGCTTTCTGTAGTGTCCTTTCTATAATATGGAATATAATATATAATATGTCCTTTTATAATAAGAACAGTGCAGTAGCTCTGTGGTTAGCACTGCTGCTTCACAGCTCCAGGGACCTGGGTTTGATTCCTGGCTTGGGTCTGTGTGGAGTTTGCACATTGTCCTTGTGTCTGCACGGGTTTCCTCTGGGTGCTCCAGTTTCCTCCCACTGTCCAAAAATGTGTGGATTAGGTTGATTGGCCATGCTAAGATTGCCCCTTAATAGCCTGAGAAGTGTAAATTAATGAGATTATAGGGTGAATGTATAGGAATATGGGGATAGGGCTTGGATGGGATTGTGGCTGATGCAGACGGAATGGGCCGGATGGCTTCTTTTTGCATCGTAGAAACTCTATGATACTACAAATGTGTACAGTTGCCTAATGCAAAGTTTAACATGACTTCTGCATTCTGATTCTATTTCTCTCAAAATGACGACTCATGCTTAACTTCCTATCTTGCATTACAATGGCTGATGATTGTTTAAATGTGTATCCCTAGATCTCATTGCCCTTCTACCAAAAGTAGTATGTAGCTTCACTGTACATTGTACTAAATTACACACTTCATTGAAAATAATTTGCCAATTACATACTCTTTCTGCCAGTTTATCTATGTTCTCTTTTATTCTGTTATTCTCTTTTATTTCTTTGTTAACCAACTCCTTAATTTGGACGAAAACTCTCATGGCTGGGATTCTCCAGTGCCCCTGAAATGAATGGAGTTCGTAATCTGATTTCTTTTATTTGATTTATTATTGTCACGTGTATTCGTCTACAGTGAAAGAGCATTGTTTCTTGCATGATACAAAGCATACTGTCCATCGAGAAAGAAAAAGAGGATGCAGAATGCAATGTTACAGCCAGAGCAAGAGGGCAGAGAAAGAAGAGATTGAATTGAAGCATTGTTAGAGTTTAAAAGATTTTGGGGTAATTCTCCTCTGCCGTCCACCATTGCGAGTCGTAGCAGGTGAGGCACGGTCCATCCAAAGGTCCATCGACCACTGGGCGTGATTCTCAGTTTTAAGATGTGCGCAGCCAGAGAAGAGCTTTAAAAGAACGAGAGTAAAAGATAGAATTAGAGGGTATGCTGGATACAGTTTGCAAGGAGTCAAACTGGCACCATCTTGGATATGTTTTGGCTCGAATGCCAAATTCTCTATTGCAATGGGATGGGCAAGGATAAGATCAGAGAATCCTGCCCTGAGTGCCCTTCACAAATTTTGAAATTGTATTTCCGAATTCTGCATCCAAATCATTAATGCGGATTATAAACAACTGTGGTCTGAATACCTGTGGAACACTACTTCCTGCCTTTAGCCAGCCTGAGTTGTTTCCCTTAACCCCTACCTACTGTTTTCTGTTCTGTAACCAGCTTTCTATCCATTCTACCAAGGCTATCTGTCCCCTGATTCCTACAGATTATTGTCTGCATTTGGCTTCCTTCAACACTTTGATATAACGGCTGCTGTTTTTCAAAAAAAAAAATTAGCGGCGAAAGTTATGCAAAGCTTTACACTAAACAAAAATAGGCAATAGGTTTCAGCACTCTTTTGGTATAAGCGACCTCATTAGGAAAGCTTTTTCCTGACAATAGCTTATCCCCTGCAGCCAATTCTGCACTTCATTGTAATTAAATCCCAATGTTCACCAGGGGCTCTAACCAGTTCACATCTCCCAGTATCGCTATCCAGGTACCGCTGCAACTAATTCTGAGTGTACATCTACATCATTATCTCCTGGTGAACTCTGACATGTACTGCTTTGGAGGCCCACATGAAAGTGCTTCCTCTTCACTCTGGCGCTGGGAGTCTGGGGGATTGTGAAGCACAGCAAATCACACAGGACTCACAATCAGCATCATCCCCTTTGAAGCCTCTTTCAGCTGGGAGGACATGAATGATTCATTTTTCTTTCAGCACACAGCAGAGAGAGGGAGAGAGAGAAAGAGAGAGGGAGAGGAAAAAAAAAGCAAAGCATGTGTATATTATTGGCTATCGCATATCCCATATGCTTCTGAGTTAAGAAAATTGAGCACAACAGTTTTTTTTCCACCATTGAGTCAATCCCCATAAATAAAACCTTTTTTCTTAATGTTGAATCAGTAATTTTGTTTTAGTGTTCCAAATACATAAATTTATGTCCAAAATTTGCGATATACAGTAGAATCATGCAATGAGTTTAAAAATCGAATGAAGAATCTGGGGAAAAATACATTTGATAAATCTTTAATTATTATTTCCTCGAGTTAGCAAACTTCAGAAAATATTGCATAATTATAGCTTTAAAAAATACCTCTGTTTCAGAAAAAAATCAAACTTCCCTTAAATCAAAAGGTGGCTAACACGACGACCAAACTTCACCTCATCAAGAAAAATAAATGTTCGGCAACTAATATTATATTGTTATGATAAAATGAATCATGCATTTAATTTGGAAAGTAACAGTACACTATACATTCTCAATAGAGGTTTTTCTTTCCCCCACATAAAATCTTTTCGAATTGCAGAAGGATTCTCTGACAGCTCTTGCAAAGACTTCAGATGTCTTTTGTCACCCAGTGCACACTCTGTTATGCATTTTCTTGCTCTCTAAGGCAAGCAGGATCAAAATCTTAGACATTTGTAAATGTGTTTTCGGCTGAGATCAAAATGCAGTCTTGGGAATTGCTGTAGGAAAAAGAATAGCAAACTGATAGCTCAGACATTTGTTTAAACAACAGAGCATATGACTTGATATCTTTGTCCTGAAGCTCACTTACAATAGTTACATGGCCTGTGTAAAAAGTGACCATACAAACCCAGGCTGAGGTCTAAAATTCATAGAAACACAGGAACAGAAAATAGGAGCAGGAGGAGGCTGTTTGGTCCATTGAGCCTGCTCCACCATTCATTACAATCATGGCTGATCATCCAACTCAATAGCCTAATCCTGCTTTCTCCCCATAATGTTTGATCCCATTCACCCTCAAAAGCTATATCCAACTGCCTCTTGAATATTTGTAATGTTTTTATCCAAAACGCAATTTAACCTCCATTAGAATACTCTACAGAATAATAACAACTTTCTGAGCAGTACATCAAGACATATCAGACATTCACAAGACCATAGAACTAATGAAAATGAACATAAACTGAAAACTTGAAGGTAAGAAGCATATGATCACTGTGAAAGGGAAGCTTTAATTTGGTGTAAATTTGTCGTAATAAAGAACACAAACAGCTTCTTACCTGGATGATATTCGATCTTGAACAATATTTAAATCACCTCAGTAGGTATAACTTAAAATAGTCTTTCTAATAATAAAGATGTGGGCCAAGCTTCTGAATTGAAGCAGAAGACTTCACCCGGGGCGGCATAGTGATTAGCGCTGCTGGCTCACAGCGCCAGGGACCCGGGTTCGATTCCTGAATTGGGTTTCTGTCTGTGGAGCTTGCATGTTTTCCCTGTGTCTGTGTGGGTTTCCTCTGAGTGCTCTGGCTTCCCCCCACAATCCAAAAGATGCGCTGGTTAGGTGCTTTGCCAAGCTAAATTCTCCCTTAGTGTATCTGAACAGGCACTGGAGTGTGGCGACTGGGGGGATTTTCACAACAATTTCATCCAGTGTAAATGTAAGCCTACTTGTGATACTAACGAATACATTACAAATAATCAGAAGCTGTCCTTTAATTGCAAACAAAGAAAAGAAAGGCTCATTCTTTTGGGATTGAGTTTCGCTTTACATCCATTTCTCAAACTACATTGAAAAGGACAAGTTTTTGATCTTGATGATGATGATGATATCCAATACTTGACAGAGCTAGGAAACCAATGAGAAGTGAATATTGTCCTATGATTGCCTGAACAGGGAAATCCAGTGTGGGAAGTAAATTGAGGCAGAGGTGAAACATATGGCAGCTATAAGAGACAAGATTGGACAGATCATAATCCATTGGGCAATTATTTTGGAACAAAGGTAAGGCATAGGCTGGTAACATATGACAGAAGCTTTTGCCTCTTGTTGTCTTCATAAATGTATTGATGCATTTTTCAGGAAAATATTGCTTGCTGTCTTCACCCTCATATGAAATGCCTATTAGCAATGGCATAGAGTCTTATCATTGTGACCCTGATGTTTTATCTAACAGGTCATACCAAGAGTTGAGGTACAAACTCCGGAGTTGTGTGGTATTTCTCAATTATACTTCCAACTAGCAGCTCACATGGGGAAAAAGAAGGGAAGTAACAAAAGGAGGCACTTCCTTTTGTGTCAAATACAGAGTCAATACAAAAAATTAGATTTAACTGGAAGTAAATCTTCAAGATAAATAAGTTCAATGGATAAGGCTGATGTGGTGGCACAGTGGTTAGTACAGCAGCCTCACAGTGCCAAGGACCGGCCATGGGTGAATCTCTGTGTGAGTTTTCTCCAGGTGTGCCAGTCTCCTTCCATAGTCTAAAGATGTGCAGATTAGGTGGATTGACCATGGCAAATTGGCCCCTAATGTCTGTAAATTAGACATTAGGTGGAGATGCCGGCATTAGACTGGGATAAACACAGAAAGAAGTCTCTCAACACCAGGTTAAAGTCCAACAGATTCATTTGGTAGCAAAATCCACTAGTTTTTGGAGCGCTGCTCCTTCGTCAGGTAAATGGGAGTTCTGTTCATAAACAGGGCATTTAAAGACACTAACACAATTTACAAAATAATGGTTGGGATGCGAATCTTTATATAAGTAATCAAGTTTTAAAGATACAGATGATGTGAGTGCAGAGAACGTTAACCACAGGGTTAAAAAGACTTGTATTGTCTCCAGACAGGACAGTTAGTGAGATTTTGCAAGCTCAGACAAGTCATAGGGGTTTCAGATAGTGTGACATGAACTCAAGATCATGTGTGCAGAACTTGGCTATCAGTCTCTGCTCAATGACCCTGCGTTGTCGTGTGTTGAAGGCTGCCTTGGAGAACACTTGATCAAAGATCAGCAGCCGAATCCCGTGATCACCGAAGTGCTCCCTGAGAGGAAGAGAACACTCTTGCTTAGTGATTGTCGAGCAGTGTTCATTCATCCATTGTCATAGCGTCTGCATTGTCTCCCCAATGTACCAGGCCTCGTGACATCTTTACATGCAGAGTATCAGGTATACAATGTTGGCTGAGTTGCAAGAGTATGTACTGTGTACCTGGTTGGTGGTGTTCTCGTGTGAGATGATGGCATCTGTGTCGATGATCTGGCACATCTCGCAGAGGTTCCAGTGGCAGGCTTGTGTGGTCTCGTGGTCACTATTCTCCTGATGGCTGGGTGGTTTGCTGGTCTGATCTTCGGGTCAGCATTCTCCAAGGTGGCCTTCATGACACACGACAACACAGAGTTGCTGAGCAGAGACTGACAGCCAAGTTCCGCACACACGAGGACAGCCTCAACCAGGATTTTAGGTTCGTGTCACATTATCTGTAACCCCTGTGACTTGCATGGGTTTGCAAAATCTCACTATCTGGAGACAATACACATCTCTTTAACTTGTGCTTAACTCTCCCTATTCACATTGTCTGTACCTTTAAGACTTGATTACCTATAAAGATTCTCATTCCAACTATTATTTTGTAAAATTGAGTTTGTGTTTTCGTATGCCCTTTGTGAACAGAACTCCCATTTACCCGGCGAAGGAGCAGCACCCCAAAAGCTAGTGGATTTTGCTACCAAATAAACCTGTTAGACTTTAACCTGGTATTGTGAGACTTCTTTCTGAATTAGACATGGTAATTATGTGGAGTTACAGAGATGGGGGGAGGCAGTAAGCCTGGGTCAGATGTTCTGTCAAAGAGTATCTTCTTGAAATGTGTGCGTCCGTGTGTTCACACAATACTCCAGTTGTGGCCTCAGCAATGTCCTTTATAACTGGGAACAAGGTCCCTATCCCTATACTTAAATCCTATTGCTAAGAAGGCTGGCATAGTGTTTGCCTTCTATGTTGCCATTACTGTATCTGTACATTACTGTACCTATGCATTTACTTTCAGTGACTGATGCATGAGGACACCAAGATCTCATTGAGTATCTATCTCTCGTGGTTTACACCCATTCAAATAATAACCTACCTTCCTATTTTTGCCACCAAAGTGGATAACCTCACATTTATCCACATTATACTGCATCTGCCACTCACTCAGCCTATCCAAATCGCACTGAAGCAACTCTGCATTCTCCTGACAATTCATCCTTCCACCCAACTTAGTATCATCTGCAAATTTGGAGAAAATACATTTAGTTCCTTTGAGTACCTCATGAGTAATTCAACTCTAGGTGTGATCTATTGGACTGAAAATAGGGTAGCACAGTGATCAGAACTCTGCCTCACAGCGCCAGGAACCCGGTTTGATTCCTGACTTGGGTCACTCAGTGTGGAGTTTGCATATTCTCCTCATGTCTGCATGGGTTTCCTCTGGGTGCCCCAGTTTCTTCCCACAGTCCAAAGTTGTGCAAGTTAGATGGATTGGCCATGCTAAATCTAATGTTCTGGGGAACTGGGTTCGAATCCTGTCATGGCAGGTGGTGGGATTTGAATTCAATGAAAAATATCTGGAATTAAGGATCTACTGATGACCAGGAAACCATTGTCGATTGTCGGAAAAACCCATCTGGTTCACTAATGTCCTTTAGGAAGGAAATCTGCTGTCTGTGCTCGGATTGGCCTACATGTGACTCTAAAGCCACAGGAATGTGGTTGAGTCTCACCTGCCCTCCAAAGCAACTAGGGAATGGGTAATAAGTGCTGGCCCAGTAGCCATACCCATGTCCCATGAGTGAATTAAAAAAAAATTGTCCCTTGGTGTCAGGGTAACTAGCTCTGGATAAATGCAAGGGTTATGAGGATAGGGCCTGGGGGCTGATTGTGATTGTGCAGGCTTGATGGGCCAAATGGCCTCCTTCTGCACTATGGGGATTCTATGATAGGAATCACAATCAACCAGTATTGCCATTGTTAATATAAATATTCCATATGAGGGTCAAGACAGTATATTCAATGGCTTACATTTACACCATGGAGTATTGCAAATAAAATGCAATTCTGGAATTTAATGCAGAGTTAATTTCTGTGTGTCACTGTAAAAGAATGGGAATTCGGCCCATTATCTCTATGCTGGGTCTGAACACTATATAGTAAACTGCAGCCTGCATGCTAATAGGCACACTCTTTACTGTTCTATCCAGCTAGCCAGAAGGATTTTGCAAGGTTGTCCCATGACCTAAATCTTTCTGTTGGCATGGAACTGCTTGTGATGCCAATTACCTCTGACATCTAAGGGGGGAATACTTGGGACAGGCATCATAAAACTGCAATGTTTGCTGACAATGTTGCCCCTTTCATAAACAAACCTGAAGGTACCACTTCCTCATCTAATGCCGCTAGACACCTCCAGCAAACTTTCAGGTTACAAAATAAATTGGGACAAGACAGAGACGCTTTTCCAATATATGACCTGTCACCGGAGCCAACTGCCTCAATTCCAATTTTAATTGGCTTAGTCAGAGGAGCAAATTACTGGGCATCAGTGGTTTTGAAGGAAGAGTTAGCAGGGGCAATTTGGCCTCCCTTCTGGGAGACAATGACAGTGGGTCTTCTTTAACCTACCAGGGGCCACACTTGTGTGGCACAGGAAAGGATCCCCTGCCAGTCAAATTCCATTTCCCTCCCCCATGGATTGACCTTGTAAACCTGAACCAAATGAGAGGCAGGCAGGACATGAAAAATGAAGCAGATGAGTTCAGTCCCTTAACTGAGAGTCCAGTGCTCTTGTGCTGTAGTTATTGGGCCGCATGAGCCTTTCATTTCTGAGTTTCTTGACAAAGCTGACAGGATAAAGTAGTCAGGATGGAATAGTGTCGGTTAGATGTGTAACTGTGCAGGTTTGACATTCCACTGTACCATCAAACTACATTTCAGTTGCTGTTGCTGTCAACATTGGCAACGTTTTGACAAGCTGCTGGATTAGAGTGGATTAGAAATGTGTGAAGGTTGCAATGAGCATCCACTAAACAGAAGAACGTAAGGGAAGGAGACACTTCCATTTTTTCTCACAAGCACTTCATGACCTGTTTACCATTCAAATGAATCCAAGAATACAGCAGTTAGATTTTGACGTGTTTCAGTGATAACTTCCTAGATGAAATTTTTGATTCTATCTTGTAAGGCATTGAAAGATACAGAAAATTCTCTGATATTCCACTTCAAAATGTATAGCTAGCAGATAAGTAGTTTTACAAACGATAACTAAGAGTTAAGCTTTCAAGAACAAAATTAGTTTTCCTTTGGAGAATTAATACATCAGAGAAAGATCTGGCAAAAAGGCAATCTACATGTTAGCATGTTTGAGGCCTTTCAAAATCATATCTCATTTGCAAATTTGTCAGGGACCTGAAGAGCAGGGTTTATTTGGTAGTCTGATGGCTATAATCTGAGATGACAGGTTTTCTGAGTGGATCATTCTGCTTTGGGAAGACAGTATGACGTTATTAGCTAAAACCAACAGCATATCAATAACTAATAATGAGGACCAGGGCAATAAATTTAAATCCTGCCAAGCAGTACTGAATATTTAAGCCAGTAGTGGGCAACCTGTGGCCTGGGGTCCATACGTGACCCATCTGGGTTCCGAATGCAGCCTACAAGACACATTGTTGACAATTGCCCACCCAGAGCTTTGCCAGATTCTGCTGATTTCCACCCGCGTAATCCTGTGACTAAAATGATTCTCACGTAAAGCAAGGGCAAGTACAGCGAGGAGCGCATTGATTGCACACGACACTGGCTGTGAAAGCCATGCGCTCCCTCTGCATCCGATTTGCCATTTGAAGTTGGTGATAGTTCTATTAATATATCAAGGATTCAGTATTTTCTGTAACTCGAAATGAAATATTCGGCGTGTATTAAATGTATAAAATGTATCTTATTCACAAGGTCATAATTGGTTTAAAAAAAAGGTTGTTTCAAACTTACGATCCACTCAGGGGAAGGAGGGAGACTTATGCGGTCCATTCACTACACTAGGCTACCCATCATTGATTTAAACTCTGGGGGTCTATATTGGGATGATTTTTCTGGTTTTATATGGCAATGGGTCCGAATTTCCTGCATTGCATTTATGGCGAAATCACATACAAATTTCTATCAGTTTTTCATCAGAACATTTTTGAATGGATAGTCCATTCAAAATGGAACTTGGGAGATTTTGGACAGCCATACAGAGGTTGTAGCATGCATTAGAGCTTTGAATGAACTTCCATCTCATCATGCATTAAACGTCAAATGCGCGTTACCTGATCAACATGGAATTATGTTCTGTCTCATTGTTCTAATAATTCAGGTTCAGAATAAATTGTTTTGTGCATTTCTATGTTTGATTTATCATGACAAGTTTATGTTCAAATGCCCTCTTTGCCACCTTACCATTCAAATATGATGTAATTCCAATTTATTTTTGAACATCGATCTGTCAGCATTTGGGGAAAAAAAAGACACATTAAATTTTGATAACTTATACAAGAAACTAAACATACCATTGCAGGCACAGTTGCAAGCACTGCTGCCTCGCACTGCCAGAGAGCCAGATTCAATTCCAGCCTTGGGTGATTGTTTGTGTGGAGTTTGCACATTCTCCCTGTGTCTGCATGGGTTTCTTCCAGATGCTGCAGATTCCTTCCACATTCCAAAGGTGTGCAGGTTAGGTCAATTAGCAATGCTTAATTTGCACCTTAGTGTCCAAAGATATATGGGTCATGGAGATTAGCAGGGTAAAGCACATGGAGTTATGGAGTAAGCCTGGGCGAGAGTCAGTGCAGACTCGATGGGCTGAATGGCCACCTTCTGCACTGTAAGGAATTGAATTTTATTTGATTTTATTATTGTCACATGTGTTAGTGTACAGTGAAAAGTATTGTTTCTTACATGCTTTTATAGACAAAACATACCATTCATAGAGAAGGAAAGATGCAGAATGTAATGTTACAGTCATAGCTAGGGTGTAGAGAAAGATCAACTTAATTCAAGATAGGTCCATTCCAAAATCTGAAGACAGCAGGGAAGAAGTGTTTTATTAGTTGGTTGGTACATGATCTCAGACTTTTGTATCTTTCTTCCTGATGGAAGAGAGTGTATTCAAGGTGCATGGGGTCTTCGATTATGCTGGCTGCTTTCCCAAGGTGGGGGGAGAAGTGTATTTAGAGTCAATAGAAGGGAGGTTGGTTTGTATGATGGACTGGGCTTCATTTACAACCTTTGTAGTTTCCTGCAATCTTGGACAGAGAAGGAGCCATACAACCTGTGATAAAACCAGAAAGAATGTTCTTTCTGGTACATCTGTAGAAGTTGTAGCAGTCATGCCAAATTTCCTTAGTCTCCTGAGAAAGAAGAGGTGTTAGTGGGCTTTCTGAAGTACAGCATCTGCATGGAAGGATCAGGACAGATAGTTGGTGATCTGGACACTTAAAAACGTGAAGTTCTCAACCATTTCTATTTCACCCCCCATTGATGTAAATAAAGGCTGCTCTCTACTACGCTTCCTGAAATTGATGACTATCTCCATTGTTTTGTTGAAACTGAGGGGGAGATTATTATTGCACGCCAGTGCTGCAGATTCTATATCTCTTTCTTGTACTGTGTCTCATCATTGTTTGAGATAAAGTATCATCGGCAAACGTGAAAATCAAGTTGAAGGGGAATTTGGCCACACAGTCAAAGGTATATAAGGAGTATAGTAGGGGGCCAAGGACATAGTCTTGCAGAGTACCAGTGTTGAGGATGATAGTGGAAGAGGATTTGTTGCCTATCCTCACTGACTGCAGTCTGTGAAAAAGGAAATTTAGAATCCAGGTGCAGTGGGAGAAGCTGAGCTCCAGGCCAGAAAGTTTGGAGATGAATCTTGGAGTAATAATGGTGATAAAGGCTGAGCCATAGTCTATGAATTGGAGTTTGACATAGGTGTCTTTGTTCCCTAGGTGTTCCAGGGTTGAGTGAAGAGCCGGGGAGATGGCATCTGCTGTGAGTCTGTTATGAACTGTAATGGACTTGGGTAGTCTGCTGAACAGGAATTGATTCGTGCCGTGACTAGCCTTTCAAATCATTTCATAATGATGGCTATCAGAGTCACTGGATAATCATCATGCTGTCTAGTCATCTTCATGATTCTATAGCCAGAATTCCACCGGCATATCCACCCAATTCAGGAAAGGGAAGGCTCGGAAAATGGCATTCTCTGTTAGCCTCAGGTGGGACCATATGATACTCAGGAAGGCCTGCCAGTAAAATTCCACCCGATGATTTTAGAAAACTAACCAAAATATTAAGGAAAGAAGAAATGGTAAAAGTCAAAGGTAAAGATATTTTATGTACTATTACACAAAAGTGAATCGAATAAGCTGTTGTGTTTGTTGTTGATTTTGGGGTGAGGTGAACAGTATTGAATCGCACATAACACTTATTTTGGAAAGACAATAGTGAGTGAAATAGTTCCATAATGTTGCATTGGAGAATGAAACAGAGAAATAAATGAGAAATTCAAGCAATTAAGCTGTGGTACATGGGGCCTGCAAGGTGAACAAGTGTGACCTGGAGCACTCTTCTAAAAATCAGCACTGAGCCTAATTGGAAGGTGCAGACAGAAATTGAACATAAGTGCGAAGCTTGAAGTTGTGAACCAGAGGGAGATTGATTTTGTGTTTTACTCATCATGGCTTGCCTGGTCACATTCTCCATTCTGACTTAATTGATGTAATTGATTGATATTAATCTCATTTTGAGATATAACCTCTTACTGCCATTACAGTGGCAACACAAACTGATATTTCCACAGGTAAGATATTGAACCAAAGTTCTGAATGGTTGCTGGGGAAAAGAAAGAAAAAGTATGGTCTGTGAGATGGAAAGGAACAGAGAGTTGATTTGATCAAGTCAATGATGCTTTCTGGATACAACCCCATTCCAAATATGGGTTATGTCTCTGGTCGTTGCGTTGTTGACCCTGTGTTGATCAAAATACCAACAGGCATTGCTCTCTGCACTTAAGCCAATTGTTGTGGAAGACCTTTGAGATCATTTGAATTTCATGTGACTTAACTTGCTGGTTAGAACTCACAGGATCAGATGGAATGCTAATTTTGTATGTAGGTCAGTATTACCCATTGGTGTCAATGAAAGGTAAAAATTGGGCAGGTGTAAAAGCAACATTGTCTCAAAGCCCATCGGTTTACTGACTGAGTAGGTCAAAGTTACACTCGTGAGTGTAACATCAGCATTCCACCTGATCCAGTAGGTTTGCCATTTATCAAATTTGCCCTGCAGGAATTGATTTGTACCATGTATAACCTTTCAAAGCACTCCATAATGATGGATATCAGAGCCACTGGATGATACTCATTAAAGCATACTGCTTGGCTTTTCTTTGGTACCAGGATAATGGTCATCTTCTTGAATCTATGATTTTATAGCCGGAATTCTATCAATACACCCGCCTCAACTCCAGTGAAGCCCTGTGAAGCATTCGTAAATGGCTGTGTAATGTGGAAGGAAGACTTGGACCCTGGAAAATTTCGGATGGGACCCGATATGGAAGATATAGCAGCCTGGCCAACCTCCAATGACTTTCAAGGCAACCGGATGATCCTGGTGATGGGCAGTGCCAGAAAATCCCATTCCTTGTTTAGTGAACAAATAGGCAGGTGTTGCATAGACCATGTTGATGTATGAGACAATGCACTGACAAGAGTAGTGATGGCAGGGGTGGTGAAAAAACTTACTGTAAAAACCATCGTTAGAAAGCAGAGGGGCATTGGAAATTGTAAATTTGGTGTATGCAACTAACTTACAGGTCTCAACAATGCTGGAAGATGTCAGTTGGAAGGTGTTGAATGCAAAAGGAAATATCTCACAGTTCTGAGAGTAGGAAAATTAGGCTGAATTTTGTCAATTTCAAAGAAATCCTGCTAGTGGGGCCAATGACAGACATTGACCCATCCCCTCAGTTGGGTGGCAGGACCCTGAGGTGGCATTTACCAAAAGCCATGTCAGCCTGCCACCACCAGTGGTCACTGTCCAGTTGAGGTTAGTGGCCCAGCTCCTGGAGCTGCTAGCCCCAACCCCGCCACTGCTACAACCAGCAACGGATACAGCTGCGTCCAGTGCACAGGGGATGGGAACCGGAACAGCAGGCCCGTAAATAAAGAGACTAGGGAAAAATGTGAGTCTGAGATTAACATAGCGCAGAGTAAGAACAGACAGGAAAGCCATGAGGCTCAGCGGGACTGTAGGCCTGTAGTGTGTTTGCTTCAATGCACCCGGAGGAAACCAACGCAGACACGAGAAGAACGTGCAAACTCCACAAATACAGTGACCCAAGCCAGGAATTGCACCCAAGTCTCTGGAGCTGTAAAGCAGCAGTGCTAACCACTGTGCTACTGTGCCACCCACAGGAAGTAGGTGAAATCCTTAATAAGTACTTTGTATCAATATTCGCTAAGGAAAAGGATGTGTTGGATGTTGGTGTCAGAGGTAGATGTGCGGGCGCTCTAGCGAATGTCAATATATCAAAGGAGGAAATGTTGAGTATCCTAAATTGTACTAAGATAAACAAGTCCTTGGGACCAGAAGGGATCTATCCCAGGTATTTGCAGAAAGCAAGTGAAGAAATAGCTGGGGCCTAAAGAGATATCTTCACATCTTCTTTGACCACAGGCGAGGTTCCAGAGGAATGGAGAATAGCCAATGCTGTTCCCTTGTGTAAGAAAGGAAACAGGGGTGAACCAGCAAGTTATAGGCCAATAAGCCTGACATCAGAGGTGGGGAAGTTTTTGGAGAAGATATTGATGGACAGGATATATGCACATTTGGAGGGAAAATGGACCAGTTAGTGACACACAGCATGGTTTTGTATGGGGAAGGTCATGTCTCACCAATTTGAGTTTTCTGAAGAGGTGTCAAAGAAAATTGATAAGGAAAGGCTAAGGATGTAGTTTGTATGAGTTTTAGTAAGGCATGTGACAAGTTTCTACATGGCAGACTGGTACAAAAACTAAAATCACATGGAATTTAGGGTGGACCAGCCAGTTGGATACTGAACTGGTTTGGTCATAGAAGACACAGTAGTGATGGAAGATTGTTTTTCAGAATGGAGATCTGTAGCTAATGATGTTCTGTAAGGATCAGTGCTGGGAGCTCAGTTGTTTGTACTATATATAAATAATCTGGAGAAAATTTGGGTTGTCTGATTAGTAAGTTTTCGGACGCACAAAGACTGCCTGAGTTGCTAATAGTGCCGAGGATTGTCAGAGGATGCAACAGGATATCGATAGATTGGAGGATTGGGCACAGAAATGGGGTTTGATCCAGCCAAATGTGAGGTGATGCATTTTGGAGGATCAAATTTAGGTGTGAATTATACTGTAAATGGCAGAACCCTTAGGGATGTTAACATACAGAGGGATCTGGGTGTGCAGGTCCATTGTTCCCTAAAAGTGGCAAAAGAGATGGCCAAGGTGATTAAAAAGATATATGGTATGCTTGTCTTTATCAGTTAGGGCATTGAATAAAGGAGTTGGGAAATCATGTTGCAGCTATATAACACATTGGTTAGGCCTCATTTGGAGTATTGTATGCCATTCTGGTCATCACACAATCAGAAGGATGTGGAAACTTTTGATACAGTGCAAAGGAGGTTCACCAGAATGTTGCCTAGTCTCAAGGGCATTAGCTATAAGAAGAGATTGAACAAACTAGGATCATTTTCACTGGAATGACAGGGGCTGAGGGGAGACCTGATAGAGATCTACAAAATTATGAGAAGCATAAACAGGTGGATAGTTAGAGGCTTTTTCCCAGAGTGGAAGTGTCAATTTCAAAGGAGCACAGGTTCAAGGTGAGAGGGGGAAAGTTTTTAAGAGAGATGTACTGGGGGGGCGGGGGGGGTGAGATTTTTTCCGCAAGGAGTGGTGAGTGTCTGGATTGCACTGCCAGAGGATATGGTAGAAGTAGGCACATTAGCAACATTTATGGGGTATCTGAATGAACAGGGAGGAAATAGAAAGATATGGACTGAATAAGGAGCAGCAGGTTTTATTTGTTTCATTAGGGCATCACGTTGGCCACAAGCTTGGAGGGCCAAAGAACCTGTTCCTGTGCTGTATTTCTTTGTTCTTTGAATAAGTTATCTCAATGCCGAGGTGCCGTCAAAGATATGCAAGTTCTTCTAAAGGCGTCAGAGCCAGACACACAAGCCTAGGCATTAGGAGTGGCAGAGGTTATTGCTTTGGTAGCGAGTTAGTCACTGGAAAGATTTTTATTTTGCAGAGTATCCTCTTTTGCCAATGCAATGCTCATCAATGAGCCTTGCCTTAAATGCTCTGTTTGTTCCCCAATCAACAGCAGGCTCTCTAAATGCAGGCAAAATTCCCACAGAGATGGAAAATGACTCTTAAGTGGTTCAATTGGCTGGCCAGTTGGGAGGTGGCCACCATTGACAATGCACCATGGTAAGAAGTCTCACATACCAGGTTAAAATCCAACAGGTTTATTTGGTAGTAAACACCACTAGCTTTCGGAGTTTGTCTCCTCTTTAGGTGAGTCACCTGACAAAGGGGCAAAACCAGAAAGCTAATGGCGTTTACTACCAAATAAACCTATTGGACTTTAACTTAATGTTGTGAGACTTCTTCCTGTGTTTACTCCAGTCCAACACTGGTATCTCCACTTCTTATGCCATGGCGGCAGGAAGAGTTAGGTGCTCCACTTGGAATCTTCCTCCACTATACTGCCAGCTTTCATGTTGCCTGGCCTGTCTCCAAAAGGCTGGTTAAATTCAATCCATTGTGTGTCTGTAGAGGCATGGGAAACAGCTTGAACACAGTTAAGGAGTGCCTTGATCATAGTTTGGGGAAACTCTGAACAGAGGCAAAAGGGAAAACATTTCCGAAGGACAAAGAAAAAATATCATAAAACGACCAAGAAGCCGAGAATGGGAAATTGAGCAGAGAAAGATAAGAATGAGCATTCTAGAAGCAACCGTGACAATCTCTGAGATTTCATGAGGTTTCCAGTTTAAGCAGAGTATAGTTTTTCACTTTCTTTGCACCACTACCCCCAGAATATCTCTCACAGCACATAATGGCCCTATTGTAATTGAGGGAATTCTTGATGAAAATGTGGGTGAATAAACAAACTTTTAAAATTAACAATTTGTACTCAGGAATGTGAAATTCTGATACCAATTATTAGCACATTGGAATAAGGTGAGTTGCAAACTAAATATTACATGGGGCGAAACGGGTTGTGAAAAATGGGAAATAGTGAATGGGCAAAGTGCTTTACACATTGTCCAATTTTGCTATTGTCCTTCTGTATTATTACTGAAAAGAAATCTCACCCTCAGTGTTTCATAGAACTTCAATTTAATTGCTACCATATTGCACGAGTAAAGTGCCACATTTTTTAACAAAAGGAAGTGAAATGATTTCCTTGAGCCTTTTGGAAGGCGTGTACCATAGACTGGAGATATGCATTCCCAAGGTACGCAACAAACTGTCAGATCTAGATATCCGAAGCAATTCTTCTCCTAGGATTAAAGGGAAGAGCCTCAATTAGATTCACCATGATTTCTTCAGGACTCAATTCTAATCCTTTCAATTCAGGATTACTGCCAGTCAGGAGCTTTCAATTCGATTCTGGAGAACTATTGTATTTGAAACCAGCGCTAAGACTTGGGTGCATTTTCCTCATTTAGGAAGAGTGCATTGCTGATTTTATTGGGTAGATCCTTAAAACGGGGTAATATAACATAGCAGCAAAAGAAACACAATTACTCTTTCGTTGCATATATTATTTTTAAGAAAGTTAGGTATGTTGCTCCCTGCAATAAAAGGCATGGCAAAACTCAGCTGCTCTAATGTTTGCCTTGGCGCATTCAAAATTAGCTTGTACTGTTTGAACATTGCATGTGTAAAGAGAGTGGATAGATTATTTGGCAAAAGCTGGGCACAGCAAAAAAATTAGATTTGATTTGTGATGGATTTCAAGTGCTGCTGAAACTGGACAGCGAGAAAAGATTCCATCATTTTAAATGCTTTTTGACATAACCTGTGCTGGTTTTTAACTAATTTAATGACGAGGAACACATTGCAGAGTATATCTTTGATAAGAAATGTGAAATATACCCACAATTCCCCATGATGAAAACTCCCTCAGAGACTGATTAGATCTTGTCTGTCATGAAACAGAGGGATAATCACATTGGTTCAACTTGTTCATGTTTTGCAGTTGTACTACGAAAGAGCGGGTTGTCTTTAGAAGTATAATTGGCACTAGATTTGTAGAAAACTATATCAATGGATATTTAGACAGATTTAATTTATGACTTTCGTTGTTGTATTGTCAAATTAAATTTAGTAAATCTACTTGAGCAATATTAATACTGAACAATCTGTCAACACAAGAGATATAATTAGTGTTGAATATGCCAAATATATTCAACTTGTTATGTATATCTTCATTACAGGGGCATTTCTTATTGCAACACCAAACATACTCAAAAAAAAAAAATCAATAAATCCTGCATGATGCTTCCCACTTAGCAGGGTTCAGAGTAGGACCTTGAATGAATATGTGCACTTAATTTTTAAAAAATGCAAAAGAAATTTCTGTTTAGCATAGCTCAGCACAAATTCATTAACAATTCATAAATTTGTCTTTTCTCAGTGGGGCCTGTGTCATTATGCTCAGGCATGATGGCATTATATAAGTTGACATTCGCACACCTCGCAAACTAAAAAAGGGACTTTGTGATGTAAGGTGAAGAGTTCTGTTTACGTTATGTTGCAAATACAATCGCAACGACAATAAGGAGCGATGGAAGGAAACAAACTCAATATTCTGATGTATCAATTAATTGCATCTGAAGTGGAGTATAAAAAAGTTGTATAAAAAAACGCATCTGGTAGCGTGCACAAAAAAGATTTATTCAGCACAACCATTCTTAATTCATTTTGTTTTCCAGTTCGTTTCTAGAAGAATGGGGTACACGTTAGCTGAACAAGTTCCACCAATGTTTTTAGGGCGTTGTTCCACCAGAGCAATTAATTGTTTTCCTCGCATTGGCCATACAGATAGACTCCCCACTGCTGCTGGGAGAACGGCACAAAGACAAATCCTCTTTCGTTCACTGGATAAAAGCAAATTATTGTGGATGCTGGAATCTGAAACCAAAAGAAAAATTGTAGGAAAATCTCAGCAGGTTTGGCTGCATCTGTAAGGCGAGAAAAGAGCCAACGTTTTGAGTCCAGATGGCCTGTCCCACTTAGCAGGGTTCAGAGTAGGTCCTTGAATGAATATGTGCACCACATTTTTAAAACATATAAAAGGAATTTCTGTTTAGCATAGCTCAGCACAAATTCACAAACAATTTATAAATTTATCAAAGGGTGATCTGGATTCGAAATGTTGGCTCCTCTTCTCTCTCCTTATGGATGCTGCTGAGATCTTTCAGCATTTTCTCTTTTGGTCCCCTTTCATTCAGCCTGGCAAAAATGGCACCAGTTTTGCATTGTTTGATAATTTGCCAGGACCGTTGCTTCTTAATCGCTAACGGTGGCAACTAGGAATCTACGGAAAGGCAGCGGTGCTATTAGTGCATTCAAATTTTTGTTGAAAGATGGGCCTGGAAATGCTGGAAAAATATGTTATTGCTCAGGCAGGAGATGACAAGCCAGGAATACATCAAAAGAAAGAAATGCGGACAGACGGCTTGTGTCAGCTGAGATGTGACACGTGTCAATGTCTCTGTTAATGCTGATCTATGACAGTTTTTTTTAATGTGTAACTTGGTTGTCAGAATAAGCTGTCCTAAGTACTCAGATTAGCCTAATGTCAATTGGTGGAGGTGCTACAAACAAAATAGCTATAATAATATTGACATTAAGAATTTGTGCTGAGTTAAAATCTGAATGTAAAGTGACCCCCCAAACTAGACAAATAGCTAACTTTTCCCCAGTTGGGATCCTTTCCGGTTGGCAGGTTCCTTTAAACAATGATATGACAGAAACATAGTATATTATTCACTGAGAAAAAAATTAAATGCAAGTGTAAGAGAGAAAAGAAAAGCAGATTCTAGAATAAACATAGAACATTACAGGCCCTTCAGCCCTCGATGTTGCACTGACCAGTGGAACCAATCTAATGACCCTCTAACTTAAACTATTCCAATGTTATCCATATGCCTATCTACTGACCATGTGAACGCCCTTAAAGTTGGCGAGTCCACAGCTGCTGCAGGCAGGGCATTCCACGCCCTTACTATCCTCCTGAGTAAAGAACCTACTTCTGATATTCATCCTATAATTACCAGCCCTCAATTTAAAGCTATGCCCCTCATGTTAGCCATCACCATCTGAGGAAAAAGGCTCTGTGTTCTCCTTATCTAACCCTCTGATCATCTTGTATGCCTCAATTAGGTTACCTCTTAACCTTCTTCTAAGGAAAATAACCTCATGTCCCTCAGCCTCTTCTCACAAGACCTTCTCACCATACCAGACAACATCCTGGTAAAACAGCTATTTGGCAGAGATGAAGCTACGATCAGGCAGAGGATGAGACTAACCCACTGCATTTGGGTAATGTTTTGCCCAGGCTAGGGTAGCCAATGAGATTAAAACGACGTTTTACTTGATGCAATTTTTCAAAGCCATCTTGACCTTTTGGCTAAGATGAAGCATTAGATCAAGTTCAGGAGCAAGTGCAATCCCTCATCTTGTTAGCTTGGATCATGTTTGATCGTACCAAAGTTAGAATGTCTTGCCAACTCGGATCTGGTTTTTCCCTTCTGTGGGGACCGTGACTGGACTTAACTGGAATTGGCTTTTTTGATTTAGAATTAAAGTACTGAAAGGTACCAATCAAAAAAAAAACAATTCTTTGTGTTTGTAACGAGGTAGGAAGCTGAACATCTGGGATTTAGATAATGTATTGCTATATGAAAGTATTAACTTATCATTTTTTCATAAGTTCATAAGATATAGGAGCAGAATTAAGTCATTCGGTCCATCAAATCTGCTCTGCGATTCAATAATGGCTGATATGCTCCTCATCTTTTTCCTGCCTTCTCCCGATGACCCATTATCAATTAAAAATCTGCCTAACTATTCTTTAAATTTACTCACTGTCCCAGCGTCCACCATACTTTGGGATAGTGAATTCTACAGATTCACAACCCGTTGGAAGGAACAGTTTCTCTGAACTCTGTTTAAAATTTGCTATCCCTTATCCTAAGCCTATGACCTCTCATCCAAGAACGTCCCACGGGAGGAAGCATCCATTCCATGTCTAAACTTTTTATCATCTTGTATACCTCAATTTGATCTCCCCTCATCCCCCTCTTAAATTCCAGACAGCATAGGCCTAAGCCAATTCATTTTGATTAATTAAAATAGTACACAAAATCAAAAAGCTTCAAGAATGTTGTCCCATCTGGATATCATTGACCATTCAAAGTAGGGTTCGCCCAATCGTATTTAAAATAAAAAGGAAAGTGTGCGCATCAGGAAACAAAGTGTCATGTATGTTTAATGCTAGCTTACAAGCACCATTTACCTGAAAAGGGAATTACAAATGGGGCAAAATTCAAAACAGTTGCACCACCTACCCAAAGTTGGCATTGAGAGATGTGAAACGTTTTGTGTAGGGCTTATTCAACTGTAACCAGAAAGCTTAGTTTGCCAACAAGGCAGCAGCGCTGTAGCTTTTTGATTACCAGAGGGCATGAAACCTGTATGTTCCTTTCCTGAACTGACTTAGAGTCATAGAGGAATACAGTACAGAAAAAGGCCCATCAGCCCATTGCACCAGTCAAAGATCCCAACTATTCTAATCCCATTTTCTAAGAACCTGTGATGAAAATTAAAAATTAGAATTTCTTCAAGTTTTAGGAGCAGACTGCTGTATACAACTTAGTTTACTTGATGAAGCTATTCAATGCTTAGTGCAAAGAGATAAATGGCTTGCATGCCATGTCATTTCTGTTCATTTGTTCCCAAGCTTTGTAACCAAGATTATATGATGCTGCACGAATCCAATTTGCATACTAACCATTGTAAAATAGAATCCCTACAATGCATAAGAAGGCCATTTGGTCTATCAAGCCTGCACTGAGATCAATCCCACGCAGGCCATATCCCTGTAACTCCATATATTTATCCTGATAATACCCCAGACACTAAGGGTGGGATTTTCTGGCTGCGCTTGTTCCAAGGCAGAAATATCTCCCTGAGGTTAACGGATCTTTGCATGGTCTGTGTCTTGACTGTTGTGGTTATTGTGGTGGGCGGAAAGGGGAATTTATACCCTAAGGATCACTTTAGCATGGCCACTCAACCTAACCTGCACATCTTTGGAATGTGGGAGGAAACCAGAGCATGTGCTAGAAACCCATGTACACATGGGGAGAATGTGCAAACTCCACACAAACAGTGACCCAAACTAACAAGTCCCTGGTGCTGTGAGGCAGCAATGCTAATCACTGTGCTGCCCTTTTGTGTAGTTGTAGCTACTTGTTCATTGGTAGACATGTTTGAAAATTGAAATTGCATCAGATGGACCTTGAACATCAACGGCAACGATTAGGTGCTCTTTCCCTATTTAGCAGGTGAGAAGCTGGTAGCCATCTCTTGAAATACATCCTCAATGTCCCTTTGCCTGAAAAACATTTCCTTTTCATAGTTTTAGTTTGTTTAGTTTTTCTACCTTGTAGGTCAATGTTTTGAGACTTAAAAATGCACATGGACACAACCATGAGTCTATTTAGATTACCTTCCATGTTGTTATACAGTAATTATCCCTGGTAGTCTAAAAGTCTTGCACTATTTGAGAGCATTGTCAGCTCAACAAAATGATTCTCTGAATTACAATGCCTTGAAGTTCAGTAGAACAGCACTGCACATTTGTCTCTATGAATGGGAGACCACTACATAAAGCTCATTCTCAATTCATCTCCAATTGATTATAATTGGCCAATCACTGTGATGGTGAGCTGTTACGCTGGAGCATTTATTGATTTCCAAATCTGTGGCAATAATTGAGTCATATCTGACATGATAAGATTGTACCTATACGAAATAGATGGACATTTAACTTAACAACAATGCTTTAGAAGTATTTGCATACAGCATGTATAAATCAATATCAAAAGTACCCTGACACATTTGTCATCCAAAAATGTGCGGGTTAGGTTGATTGGCCATGCTAAATTGCCCCTTGTGTCAGGGGGATGTCAGATGGATTAGTAGTGTAAATATGTGAGGCTGCAGGAATGAGACCAGCTATGATTGATGTTGATGCAGTCTCGGTAGGCCGAATGGCCTCCTTCTGCACTGTAGGGATTCCATTTCTATCTTCTTGCACTCTTCACAGTGGAGGGGGGCACCAGCACATGAAAAGTCACTGAACAAATTCATATGGAAGTAATGTTTTGTTCTACTAAAATGTATCAGTCTAGGAGCTGGAGCTTGAGAGGATTGTTGGAGGATGCTAAAAGAGCATAGAGAGCGAATAAAAAAAGTGAATGTTAGCAGCACCAGAAGATGCACGAAATTCAGATCGAAGCCGAGGCTGAAAAAGAAGCAGAAAATTATGTGAATAAAGTAGGACAGGTGACAAAAAGCAGCTAAAGTCTTTGAGGTTAGTGCAAGTAAAGCTGGTATAAGGGTTGCCTTGGGGTTCGTAGAGATAAGAGTATTTAGTGGCACTTTGACTTGCTAGAAGGATTAATGTGGTATATTAGGATTGGTGGAAGGATAATTTATGCTCTGGGCCTGTCGAAAACATGCGGGTAGTGGTTGGGGAAAATGCAGTCGATGTTTTCAAACATTCAAAGTAATATGAATAAATACTCCTGCCATTCAAATTGATAGTTCCCTTCTCTAAAAGTCCTTCACAATGCTGTTGAGACATTGCTCCGAGCTCTGTATTTAATGGAAACAGTCCTTAAACAGATTGAATCTGCTCATTGAAGTTGAGAGTCAAGTAGAGCGATCGTGAATCAAATGAAACAAAATGGAATGAAATAAAATGATGAAGTATGGCAGAGAAAATGAAAGATCGGGTTCTGAATAGCATGAATTAACCGACACATTGGAAACACATTCTGACTCTGCTGTGGAGTCGATAATGAATTTGTTACATTGCAGTTGCAGAACATTATTTGCCCTTAATTTTCACTGGAGAAAGCAAATGTGTGTCAGTTGTTACACTGATTATAAAGCAATGTGATACTTGCTGAACAAAGAGTTGAACTTGTCCTTTCTCAAGTCTAAGTATTTATATTTAAATTTGGATAGTACCATAACAGGATTCTATTCTTTCAATAACAAACATCTCTACTTTCTCAGGAGGCTAAGGAAATATGGCATGCCCACTACAACTTTCACCAACTTTTACCTATGCAAAGTAGAGAGCATTCTTTCTGGTTGTATTACAGCTCGGTATGGCTCCTGCTATGTCCAAAATCACAAGAAACTACAAAAGGTCATGAATGAAGCCCAGTCCATCCTGCAAACCAGCTTCCCATCCATCGGTTCTATCTATATTTCCCGCTGCCTTGGAAAATCAGCCAGCATAATCAGGACTTCATGAACCCCGGACATAGTCTCTTCCACCTTCTTCCATCAGAAAAAAGGTGCAAAAGTCTATGGTCACGTACCAATTGACACAAGAACAGCTTGCCGTCAGATTTTTGAATGGGCCTACGTTGTATTGAGTTGATCTTTCTCTATGCTCTATCTGTGACTGTGACACTATATTCTGCATCTTTTCCTTTCCCTCTCTGTGAATGGTATGCTTGGTCTGCATAACATGCTACAAACAAATAGTTTTCATTGTACACACCAATGCCTGTGACAATCGTAAATTAAATCAAATCAAAAGATCTTGTTTTTTTTTTCAAAAGGGTGATGCTATCAGTTCTGGATTAAGACTTGTGAAAATACTTTTGTGCTGGCAAAATAGCATCTGAGTTGCTGACATGCCACCTCAATGCAACGCAGTGCAAAGAGTTATGCTGAATTTATCCTGGTAGTTGCCTTTCTACTACAATGAGAAAGGGGCATTAAAAAAAAAGGGCCCCATGTGTTATATGAAAAGATATTTTACAATACACTTATTAATGCAAACTTGCATCTTTTCATTCAAGTAAAGGGTATATTTACACTACATTACCCATTTATTTGCTGTGTTAACAAGGATTTAAGAACTTTTTAAGAGCATCTGTATAAGGATTCTACAACATCTTGCTATAGCTGCAGTGCCACCTGCCAGTGAGAAGAGCACGACAGCCAGATTTCAGTGATATATTTTGAAACTTACAAAGCTGTGTTCGATTAAATCATCCCATAGCAAAAATATATGTTTTGGTGAGTAATGGCTTCAGTTACAAACCAAATTGAATAAAAGGAACAATTCAACTACATAGAAAGTCATGACCCATACTGCATTTGATTTGATTTGATTTATTATTGTCACATGTATTAGTATACAGTGAAAGATATTATTTCTTGCATGCTATACAGACAAAGCGTATCGTTCATAGAGTACATCATGAAGAAGAAAGGGAGAGAGTGCAGAATATAGTATTACAGCTAGGATGTAAAGAAAGATCAACTTACTATAAGGTAGGTCCATTCAGAAGTCGGATGGCAGCAGGGAAGTAGCTGTTTCTGAATTTCTGAGCAATGTTTTATCCAAGAATAATTGTTGAATTAAAAATACAAATCAGAAAACTGAGCAATTCTTGGGGGGACTATTAAGAAACACATTGAAACTGTTCATTTGAATGGTGAACCTTGGCTGCAACAACATTGAATATTCCTGTATGAAACACATACAACTTGCCAATCACACTACATCACATGAACAATTCCAGCCAGCCTGTGGCTTAGTCCAATGGCATTCTTGTCCCTGAGTCAGGCAGTTATGGGTTTGGTAGAGCTTGAGCACACAAATGATGCTCCGATGCAGTGCTGAAGGACAGCTACACTGTTGGAAATGCTGCCTTTTGGATGCAATGTTAAACATTGGTCCTCTCTGCCAGGTGGCCATGAAAGATTGCATGATACTATTTTGAAGAAGAGCAGGAGAGCTACCCCTGGCAGGTATTTCTCCCTCAAGCAACGTTGCAAAGACTGATGAAACAGTAATTGGATTTTATGGATTTTTCTGCCAGCAGGTTAGAAAGTGTGTGGCATGTAAAATCCAACAAGTGGCCTTCCCACTTCTTTTTCACACACCCCTAACCTGTTTGGTAATTTACACGAGGCGGAGAAGTCACCTGTCAGGTTGTAGAACTCTCCATTCGGCTGACGAAGGGTCAGAGACCCAAAAGCTAATGGCTTTTGCTACCAAATAAACCTGTTGGACTTTAACCTGGTGTTATGAGACTTCTTACTGGACTGTAGAATAATGCAAGTTAATGTTCTGACACCAATCCATTTATCACTCTGTAGTGCAATACTGTGGAACCTGCTAAACTCCACATTTATCTAAGATTAGTGTTCCCTGGTGGATATAGCTTCATTTTAGAACACGAATTTTCCCCAATACGCTCTTCAGTCTCAGCAAATCTAATGTTGATTTTCTTTTCAAAAATATTAAATGCAGATCACAGTGTATATAAATATATTTTTGTAACATTACGTAACATTGAAACTAACAGCAGGAGAAAACCATTCGGCCCTTTGAGCCTCCTCACAATGTGGCATCAGCTGTGAATTAATAGATTACAGGCTCTTGCCTTTCGGTCAGAAGATTGTGGGTTCAAATCACACTACAGAAAGCTAAGCACAATATCTTGGTTGGCACCTTCAGTGCAATGATGAAGGAATGCCACACTACATGCATGTTTAAAGTTTATTTATTAGTGTCACAAGTAGGCTTACATTAACATCGCAATAAAGTTACTGTAAAAATTCCCTGGTCGCCACCCTCCGCTGCTTGTTCAGGTACACGAGGGCAAGAATTTAGTATTGCCAATGCATCTAACCAGCACATCTTTCAGACACTGGAAGGAAACTGGGGCACCTGGAAGAAACACACGCAGGAACAGAAAGAATGTGCAGACCCCACACACACACAGTGATCCAAGCCAGGAATTGATCCCAGGTCCCTGACACTGTGAAGCAATAGTTCTAACCACTGTGCCACTATGATGGAATCACCTTCCATGTGTGGCTATGGTGCCTCTTGTGTGGATGTAACAAACCCCATGGCACTTTTGAAAGTGGAGAATGCAGGTTCTTTGCATCGATATTAATCCAGTGCTAAAAGAGATTATCTGGTGAAAATCATATTGCTGTGTGTGTGATCTTGCTTTGCTCAGTTTGGCCACTGTTTCTTGTAGGGTGACTACACATCTAGATTTGTAGTGATTGATCTGGTTTTCAGCTGGTCAGGCTACTGTCAATGGATCAGTGATCATTCAGTGATCAGCAAGGGCCTGTGCTCATTCCTATCCCAGTCTGCCTCAATGCGATGGAAATGTAACAAAAAGACGTATTCTGTATTTATTTCCATTCCGCCCCCCACTCTATTGTCTTCACCCACCTCTGCTGCCCTCATTATCTCCTGAATGGCATTGGATGTCTGATACATCCTGTGTATTTGTAGCCTTATTTGCTTCAGTCTATGCGAAGACTTCATTTTAAGATATTTCTACTGATGCAACTAACTCTGCTAACTTGACTACATGTAGAATCAGAAGGTTAAAAGTTAGCTAAAAATTGACTGCATTGCTGAAGGGTACACAACTCGGGCAAACAAGTTTTTCATAACAGCAGTTGCAAGGATTATTTTTCTAAGTTGGAGACAGGTTGCGAATGACAAGATCATGGTTGAAACAAAATTTAGATTTTGGTGTATGTTTTTTCAGTTTGCTTTCAAGATCAGTTCCAATAAGGGATTGAGTTGCTTAAAAGCCTGTCTCTGAGTTTGCTTTTCTTTTTCTTTTCGCTTCTGCTACATTAATATTTTAAACTCTGTTCAATAAAAGAAAACCATTTTAAAACTCATATCACAACATCTATTCAAATGTATGAATGGACTTTGTGTGATTATGTCACTGCGTACATGACAAGATCATTGCTTGCATGATGATGTTATCTCAGGCCCAACTGCACCACCTCTCAGTGCCATTGCGTTATCCAGTTTTGTCAGCTTCCAAAGCTGGTCACCCTAATTCCCAACATTACAACAGTGCTGTCATTTCAAAAGTGCTGATGCAGAGACGCCGACATTGGACTAGAGTAAACACAGTAAGAAGTCTTACAACACCTGGTTAAGGTCCAACCAGTTTATTTGATAATTATTGCATAAGCTTTCGGAAATGCTGTTCCTTCATCGGGTGTATGGAAGGTTACTCACACACCTTCCATACACCTGACGAAAGAACAGCGTTTCTGAAAGCTTGTAGGATTACTATCAAATAAACTGGTTGGACTTTAGCCTGGTGTTGTGAGACTTCTTATATTTCAAAAGTGCCTCAGTATGTGAGATTGAGGTGTGCTGAAATGTTCCACATGAATGCAGGATTTCTCATGGAGAAATAAAGACATGGTCAAAATACCTGCCAAGAACAGTTAATCCAGAGAATAATACTGGTCATTTTTCCACAAGGTGATAGTTTGAGGCCACGTTTGATTCTTTCCGACAGTAACAGTTGTCTCCTGAAGGATATTAACCTCAATTTCTCATCCTGGTATCCCATTGGCTGGTGAAAGCAAAGCAAGAGACCTCCCCAATGGACCTAACGCAGCAAGCTTTCATTAAATCTATATACAGATATATTTTTTAGCCTTTAGGTGAGTACGTTTTGATGGAATTCCTGTGGTTCTTAGACAGGCCATGTTAGCACTTTTTCTGCCTTTCCTTTTGCCAAATACAGAAAGTACGATAACTGCCACTTGATTTACTGCCTTTTTCACATGAAATAAACATTTTGAGTGCTACAGATGAAAATTTAAACTTGCACTGTGCTCACACGCAGTGCTATTTTCTACTTTTGCTTGCCCCTGTCAATCACTTCATTTTCAAAGGTCAAAAAGTTGACTGCCAATATTTAAATAGTTGTTTGGTTTTATTTTGAGTGACTTTTGATTGAATGTCTTAATCTTCAGCCAACAGAGTGAGTTAGATGATGGTTAGTATCGTTCTCCTTCCTGAAAAGAAAATAAATTTGTCCACATTGCATTTTTCCTTTATTCATTCGGAGGATGTGGATATCACTGACTGGGTAAGAATTGCCCATCCCTCAGGATAGTTAAGAGTCAACCAGATTGCTGTGGGTCTGGAGTCAGGTGTAGGCCAGACCAGGTAAGGACAGCAAATTTCCTTCCCGATAAGCCAGATGGGTTTTATGACAATTGTGGTCAACGTTAGACTTCTAATTCCAGAATTTTTACTGATTTCAAATTTCACTATTTCCATGATGGGATTATGAATCCAGAGTAATATCCTGGGTCTCTGGATTACAGGTCCGGCAATAATACTACCACTCCACTGCCCCAGTCAGGAGGAATCACTCCCAAGAACTAATCAATTAAAATGTTGGACTCCAATGAACAACCCAAGAATGTTCTCTGTGTTTAAATCCAGGATATGACACTGAAATTTCCATTTAAACAAAAACATTGATTCAAAATACTGAAGCGGGTAGAAAACAGAATAAAGAAGCTGGTTTGCCATGATCATTGGGCTTTTGCAAGTTGTTTCATAAGATGCAGAATATCTGGCCTCTATTCATTTGCCAAATGATCCAAGAAGTGTGAAGGCAGAGGTGGTGGACCTATCAGTCCAATGTCTCTCCTCAGTTAGTTCAGCTGCGACCTGCAGACATGATTCAAGGCTGCATGGTGAGCGGAATTTTCCACCCCCCACCCACTGCTAGGATTTTGAGCCAGGAACGGAAAACTTGGAGAGAAAATTTCTGCCATTCATGGGACTGGAAATTTCTGGCCAAAGAAATTTGCAACGTCTGTACAGGAGGGGCCTAGATCTTTTTTTTTGTTTCTTTATTGTTACTTTGCTTGAAGAATGAGGAGGAATTAGCCAGGGTTAGGAAGGAGGGAGAAGTCCTGGACAATAGCCCCTCCCCCAAACTCCCTACCATTCAACCTGGCAACACTACTTCTGGCATCTTAAGACAGCAAGTGCCACAAAATGAACCAATAATGGCATCTGCTTGCCTCATGTGAATTAGGTACCCATCTATTGAATCCTCACAGCTTGGGAGTCAGATTTAAAAGTTTACAAGCCCCTCTTATAATCATCATTAAACCTGGACCTAGGTCAGCCGTGTATCCTTGAAGCATCTCCAAGTTCTCCATAGAAAAGATCATTTGGAACCAAAAGCAAGAAAGGCTTGCATTTATGTAGTCTTTTTTTCATGGCTATTAGACATCTCAAAGCACTCCACAGCTAATAAAATACCTTTGAAGTGTCATAGTTGTAACATAGGAAACATGCAGCCAATTTTTCACACATGAACTCATACAAACAGCAATGCAATGACTGAATAATCTATTCTTGTGATGTTGATTGAGAGACAAATATTGACCCGGACACCAGAGATACCTCCACTGTTCTTTGAAATATGCCTTCAGATCGAATACATTCACCAGTGCAAGCAGATGGGATGTTGATAAAATAATACAGCTCAAAGATAGCACTTCTGGCAGTGTAACATGCCCTTATTATTACACTGGCGTTTCAGCTTTGTTTTGTTTTTTAGTACTCAAGTTGTGAAGGTGGGACTTGAACCTGAAACCTGAGAGGCAAGAATGCCACCAACTGAGCCAGCGTTGACACAGAATAGGCTCCTCTTCATCCAATACAGGTGATCAAGGTGACAAGTGGGCGGGTGAGAGGAAGAATGGCAGGTGGATGAGGTGAAGGGTAGGGTGGGTGAGGGCTAGGATGGCAAATGGGTGAGGAAGGGGGCTAAGATGAGTCAGGGGGCAGGTTAGGCCACCAGGAGGATAGTCTGGAGGACTTGTGTTGGGAGAGTTGAAGCGTCAGGATTGTTGATGGGGGGCGGGGAGGGTATAGTCAGCTAAGGTGTTGTACTCAGAGGGTTAGAGGGGTAGTTAGAAGTCCAGTGGAGAGTTGGAGGCCCGAAGTATAGTTATCCAAGAGTGAGAATTGGTTTTAATCTTTCTAACATTTCCTGGTGACTGTAAGTGAGTCAGAACTACACAAAGTTTCTCACTTTATCTCTGCGTTTGGTCGGTTCCAGATTCAAGTGAATTTCCCATCAGAAGTCCTGACTTGCAGGAAAATTCCTGCAAAGTGGACTTCCAAGGTGTTCCCCAGCACATCCTGGGAGAACGTCCAAGTAACAAGTATGTGGAGATTGGTATTTCTGGGCTAATATTTAAAATAGAAAGAATTTTAGGTGGAAATTTAACTTGTTATTCAACTGCTACAATAGTCATTGAATATTTAAAATTTGTCTTTGGAAATCAGTTAAATTATCCTATTCCTTTTAATAAATATTTTCAAGCTTGCTTATCAGGGTCTGTAAGGAAAATGTCCACAGAAAAAGGAATAGAGTCCTTACAGTGCAGAAGGAGGCCATTTGGCCCTTTGAGTGTGCACTGACCACAATCTCACCAAAGTCCAATCTCCATAACCCCTGCATTTATCCTGCTAATCCTCCCTGGCATTATGGACAATTTATCATAACCAATCAAACTAACCCATACGTCTTTGGACTGTGAAAGGGAAAGCCAGAGCACCCTGAGGAAGCCCATGCAGACATGGTGAGAATGTGCAAACTCCACACAGACAGTGACCCAAGCCAGGAATCGAGCCCAGGTCCCTGGTGCTATGAGGCAGCAGTGCTAACCATTGTGCCACTGGCCACCAGTTAACATTGGTACATACAATCAGAAAAGATGTGAAAGTTTGGAAGGCGGCATTGTACTAACTCATTATACATAATGATAGAGCAACGTAAGAGTGTGGTTCTATTCTAGATAAATTTGTCTTTTCAAGAGGTATTGAATGACTTGGCCCATCCTTGTGAAGATCATTGAACTTATTCTGGCTCTGCCCTCCCAGCTTAATTTTGGGACCTTACCTCTCTCGTAGCCGATTCCTAATTATTCAGTAATTGTCTTGGCGGGCAACTAGCCCCTTGTGGAAATATTACCTCTTTCTTCCTTTCCGTATCCTATTCCAATACCTCCAGCACTGCACCCGAAAACCTGGAGAGACCCCTCTCTGTCCTGATATTTGATTTTTCCAAGCTTTGGCTTCTGTCCACATCGTCCGCTGACATTCTGTAGCAACTTCTGTCTTGTTGTTAAAGAACTGGGTTGACTTAAGACATTCAGGCTTGCTGGGTCCCTTTGCAACATCCAGCCTGCCACATCTGCATTGTATACTGAACTGTTGACTGAAATGATTGAGTTTTTTTATTCATTCATGGTACATGGGCATCACTGGTTGGCAAACATTGCCCATCCCTAGTTGCCTGAGGGCAGTTAAGAGCCAACCACATTGCTGTGGTTCTGGAGTCACGGGTAGGCCCAACCAGGTAAGAACAGTGGATTTCCTCCCCTAAAGGGAAATGAGTGAACAAGGTGTATTTTATGATATTGGACAATGGTTTTGTGGTCAACATTAGATTTCTCATTCCAGATTTTTTTTACTGAATTCAAATTTCACCATATGCCATGGTGGGATCTGAACGCAGATCAAAGCATTACCCTGGGTCACTAGTGCAGCGATAGTACCACCGTGCCAGGGATCACAGCTGGCCGGTATCTTTTGCGCATCCCTAGTTGCCTTTCTTCAGAAGGCAGTTATGAGTCAACTATATTGCATTGACTGTGGAGTCACATATAGGCCAGAGTAGGTGAGGATGGCAGATTTACTTCCCTAAATGACATTAATGAACCAGATGGGTTTTTCTGAGAATCAACAATGGTTTCGCCATCATCAGTACATTCTTAATTCCAGACATTTTTACTCAATTCAAATTCAACCATCTGCCATGGTGGGATTCAAACCCAGATCCTTGGGACATTTAAGATAATAAGGAGGCAGTATGAAATTGTCCCACTACTTTCCTTGACGTGAAGGATCAGGAATTGAGAATCATGACCTCCACATCTGTGAATAGTCCTAAACCAATGCCCCACACGTCCCCCCATCCCCAAAGTGTCTAATATTGCTGGAAAATGCAAAGTATCATCAGTAGGTTGCAACAGTTGTAAGATCTGTCACAAGCTCCAATGATACAACCTTTATAATGAAGGTTAAGCTGATTGAAATGGTTGGCATGTAAATATCAACTTGTATAAATGGGCATGAGGTATGTTTCAAATATCAGGGTCCATCTACATTTTCAGTGATATTAAATCAAGCACCATTTTATCAGAAGCGTAAGCCACCATTTTAAATCTTGACGCACACTTGTTATGCATGTCCAGTCCAAATATGAAATTTGCTTGAATCCCTATACAGTCCATCGAGTCTGTACCAACAACAATCCCACCCCAGACCCCACATACTTATCCTGCTAATCCCACCTGAAACCAAGAGGCAATTCACCATGGCTAATCCACCTAACTTGCGCATCTTTGGACTGTGGGAGGAGACTGGAGCATCTGGAGGAAACCCATGTAGACATGGGGAGAACATGCAAACTCCACAGACGGCAACCTGAGGCCGGAATTGAGCCTGGGTTCCTGGCAGCAGTGCTAACCACTGTGGCACCGTGCTTGACATGGGTCTTTTATGTTGTATCAGTTGCTTTTTGTGGTGTCACTTTCTCAGAGTAACTGGCTCCCTTGTCGCAGAACATGAGCACTCCAGAATAACATATCTTTATTTGCCATTTGCTAGTCCCTCATAGCACAGTCACAGTGATCTATTTGGTAAGCAGAAGACAAATCTAGATCTTGTACTGTCTCTTTAGAATTTACACAGAGCTCAATATACCTTACCCTTGAGTGATGATCAGATAACCTGTACTAGCTAGGGTCAGCACAATGAGCTGTCTATCATGACCTAAGCATCAGCCATTCAGATTTACTTAGCTACGTTACATTGATTTTTGCCTGTAACTTGTATTTGATCCTATTGCTGCTCCCAGGCAAAACCAGGCCAAGGCTTCTAATCCTCAAATGCATCAGTCAAGGGAGATAGATAAAACACTCTAAATCACCACGGATTAGTTAACAGAGGTTTGACTAAATGTAGGCACCGTTCAAAGATTCAGTTCTACGGCATATGATATAAAATACAGATATCATTCCCCGTATTACAAAGAAGAAACCAAAATGTCACTGCTTGGCAATCAGAGTATCTGATATTTTGCAAGTGTTGCAATAGAAATGTGTAAGTTATAGAACAGTACAGCACAGTACAGGCCCTTCAGCCCTCGATGTTGTGCCAAGTTATGTTCTCCAATTTTAAAATTAAATTTAAAATTGCTATTGCATCGAGGGAGAGAGAAATAACTGCATGCAAAACACATTGACATTTAGCTCGTACAGTTAACATCCTAGTATGAGATTTTATAACTTGTTGGTGTAACAGCCTCTATGTGCTAATATTTGTACAACTTAGTAACAAGCCCATTGTTATTGAAACAAGTGGCTGCTTAACATGTCATGGGGTCTTAACATCTACTGGAACAGAATTGAATGAACAAATATACCATTAAGCTGCATTTTTAGTTCCGGTGAAGTTAAATCTCTGATATACCTAAGTATTGAGTCCCTGATCTTAGTGCATATTCCAAACATTATTCTGATAGTTGGAGATGGACAAGGGGAGCAGAAATGGACAAAAACACCCAGAAAGTAAAAAAAAACTGTAAAATGGGGACTTGAAGAATAGTGGCCTTAACTGGTCTTGTATACTTTAAAATGGAATATCAGCAAAGTGGGGAAATATGTATGCTGGTTCCCAACTGTTTTACTTTGGGACAGTGTGTTTAACTTATCAATGGGGGCCAAGTACTTTTTAATGGATGACTATTGGCTTTGCATCGTCCTTCATGCGCTTTATAAAAATTCACTTGAAGGTAGTTTCGGAAAATTGGATGTTAAAAAATTATATCCTATAGTTCTTCTAGAAATGTGAGAGTCTGAAAAGATGAAGTAAAACGATGCTGCTGTAATATTACAGCCATTACAAAGAAGCATTAAGCAACAGTCCAAATCAGCGGCTTCTCATTAATGGTTCTATTTAAGCCCTCAGGCCACACTTTGACCCGCAAAGAATATTCCTGATCAATCTGGGTGAGAGTTTATAAAAATGTGAAGTTTATCATACATCAGATCCACATTATTATGCCCAAGATTTTATGTATAATGAGAGTCTTTTGTTTCTTTCTTAAATGTGACTAAGTATGTTACTCGAGGACACCTAAATGTAGAATCATAGAAGAGTCATAGAATCCCTATAGTGCAGAAGAAGGACATTCAGTCCATCGAATGGGCACTGATCACAATCCCAGCTGGGCTCTATGCCCATAACCCCACACATAATTACCCTTCTAACCTCCTGACACCAAGGAGCAATTTAGCCTTGTCAATCAACCCAACCTGCACATCTGTGTCAAGATTGGAATTTTAAGGGGGTGAGCATGGACAGCAAGGTGGATGGCATGGCACCACAGAAGGTGCCAGTCTCATATTGCCACAGTGTACGGGCAGTGATCCAGCTACCTCAACATGCCTGAGGTTCCGTGCTGCAGGAGTTGCCACCTCCTTAGAGACATTATCACATGATTATGCAACATTGGCATCACATGCCAGTTGCTCTGGAGGCCACAGTGGCATTCAATGTTTATGTATTCGGATCATTGCAGGAGCCTCTGTGGAATCTGTGTGTGGTGTTCCATCAGCTACCCATTGTTGTGTTAAGCTTATAACTAATGTTCTGTTCAGATGGATCCACATATACGTTCACTACTGGATGGACAAAGCCTATCAGGCTGAACAAACCAGAAGCCTTTCAGCTATTGCTGGCTTCCCTCTGCATCCAGAGTGCACTCATGTGACCATCAAGGCCCTAATGTGTCAGGCAAGTACCTTTGTGAATAGCGAGGGTAACCACTTCATGAATGTGCAGATAGTATGCAACCACCTATTCCAAATTCTTCCAATCAGTGCAAGCTACCCAGGCAACTCCAATTTTAATAGATGTCACCAACGTCTATTAAAGGCTCCTCACCAACTCCTGGTAGCCTTCAGGGTGCCACCTCCGCTAAATTAAAGCCCACTGCTAGGTACCTTTGGACCTGGTGGCTATCACGTTCCTGCTGGTAGCGTTGTGCCAATGTTCGGTTGTCTTTCAGAAGGCACGCTCGCCATCAATTTAGGGATGGTGTGTGGGCTTTTGAAGCTGGAGGACCAATACGAGACTTCAAAATTGGAAATAGCTGGAATTATGTTTGGATTCCGATTGCAGAGGAAGCAGACATCATGACCAATCAGGTACCCACAATATGTGCAAAACTTACGTCAAGGAGTCCATAGAGCCCATGGGCACAATTTTGTGTGGTACATCGGGACCCTGAGTTCAGGGTCAAACAGAAGTTCCATCCCAACACTATATTGGGAATAGTCACATAGCAATGCTTTTCCCTGAATTGGCCAATTAGTGGTCAGAAAGCTCTGTCTCAAACAACCAAGAACAGTTGCATGCGGGTTCCCAATCTGGATGTGAATGATGGCACGTCAAGCATAGAAGCAACTGCAGTCTTACATTGCGGGTAAGGGAGAGAGAGGACATCTTCAACCTGATTCGCCCTCTCGCAACTTTTCAAACTTTTGATGTGGGAAGAGCACCCCTCCACAGGGTGGTCCGCAAGTGTAGCTAGGCAGGTAGGGAAGACTTCAAAGCCTGCCTAAAGGACCCCAGTCTGCCAGCAAAAGGCAAGTCTCTTCCTCACACCAAGAGCAGCCTGACTGAAAAATCTGACAACTGGCTGAATTAGTCTTTTGCTTATTTTAGTTGGCTTGTGTGGATAACAGAAAGATTTTGTGAATGCTTTGCTCTGTTTGCTTCAGTCTATGCAAAGATTTCATTTTAAGATGTTTCTGCCAATGCAATTACATTTAAATGCTTGGCTGTAGGAATTAACCAACACTGCTAACTTGACTATATTTTAAAACTCAGAAGGCATGCTAGGTTTGCTGGCAATTGACTGCATTCCTGATGGGTACACAATTCAGGCAAACAACAGCAGCTGCAAGAATTGTTTTTTCTAGGCAGAGACAGTCTGCAAAGGATATTTACAATAATGAGATCAAGGTTGAGCTATATTGTGGATTTTAATGTGTTTTCCGTTCAGTTTCAATCTCCTGTTCAAGCTCAGCTCAGGGATTGGCTTAGCAGACACTCTCCAAGTTTGCTTTTTCTTTTAGCTTCTGTCATGTTAATTTTCTTAACTTCTATTCAGTAAAAGAAATTAATTTTAAAACTCTGTGCCAGTGCTACCCCCCCCCCCATCTGTTCAAAGGAATGAATGGACCCAACAATAACTATGCTGTCCCCAATCCCAGCCTTGAGAAAATGGCATTGGATTGGGATGGTGCAGGCAAACCAACATGCTTAAGGGCAGGGTGAAATTAAATGCCTGCTGCCTCTGTCCCTGTCTCTATATCAGTAAGAAGTCTGACAACACCAGGTTTAAGCCTAACTGGTTTATTTGATAGTAAACTCAGAAGCTCTTGAGGTTATCCTCAAAAGCTTATGAGTTTACTATCAAATAAATCGGTTGGGCTTAAAGCTGGTGTTGTCACACTTCTTACTGTGTTTACCCCAGTCCAACGCTGGCATCTCTACATCATGTCTATATCAGAGCAGACATTCACTTCCATGTCTCCACACATCATGTTCAATCCTTTCAAGGACTCGAGCGAATTTAATTTCATGTGGACAAGCAAAGGGAAGGTTTTTATAATTGATAATTAAATAGTGAATTTCCAGAATATCTAACTTTACAAATGTAACAGTACTTCATCACACTGAAACAATCTTACTTCCTTACTCCCAGCAAAACTAATAAGAGGTACTAATTCTAGAATACTGTTCAGCAAGTTAGGAAAGGAAACAAGGAATTGGTAACAGAGTATTAATAATTAATATCAGACTCTGGTATGGAAAATGTAAATAACAAAATCTGTGCACAACATCAACGTCAAGGAATCTTTCCTGCCATTAGTTTCTACACAAGTGAAAGATGCAGGGAGATGAGGGATTTTTTTGAGGCAAAGACTTATTGACACAGGAGCTGTAAATTGGTTACATATCTGTGCTGTCTCATAGAATCCTACAGTGCAGAAGGAAGCCATTCAGCCCATCAAGTTTATACTGTCAACAATCCCAGCCCTGACCTTATCCCCACATTCCCACACAAATACCCAACTAATCCCTCTAACCTACACATCCCGGTACATTAAGGGGCAATTTATGATGGCCAATCAACCTAACCAGCACATCTTTGGACTGTGGGTATAAATTGGAGCAGCCGAAGGAAACCCATGCAGACACAGGGAGAACAAGCAAACTCCACACAGACGGTAACACAAGCCAGGAATTGAACAAAGGTCACTGGTGTTGTGAGACGGCAATGCTAACTACTGTGTCACCATGTCACCCTGACTTAAAAATAAAAGTTCCAACTAACCACAGCAAAGGACATCAATGCATATTTCTTGAATTGAGGTTCTTTATGGCGCTCAAGCCTGGCTGAAAGATGAAGAAAGGCATTTCAATGAAAAACTTGAAAATAGGACAAAGATCAAAGAAAAATACAATATAAGAACAGGCCCTTTGGCCCTCCAAGTCTGTGCTAATCATTATGATCTAACTAAACTAAAAAAAAATGCCATTACTTAGTCCATGTCCCTCTATTCCCTCCCATTCATGTACAGATCCCAATGCTGCTTAGAAGTTGCTAAGTTGCCTACTTCCACCATCACCTCTGGCAGCGTATTCCTGTAAGGATTCGCCTGAGGAAGGCTACAAAGGCCGAAAGCTAGCAAGTTTACTGTCAAATAAATCGGTTGGATTTAAAATTGGTGTTGTCAGATCTCTTACTGAGTTTACCTCAGTCCAACGCCGGCATCTCTACATCATGACTACTATTGACAGCGTATTCCAGGCACCCACTACTCCCTGCATGAAAAACTTTCCCTGTACATCTCCCTTCACTTTCCCACCTCAACCTGATCCTGTGCTTCCTTGAAATTAACACATCCAACTTGGAAAAAAGCCCCTGTCTATGCCTGTCATAGTTCTATAGATTTCTATCAAGTCTCCTTAGTCTCCATCTTTCCAGTGAAAACAATCCTAGTTTATTTAACCTCTCCTTATAGCCAACACTCTTGAGACCAGGCAACGTCTTGGTGAACTTTCTTTGCACTCTCTCCAAAGCTTCCATGTCCTTCTGGTAGTGTGGTGACCAGAACTGCATTCAATAATCCAAATGCCATCTAACCAAGGTTTTATATAGCTGCAACATGATTTGCCAGCATTAATGAAACCGTAAATTCAATCTTGGGACTGGGTGCAACTGGTAAGGCCAACATTTATTGTCTATCGTGAGTTATTCTGCAAGATGGTGGTGGGAAGGACTACTTTTGGAACTGCTGGCATCCGTGAGGTGATTCATAATATAGCTGCGTAGCAGTTCGATACAACTAAACAGCTTGCTAAATCGGTTCCAAGTGCAGTTAAAAGAGTCAGTCACGTAAGTGAAGGATGAAAGCACAAATATGCTAGATAGGGACAGCAAGCTTTTATCCCTAGGGGGTATTTATGAACTGTTTCAGCTTCACAATAATCCAATAACTTCTTGTTACTTTAATCAATGCCAGCCCTTTTTTTTGGTGCATGCGTGAAATTTGGGGAAAAGAAAAACGATATTGCATCACCGTACTTGTAAATTATGCTTCAATTCTTCATTTCATTATCTTTAAGTGAAATAGAATGTGACTCTCCCTCCGTAACTGCATTATTCCTTCAGAAGTCAAAGGGTTAATGCAGTTCCCTAAGAACCCCAGTTTATCTCTGCAATTTCAGACACCAGCAGCGCCTCTCAGCTGGAACCCACTGTAGATGCAATAGTGAGTGAACTTTCCACTGATCCGCACTTATAATTAGGGTTGAGCTGTCCTTTTAAAAAGGTCAAGAAATTAAATATGTAAAGAAAAACAAGGGACACCCATCTATAAAAGAATATAAAGTCAATAGGTCAGACATCAAAGACAAATAGTTGAATTGGGTTTACCATTAATTTGTCCCTCCTTTTCTGGTTATTTGTCCTGACCATTTGATATCTCGCTCAACAAAATCAACAGTGCTCTTTCAGTCTGGCTGACTTCAGGCTTCTTATTTTTGGCAGAGTCTGGCAGTATTCAGAATAAAATAGGAGGCAGAAATGGAGAGTAAATACCACCGCACCACTATTGTCCACAAGCCCCACTGAAGGATTGGCTCACACCAACTCACACTCCTGCAGCAGAAAAAGATTTAATTTTGTGAGTGCCCCCATCGGTCTGGAGTGCCAGTGAGTTTATTAGAAGCAGGTTTACAAATTGACGTTTGCCAGCAGTGCTGATGCCTTGTGCAGATTGCTTGAGAACAATAAAAATAACCGAGGGCTGGCTGGTTGAAAGGTGTTAGCTGTCGGCCTGGGGTATTCATTCTGAACATGCTGTTTACAATTTGACTTGAATTGCTTTTGGTAGGTGACCATGATTCCTGCCTGAAGCTCTAACTAATGACTTCTGTGCCACGTCTTCAGACCCTGAGCAAGGATCGATACAGAAGGCATGCCGTGCTACATGTTTAGTGATAGCGCGTACTTTGGAGATTTGGAAGACGAGATTTTATTGCATTGATCATATGTGGAAGGGCAGCAACTTGGTGCAGGACTGAACATGAGAATATTCTTCTTATTTGTTATTTTATTTTCAGAACTGTTTGGGTCACAATTTTCAACAGTGTTTTTGACCTGGATTTTTCAAAAAAAACTAAAGGTAGACACTACCAGTTCTCACTGATATTAAAGACTATGTTGGACAGCAGGCTCTGGCGAGTGCACATGCGCAGTTAAGTGAAGAAATCAGAACAATGTTATCTTACTTGTCTAGCTCCTCCAGAAACCACACAGTTCTCTCACTGACAAACTCAGCAATTGAAGACATGGAAATAGTGTGAGTTATGCCCAACATTTCTCACTAGCAATTGGAGGCCCTGTATGTGAGGAGAGATGAGTTTCATTTTCTTCTGCCTAAGCAGGGAAAAGAGGGATGAGCAGACACATGGATTTGAAAAGCATGGTGGGATTCCCAATGGGGCAAGGAACAATCAATTGCACAGACATGTTTTGGCAGGCTTTATGTATGAATGGAGAAAGGGACATGAATCGCGAAAGGTTCCACATACATAAAAGCATGAGTGGAGAAATGGTGTGAAGATGGGTGAGGAGGAAAGTAGAAGGTAATGGTCATATGCCAAGAGTAAGGCTGAGGAGTTGAGAACTATACTAGGGTGTGATTTTCTCAAATCACCTTCCTGTTGGTTGCGTCTTCATCTTGATGCAATCTTGATGTTTCCTCCATCTTCAGAGTGAACTACCTGGAGATGAGAGATGGTCCGTATACACAATGCTAACGCCCTCCTTGATCACACCCTTTGCAAGGATGATGGGCATTTACTGACAGTGTTTTCACCAGGAAGATTACAAAGTGGACCACTGGCATTCTCAAGCAATGATTCTGCTCCATCTAAATCACTTTGGGGTTACTCACTGATGCTTGTCTTCAGGTTTGTAGTGGTCTGCTATATCCTTCATAAAGTCACAATTGTGAGGGTACAAACACTGCCACCCAGACATTTAGAGACCACCATGGAAGGGGGAAGCGGGGGGAGATAGGGATATCCAGAATGTCTACGTTCTGGACAACCTGCTCATGAATGCTCACTCAGACTCTGGTTCAAGGTCTGCAAAAAAATATGAGCTGATGGGCTCTTCCCCTTTGCAAATTATTGGCACATTTTCCCAGACTGGTACACCGCAGTATTACCCTGCTAGCTGGAGCTTGGCTGGTACAAGGCTGCTTAATTTCACTCATGAGGTCTGAAGTGGCCTTGGAGCTTTGTATCTTCAGGTTGCACCACCTCAGTGCAGGTGGCTAGCTGAGAGGTGTTAGAAAAACCAATGATGGAGTTGCAGGAACACAAACTGTCATCCTGAGACAACAGCAACTTCATGGAACACAGAGCCACTGACATTCCCCATGATCCTATAATAATATGTTGCAGAACTGATTGTTGGGGTGCAGTCAGAGCTTCAATCACTCTTTGAGCTCTGAGATCTGTAACAATAATGGCTGAGATCTGAGCCTGGCTGTTCCCAAACCTAGATCTCATCAGTCTGAGCTTCCAATGCATCTCTGAGATGCCTCTTCTGCAGTGGCAGTTGAAACAACAACCACCAAATGCTGGTCTGGTCTGCTCTTGCAGTCATGGAGTTTACCACCACTTCTATTCTGAATATCATGGGCTCCTAGCTCTAAGTGGTACCTTCTGCCACACTGGAGCTAAACTCCTCCACACGACTTGATAATGACTGCATCTGGCTGCCCTGCTAATGCATTAAACATCTCACTATATACGCTGATCAGCTTTCTCGTCAAAGCTGTCCCATCAAAGTCCTCATCCAGCTACTCTGCAGTGGCACATATGCACAATTTGGTCCCTAGAGAGTTGGCACCTGAACTACCCTTTCCTCTAGCTTGAAAGTAGCAGTTATTGGGAGATAACGTGATGGTGCTTTCTTATCATAGAATCATACAGTGCACAAGGAGGCTATTTGCCCCATTGGGTCTGCACTGACTACAATTTCACCAGGCCCTAACCCCACAACCCCATGCATTCATCCTAGCTGGTTCTCCTGACGCTAAGAAGTAATTTAGCATAGCCAATTCACCTAACCCACACATCTTTGAACTGTGGGAGGAAACTGGAGCACCCAGAGGAAACCCACGCAGACACAAGGCGATTGTGCAAACTCCACACAGACAGTGACCGAAGCTATGAGGGAACAATGCTAACCATTGTGCTACTATGCCACCCCTCAGTTTTCTTCCTGTTGAGGCAGTAATTTTGAGTATCTGAAAGCATAAAAGCATGAGTGGAGAAATAACGTGAGGAGGAAAGCAGGAAGTCAATAGTGATGTGCCAAGAGTAAGGCTGAGGAGTTGAGAACTATGTCAGTCACTTGCCATTACTCTGGATGGTCTTAGTATTGTTAGATTCCATGGGCTTTCCTGCTGCTTCCCCCATGATTCTAGGTACTATCTCCTCAAGTGAGCCTGAGATTAGAGTTGTTCCAGCTTCCCAGCTATTTCTGGGTCTTCTGGCTGTAATTAGTCATCTTATCCTGTAACAGAGAGGGCAAAATGTCATTGTTGTCTTGCATTATATTTGGGTGATGGGCCTGCCACAGCTGAATAGCTGGAGCTATATGGAGGCAGCGAGAGATAGGTATGAAGTTGGCATGATTGGAAGGTTTACGTAGGTGAGGTGGAGTATGTGAGTATTGAGTATGTATCCTCATCACTGGAGAGTGAATGATGAGGTTGTAGTGAACTGAGCAGCTCAGAAGATTCATAGCGAATAAAATGCAATTGGAGAAGACGTTCACTGACCTTAATTATGCATCTGAGGTTATTAAGCTTTTTTACAGCACTGCTGCCAGTTCCTTGTGACCTGATTCTAAACATTCAGCTTCTTTAGTATATGGTCCTACTCCCTTCAGGTGCTGCTGTACAAGAGTTGCTTGGTGGAAATAGGGCATCTCCTCTTGCTGTGTGTACTTTCTACACAAACTCAATTATAATAAACGGACAGCAAGTTGGAAGGAAGACAGGACTTGTGACTGTATGAGTGAAGTGTTGGGTTAGGTCAGGAGGGGAGAGGTGTGTCAGGTGGGGAGGAGGGTGGTAGTGGAGAAATGCAGTGTTAGAGAACAGACCGTGCTTACAAGAATAAAAGCAAATTACTGCAAATGCTGGAATCTGAAACCAAAAGAGAAAATTACTGGAAAATCTCAGCAGGTCTGGCAGCATCTGCAAGGAGAGAAAAGAGCTGAAGTTTTCAGCCCTTTGTCAAAGCTAAAAGGCATAGAAAGTGGGAGATATTTATAACGCAGGGGGAGGGAATGAAAGATGAGTCATAGCCACAGAAACCAGGGGAAAAGGCTGCTAATGGCAGTCCATAGAAAGAATAAAGAGCGTGAATGGCCAAACGGCAGAGAAGCTAAAATCAGAGAGAGAGAACAAATGTGGGGGGAAGGGGAATCGGTGGGAGAGATATAAAACATAGAAAAGGGGAAGCAAAGGAGGAGAAAAGGTAAGGAAAGTAAATTTGCTTTTATTCCTCTAAGCATGGGTATGTTCTCTAAAACTGCATTTCTCCACTACCACCCTCCTCCCCACCTGTCACACCTCTCTCCCCCTGACTTAACCCAACACTTCACTCATACAGTCACAAGTCCTGTCTTCCTTCCAACTTATCCACTTGTTATAATTGAGTTTGTGTGGAAAGTACACATAGCAAGAGGAGATACCCTGTTTCCACCAAACAACTCTTAGAATTATTTTTGGGAGAATTGCACCCGTTGGCTCTATTTTCTCTCCTTGGATGCCGTCAGTCCTGTTGAAATATTCCTGCACTTTGTTTTTAAATCAGCTTTCTGCCTTGGATGCTCTCTCTCCACAGTTTTACTTGACCTTCTTAAACAGACTTAAAACAGTATTGAAAATATATGTTCATAGAGCTTAAAAAAGCTTTTGATGCAGTAAATTCCAATGCTTCACAAAATAGACTGAGAAATTGTGCAATTTGACATTTCACACCACTATTTCATAGCAAGAAACATGCATTAATGTCCTCATTGACAACACTGCACATTTTTTAATTGAAATCCCTCAATAGTTTGTCTTCAGTTGCATCTTTGTCTTATTAAATGCTCTGACTATAGTTCCTATAGTCAAATCTTTTTTATAGAATGAGTACTAAGTCCTGTTATATTATTAAAGTCTAATGCTGAAGTCTTCTAATCAATATTGGAACCATTGCATCCAATTGGAAATCCATGCAGAGTCCTATAAAGAGGATTAGTGCAGAAAACCACCTACTTCTTTGCTCTTTAAAGTGCTAAGTGCCATATGGTCAGTTTAAAGTCCAGCCTTTGAAAGATAATGTGTAGGTTAGTGGGTGAATGGCTAGGTGATGGGGGAATGTGGGTAAAATGAATGATGGTGCAACTAGGGTTCAGACTTAAATCGAACGAATGATACTGGAAAGGGCGTGGAGTTACAAAAATCTCAAACTAATCATACTGAGTTGTGGCCGGAATTCTCCAACCTCGCCTGCAACTGAGATTCTTCAGTCCTGCTTATGATTTGGCTGAGCACCAAATTCTCTGGCAGAAATTGGTGGTGGAGCATTTGAGACCAGAAAGCTCCAGCCTATAGTTCAAAAGGGCAAGGAAGTGCATAGCACACATAGTAGTTGATGAACGATAAATAACATCGCGCAAGACCCATCAATGAAAAATAAAATGTAAACTGATTTTGTAATGTCCTAACTTGTCAGGGGTTATGGGTTTTGCATAAAAAAAAGTGATGTGGTTTGTATGCATTGATTCAAAGTAACACAAAACAGGTTTGTTGAAAGAGATATTCTCTACATAGAGTACAAACTGGAAGTAAAAGCAGCAGCCTGTGAAACACTTCAAATGACATCAGAAATCATGTGACCAGCCCTTAAAGCAATCATGCAACCACTTAAATATTTAACGGATTTCTGTCAATTCAATTCTGTTCTCATTTTATAAATACTCCACTGAAACTGAATCCTCCCAATTCAGTTCCTGTTTTAAACTACAGGACAGTTGGTCTCTTTCATCCAGCTCACTGTCTCATTTCAAACTATGAGATTAAAGCTTTACAAATCTAGTTGCCTGGATGATACTCTTGAATTTTCCACATAGCCCCAGATTTTGTTCCTCAGATTTTACTCTAACCCATCTAAAAAAAAACCTCTGCTCTCATTCACTCAGGTCCTCATTGATTCAATTAAGAGAAAGATTCTACATTTCCTGAACAATATTCACAGCACCCTAGGCACTGTTCACATCTGAAGTGTTCATCAGATGCTCAGAGGAAAAACATAACTTCTGGTGTGACATGTTGGCTTTTGTCCAGTTTTACAGCAAGCAGAGAAGGAAAGGTATGCATTTTTCACGTGCCTCTGTATATGTTTTCAAAACATGTGGTTGTTCCTTGCATGGTCAACTACGTGTATGCTCAAAAGTATGTGATGTCATCCCTCTTGGAAGGAGCCCCTATGATCTGTTTCAATGGGAAGCAGTGGTGCAGGAATATTGTCACCGGTTTAGTAACCCAAAAACCCAGGTAAGATTAGGTTCAAATGGCAAATGATGAAATCTGAATGCAATAACAATTTGGAATTAAAAAGTCTAATTATGACAGTGAAATCATTGTTAAAAACTCAATTGGTTCACTCATGTCCTTTAGGGAAGGATATTTGCTATCATACGCATGTCCACCTTCTTCCATCTGAAAAAAGATACAAAAGTCTAAGGTCATTATACCAACCAACTCAAGAACTCCTTCCTTGATATCATTGCACTCTTGAATGGATTTGTCTTAAGTTGATCTTTCTCTATACCCTAGCTATGACTGCAACACTACATTCTGCACACTCTCCTTTCCTTATTTATGAATGATATGCTTTGTCTGTATAGCACGCATGGAACAATACTTTTCACTGTATACCAATATATAATAAATCAAGTCAAATCAAATTACTCTAGATCCATGGCAATGTGATTGATTCTGAAATGTCCTATAAAATGGAGGGCCAGTTAGGGATGGGTAATAAATGCTGGTCCAGCCAACAATGCCCACATTGTGTAACTGAATTATAAGGAAACTGTTGGCCTGGTCAAGTATGATGTATCATGTCAATCCTCATGGAATAAGTCCCTATGAACTGTTACTAAGTGCCCTTTTTGTCTGTTACAAGATCTGCAGAAATTCAACAGGGTTGATAAACATCACACAGGTACATTGACTCTGCACAGTCAGTGATCCAAGCCGGGAATCAAGCCTGAGCCCTTAGTGTTATAAGGCAGCAGTGCTAACCACAGTGCCATGGATATGGAAGGCACATATTTTCACTAATAATATTGATTAATAAATCATGAACAGTGAGCCAGAAATGATTTACAGGCTGTGCTAAAAGTTGTAATCCTTTCATATCACGAGAGAGTTTTCAGTGTTATCTATTGAAAATATGCCCCCTGCCTTACAAACGTACAATGTTAAGCCATGTTAAAAGTCAACATTTTTCATTTTGATTGTGTTCAGTTTGTCCTGCTCTGTCCTGTGTATTCTGCTTGTCTCTTTCTTCAGAGGTTACTGAATAGTTGGAGGCAAGTCCAAGATTTCAATTATGGAAAGTTTGCTAATCAGTTATAGATCCACAAATTATTAATCACATACCTTTAGTGACAGGAACAAATTGGCCAATAATTGATGGATTAATGGGATACACCTGGCATTTTTCTATCATTTTCTACACCTCATTTGCAATGGTTTGATGCACTCACTAGGCTTCGCTTTGCTTTTGAACTTTGACCTTCAGCAGATTATCAAGCTGAAGCTCCAATGAAAAAATGCAGTGCATTTGCTGAGAGTGTTATTTACATCAAAGTTATGACAAATGTGCTCCAATTTGGAGTAAAGCAATGAATATTAGATGACAACTTAACAGTAAAAGTCAACACGCTAACAAATGAAAATCTTTTCAGATTTGCCATTGGTGGCTATAATATTATTTGCTATACTTAGTGCCAGAAAGAAAAGGGATTGGATAGGAATTTTCAATTACTGGGCATAATATTTGTTAGATAAATAGCAATGGTGTTCTGGCAAATTATGTCATCATTATTAAAGTTATTTATTTTATTCTGTCCAATTTTCTTCACATCAGCCTCCTGTCCCAAAAGCATTTGATTATGAAGTGGTAACTATTCACAGGTGCTGTATGTTGCTCTGGTACCTTGACTCAGTGATCATCCTGAACCCTAACTGTTATGGGAAGTATGACAAGCTGGGGAGGATTCCACCGCAACTTAGTCTGATTTCTATTTGACATCTACTTACTGCCACCCTGGATGAGCACTTGGAATGTCATAACATTGAAGGTCAAGCACTGGGGAAATGGGATTAGGTGGCTGGTCAGGGGTGAAGTTTTCTGGCTGTGCTCGCCCCAATACTGGAAAATCCCGCCCAAAGTCAATGGGCCTTTGCATGGTTCACCCACCTTCCAATGAACACCCAACCCCCCCACCCCAACCGATCCCCCCCCACGATTCCTGTGGCAGGTGGGGTGAGAAAATTCCAGTGCAGTTATTTCACACATGTTGATGCCAACTCAATGAGCCGAAGGATCTCTTCTGTCCGTTATGATTCAATGGTTCTCAGATGATCAGTGCATTTTCTTTAAGGGTCACTACCTTCTTGAGTGCAAGAACTCTGGCTGATTCCCCTCTTCAACAACCAAGGCTAATTTCTAGTGCTCTTAATATTGCAAAGATAAAATCAGTAGCTAACTAGAACAAAATTATAGTCTTTTTATCTGTACGATGTACATGCTGCGTTTAGCTAATGCATATTGGTTTTAATGGAATAGCGGCAAGCCTTGCATCTTGTTGCACCTGAGTGGCTGATATCTTAATCCATTCCATTTACCTGCCTTAGTTTCAAATCACTTGATACCAATCCTTAATTAACAAAATCTAATCACTATCTGATTTTTTTTTTTACTTGGTTGCAATGATCCCAGATCATTCAGCCCTTTTAAAATAGACTTCATCCAAGAAATGGTAGGATCAGATTTTTGCATCTGTGTGTGTGTGTGTGTGAGAACTGAGTTGGGTGGGCTTCAGAAATGATAGGCAGTACATCCCCACCCCCTTCCCCACCCTGAATCTCTTTGCTGGCCAATTTCAGCCAATTTCCCAACCATCCCAGCTTCATAATGGGGGGACGGGGTTGAACATTTTACACATGCCTCTATTTTCATGAGATCTTGCCCATTTGGTTGACAAAGTGGTTCAAGGTGAAAGAGAAGAGTTGTGAACCAGGAGTGACTTGAGTATGGAGTTGGGCAAGTTCAGAAGTGTTGACAATTTCATATATCCTAACATGATATAAAACAAGTTAAATACTGGGGTTTGGTGGTGCATTTTCTGGCTTCCCTGCCAGCATGTTTCTCTCATGGCAGAAGGCAATCCTGCCAGTGGCAGAATCTTAAGGTGCCACTGCTGTCAATGGAATTTTCCACTAGCAGCACCCATGGCACCATGGAATTGCGCCATCAGGGGGACCAGAAGATCTCACTGGTGTGATTGGGCAGAAAACTTTGGCTATGTTCTCAAAACAATAATTTTTGATGCTATTTATTTAGAATAGAATTCGTACATTGCAGAAAAGGACATTTGGCCCATTGAGTCTGCACCAACTCTCTGACAGAGTATTTTAATCAAGCTCTGTTCAAATACCTGGGTACAAACAACACTGGGCACAATAGTTGACTTGGATACAAACAACACTAGGCACTGTAAGTACTCGAAATTACAACTTTAGTTACTTGCTAACAAGGAAAAAACACATGTTGACAATGTAGCAATTATAATTCATCGTATCTTGCTCTTTGGAATTTTGTTAATGAAAGAGCCTTATTTTCAACTTGTGGCTAAGGCTGGGAACACTATGTTCATGAAACTGATAGAAGGTTTAGACTAGTTGTTTATCCTGAATATGCAAGCACTGACCTCATTGAAAGCCTTCTTTCCATATTTGCTGATGGAGTTGCCTGCTTTTGTCGTTTTAACTTATTTCTACGCTGGCATCTTCAGTTTTTAAATTGCTTTTAACTGTACTTTCACAAATCCTAGCAACTCTGCTTTATTTGAAGTGATCATCTTTAATCTTGCATACCAAAATGGATTACATATTTGGCTACAGCTGGAATTACAACTTAATTTCTACTCTCTCTCACCAGTCCTATCTCTGTAACCTCACGTTTATCATCCATCTGACCTGCACATCTTGGGATGCTAAGGAACAGTTTTGCATCGTCAATTCACCTAACCTGCACATCTTTGGATATAGAAGGAAACCAGAGCACTTGGAGGAAACTCACACAAATACAGGGGAGATGTGCAAACTCCACACAGAGAGTGATCCAAGGCCGGAATTGAACTTGGGTCCCTGAAGCAGCAGTGCTGATCATTGCACCAGGATAAGTGACCATTAAATTGACCAGCATTGTGAAAGTGGATGTGTCTTAAGATGCACTAGAGTACATTATCTACTGGATAAAATGCTCTTCTGCATTGATTGTTCAATGTTGAGACCCAGGGCTGGATTTCCACTAGCGAGGCTGGTAACCTGAGAAATTTTTAGATTTTACAAACCCCTCCCCAATTTAAAGGGCCCCATTAATCTTAATTTGTACTCAGTGGAGGAATGGGCAGGATAGAGTCTGGCCCATTGTCCCTAGAATCTGGTTCGTAGTGGCTATTGGAGCAGGCAAGTGGTGAGGGGAGATAGGTAGAAGGCCCATTTAGTTCTCTGAGACTTCAGCCAAATTGTTTTATTAGTTGAAAGGTGCTGTAGCCTTCTCACCTCATAACCTTCTCACCCATCTATCCAATACTCTCTCTTATCTCATGTGACCCCTCATACTGTCACACACTCATAGAATCATAGAGTCTTACAGTGCAGACGAAGGCCATTCGGCTCATTCAGTCTGCACTGACCACAGTCCCACCCAGGCCTAATCCCCATGCATTTACTCCAGCTAGTCCCCATGACATGAAGGGACAATTTTGCATGGCCAGACCACCTAATTCTCACATCTTTAGACTGTGAGAAGAAACCAGAGCATCCGGAAGAAACCCATGCAGACAATGATCCAAGCCAGGAATTGAACCTATGTCCTTGGTGCTGTGAGGCAGCACTGCTAATCACTGTCATGTCGGCTCACCCATTATCTACCATGAACAGATATTATAAGCCACACGGGAATGAAAAACATCACACTTCTAACAAAGCAGTACAACTTTCACTGATATACACTTGATCATAAAATATCTCCCAGTTATAAAACCCTTGAATTTTTTAAAGTGAGCAATCTCCTATTAGAAGCAAATAAATGTATATTCAGCTTCTACATCAAAGACAGGTAATATTTGAACAGCCTCTTTATGCTCTTTAAATTTCAATTAATTGTAAACTCAAACATCCATGCTGAGATAGCTGTAATTGTTTGGAAATTCAGCCAAGTATTCATAACTACAAATCCTTGAAAAACGTCAACCGAACACGCAATTGAAATTACATAAAGAAATTGTTTTATTTTCAGACTTACACAAACTGGTCTGTCAATCAAAACACTCCAGCCGTCTTTAACTCTCTCTGACAGTTTAGCCCATTTTATTCATGTTTAAGGAGCGGGTGATTTAAAAAAAAAAAAACTTCAGATCATGACTCTTTAACAGATCTTATCCAGCCTTCAAAGAGAGTTTACATCTCCTACACCAACGTATAACTCCCAAATTGTGGGTTAAGGCCTTTGGAATAGTAAAATCAGAAGTTTTCACTAGGTACTGCATTCAGTTGACCATATGAGTTCGGGTTTCCAGCCTGTGTAAATCATATCCCATATCCTTCTCCTTATAAATGAAAGTTGAATTTTTCAGAAATTGGGTGGCACCTCCATTATTGAGTTCCACCTACTATTTTATATGCCAATGGAGTCTTCCTGCTAACATCAAAATCAGATCCTCAGATTTTACGTGTCACTTGCACTCTTTGAACTTTATATTGTTAGGTCAGTCATCTGTTCAGCCATTGAAAAAGTGGAACATTTGACCTCACACTGGATTTATGACTTAATGCCTTTAAGGATTTGACTCTGGAAGGTTTATTGACCCAGCTGTGCAATGGATCATAAGATCGAAGAGCAGATGCAGACAACTCAACTCCTCAAGCCTGCTCTACTATTTAATATGATCATGCCCGATCTCATCTTAGCCTCAACTCCACTTTCTCTCCCATTCCCCATAGCCCTTCAAATCCATTACTAATGAAAAAATCTATCCACTTCTTTCTTAAATTTACTCAATGTCCTGGCATTCACCATACTCTGAGATAGTGAATGCCACAAGCTCACAATCCTTTGAGAGAAGTAATTTTTCCTCATCTCTGTTTTAAATCTGCCAACTCTTATCTGAAAACAATGACCTCTTGTTATGGATTGTCCTACAAGAGAAAGCATCCCCTCCATGCCTACTTTGTCAATCTGCCTTATCATCTCATTCCCACAATTAGATCTCCACTCACTCTTCTAAACTCCTGGAGTATTGGTCTGAACAATCTAATCTCTCTTTGTAAAACAAATCCATCATCTCTGGAATCAATTTAATGAACCTTTTCTGGACTACTTCCAATGCAACTACATCCTCCTCAAGTAAGGAACCAGAACTGTGTACAATATTTTAAGTGTGGATTCATCAATGCTTTGTATAGTAGCAGAAATACTTTATTACTTTATACTCTATATATAATTGCCTATGCTCCTATGTGAGCAGGATTTCTTCATATACATAAATGCAAGTAGACTGTTGGCTTTGTTTTGACAGACAGTTTTATGCACTGCTAAGAGGATTATGTTTTTGAGGAAGTTTTAACTGGCAGGTTGCTTATATTGACAGCTTTATGACCACTTAATTGGATTATGGTTTCTAAAAATAGGAGTTTTTAATCATTGTGTATGTTGTTGACAATTTTATGAACTCCTAAGAGCATTAAGGATTTTTCAAGTGGCATTTGAATGACTGTATGTTAATTTTGACATTTTCATGAGCACTTCAAAGATTTCCCTGTTTTTTTTTTAGAGTTCATGAATTCTGTCCACATTGGATACTGGATGAGTGGGCATGGGGGTATATGGGACAGGAAATATGGAGGAGGCATAGACTGTATAGTGGAAGCAGATAATATGAAGTCATATGGAGATGAGTGGTTTAGTGAGGAAGATGAGAGATGAATAGTTTGAATGTTAGAAATATCCCATTTGAATTAAAGTGTAAATCAAAATTATAACACACATCAATTTGCCATAAAATTTATTGCATAAGTCATGTCATTATGCAGATATTCAAGATCAAAAGAATTGAGATGTGTGATTTATACACGATCACAATAATTATATCTAGTGTAACTAATACACTGTTGGATTGCAATTGCTCGAAGTTACAACTACAAGGAAGCTCAGAATGGTTTCTGAAAGTCTTCCCTCTGTTAGATTAGTAGGGGAATGAATTAATTCAAAATAAATGGGCTAAAGCTGCTCCTAAATTGGAGAGAAAAAGCTTAGTCAAAGGCATTAAAGATTTTTACATCAGTGCCTGATTATACAATTTTTGCGACCTGCTGTTATTTTGGTATTTTGCTTCAAGAAAAAAACGTTGTTAACAAATTTGAAATGAATGCAGTGCATCCAACAAATGAAGGGATTGTCTGCTTTGAAGCATCTGTTAGCTGCTTGGGTGGGAGATGTACACACTCCACCTGTGCTTTCTCTTCCGTTATGATAAAAGTGGACATATAGATATACGTCCGTGCTGCACATCATTTCAGTTATCCATAAGATAGATAAAATGCAATTCTGATAAGCAAATACACAGAATTATCTTCCGTCTTTACCAGCCAAAGAATTATGCCAATAAAAAACAGAAAAAAACGACATAGCAAAATTACAGAAAAGAAGGGAGATCGGGGGAAGGATTTTCTGGCTGTATTCGCCCCAAAAATGGAAAAACCCGTCCGAGGTCAATGAAACACTGCACAGTCCACCTTGTCTCCTGCTTGCTACGATTCCCATAGCAGATGGAAAAGCTGTCTCAACAGCTCTCTATACGGTTACCAATCTTTGCCAGTTTACCTATTGTTAGAATTATTGGTTAGAGATAGTTTTGATACACAACATGTTTTCTTTCAGAAATGTAAAGTCATAGAGTCAAAGAGTTAGAGGTTTGCAACATGGAAATAGTCCCTTTGGCCCAAACTGTTCACACTGTTCCTTTTTTAGCCTTTAAGCTAATCCCAATTGCCCATGTTTGATGCATCTCACCCATGTGACTGTCTAAATGATTTTTAAAAAGTAAAATTGTACCTGCCTCTACTACTATATCTGGCAGCTGGTTCCACATGCTCACCTCCTTCTATGTAAAAAAAAAAATTGCCTCTCTGGATCCTTTTGTACCTCTCCCCTCTCACCTTAAATGAAAGCTTTATTAAGACTTTTTAATAAACGATCTGTGAAAATAAGCACAGCACATTTAAAAAGTAGAAAACGTGTTATTTTTCACAGAGGTTTGGTTAAGAATTAACTCAATTTGTGAAGAAATGCATAAAGTAAGATTTGTGGAGTGCGTTAACAGCAGTAACTTCATTCCCTGAAAACTTCAAACAAAAGTGCTGTGTTTTTAAATTCAATCTTTAAATCTCGTTAAACATTAATATAGTGTCAAAACTGACCTTTCCTCCCGCTTATTTTTTTTAAAAAAAGGGATTTTGTTTTCAAAGAAAATATAATCTATAGGTGAAGTATTCTTTCAGATCTCTCCATCCAAAGAGGTGGTTTGAAATAGTCTTAGCTTTGAGTTGCATTACCACCTCTGTCAAAGAAATGTATGATCTGCATATTGATTATGTTGCTTTGACCTGATGTCCCCATAAATCCATACAGCTGCAGCTTAGTTATACCTACAGGGATTCTACCTTGCTCGAGATTAATTTAATTCGGCGGAACCATTCTATAAATTTCTTGAAGATCTGAGAAATGGATCTATTTTTAATGTTGATGAAGCTTCTAAATGAACACACTTAAAACCCATTTAGGTGGTTGCTGAACTGTGTCAAAACAATGGAACAGTAAATGAAAGATCTATATTACTACATGTCTCATGTCACACTAGAGATAGGTGAATAAAAGAGAGTTTAATACTGATAGTTAATCAATGAGGTCAGTGACCTGGTGTTCACATTGTGAAAAGAATAATCCTAATAAAGTAACAATAGTGAGGTGATGGACTGTCACAATTCATTTTTAAATAGCTTAATAAAAAGCATCGCCAATGAAATAGTTGGTGCAGGAGGCGGAACTGAGGTTTACAGAGCAGGAAAATTTCAGGTCCTGCCTCTGATCTGCACTGAGTTCTCCCATGACTGAAGTTGGAACACCATGGCTGTATTCAATGATGCAGGGCCACAAGTGAAAAGCAGATTCTTATGGCTACTGGGGCATAGTGATTAACATTGCTGTCTCACACACCAGAGACGCTGGATTGATTCCCAGCTCGGTTCACTGTCTGTGTGGAGTTTGCGCATTCTCCCTGTGTCTGCATGGGTTTCCTCCCACAGTCCAAAGATGTACATGTTAGGTGAATGGGCCATGTCAAATTCTCCCTCAGTGTGCCTGAACAGGTGCCGGAGTATGGACACTAAGTGATTTTCACAGCAACTTCATTGCGATGTTAATGTAAGCCTACTTGTGATGAATAAATAAACTTTATTTTTTACTATATTTGTCAGTTATTGGAAAATTCTTCTCGTTGATCTCATGACCTATTTGTTTTAATTGTCTTGAACATATCCCACAAGAATAACCATTCTAGCTGGAAAAAAATCACAAGTAGCTAAGATCTATGAAACCACAGGTCGGCAGGAGTCATTGGGGGAATTATCGCGGGTAGAGAGTGGACAATGCAAAGTTGTATTGACCTTGAGCAGGATTTTCTGGCTTTGGGGTGAGCGTAGCCAGAAAATCCCACCTATTGACTGCAAAAGAAATAAAGTAAAGCACTGCAACATTAATTATATTTAATACCAGAAGCAATTTTAACATAAACCAATCGTTGGTCAACTGTCAGGATCAGATGCAACGCTAGTTTTTTATTCCACTCACACTGTCTATTGAAATCAGTGGAGCATAATATGAGGAAAGGTTCAAAACTGGCGTTTATCCTAACTCTGTCTGTCTCCCTCCCAATGAGCTTGGTTGAAATGAACCCCAAAGCGTGTTTCTAAATAGGGTCTATGAAAGTATTTTTTCTTGAAAACTTCTGTCACATCGCTGGCTTTAGTTCAACATTATTTTGTATTATAATTTTTGAGCAGTTATTTAAATATTAAAAGGGCTAGCATTTCAACTCTGCTGCAAAAGTAGTAACTTGCCGAACTGGATCATTTATCAGGTTCATCAATGGAATGATACGATCATTCTTAGCAGCTTATGATCCATAGGGCAGGGAATCAGCTTCTCCACATTACAGTGCAGATAGTGAAGACCATGACCTATCCCAATGTATTTGTGAAGTTTTCAGATATATTCCATATTTTTTTAATATGGAACCTACATTTGCACAAAGTGTCAGAGAGTTAATTTTTCCACTGAACTGGGTGTCCTGCAGCTGATATTGAATAAGGAGGCAGCCCTAGTCCATGGGACAGTGGGCAGCAGTGTTTAGGCTGGCATACTGCTGGCAGTGGTCAAATAAGAGGTCACTGCCCGGGCCACCTTCGAATTGATTATAATAGCCTGCCTCCAAGTGTTACTTGTCTAATCAGAGGGATGGTGAGTCAGCAACCTCAACAGCATCACCATTAGCCTCATGTGGTTTACAAAAGGTATGTGACCCACACTCCACAGGCAATGGCAACTTTATGCCACCGCTTGAGCACCTATTTCGATATTTTTTTTCCTCCCAATTGAGAGGTATGATGGCATAGTGATTATATGGGGAACCTAGCGGTCCGATGTTCTGGGAACATGGATTCAAATCCTACTAGGGCAACAAGTAGAGCTTGAATCTGGAATTGATAACTAGTTTCAGCAATGGTGACCATGAAACTATAACCCATCTTGTTCCCTAATATCCTTTAGGGAAGGAAATCTGCTGTCCTGACCTGATATGGCCTACACGTGACTACAGACCCACAGCAAAATGGTTGTCTCCTAACTGCCCACTGAAATGGCCAAGCAAGCCACATAGTGCAAGGGCAATTAAGGATAGTCAATAAATTTTGGCCTTGCCAGTGATGTGCATGTTCCATTAGGGAATAAAAAAAATTTCAGCAACAACATCACATTATCTGACCTGGCTATGCTCCTGACAGGTTTGCATTAATGTGTCCCAGACTGTTTGTTATTCCTAGAGTGATAAGGTGGCACAGTGGTTAGCACTGTTACCTCACAGTGCCAGGAACTTGGGTTCAGTTTTGGCCTTGGGGGACTATGTGGAGTTTGCACAATCTCATCTTGTCCATGTAACTTTCCAAAGATTCAAAGGTTTATAACATGGAAACAGGTCTTTCCTTATGAATGGTAAGTTTTGTCTGTATGGTGCACAGGAAGCAATACTTCTCACTGTGTACCAATACATGTGACAATAATAAATTAAATCAAATCAAGAAAAACATCATTGAAGCTGAAAACCAAACACTTTAGCTAAGGACTAAAAGTGTCCTTGTTAAGTTCCAAGTTCCCAGGTTCCCAAGAATCCAATTTATAACCAAGAGTTTCTGGCTGTTTTCAGAATACTTAACTCCCGAATCTGTTTCAAACATTTTAAATATTGAATAAGATTTCTTCTTGGGAGTGGCAGGCATCATATGTTAGCCTTAAATCACCCAATCTGGTGTGATGAAAATGAAGTGCCCGCAAATAGGCCAGCCTGTAACCATCTTTATTTGTCTATGCATTCGATCTCTTCTGAACATCAGCAGAACCCTGGAAAACAATCACCTTAGATATTCTGCCCTCAGCCAGACATCAATGCATCTTCATTATCAGTACAAAGCCCCTGTAGGAGGTCTTCAGACCTCTTCCCTTAGGGAACAAAAAAGCACAAAAATATGTTTTTATTTGAGGCAATTATTTTGAACTGTTCCTCGTTTGTGACAGCATTGACATTCCTGTACTGACCACTGATGTACCAGGGTACGAGCATCTGTTGTTTGCTCTTTGAATGATCCTAAGGCACTACGAACAATTATAAGCAATCACTTCAATTAAAGATTCGCCTTTGATAAATTAAAATGCAGCAAAGCTGAACACACAACTAAATTCTCTTTTTGGCAAAAGATTGAAAAACCTATTGGGATTATTGTTGATGAAATCAGTTTGTTGAATTAGGATCGATCAGGATGCTGCGTGATGGGAACATATCAAATGGTTTGTTAAACTCCCTACTTGAGATCAGCATTATGCCTGAATAAAATGTATATTTTTTTGGTTTTGTTGATAAAAACCAAGGACAGAGAAATTTATTTTTTAAGCTAACTACCATTATTTTTAATCTGCTATCATCATGACTAATCAAGATTCGATTAACTACTTCCTCTATCCTAATGAGAAATAGTAAAAAATGAAGAGATTCTTGATTGTGTTTCATTCCAAGCTGATTCCCAATGCGAATGGGCATTGCATCTCCTAGTGGTGACTGTACAACACACACTTTTCTTAATTCCATCAAGTATGCTTTTGAAATGTGATATATTTTGATACGCATTTTTCTTTGAAGGTGACTGTGAATATACATGGGGAATGAATTCAATGATGTGATGTGCGTGTCTTTCAGTTACTTAAAAAACAAAAACATAAAAGATGCATCTTTTTAAACTCTTTTTCAAGAAAATACATCCTCAGCAATCAAATTTAGGATTTTGAGATGTTTTGGCAGGAAATCTAATGTTATACTGGTTAAATAGTAACAGTGTATGCTTTGTTTCCTGATTAGCATGGTAATGACTTTATCTTTCATTTATACAAGTTCATCACAACAATGGCTCTAGAGACAAATAATTTTGCCTTTCGAGTGTGTCTAACTTTGTTTCAGTTGGTCGCAAGGACTGTAAAATGTGGGAGGAGTGAAAGAGCCACCAGAAGGACAATTCAAGAGATTGAGTTGGGTATTCTCATACACAAAGCCCTCAGACAGTTCAGAGGGCTATGTCTCTCATATAAACATGATCGCCCACCAAGTTATAATTCAACAAATCAAACAGCACTTCACACACACCTGCATAAAACCTGGATGCCACTGAGTCACCATACATTGTAGAACTAAGTTGCGTTATAATAATTTTACAAGTGAAACCCTTTGAAGGTGCTCTTGTGCACAAGTCTTTTGATTGCGCATACTTCATCAAAGCACATATTCAAACTAGATTATACAATCAGTCATGACAAAAGCTGTGAGGTTGTGTGAAGACTTGGCATGGACCAAATATCAAACAAGCTGACAACATAAAATTTTGTGTCAGGTCTACTTGTGCTATCTTCCAAGTAATTGTTACCATAATTCATGTGTCTATATGAATATGGGTGGAATTTAATATAGTGATGAGATTGAAAATACAGGGGCAATTAATCAGGTAGGAGAGTATAGGGTGAGGATCCTGGTACTTTCCCATCTCGGCCCAGGTAGGGAATACTTGTGAAATACCTTCCCCAGTGGTTGCTAATTGATCTGTTAAATTATTGCTCATCTAATCTTGATTTAGAGATGCCAGCATTGGACGGGGGTAAACTCAGTAAAGTTTTGCAACACCAATTTTAAATCCAACCAATTTATTTGATAGTAAATCCACGCGCTTTCGACACTATGTTGTGCCTTCTTCAGGCAAATGCAGTGTTCTGATCTGCAGAGGCACTCACATCCACACAGACAGTTACAGATTGCTGATTAGAATGCGAATCCTTACATCTAACCTGCTATTCAAGTGTTAAAGTGGCTAACAATGTGTGTGAAGGGAATCCTGAGCATTGGTTAGAGAATTGTGTATTTTCTCCAGACAGCACAGTAAGTGAGGTTTTTGCTAACCCAGGCAAGTTACGGGGGTTACAGATAGTGTGTCATGAAGCCAAGATCCCTATTAAGACCGTCCTCATGTGTGCGGAACTTGGCTATCAGTCTCTACTCAGCAACTCTGCGCTGTCATGTGTCCCGAAGGACCCTTTGAAGAACATTTACCCGCAGGTCGGAGGCCGAATGCCCATGACTGCTGAAGTGTTCGCCCACAGGAAGGGAACTGTTTTGCCTGGGTGATTGTTGAGCGATGCTCATTCATCCGCTGTCGTAGTGTCTGCATGGTCTCCCCAATGTACCATGCTTCGGGACATCCTTTCTTGCAACGTATTGGGTAGACAACGTTGGCCGAGTTGCAAGAGTATGTACAGTGTACCTGGTGAATGGTATCCTCACGTTTGATGATGTCATCCATGTCTATGATCTGGCATGTCTTGCAGAGGTTGCTGTGGCAGGGTTGTGTGGTATTGTGGTCACTGTTCTCCTGAAGGTTGGTAACTGTCTGTAGTGTTTCACATTGTTTAGTTGTCAGTACAATTCTTCACAGTAGTCCGTTCTGTTCTGAACAGAACGGACTACTGTGAAGAAGTGTACCGACAACTAAACAATGTGAAACACTACAGACAGTTACCAGCGGATCCGACCAAAGAACACACTCATCAACTCAACATTCTGATCAAAACCTGTGATCCGGACCTTCAGAACACCCTCCGGACTCTCATTCCACGTACTCCCCGCATTGGAGATCTCTACTGCCTCCCAAAGATACACAAGGCAAACATACTCAGCCGTCCCATCGTATCGGGCAATGGGGCCCTGTGTGAGAACCTCTCCAGCTCTATCGAGGGCATCCTGAAACCCATCGTACAAAGAACCCCCAGCTTTTGTCTTGACACTACGGACTTCCTACAGAAACTCAGCACACATGGAGCATTAGAAACAGGGACACTCCTTGTCACAATGGATGTCTCGGCGCTCTACACCAACATCCCCCACGACGATGGTATTGCTGCAACTGCCTCAGTACTCATTGCCAACAACTGTCAGTTTCCGGATGCAATTTTACAACTCATCTGCTTCATCTTGGACCAAAATGTCTTCACCTTCAACAATTAGCTTTTCATCCAGACACAGAACAGCCATGGGGACCAAATTTGCACCTCAGTATGCCAACGTCTTCATGCACAGGTTCGAACAAGACTTCTTCACTACACGAGATCTTCAACCAAGGTTGTATACTAGATACATTGATGACATCTTTTTCCTTTGGACTCATAGTGAACAATCATTGAAACAACTGTATGATGATATCAACAAGTTCCATCCCACCATCAGACTCACCATGGACTATTCTCCAGAAGCAGTTGCATTCTTGGACACACGCATCTCCATCAAGGACGGTCACCTCAGCACCTCACTGTTCCGAAAACCGACAGACAACCTCACAATGCTCCACTTCTCCAGCTTCTACCCTAAACACGTTAAGGAAGCCATTCCCTATGGACAAGCCCTCCGTATACACAGAATTTGCTCAGATGAGGAGGATCGTGACAGAGACCTCCAGACGCTGAAGGAAGCCCTCATGAGAACAGGATATGGCGCTCGACTCATCAATCGACAGTTCCAACGTGCCACAGCGATAAACCGCACTGACCTCCTCAGGAGACGAACACGGGACAAGGTGGACAGAGTACCCTTTGTTGTCCAGTACTTCCCCGGAGCGGAGAAGCTACGACATCTTCTCCGGAGTCTTCAACATGTCATCGATGATGATGAACATCTCGCTAGGGCCATCCCCACCCCCCCACTTCTTGCTTTCGGACAACCGCACAACCTTAAACAGATCATTGTTCGCAGCAAACTACCTGCAATTGATGGTTCACTTCTGGGTGCTTAAGCTTCACAAAACATGAGAACTAGGGATGGCCCTAGCGAGATGTTCATCATGATCGATGACATGTTGAAGACTCCGGAGAAGATGTCGTAGCTTCTCCGCTCCGGGGAAGTACTGGACAACAAAGGGTACTCTGTCCACCTTGTCCCGTGTTCGTCTTCTGAGGAGGTCAGTGCGGTTTATCGATGTGGCACGTTGGAACTGTCGATTGATGAGTCGAGCGCCATATCCTGTTCTCACGAGGGCTTCCTTCAGCGTCTGGAGGTCTCTGTCACGATCCTCCTTATCTGAGCAAATTCTGTGTATACGGAGGGCTTGTCCATAGGGAATGGCTTCTTTAACGTGTCTAGGGTGGAAGCTGGAGAAGTGGAGCATTCTGAGGTTGTCTGTCGGTTTTCGGTACAGTGAGGTGCTGAGGTGACCATCCTTGATGGAGATGCGTGTGTCCAAGAATGCAACTGCTTCTGGAGAATAGTCCATGGTGAGTCTGATGGTGGGATGGAACTTGTTGATATCATCATACAGTTGTTTCAATGATTGTTCACCATGAGTCCAAAGGAAAAAGATTTCATCAATGTATCTAGTATACAACCTTGGTTGAAGATCTCGTGTAGTGAAGAAGTCTTGTTCGAACCTGTGCATGAAGATGTTGGCATACTGAGGTGCGAATTTGGTCCCCATGGCTGTTCCATGTGTCTGGATGAAAAGCTGATTGTTGAAGGTGAAGACATTGTGGTCCAGGATGAAGCGGATGAGTTGTAAAATTGCATCCGGAAACTGGCAGTTGTTGGCATTGAGTACTGAGGCAGTTGCAGCAATACCATCGTCGTGGGGGATGTTGGTGTAGAGCGCCGAGACATCCATTGTGACAATGAGTGTCCCTGGTTCAACTGCTGCATGTGTGCTGAGTTTCTGTAGGAAGTCCGTAGTGTCAAGACAAAAGCTGGGGGTTCTTTGTACGATGGGTTTCAGGATGCCCTCGATAGAGCTGGAGAGGTTCTCACACAGGGCCCCATTGCCCGATACGATGGGACGGCTGAGTATGTTTGCCTTGTGTATCTTTGGGAGGCAGTAGAGATCTCCAATGCGGGGAGTACGTGGAATGAGAGTCCGGAGGGTGTTCTGAAGGTCCGGATCACAGGTTTTGATCAGAATGTTGAGTTGATGAGTGTGTTCTTTGGTCGGATCCGCTGGTAACTGTCTGTAGTGTTTCACGTTGTTTAGTTGTCGGTACACTTCTTCACAGTAGTCCGTTCTGTTCAGAACAGAACGGACTACTGTGAAGAATTGTACCGACAACTAAACAATGTGAAACACTACAGACAGTTACCAACCTTCAGGAGAACAGTGACCACAATACCACACAACCCTGCCACAGCAACCTCTGCAAGACATGCCAGATCATAGACATGGATGACATCATCAAACGTGAGGATACCATTCACCAGGTACACGGTACATACACTTGCAACTCGGCCAACGTTGTCTACCAAATACGTTGCAAGAAAGGATGTCCCGAAGCATGGTATATTGGGGAGACCATGCAAACACTACGACAGCGGATGAATGAGCATCGCTCAACAATCACCAGGCAAAACAGTTCCCTTCCTGTGGGCAAACACTTCAGCAGTCATGGGCATTCGGCCTCTGACCTGCGGGCAAATGTTCTTCAAGGGGGCTTTTGTGATACACGACAGCGCAGAGTCGCTGAGCAGAGACTGATAGCCAAGCTCCGCACACATGAGGACGGTCCTAACAGGGATCTTGGCTTCATGACACACTATCTGTAACCCCCGTAACTTGCCTGGGTTAGCAAAAAACCTCACTTACTGTGCTGTCTGGAGAAAATACACAAGTCTCTAACCAATGCTCAGGATTCCCTTCACACACATTGTTAGCCACTTTAACACTTGAATAGCAGGTTAGATGTAAGGATTCGCATTCTAATCAGCAATCTGTAACTGTCTGTGTGGATGTGAGTGCCTCTGCAGATCAGAACACTGCATTTGCCTGAAGAAGGCACAACATAGTGTCGAAAGCGCGTGGATTTACTATCAAATAAATTGGTTGGATTTAAAATTGGTGTTGTAAAACGTTACTGCATCTAATCTTGGCCAGAGGTCTTTGCCCCTGGAGGATGGAGAATTTGGCATTCGTTCACTACAGTGGGACTGGATAATCCCAACTGTGGGCAAAGTCAAAGAACCTAACTCCTTGTCTTTTTTGTTACTTCTTTCACACAACTTTTTAAATGAAGGTTTGAGTTCAAACCACAGGAAACACACAGCGTTCACACTAATATGCTAATAGTTGTTCTTGCAGGCAATTATGCGTGTGAAATCCTTCATACTGACAAGTGAACCACTGTTCTGGTTTGTGATGAGAAGTGACAGATGCTGGCAATGTTATGCCAACCATCTTTCAGGGCAATATGTTTGCTAAGTTTGAAGAACTTACAAATGGACAAGTCTAGAGCTGGCAGGATTCTATCCCTACCACATCAGTGACAGGTCTATCAAGTGTGGCAAACGATTCAATAATTTAGGGCAGAACAGTGACACAGCCTCCTCACTGTGCCAGGGACTCGGGTTCAATTCCGCAGTTGGATAACTATCTGCGTGGAGTTTGCATGTTCTCCACATGTCTGCATGGGTTTTCTTCGGGTGTTCCAGTTTCGTCCCATGCTCCAAAGATGTTTAAGCTAGTCGGATTGCTCTGGCTAAGTGCTTCAAATTGTATAGGGTGGAGGGATTATTCGCAGGGCAAATACGTAGGGCTGTGGGAATAGGACCTGATTGGGATGCTCTGTTGGAAAGTTGATGCAGAGCTGAGTGGCCTGTTCTGTGCAGTAGGAATTCTATGAGTCTTTAAATGTGAGTAGAAAAAAGATTATCTTTAACAGGAATATGCTGCAGGGGGAGAACATTATTCAAAAAAGTTCTGGAATCTGAGGAGCAGAAAGCAGAGGGCCATTCAGAGTAGAAGAGGAGAGCTATTCCATTGGCTATGAAGGTTTTGACAAGTAACCTTACATTTTGATACCAGTTATTAAAAAGAACGTGGACTCATCTGAAGTGAGTGGGGTATTTATATTATCCAAATATCCTATTATATTCCCAATGTATATTGTTCATTTTGATACAATACTTTGTATAAATGTCCAAAGAACCTCAGACCTCAGGATTCACAGTGATATGTTGAGGGTTCAAAATTCTTTTAGATAATGCTTGAATGTCTCATGTTTTGTGAAGCTTAAGCACCCAGAAGTGAACCATCAATCTGGTCTCCAATATGAAAGAGGAAGAAGGGCAGCACGCTGGCACAGTGGTTAGCACTGCTGCCTTACAATGCCAGGGACCCTGGTTTGATTCCAGCCTTGGGTGACTGTCTGTTGGCATTTGCATGTTCTTCTCATGAATTTCCTCCAGGTGCTCCAGTTTCCTTCATATTCCAAAGATGTGGGGGATAGGTTGATCAGCTCTGGTAAATTGTCCCTTAGTATCAGAGGATTTGAAGGGTTATGGCCGGGGGGGGAGGAGGGGGAGGTGGTGGGAGGGGGGAATGAGTTTGGTGCAGACTCGATGGGCCAAATGATTTCCTTCCGCGCTTTGAAGATTCTATGATTCTTCTGTTATTTTATGACATGTTGGCAGTTCAACTACCAAACAGATATTAGGATAAATTTGAAGGGTTTGACATAGCAAACAGCCAAGGAATCAGATCATCCAAATGATGGCTGGTATGTTGGCACAATGGTTAGCGCTGCTGCCTCACAGCTTCAGGGAACCAGGTTCGATTCCTGGCTTGGATCACTGTCTGTGGGATCATTTTCACATTTTCCCCGTTTCTGTGTGAGTTTCCTTCGGGTGCTCCGGTTTTCTCCCACGGTCTGAAAGACACACTGGCTTGGTGTATTAACCCAAACAGGTGCTGGAGTGTGGCTACTAGGGAATACTCTCAGTAACTTTATTGCAGTGTTAATGTAAGCCATATTTGTGATGAATAAACGGTATTTTAAACAATATGTAAAAGTGAGATGAACTAAGTTGTGAAAAGGAATCGACATTTGAATCATTTTCTTCAGAATTCCTGAGGCATAAAACATGTAGATTGGATTTCAGAAATGGGAGAAACCCCCATACAACCTTTCCTTAGTTGATAACAATGGAAAAACACACATTATACAATCCAAATTAGCTGCAAGCAATTGAGCAAGCAAGTTGGATTAATGGTGAACCTATTCAGATAAATCATCTCTTCAATTTCTTTATCAACTAACCTCAGGTTTGTAGCCACCTTGACATATTGTATCAGACAACCATGCTATTGGCAATGCTCAATGATACTGCAGCCAAGGCCTAACCTATGAGTTCTCAGCATTGATTCCCTCTCACAGAGATCTATTCCAAGCAACCACAGCTCTTATCTTCAGCAAAGAGGTATAATGACAAACTGTAGCTTTTGCTTTTTGTCAATAATGCAAAAAGCAGAATTATTTTCCTCAGTATTGTTCGATGATTAATATTTCAAAGAATTCTACATATGTTTCAATCCCTTGAAACCGTAAACCAAAACAACTAAATTTACTGAATGATCCCCAAAGAACAAATTACCAACAGGATTTGCCTTTTTGTAACTTCGATGTGAACACAAATCAGAATTAATGTGAGAATGAATGAACGGGTAAATGATACTTCAAATTTAAAAGGTGAATTTCATTTGATGTCCAAAAATATGTTACAAACAACTGTATCCTCATTGCGTAAGCACACACACACACACACACACACACACACACACACACACACGCTCACTCACACACTACAGCTGTACAGTTCCACAAGACATTGTTCTTTATTCATGTAATTTAGGTTAGGAAACTTATCCAACAACAGCTTTTATCTTTGAGTTTCATATGTATGATTGTCATCAACAAGACACACTTCTGTGAACACTCATTAAGTCATGATAGTCCTGTAGTTATAGTGTTCCAGAGTTTCTTTTCACCCAACCAACCAGTCTTTGTCACTTCTGAGAAGACGCCCAGATCTTTAGTGTCTCCAACTAGTCGCATAGCTTTCCAGCAATTTTTAAAAATTTTTTTTAGACACTCACCAAATACCTCCAAGAGCTTCTGTCTCCATTTCTGCCTAAAATGAAAAAAAAGATCTTTTTTTTTTGTTCCTCATCATAATAATTCAGTGTGCTCCTCTTTCAGTCTCTGCCGATTTTCTCTTTGAGTTTGCAGCCACACATCCTCTAGTCTTAACTTCCTTCGGGTTGGTGCTGATTCCAGGACAAGATTCAACAAGAACAAATACTGTATTTGTCATTGTTCAATAAACTTACAAATTGATCCATTTACAATTGATGCAAGCTCTTTAAAAATCTTCTTCAAACATTTTGAAAAGCAATTATAGGTCCCTCAACATTTTGAAGGAACTGCAAGCTTTTCTGGCGATACATGTTTCTGGATCAAACATCATCACACATGTATGTTTTATTTCTGCTGCAATTAGGAGAATCATTTTAGATTAACACAGCTGGCTATAAAATGTTCATGCTGTAACTGTTGCCCATTTTCATTTGAAGTCTCTCAAAATTATGTGCCTTTTGTTCATTATGTTTCAGGGATGTATTTAATTGCTTGGCATTTGATTAATCTGCAGTATTTGTTTGGATGGATCCAGCAACACACCAATTGTTGGTGTCAAGGGTAGAATTTTCCCTTCAGCAGGTGGACACAGACCACAGAAAGATCCATTGATCTTGACGGATTTTCCAGTCTTGGGACAAGCGCAGCTGGAAAATCCCATCCAATATCTTCATATGCTTTGCATTTGTGGTCATATTCTATTCAACGAAGTGACAACAAACTGGAATGATGAAAATTCTTGAGGTGATATTCCTTCCAACCCCGACCACCCACCATCCACTTTTACTAGTGCAGTTATGATTTCTGTGGGAAAGTATTTCTGACAGCAGGTTTTCCCTAGTAACATCAGCTTGAACTAAATAATGCCTGTGGTTACCATTATAATTTGTGCTTTAGAAATGTCAATGGGTTTGTTTTTTTGACAATGAGATAAGTTAGCTCTTTTCACAGTAACTGGGATTGGCATATTGGGTGATCCCAAACACAGAGATTCTTACTAGCAATAACTTCATTGTTTGCCGCAAATAACTCACCCTCTTTCCTGTGTCCAGACCTTCTCTGAAACACTGTAACACCCCTGCCCATCACCGGCTCACCCATCATCCACACCCTGCATGTTAATGGTGAAATATTAAGTAGAATACTGTTATAAGCTTTAAGATCAACAAAGATTTGTATATGGAAAAGTGAAAATTTGAAGGGAGTTGTTGATGAGTTCTGTGGAGGAAGAAATTTGTTTCCGAGTTTGATTTGATTTATTATTGTCACGTATTAGTACACAGTGAAACGTATTTTTTTTGCATGATATACTCAGAAAACATACCATACATAGAGAAAGAAACAGGAGAGGGCAGAGTATAGAGTTGCAGCCATAGCTAGGGTGTAGAGAAAGGAAAACTTAATGCGAGATAGGTCCATTCAGAAATCTGATGGCAGCAGGGAAGAAGCTGTTCTTGGCTTGGTTGGTATGTAATTCAGACTTTTGAATCCTTTTTCTGACAGAGGAAGGTGGAAGATAGCAGCACGTCTGGGGTACTTGGGGTCTTTGATTATGCTGGTTGCTTTTCTGAGACAGCAATGAATGGGAGGCTGGTTTGCGTGATGGACTGGGCTTCACCCACAAGCCTTTTTTGTGATCTTAGACTGAGCAAGAGCCATACCAAGCTCTGATACAACCAGGAAGAATGCTTTCTATGGTGCATTCATAAAAGTTGGTGACAGTCAAGCGCACCTGCCAAATTTCCTAAGTCTTCTGAAAAGATAGAGGCACTGATAGGCTTGATGTAGCCTATGATTGGCTTTGAGAAACCAACTGAGATATTGCAGGAAAGATTAGCTGTTGCAATATGCAATTTGGAGAAACCGAGCAACATCTTTACTTTTACTTTTGACCCTTGTGTTTAATGCCCACAATTAATTTTTCTGAGATATTATTTCCTCCACAGTCTTCACTTCACCAGCCACCAAATAGCTGGTTCTGTTTCCAATCTGCCCTTTTGTTACGCTATCTGTTTATTTTTGCCGTCACCTTTGACCAGTTATCAGATTGATTTTTGAGGTTGGCTACAGTTCCCCCCACTGCAACACTTGAATTGTGGATTTATTCCCTGGAGAACTAGTTCCTGGGTAATTCCACCAAACTGACCCTGACCCTGACCCAAACAGTTTCTGCTCAGTTTTTCATCCATACAGATACACTATGCATGAGTGTTGATATCAGTGCTAATATTGACCAGGTTGAGGGTGAGTGATAGTGCATCACATAAAGGGCTGTGCTCCTTGTATTTTCAGTGAGAAGTCTCACAACACCAGGTTAGTGTCCAACCAGTTTATTTGATAATAATCTTACAAGCTTTTGGAAACGGTGTTCCTTCGTCATATGAAGTCAAACACAGAACTGTGTGTGATTTATATGCCCTTCTCTGATCAGAACCATCCACATACTTGATGAAGGAACACCGTTTCTGAAAGCTTGTAAGATTACTATCAAATAAACCGGTTGGACTCTAACTTGGTGTTGTGAGACTTCTTACTGTGTTTACCCCAGTCCAATGCCAGCATCTCTACATCCTTGTATTTTGCCATGATTTGACATGGGTCGGGAAGGTGGAGCAATGTTAGAAGTGTGAGCTGTTAGCAGCAAGGCTAAGCAGCAGCGGGATATGTGGCAGCTCAATGCAGGAGGTCATGCAGAGTGTATGAGGGAGAAAGTGCAGTGGGAGAAGAGGATAGGATGGTCACACAACTTGCAGGATGTTTGCTGGACCCTGTCACTTGTCAAGCTCTGGTCTGACACTCTGCCTGCTAAATACATGGCAGCCCCTTCCATTAGCATGAGTACTTGAGTAAATAATTGCACTGCTCCTGTGTGTGCACAGTCTCTTATTTATGCAGTGCCAGTTTGCCCTGAAGATGGGTGTTTGTATCATGGTTGTCAGGACGTGGATGCTGTATGAAAGAGGCAGAAAGTGTTGGAGGTGAAGCATTTCATTGTGGACAGGTTCCAAATGTGCAAGTGGCAGCAGAAGAAGATACCAGTGGTGTGTGATTGGAGAAAGTAACGGAGAGAAAGAAAGGGAAGACTTGCAATTGTTGGAGCTTTATAACATTGGATTTATTTAGTTAAATCATTGAACTTCTTATATACAGCCATCTAGTGTTTGGAATGATACTCTTAGATTTTTGCATCAGGATTTTTAGTTGGCTATGCTCCTCTAATTTTCCTTTTTAGTGTTTGACCATTTATTGTAGGTTCCATCTTTTATCCTTCCTCCAAAAATATGTCACATAATTTTCTATCTTTACTTCCATTTGGCATCTATTTATTGACTTTACAAACTTGTCCATTGCTGCCTGACATCACTTTCTGTTTCCTTTGCAATTAAGCCATGCCAGCAATCTTTCTGTTACCTACAAATGTTAATATTGGATCTGATTTTACCAGCCACGGTCGACCCAAAATCAGGGCAGGTGAAGCTCGCAGAATGGCATTCCCTGTTAGCTTTGGACATGATCTTACAAGCCTCGCGCAGCCGTGCCAGTAAAATCAGGATTCCTGCGTCCAACATCCAACTTCAGGTCATATAATTCTGTCAAGGAGAGTAACAGTCAGATCACTGAGTGAAAGGCACACTTCATTGATATTAGTTGTGAAAAGATTTGTCTGAATCCAGTGCCCAGGAGTCAATTAAGTTGGGGCCTAGGCAGTATCCACTTCTGATGGATGTTTATGTATAAATTCAAATCTAATGATTCTGTACCAACAAGGAAAAATCAGTCCTTTATCAGCACAGCTTAATAGTCAACTTAGAGGATTTGGTTTGATTTAGTATTGTTGCATGTATTGGGATGCAATGAAAAGTATTGTTTCTCGCCTACTATGCAGTCAAAACATACCATTCATTGACTATGTGGGGAGAAGGAAAGGAGAGGGTGCAGAATGTAGTGTTACAGTCATAGCTAGGGTGTAGAGAAAGATCAGCTTAATATATGGTGGGTCAATTTAAAAGTCTCATGGCAGCAGGGAAGAAGCTGTCTTTGTTCTTTTTATTTTTTAAATGAATAAAATGAGTCAGTTGACATATGTTCTGAGACTTTTATATCTTTTTCCCAACAGAAGAAGGTGGAAGAAAGTATGTGTAGAGTCCTTGATTATGCTGGCTGTTTTTCCTGAGGCAGCAGGAGGTGTGGACTGAGTCAATGCACAGGAGGCTGGCTTGCCTGAGGTCTAAATTTTAGACTTTGGAGCTTTGAACTGAAATCCAAATTCACCCATAATATTATCCTCAATGGAACCTCAATGCAAAATATTTCTTCTCTTGTGTACCCTGTTCTGGCAGGATTTTCCAAAACAAAACTTAACACTTTGATTTGGGTAAAATGACCTGCTCACAGAGCAATAAATTCTTCCCATTTCATGGGTTAGTGCTGCTACCTACTGTTTGCTCTGTGTTTAACATGCTACTATTATCATGGCTTACAATCAAGGATGTGTGTATAGGAAATGTCAGACCCTAGATACACCAGTGCGTAGTCTGTTAAAAGTAGCTTTTAAACTGTTTCACGAGGGTCTAAGTTGAGTGGGTATCCGAAACTGACAGGAAAGATTCTCTTTGAAGTGTTATGAGGTGTAAGATCGTAAAAAGTGTTATTATATATTTCCACATTGCATGTGGAGCAAATTGTTCATCTGTAAGTATTTTTCTCTTAAAGTTTTTTCACTTTGCCAGTGGATGCATTTATGCATTAAAACAGCAAAGAAGGTAGACTGGAATGTGCCAAGTGCTGAAGTTAGTGTATGCAGGCAAACACTTTATTTTCTTTAAAGACAATCTAAGCAACAGAAAAAGAGAGGAAACACTGCCCATGCAAATGAAGGGACTTCCTCTACACTATATTTGAGAAATGTATCACTGCAGTCGGGAATTTTTCCTTGATGCATGTTCTCCTTTGTTGAAGCTGTTGACTCATTGTAATATGTTTAGAAAGCGGCACACTTCTGATAACTCATTGTTGTTTACCATCTAGCTTTTACTAATGAGCATTAGCACATCATTTAATCACACCAAGGATTCACAGCTACCTTTAATCCTGGTCTTGCTTCTCGTCCATAAACAGATGTGCAATTCCAGCCAGAATTGCCAAATAATAATCAGGATGATTTAAGTGGCTAATTCAGGGACATTGAGGTCGATGATACTTGCCAGTTACCACTTTTTTGAGGTAAGGTGACGTATTTCTGAATAGAAATCAATGTGAATATGCAATAAAATCAAAATTTCTAGGATGCCAAATATCATCCCCTTTCTTTCTTCCTGAGGCACCTACTCAAATCCATACTCAAAATATTGTGTCAAATCTCTAGGCTTCTTCATCAATTCCTTTCCCTTTTCTATCAGCATTATACCCAACCCTTTATCCATAAAACTATTTAATGGGAAAATGCCTTCCTACTAAACTTTTCTCCCACAATTCACATGAAAGTTCTCTCTCTCTCTCTTCCTCCAACTCGTATTTGCTCTCCTCTTCCTTGATTCAAATTAAATCAGGTCAAATAAATATTCCACTCTTCTCCCAACTTTTGCAGGGACACTTTCCCTCACACTTCACAGCTCCTATTGGAACCTTTCTTGCTGACATCATTCACACCCTTCTCTCTAGTTCATACTGATACCATTCACCCTCTGGTTTCTCTCCTCTTTACCCTTTCCTCAGTTCATATTTTGAGCTTTTTGTTACCCTCACTTCCTTCCCTCAGCTCTGGTCTCGCTCATAACAGTGTTTCATTCTAACAATGGAGACTTGAGTTTCTTTTTAGTTCTTTGAAACTGTGTTCACAATAATCCCTTAAAACTTTCCAGCGTAACAATTGCCCGAACCAAAGAAAGGATTGTGTGGAAATTCCATTGTGTTCTCATGGTAGATGTTTTTGACCATTTACATTGTTTCCCCATCAATTCCTTCCATTCATTCATCAGAGATCATAGAATCCCTACAGAGCAGAAAGAGGCCATTCAGTCCATCAAGTCTACACTGGCAGCATTCTCATCCAGGCCCTATCCCTGTAATCCTACACATCCCGGGCAATTTAGCATGGCCAATCAACTGAATTCACACATCTTTGGACTGTGGGAGGAAATCGGAGCAGACAAGGAGTGAATGTACAACATCACATAGACAGTTACCCAAGGCTGGAATTGAACCCAAATCACAGTGAGGCAGCAGTGCTAACCACTTACTACCCCTTGTGGGTGTTCTCTTATGGGATGTACAGCTGAGACTTTATAAGACTCTGATCAGAATGTATTTAGAATATTATGAGCAATTTTAGGTCCCATATCTAAGGAAGGATGTGCTGGCCTTGGAGCGGGTCTGGAGGAGGTTCACAAAGATAATCCCAGGAATTAAAAGCTTGATGTAATGGAAGTGTCTGAAGACTTTTGGTCTGTACTTGATGATGTGTAGAAGGATGAAGGGGATCACATTGAAACTTACAGAATAGTGAAAGGCCTCAATAGAGTGGAAATGGGGAAGATATTTCCATTAATAGGAGAGGCTAGAACCCAAGGGCACAGCCTCAGAGTAAAGGGATGACCCTTTAGATTTGAGATGAGAAATTTCTTCAGCGAAAGAATGGTAAATCTGTGGAATGTATTGCCACAGAATGATGTGGAGGCCAGGTCATTGAATGTATTTAAGATAGAGGTAGATAGGTTCCTGATTGGTAAGGGGATCGAAGGTTATGGGGAAAAGTTGAGAGAATGACGTTGATAAACTTATTAGCTATGATTGAATGGCAGAGCAGACTCGATGGGCCAAATGATCTAAATCTGCTCCTATATCTCATTGTCTGAGAGAATCTCCTGTTACACAGGCTTATATTATTATTACGGGAGAAAAGAGACCTGGAAAGAATAATACTACAGGAACTTAAGATACACATAGTGCAACAAAATCCCCTAATTTAGTGAAATTTAACGAATATTGATTTGTTTTGTCGACTGATAATAGAAAAAAAAATTGAACACTTTCATGCTGTGTTTTCCAAGGACTGCAAGCTGAGGTAGGCAGTGGAACAGTGGGATAAACTGGATTTGATTTAGGAGCAGAAGTACACCATTTGGCCCATTGAGTCTACTCCACCATTCAATGAGATTATGATTGACTAGATATGATAACCCAAGTGGACCAAATGGCCTCTTTCATGTTGCAGGATTCTACAGTTCTCAGCTCATTTCAGCTTTTCCGCTTTTTGTTATTCTGAAACATTACTGGAGAATTTTCTGTGAACGTCTAATTTGGAACAATTGTGTTGCAGGAAATAAATTGTTGATGTAAGAGTTGAATCCTTCCCTTAATGGATACAGGAGAATAAATGTTAAGTTTTTTTTCCTGGAACAATTAAGTGTTTTTATATTATAGAATTGACAGAATTGCGGACACGCTTGTGTTACATAGAACTGGCTAAATGTAACAGGGGAATAATATTACCATCTTTGCCATTTAAGAATACCTATTGTTAGTCAACTGACAAGGAAGAAACATGGATTTGGATTTTGCCTCACTGATAACAAATAGGCTAACAGGGCTCATCATTGTAATGAAAAAAAAGCTGGCAGTTTCTGCACATAAGAGGCTAAACACGGAAATTCAAAAGTTGCTGTCAGGGATTCCCATATCCAACGGGACATTGTGTTCCATTTATTGCAGTACTGAATCTGACAATGAAGTATGTTACAAAGTTGCCCACTGTTCCCCATTTTTCACCATAATTCCCCATTCAACATGCCAAAAAAGGTTATTGCATTCAGGAGTAGGTGAATTTTTAACAATGTGTTAGTTGATAATTATTGCCAAGCAAATTGCCTGGTCTTGTATTTTGTTTGCCTGCCTGTCTTTATTACCTCTCTCTCTTTCTCTCTGCTACTCATCTGTTTTCCCAAACTTTATTTTGATTTCTGTAATTTGAAACAATTTAAACTTTCTGCAGTACACTTCCAATACACAACTCTACATACATCAGTGAGAAACGGTCGATCCGGTTGAAAAGTCTTGCAGTTTGCTGCAAAACTCTTCCACTGAGGATCCCCTATGACAGTTACCCTACTTCATAATAAGCCACATTAGAGCATGTCTCTGTTGTGAAATATCTTTAAGGACTAACAGCATTACATCGCTAGAAGAGAAGTATGTTATGCAATCTAATTAGTATATTAAACTTTTGTCTGTGAACAGGACACAGCAAGCTCCGATGTCTTCCAGCTTTCAACCTTTGTATAATTGTTCTTATGTATCTGGTCTAAATAAATGAATGTACAATGTGTTTCCCAAATCTCTTGTGATTTTGGGGCTATTATATCTTTTAAAAGACACAACATGACAGTTCCTACTCTGAAGCCAGCAAAGAATAGTTGAGTGAACTGCATGCACCATTTTTTTACCAAAATAAGAACAAATGCACAACAACTTATTGTTTTTTGTGGTACGGTGACCCTGGGTTCAATTTCTAGTTTGGGTGACTGTGTCCATGTACACATTTTCCCCGTGTCTGCATGGGTTTCCGCCAGATGTTCCGGTTTCCTCCCACAGTCCAAAAGATGTGCTGGGTAGGTGTATTGGTCATGCTAAATTCTCCCTCAGTGTATCCAAACAGGCACTGGCGTGTGATAACTAGGGATTTTCACAGTAACTTAATTGCAGTGTTAAACATAAGCCTATTTGTGACACTAATAAATAAATTTTACTTTTACCTTTTTCTCAAACTGTAATTTTCTCATTGCGTGGGTAGGTGGCACTGTTTTCTTATATATTAATTCTTTTCCTGAAGTTTATGCACAGTAACTTATACAGCTGACAATATTTTAAAGAAAGGTTTTTTCTACTTGTTCCTGTAACTTAGCAGATACAAAATGGTAATGCGGAATCATTAGCAAATTAATGCCACCATTTTCAGCCACCTAAGAGTCTCCTATAGTTATAATAGGTTCACACCAGTAAAGCAACCACCAAGTGTTAGGGATGAGAGGAAAGCTGAAGGAAACAGTACCAGAATGGCAAGTTCAGAGAGTCCAGCATATTCTCTGGTGCCTGATTCAATGCATCACCCCAGATGACTGATCATAAAATATCGAATCCCTACAGTACAGAGAGAGAACATTTGACCATTGAGTCTGCACTGACTTTCCGAAAAAGCATTCTACCCAGGCCCTCCCCTCTATTCTATACCCGTAATCTTGTGCATTTACTGTGGCTAATCTATTTAATCTATACATCTTTGAACACTAATGGGCAAAAACAGCTTATTCCCTGCTGCCATCAGAGTTTTGAATGGAATGGATCTACCTTGCATTGAGTTGATCTTCCTCTGTACTCTAGCTGTGACTGTAACGCTACATTCTGCACTCTCCCCTATGAACAGTATACTTTGTCTGTGTAGCAGGCAAGAAACAATACTTTTCACTATATACTAATTATGTGACAATAATAAATCAAATCAAATCAATTTAGTTTGGCCAGTCTATCTAACTTGCATAACTTTGGACAGTAGGAAGAAACCAGAGCACCTGGAGGAAGCCTACGCAGGTATAGAGAGAATGTGCAAATTCCACACAGTCACCTGAGGCTAGAATTGATCAATTGAAATGAAACCAGTTTTTTAATACTCACTTCAGCTTACAGCTTTACAATCAACCAAAAACACAATGAAAATCATTGCTTTCTTCATTTTCTCTCAGTGATTATTCATGCAGGCAGCAAAATGCTATTGACATGAATATACTAGCAGATTCATACCCAAATGTGGTCTTTCCCATTTTTGCAGTAAAGGAAGAGGGATGAATAGGGGCATTTCTAAATTATACACAGTTCATGGAGTTAACAGTCCATATAAAACTGCCCCCATCCACCGGCAATTTTGGAAGGGTATTGTGACAGAAACTGAGATGGGAATTTTCCCATCCTGTCTACCATAGGACTTGTAGTGGGTGGGGGTGGACCATGCAGCAGTCCATTGACCTTGCATGAAATTTTCCAGTTTTGGAGTAAGTGCAGCTAGAAAATCCTGCCTCATAAATATGTAGGTTAGGCATGGGAAGAGCAAGTCTGAACTTTGTCAATTTGTTTGGAGAACCACAATACTCTTTTGGAGAGGTATGTTTGAATATGTTTCTGGGCAACCTCTGTGGGAGATGCAAGGTGCAATTTGGGGTTGTTAAATGGAGACATACAAAGTGGATCGTAACCATCAAAACTGTCAAAGAACTATCAAGCTGCCAAAGAATTTTACAGCTATGAAAGAACTGTCAAAACTTATCGGAACTGTTGAAGTTCATTGGAATTGTCAAAGCCATTCAGGCATCCAACTCTGCTGAGCTTTAAATTTTAAAAAGAGTATGTGGAGTTATAGGATTTGTGCTATATGACTAATTTGGCAACTTCATCTTAGGGGGATGCCTGTTAAGTGAGCAGTTGATTGATAGCTGCAAGTGATTATAGAATAGTAATGTTTAGTTTCATAAGAGATGGACTGCTTAAGTGAAATATTTGTTTTTGTAAGAGATTAGTTGATGGAATTTCAATGTAATGGCTTTTTGATGTCAGAATATTTTTGTCGTAAATAGGAACATCACCAATTGACACATAACTGTATTTTATGAAAGCACGGCTCCTGAAGCTTGCCCATGTTGAATGTTGAGTGAGTTGGCATGCAATGGGTAAATACACAAAGTAGTGGGTGGAGACCATGTGTTGGCATGAGTTAACACTAATTTGCATGGGAGCTATAAAGGCCAATGGAAATGAGGGGTGGGTATTGTGATCTGAGTACGTGGAATTGGGGTAGAGAGGCAATGGATGGGATGGAGTGTATGGGGACCATGGACATGAGTTGACATTGGTTGGGACGAGTGGGGCATTGATGTGAGAAGTGAGAGCTGGCGGGCTTTTGTTTGTACAATTCATTTCTAAAAGAACTTCAATAAAGTGCTGGTGCACCAACCTAGGCCTTCTACCTAATCTAGCTTTGCACCTAATCCTGGGGCCATCTGGTTCACCTCCCAGGGAACCCTGCCTCACTGGAATGAACATTAGAACTTCCGGGACACTTTCTGTCTGTATGGGCTTACAGAGGGGCTGAAGTCTGTCCTGACTCTGCACTCTAAATCCAGGTGCAAAGATCCAGGCCTCCATTCTCTCTTTCCAGATGCTGTCAGATTTGCTGAGTAGTTCCAGTGTTTTCTGTTTTGATTGTATTGTTAACCCCTATAGCTTTTGTTATGTCTAATGAAATCTGCACCTCTTAATATCACATGGAATGAATCAAATTGCCTGAACATTTATTATGGTAGAAACATTGGGAGGGAAGCACTTGGCACTTTTGATTGAAAATAACAACATAAGAACATAAGAAATAGGAGCAAGAGTAGGCCATCTAGCCCTTTGAGCCTGCCCTGCCATTCAACAAGATCATGGCTGATCTGAAGTGGATCATTTCCACTTTCCCGCTTTCTCCCCGTAACTCTTAATTCCCTTATCTATCAGAAACCTATCTATCCATGACTTAAATACTTAAAATGCTGCAAATACTTCAGCCTTGTCTCTTGCACTCACTGTTGAGTTCCATCATGATCTAGAATGGAGATACTCATTCCATCGGTCTGATTATCCACCAGTATTCTTGACCAGATGTGATACGACAAGAAAGTTTTGCTCTGATTGTTTTTTTATGGGGCCATTTAACTCAAGCTGCAACCTGTGGCATTTTTTTATCAGATAGGGAGGGTATCCTTGTGTTAAAACTCCACAGTAGCACAGTGGTCAGCACTGCTGTCTCATAGCACCAGGAACCTGGGTTCAATTCTGGCCTTAAGTGACTGTCTGTCTGAAGTTTGCACATTCTCCCATTGTCTGCGTTGGTTTCCTCCGGGTGCTCCTGTTTCCCTCCACAAATCAAAGATATGCAAGTTAGGTGGATTGGCCATGGCAAATTCTTCTTAGTGTCCCAAGATGTGTAAGTTAGAGGATTAGCCATGGTATGTGTATAGGGCTACAGGGCCTGAGAGGGGCAGAGGGTCTGAGCAAAATGCTCCATCAGAGAATCAGTGCAGAAGGCCATTCATTCCATTGAATCCATACCAAATATAATCCCACCCAGGCCTTTTCCCCACAACCCCATGCATTTACCCAGCTAATCCCCCTGATATTAAGAGGCAATTTAGTATGGCTAATCCTCCTAACCCACACATCTTTGGACTCTGGTAGGAAATCAGGCCATCCGATGGAAACCCATTCAGCCATGGAGTGAATGTGCACACGCCATACAGATAATGACCCAAACTGGGAATTGAACTTGGTTCCTGGCAGTGTGAGACAGCAGTGCTAACCACTGTGTCCAGTGTGCCAACTCGATGGTCCATATGGCCTCTTTCTGCGCTGTAGGGGTTCTTATATATATGATTCCATCAAGTTTAGTGTCAGTCTATGACTTATCATTGCAGTCAGAAATCAGAGAAATTATACTCCTGTAGTGTATAAGAGGACAAAAAATGTACACGGTACACCTACTAGTTTTGCCGCATCGATAGTTACCAGCTATTCAACTGACATTACAACAAGTCCCAGGTGTTCTGCTCGTGTTGAACAAATGCTTCCCGACGAGGAATGTGTTCTGACGATGAAACATTTTTTTGACACAGAGAAACCAGCACTATGGTAGCACAGTAGTTAGCACTGCTGCCTTACAGTGTCAGAAACCTGTGTTCGATTCTGGATGGAATCAGTCTGCGTGGAATCTGCACATTCTACTTACCTCTGTGTGCGTTCTCTCCGGGTGCTCCAGTTTCCTCCCGCAGTCCAAAAAACACGCCGGTTAGGTGCATTGGCCACGATAAAGTCTCCCTCAGTGTACCTGAGCAGGTGCCAGAGAGTGGTGACTAGGGGAAGTTCACAGTACCTTCAATGCTCACAGTTAATGTAAGCCTACTGATGAATCAATAAACCTTAAGCCAGATTGGTTTTCTGATTCTTTTTTCCTGTTCCTCCTTCAAAACAAAGCAGTTTACAATAGTGTTCCAAATATTTGATATTTTAATTCTGGACTTGAGTAGATTTACATCATTAACATTTTGCAATATGGAAAGACAGGACTTTGATACTTTGTGAAGGGTGAATGGAAATATATTCCAATTTCATTAGTCAGATATAATAATCAACTGACTTAAACAATTTGAGCTGGATAAAGCAGTGAGCTCGTTGTATAATGCAGTATTCTGGAATATTTATTCAGTAATATTTCTCTGTATTATAGCTCTACTCAACACTGATTAGTTTGGATGAATCATAGTGACAGCACACTCTTTCTAAATATATATTTGGGCTATTTTTCAACAGTTTTCATCATTTTATCCCTCAAGCTTAATCTCTTTTGGAAAAGAAAGGACAGAATATTATTTTGTCTAACAATGTGTACAAAATTTTGCAGGTGGGATTTTCCAGCCACACTCCCCACAATGGGCCTTTGCATGGTTCATGTCCCACTCGCTATGATTCCCGTGATGGGCAGGATGGAAAATGGAATAATGCCTTCCTATCTGCTGTATCTATGTCCCTTATAATCTTATATACCTCTGTCAGGTTCCCTCTCCAACCTTCAAGGAAAATGGCCCCAGCATATCCAATCTTTCCTTCATAATTCAGACCCTCCAGCCCACACAGCATCCTGCTAAATCTCCTCCGCACCCTCTACAGTGCAATCACATCCTTTCTCTAATGTCGTGACCACAACTACACAGATTACTCCAGTTGTGGCCTAACCAGTGTTTTAATCAGTTCCAGCATGACCTCCCTATTGTTACGTCTTGGAACTTGAACTTAGATCTCCCAACTCAGTAAAATATGCTACCTCTGACCTGAGGCTGACATCTTCAAAATCATTAAAAAGCTATGGCTATAGCAACAGGCTGTAGTGTTTGCTATTAATTATATTAATATCAGTATAATAAATTTATAACAACTCTCTGTGTATATTTAGCTGCCTCCTCTACAGTTGCCACAAAAACCAATGGATAGAATTATATTTTCCCCAATATCTGCATCTACCCCCTCCCCTGCCATCACTCCACCACTGAAGTGGGCTGGCAGGTAAGAGAATATAAAATTGGATATTATCTAGTGGCATCATGCCTGTTACAAACCCACTTCCATGGATACTTTTTCAGATGAACTGGTTGCTTCGTCTACCCTTAGACTAACTGAGGCCTTTGAGTGGTTAATTAATCATCATTTAATTATCTCTCATTGCCATTTGGTATCTTATCAATAAAACCCCACACTTGCCTGCCTGTCCAGCTCCAATTGCAACCACTGCTCCTAGTGGCACTGCAGGGACATGGAATCAGGACTTCCCCCTCAATGTGAATAGAATTTTTCCCAAAGCAACAGCTGTTGGAGCCCATTCCCACCTGTTAAACGGGACTAGCACCTCGGTTTAAAATTCTGGCCCTGTTCTATTTTAGATAGAAATGGGTTAAAAGAACAAACTATGTACACTTCATTTTGAGAGAAATTATTGCATATGTCAACTGAATGTAGTTAATAGATATTATTCCTTTGATATATTATTCATTTAATTACAATAAAAACCCTTGTACTTCTTCTCTACCAAAGATTGCAGTATAAAAATATATTGAAGTCTGCATTTTTGAAATGGGAAGCGTGGCTGATTATGTTCTTCTTTTCAAGGATGAGGATTCACCACAAATCCAAGAATAGCATCATTTGGATAAGCAAAATATTTTTAATAACAAAATAAAAGTTGTACAAAATTTCACCTGATTTGGTGAAAGGTCCTTTGTTTTGTTAATATATTGTATCACATTGTATCTTTATCAAATAAAGTATCTTGTATTTTGTTCTTTCTTCTTGGAGTATGTTCCAAGAGATAAATTTTCGGCACAGCAATAAAATATCCTCAAATGTTCCATGAGAATGTGCAAAGGAAACAAAAGTAGCACTAAAAATTAGCAGTTAAAAAAAAAGTTCATTTAACTTTGGATTTGGTCGAAGAGGCCATCCATCTTTGAAGTTGCAGTTTGACTTTTCCCATTAGTGAACAGGAAACGAACAGGTCATATTAGTACTTTCCGCTGATCCATAGATCTGCGGTATCACTAAACCTGATGTTGATTGATTTCTGAGGCTTTGTGTTCTTCAAGAAACATGAAACTGAGACATTAAAGGGGATGGCACGGTGGTTAAAGTTTATTTATTAGTGTCAGAAGTAGCAGTGAAGTTATTATGAAAATCCCCTAGTCGTCACACCCCAGCGTCTATTCAGGTACACTGAGGGAGAATGTAGTATGGCCAATGCACCTAATCAGCACATTTTTCAAGCTGTGGGAGGAAACTGCAGCACCCAGAGGAAACCCAGGCAGATACAGGGAAAATGTGCAGACCCTCACAAACTGTGACCCAAGCCAGGAATTGAACCTGAGTCCTTGGCGCTGTGAGGCAGCAGTGCTAACCACTTTACCACCATGCTGCTGTTAATAGCTGCCTCATCCAGGGACCCGGGTTCAGTTTCAGAATTGTGGGACTACCTATGTGGAGTTTGCAGATTGACAGGCATCTCAAAGATGTGCAGGTTAGGTCGATTGGCCATGCCAAGCTGCCCTTTAGTGTCCTGATGTGGCAACAATGACTATTTCAGAAGCATTTTACTTGCTGTAAAGAGCTTTGGGGCATCCTTAAGTTGTCCGAAGCAAGTCTTTCTCTTTTGCTTTCTTTAATTTTAATTTTAGTGGAATGCCCTGCCTGCAGCAGTTGTAGATGCGCCAAGTTTGGTGGCATTTAAGAGGTTAGTTGATAAGTATATGGAAGAGAAGGGGATGGTTTAGTTTGGAGGGGCATTGCTTTTTATTTTGGTCGGCACAACATCGAAGGCCGAAGGGCCTGTTCTGTGCTGTAATTTTCTATGTTCTATGTTCTATGATGTGTAGGTTAGGGGGATTAGCAGGGTAAATGTGTGGAGTTACAGGATAGGATGCAGGGTAGGTCTGAGTGAGATGTTCTTTCAGGGAGTTAGTGCAAACGTGATGGACCGGATGGCCTCCTTCTGCACTGTTGGTTTATGGTCTATGATTCTATTCTATGGTTCTATGAAACTGAGATCCCATTCACTTTCACATGTGAAAATAAAAGATCCCATGGCAAAGTGTTGAAGAAAGGCTAGGAAATTGTCATAGTGTTCTGACCAACACAACTGAGATCGTTTAAAAATCTGATCATTATTGCATTGGGTTTGTGAATTTTTCCTGTGTGAATTGGCTGCTATGGCAACAATGACTATTTCAGAAGCATTTTACTTGCTGTAAAGAGCTTTGGGGCATCCTTAAGTTGTCCGAAGCAAGTCTTTCTCTTTTGTTTTCTTTAATTTTGCATTGTTCCTCATTCTTTTATGAGAGTTTACAGGGGAGTGTATACATCAATCATTACTCCAGCTTTACATATCTACTTCCTCCCCCACACACTTGATGCCCATCCATTTCTCCTGGGATATCTTTCCCTCTGTGTTGCAGTGCAAAAGAACCTGGACAATTGAAAGCACTGGATGGTGGATCAGTTCAGCTGATAACCAGCATGTCAGAGAAGTGAGTTTATTGGGAACAAGGCCTCCATAATCTCAGGGTGAGCAATGACAAGATATGCTTCTGTTCAAAGAGTCTTTACGGTGCAGAAAGAGGCCATTCAGCCCATAGAGTGTGTACCAACAACAATCCCACACAGGTCCCATTCCTGTAGTCCCAGCTCAGGAGGCAGAAACAGGTGCTTTGGGAGAATTACAATAGCCTCAGAACATTGCATTGCCAACATTCACTTGAAGCAGATTCCAATCCAGGTACCTAGATATAGGAGCACTTACATTTTGACATGTGAATGTAGCATGAGTGATTAGTGATGACAGACACAGGGATTAGTTGAAGGGAGATGAAGAATGTTACTTGTTATCTCTGTTGAGTGACAGTGAATTGAATTGAAGCTGATTGAAAAAATATTTCCTGCTGGTGCTTATAAAATCTGATGGTTTAGAATGTAAATATGATAGTCATTTAAAATTTTACCTTCACTGTTATGCATGTTGCTTCCTGGCTCTGTGTGTGTTTTCAGGAACTAATCACAGGTCTTAGACTTTAACCTTTGTAAAATACAATCATTTTATACACTGTAAATGGCGCCAGGGACCCGTGTTCAGTTCTTGGCTTGGGTCACTGTTTGTGTGGTGTTGTATATTCTCCCTACATCTGCATGTGTTTTCTCTGGGTGCTCCGGTTTCCGCCCACAGTTTGAAAGACATGCTGGTTAGGTGCATTGGCCATGCTAAATTCTCCCTCAGTGCATCTGAACAGGTGCCGGTGTGTGGCGACTAGGAGATTTTCATAATAACTTCACTGCAGTATTAATGTAAGCCTACTTGTGACATTAAGAAATAAACTTTAAAATTTTCTGCTGTTTCAAACTGTTATCTTCTAAAATAAACATCAATATAACATGTGAGGATATATCTTATAAGTGTTATATTCCACAAAATACTTAATTTGGATTAATTCCAAAAAAGCAGATCCTATTTTATTCACTCTTCAAAAGTCTGTCTGCATCCTCTGATGATTTTAAAGGGTTTACAATTAATATAATGTATGAATTGAATAAATCAATTAGATATTTCTCACTAACTTCAGTTTAACAAATACATCATAAGCAAAAATTGTCTGCTAATGGATGATCAGTTGCAAATGTTTCATATCTTTGTTTCTGAGGAACCTGGTACAAAACACAAACGAATGCTACCTCTAAATATCAAAAGAAATCGAATCCAGATGTGCCTTGTGGTTTTTTTTAATATTCATTTATGGAACATGGATGGCACTAGCTAGCCAACATTTATTGCCCATCCCTAGTTGTCCTTGGGAAGATAGTAGTGAGCTGCTATCTTGAACCATTGCAGTCCATGTGATGTGGATTGGCCCACAATGTCTTTAGAGAGATAATTGCAGGATTTTGACCCAATGACTGTGAAGGAACAGTGATATATTTCCATGATAGGATGGTGAGTAGCTTGAAGGAGAACTTGCAGGTGGTGATGTTCCCATGTAGCTGTTGCCCTTGTCTTTCAAGACAAGGAACTGATTGTGAGTTTGGAAGGTGCTGTCTAAGGATCTGTGGTGAATTGCTGCAGCACATCTTGTAGATACTACACAAGTGCTGCTACTGAAGGGAGTGGATGTTTGTAGATCTGATACGAATCAAGTGGGCTGCTCTGTCCTGGATGGGGTCCAGCTTCTTGAGTGTCATTGGACCTGCACCCCTCCAGACAAGTGCATAGTATTCCATCGCACTCCTGACTTGTGCCTTGTAGATGATGGATAGGCTTTGGGGAGTCAAGAGGTAAGTTACTTGCCGCAATATTCCTAGCCTCTGATCTGTAGTGACTGCATTAATGTGGTGAGTCCAATTGGCTTTCTGGTAAATGGTAACCCCAAAATTTTAATTCAAGCAAAGGGAATTGAATTAATTCTCTGTTTGTTTTCCTCTAGTTAGCTAACTATTGACACTTAAAGCCCAGTGTGAAAAAGAAACAATACAGTATTAAGACTGCTGTTTGAATACTGAATACGTCACAGGAAACTGTGTTTCATTCAAAACAAATGGTCATTATGTCATTATTTTTACACATGAAGGTTAAAAGTCAAGTTGTCAACGTCAGAGGCACAGATTAAACTAGAGTCATTACTCTGCTTGTTGTGAACAGAACAAAAGGGACACGTGATCCACTGGTTTAGTTTAATTTAAATGTATTTATTAGTGTCACAAGTGGGCTTACATTAATACTGCAATGACTAGGACATGTGAAAATGTCCTAGTCGTCATACTCCGGCATTTGTTCACATACACTGAGGGAGAATTTAGCATGGCCGATGTGCCTAACCACCACTACTCTTGAACTGTGGGAGAAGACCACAGCACCTAGAGGAAACACACGCAAACACAAGGAGAACGTGTAGACTCTGTACAATAGTCACCCAAGCGGGGAGTTGAATCTGGGTCCTTGGCACTGTGAGGGACCACTGTGCCACCATTTCTTTGGGACATGACATATGCTAGGTACATAGTGATGGATAATGTCAAACAGCATATCCCTTTGGTTGCAAGCAAGTGGAAGTTAACTGACTATACCCGACCTGTCTGTGCTAGCAAAACTCACAACTTAGGGTGGAATCCTACCAAAAAATACAAAAGGCTGGACTTCCCAGCTATGCTTGCCATCAACATCTGAAAATCCTGCCTGAGATCAAGGGACCTTTGCATGGTCAGTGTTCAGCACCCCCTGTGGCATGCGGTATGGGAGAAATTTATCTAAAAGGGTGGAAATTTCCAGCCTACCTCGCCCTGAAACCGAAAACTCCCACTCGAGATCAACGGATCTTTCTATCCCTTGCCTGCTCCAATTCCGGATGGGAAAATTCTGTCTAAAGTGTCAGGCAGACAAGTGGAATTTTGGCTGGAATGTCAAATTTTCTGTTCTCAAACATCATGGGGTCAGCACAGATGAGACTGGAGAACCCCATCCTGCATCAAATGTCTTCCAAATCTGTGATAACTTTAGTCGGGCAAATGAAATTGGCCTGCTAGAATCTGAACTCCCAGATTGAGTCCTAATTGATGGCCTAATCAGGGAGCCTTATGTTCCCTATTTAAAGCAGGTATGTCAATCTCTCTGCCTGCTGAAGATGTTTTGTAAATAAAGAAATGTTTGGTTTTGGGACCTTCACCTCTGTGGATTTATTAAAGGTTCATAGCTGCTGATTGTATAAATCTTATATCTGCTCTTTTCATTACTTAATGACAGGAGTTATACTTTGAGGTAAACAGTTAGTGGAAATGTTATTAAAATAATATATAGAATCCTACTGTGTAGAAGGAGGCCACTCGGGCTATCAAGTCCACACCAACCACAAACCTACTCAAGCCCTATCCCCATAACTCCATGCATTTACCCTAGCTAGTCCCTCTGACACTAAGGGGCAGTTTGTATGGCCAATCCACCCAACCCGCACATCTTTAGATATGGGGATATAAAACTTTGGATATAAAACAAATTGTGTATAGGTTTACTGGAGAGAGCTGTGAAGTGGGTGAACATATCAGTACAGAAATTGCACACGCGTGCAACAAAGGCAGAATGGTTTAGAAGGGAACTTTTAACTTTCATATAAGACATAAGAAACAGAAACAAACAGGACAGCCTGTCGATCCTGCTCTGTCATTCAATGTGATTATGTGACCTTTGACCTCAATTTCCTGCCACATACCTTGATTCCCTGAGGGATCAATAATCTGTCCATCCCAGTCTTAAATATATTCAGCGATGAAGCATCCAGAACCCCCCAGGAGAAAGAATTCCAAGCTCTTTGAGTGAAGGAATTCCTCTTCACCTCAGTCTCAAATGATTTGCTCCTTATCTGAGACGATGCTTCCATTTTTACAGCATGCCCAGCCAGGGTAAAACACCATTTCAGTATGTCAACCATGTTCAATCCCCTTCAGAATCCAGAATCTGATTAGCAGAGCACACCATGCCAGAAAAGTAATCAATTTCTTCATTGTATTCAAGGTAATTTTCTATAATGGTGGGCAAAATTCTCTATATTCCTTTTCTCGATGATGGGAGGTGGCATGTCATACACTGGTGATGGGATTCTCTGATTTCCTCCGCTGTCAATGGGAATTCCCATCAAAGCCACTTTACAGCACTGTGAAACCCATGGCAGGGGGTGCGCCATTGGCAGGATTAGAAAATCCCACTAGCGTAAATAGCTAATTCTAGTCAATATGTCTGAGAACCAGGATACCTTTGAGTTAATAATGCATAGTGAGCCAGACATAAGTATAAGGTTAATGGGGGCATGAATATTCACCTGAAAAGAATCTAAGTTCAGTATTGCGTTTGAAAGTGAGAGATGTGCAACAGATACGAAAGCTTCAGATGTAGCTAAGGCTGATTTCAACAGGATAAGATAGAGATTTTCCATAAAAAGTGGGAAAATCTGTTTTTAGGTAAGTCAGGAGAGTGGTCAGTGAATACATAGTACTTTGATAGTTTCAAGCTTTAATTTTCATACATAAGGAATTGCTTACAACGGAATACAGATTAAGCTCTGCTGAGGTCCAGATTAGATAAGATCATTCTGATTTTTTTTTAAAGAGTCAGTATATAGTCAGATTGGCAGAAAACTTCATTGTAAGCTGTGGCTGGCAGGAATAGTGTAGAAGCTAGAGGAAATATTTTGTGTAACTTGCCAATTTCATCATTCAAGAAGATTTTGGCCCAATGGCACATCTGGCTCCCTAAATGAAACGAAATCTGATACAACTTTATCGAAATTTGACAATATAATATGCAGATCAGATACCAGTGAGAGGCTTAGGGACTTGGCTGTAAGGCATGCACACACACACGCACACGTGCACACACACACGTACACAGAAGCACATGCACACACATATGTGCACACGCACCTGCACATACATACACACCGAACACATGCACACGCATACATATGCATACAAACTGGCACGGTGTCACAGTGGTTAGCACTGCTGCCTTACAGCATCAAGGACCTGAATTCAATTCCAGCCTTGGGTCACCATCTGTGTGGAGTTTGCACTTTCTCCCTGTATCTGTGTGTGCTTACTTTGAGTGGTCTGGTTTCTTCCTACAATCCACAGATGTGCAGGTTAGGTTGATTGGCTACGGTAAAGTGACCCTAGTGGTGGAGGGATTAGGAGGGTGAATGAGGGGGTTATGGGAATAGGGCCTGGGTGGGAAATTGTGGTCAGTATAGACTTGATGGGTTGAATGACTTGCTTCTGTAATGTAGGGAATTACATGGTTCTATGCACAAACACACACACACACACGTGCACACTTGTGTTTAATATTTATTATCTTCACTGCAATGGTTCTGTACTGATTGTTCTTGCATTTAGTAATCACTAAGATGAGGATTCAAGGTTATTGACACCAGAATTCTGTCCCCAGCATTTTCCTTTCTCCTCAGCAACTACTAATTGTCAAATGTTAATGCATTGCATACTGAGATTCTCATAATAAAGATGAATATACTCAGTCCATACAGCTATTAACTGTGACTGACCTGGAAATAACCTCGAATCACATCCTGGGCAGAATATTATCGCATTGGTTTTTCAACATAGCCTGAAATCATGTCCAGCTCCCAACACTGAGGGTCAGTGATGTTTACCAGCCTGTTAACCTTTCTTGTCAATTAACAGACCAGACCGCCTCCAGTAGCTCATTTGGGTTCAGATATTGGGTGGGGAGGAGGGCCAACTGGAGTGCCTGAGGCTGTGGGTGACCCTTACCCCTGCAGAGAATGCTGCCCAGTTAAATAAATCCTTAGTGTACAGGTGCAACAGATAATCAAGCAGTGTTATGGAATGCTATCCTTTACTATGAGAATAATTGAACACAAAAGTAAAGATCATAGAAATTCTACAGTGCAGAAGGAGGCTATTGGCCCCTTCGAGCCTGCGCTGACCACAATCCCACCCAGGCCCTATTCCCATAACCCCTCACATTTACCCTGCAAAACACTCTGACATTAGTGTTAATTGGGTATGACCAATCAACCTAACCCGCACATCTTTGGACTGAGAGAGAAAACCGGAGCACCTGGAGGTAACCTATGCAAACCTGTGGAGAACATGCAAAACTTCAAACAGACAGTGACACTAGGCCGAAATTAAACCTGGGTCCCTGGCAGTATGAGGCAGCAATGTTAACTTAACCATCAGTCTGAAAGACGTTAGGTGCACTGACCCGAACAAGCACCGGAATGAGATGACTGGGGGAGTTTCACAGTGGTTTCTTGCAGTGTTACTGTAAGCCTTACTTGTGACTAATAAATAAATTTTAACTTTAGTTGCAGTGCCACCGTGCCATTCCTTATGTTATGCTCCAGTTAGACAAGGCATTGATGTGATTGCATCTCAAATACTGTTTGCAATTTGGGCCTCTGAACTTAAGGAAGGATATAAATCTGTTGGAATAAATTCAAAGGAGGTTTTCTGGCTTGAAACCTGGAATGAGCGAGTTGTTTTGTGAGGATTGGTTAGACAGACTGGGCTTGTCTCCACTGGAGTTCAGAAAGGTGAGGGGTGACTGTAACATTATATTCTGCACTCTGTCCTTCTCCTCTATAAATGACATGCTTTGTCTGTATAGCACGCAAGAAACAATACTTTTCACTGTATACATGTGACAATAATAAATTAAATAATAAATCAAATTAAATTAGAGGCCAGAATGCATCGAAGAGCTGCCGGAAAGGTAAGACTTTTGAAAATCCCCCACACTCTGGTCTCTGCAGCAGCCTAAGACCTTTATTGTTCTTCAGTGAAGTTGGAGACTGCTTGCTAGCTGCTTCCCCTTTAACATTACCACAGTCTTAAGGAAAGGATCACAGGAGATCTCAGCATATAGGGAAGCCTCCAAAGCTCCAATTATAAACATTTAGAGGGATCATCTGGTGCGATGGCCTGGGCATTACTGCGCAACAATCTCAAAGGAAGAAGGACGTGGGAAAGGTCTTGAGTATATCAGCACAACCCTCTCGCTGGCCTCTCCCCAAGCACCCTCTGTCACAGCCTTCAAATTTGAAATTACAAGGAGCCTGCTTGCAGAGCTATAAAGGACAATGCTTCACAACACATTGCCCCCTTTTGACCTTGGGCACCACGTTATGTGGAGCTGTCTATATTCTTTGTTCACTCACTGTAGACTTATAGGGAAGCACATGTCAAAAAGAAAATGTGGGGAAGTGATAGCTGGCTTGTGAATGCTGCAGTATTGTTATGGGAAGAGCACTCAGACAACTGGCTCCTGGAAGGCACTGAAGGTTAGGAGGAAGATAGTGCCCAGCCATTACAGACAAGGGTAAAGTTCAGAAGAATTGCATTGCTGAATTCCTCCAGCGAGGCCCACAATTAGATAAATTTTAATTTTGACTGAATATATTTACCAAGCACTATTTTTTGCTGGCTGAAGTAGACTCTTAAAGTAGGTGTGGTGGAGATGAATGCATCCCCAAACTGTAAGGAATGGCCAGCAGTGGATGGATTAGTCCAAAAGGCCAATCTTATTGCTCATGACTTAGAAAAGCAATGCACTTGTATGTCACTTTAAGAGTGGCTTGCAACGGTTCCATTTCAATCCCCTGTTTCGATCACTGTACCTCCTGCAGCATTGGGTGGGACACACACACAGCCTGTCCTGCTCACTGACATTCAAAAATTTGATCAGGATCCTGAACACCAGACAGGATTTAGATTTGCATATTCGAAATGGCTCCGGTCTGCTCAGTTTGAGAGTGTTTCTCCGATCTATTCCAGTATTTCAATGAGGTGGATATGGACAGGAACTCACAATCACAAGTGGTGTGGTGGCTAGTGTTTAGCCCTGCTGCCTCACGGTATCAGAGACCTGAATACGATTCTAGCCTTGGGTGACTGCTTGGAGTTTACACATTCTCCTCGTGTCTACTTAGGTTTCCTTTGGGTGCTCTAGTTTTCTCCCACGGTCCAAAGATGTGCAGATTAGGTGGATTGGCCACACCAAATGCCTTTAATGTTTTAAGCCTTTTTTTTATTTATTAGTGTCACAGTAGGCTTACATTAAAGTTCAACACTCTACTCTGAAAATCCTCTAATCGCCGCACTTTGGTACCTGTTCAGCTACACTAAGGGAGAATTTAGCATGACCAATCCTGCACATCTTCGGACTGTGGGAGGAAACTGGAGTATCTAGAGGAAACCCCACAAACACGGGGCAGTACAAACTCCACACAGACACTGATCCAAGGCAGGAATCGAACCTGGATCATTGACACTGGGAAGCAGCAATGCCACAGATGAGTAGTTTGGAGAATTAATGGGATAAATTCTGCTCAGTTTGAGAGTGAGAAAAAAAAAATTTTTTTCATAAATGACCTGGATGAGGAAGTGGAGGGATGGGTGAGTAAGTTCGCCGATGACACGAAGGTCGGTGGTGTTGTGGATGGTCTAGAGGGATGTCAGAAGTTGCAGCATGACATCGACAGGATTCAAGACTGGGCGGAGAAGTGGCAGATGGACTTCAATGTGGATAAACGTGTTGTGGTCCATTTTGGCAGGTCTAACGGGATGAATGAGTACACTATCAAAGGTAGGAGTCTTAGCTGTGTGGAAGAACAGAGGGATCTTGGGGTCCGAGTCCATAAGACTCTCAAATTGGCCTCCCAGGTGGAGGATGTGGTTAAGAAAGCTTACGGTGTACTGGCCTTCATTCATCGAGTGATTGAGTTCAGGAGTCAGGAGGTAATGCTGCAGCTTTATAGGACCCTTGTCAGACCACACTTGGAGTACTGTGCGCAGTTCTGGTCGCCTCACTATAGGAAGGACGTGGAAGCTATTGAAAGGGTGCAGAGGAGATTTACAAGGATGTTGCCTGGATTGGGAGGCATGCCTTATGAAGACAGGTTGAGGGAGCTGGGACTGTTCTCCCTGGAGAGACGAAGGTTGAGAGGCGACCTGATAGAGGTTTACAAGATGTTGAGAGGATTAGATAGGGTGGACTCTCAGAGACTATTTCCCAGGGCTGAAATGGTCGCGACGAGAGGGCACAGATTTAAGGTGCAGGGAAGCAAGTACAGAGGGGATGCTAGGGGAAAGTTTTTCACTCAGAGGGTGGTGAGTGAATGGAATCGGCTGCCGTCGGTGGTGGTCGAGGCGAACTCGCTGGGGTCTTTTAAAAGGCTTCTGGATGAGTATATGGGATCCAATGGGATTGGGGGTTATGGATAGGTCTATGGCTGGGGAGGTTTTGGTGTGTTCGGCACAACTTGTGGGCCGAAGGGCCTGTTTGTGCTGTAGTGTTCTATGTTCTATGTTCTAAATGTATGACCTTATATAGATAGAGGTGGGGAGGGTGGGGTGGGGATGAGTGGGGGGGGAGTTGTGCTGGGCCTGGGTACAATACTCTGTTGGAGAATCAGTGCAGACACAATGGGCCAAATGGCCCCTTTCTGCCCTGTAGGGATTCTATGATTCTATGCAATTGCACCAATTTGGATTCTATTTTTGTTGCAAAAATTCAAGAAAAGTTCCCCTCAATTCAAATTTTAGACTTATATTGCTTTTAGATCTGAGTTCAGACCTGATTCAGTTGATGCAACTTTGAGAATAACTCTTTGGCAGTTCATGCTAGTCAGTTAAAACTACCTCAACTTAAAAGAAAAAAATGTAATACTGTATGGAAAATTTGTTTTGTATTTCAAACTAAACTAAACGTGTGATACATTGTCACAGAAAAGGATCATAGAATCCCTACAGTGCAGAAGGAGACCATTCAGCCCATCAAGTCTGCACAGACCACAATCCCACTCAGGCCTATTCCTGTAACCCCACATATTTATGCTATTAATCGTCCTGACACTAAAGGACAATTTAAGCATAGCCAATCAACCCAATCCATATATTTTTGTCAAAGGGTACTGTGCCTTGAATTGTAAGACGTAACTTGCAGCTAGGCATTCCCAATCCTCTGGAGAGGGAGATACCAGTACAGCTGCGTAGAGACAAACAGGGACTGTTGTTTCTGTGCATTTCCCATTGACCAACATGTGGAGATATTTTGATGAAGGGTCACTGACCTGTAACGTTGGGACAGATCTTGGGATCTTCTGGTCTAGCTGATGGTGCACATCTGCTGAGGGTTTCCCAGCAGCTTGGGGTTAAGTCAATGGGAAATCTCACTGTCGGACAACGGCAGACCTCCTCCCACTGCTGAGAAACACACCACTGGGAAGCCAGAGAATTGTGCCCCATTAACCATGGACTCTGTTCCTCTCCATAGCCTGGCCTGCCTAGTGTTTCCATATCATTTTCTGATTTAATTCATGAACATCTGCTCAACCAAACATGATGGATAGTGCAAGGAGACCTGTGGACATAGCACAGTGGCAAAGTGGTTAGCATAATTGCCTCACAGTGCCAGGGACCCTGGTTCGATTCCCATGCGTAGTCTGCACATTCTCCTTGCGTCTGCCTGATTTTCCTCCAGTTGCTCTGGTTTCCCCCCACATTCTGTAAGATGTTCTGGTTAGGTGCATTGGTTTTGCTACATTCTCCTTTCATGTGACACTAATAAATAAACTTAAACTTCAACACTTTGAGTGACAGCAAAAACTTGCATTTATCTAGCAACCTCAACATAGCAAAATACTTTAAGGCAATTTACAGGAGCATTAGCACTCAAAACGTGACTCCAAGGCACGTACAGATATAGGACGTAAGGACAGATGACAAAAAAGTTGGCTGAAGAGGTATATTTTAAGAAGTACCTTAAAAGATGAGAGAGCAGCACGGTACCAAAGTGATTAGCGCTGCTGCCTCAGAGTGCCAAGAACCTGGGTTCAATTCCAGCCTTGGGTCACTGCCTGTATGGAGTCTGCATGTTCTCCCCATGTCTGTGTGGGTATCCTCCAGGTGTTCCAGTTTCCTCCCACAGTCTAAAGGTGTGCAGGTTAGGTTGATTGGCCATGCTAAATTGCCCCTTAGTGCCAGGAATATTATCAGTGTAAATATGGCATTACGGCAATAGGGCCTGGATGGAGCTCTGATCAATGTGCTGAGTGGCCTCCTTCTGAACTGTAGAGATTCTATAATTCTATAAATGTTTGAAAAATGGAGAGGTTTTGGGAATTTGAGAATTGAAATAGACTTTATTCAGGATGGCAACCATTTCAAAAACTGACAATGATGTACAGCAAGCACCTGTTTTCAAATCTCATTTTGGGCAAACTCAGGGTTAAATAAGCAAAAGAAAAAAATAGAAGCAAAATATTTACATAATAAAAATGAAAATTGTGGAAGTAAATTCTACATTTGAAAGTTAATCCAGTGGGATTCCTTCGTCATTGAATCTGAGGTGAGATTGAGTTCAACAGTACTGTGGGAAAACAACTTGTCACATCAGCCACTTGTTTAAAAAAAACTATTTATTCTGCAGTTCTCAGGGACTAAGATGTTGCGGCAATATGGAAAGAGATGCAGGGGAAGATGAATTGACTGAAAGTATTTGAGTTAGTTTGAATACATTCACATGTGCTCCCACTTTCAGCGCCACTGTTGATGCAGGATTTGTGCCGTGTACTAAAGTGCACCACTTAACCACTTTCATTCTTGTGGATGGTTTTTCTGCAATGTGATGGGAACTCTTATGCACTTTGACAATCTGGAGCAATGCTAGGGTCACCCATGGCAGCAGGATCAAGAGGGTATGCCAGGCAGATTCACAGGCATTTCCTGTTGACTTTATAGCAAAAAGATAAAGCATTTATTAAACAAGAAATATTCCCCTATTGCACTGGATAACAGAAAGGTTGGAAGGATTTCAACACAGACAGCAATCGAAAAAATGATTCAAATACACCTTTAATTCCTGCAATATTCTTAAGGGCACAACATTCCAGTGAAGAGATGATACAATTTCCTCTCCAAGAATAGAAATCCTACAATGCAGAAGAAGGCCATTCATCCCATTAGGTCTGCACCAACCGCAATCCCACCCAGGGCCTACCCCCATATCCCTATATATTTATCCACTAATCTCTCTAACCTATGCATCTCACGACTCTAAGGGGCAATTTTTAGCATGGATTTCAACCTAATCCACACATCTTTGGACTATGTGAGGAAACCAGAGACCCAGAGGAAACCCACGCAGGCACAAGGAGAATGTGCAAGCTCCACGCAGACAGTGACCCACGCTGGGAATCGAACCCAGGTCCCTGGAGCTGTGAAGCAGCAGTGCTAATCACTGTGCTACCATGCTACCCATGATAGAATAAAGTTGGTTTAGTTGTAGCGAGGTTAATCTTTCAGTAGACTTCTGAATATTCACTGAAGTCTTTCCACAGTTGGTATCGGCTTTGAGATACAGCAAACTCATGTTAAAATCTCTATTTCTTTAATTGAGAATCTTTAACTTTCTGTTTTCACGCTATAGTATATCCATCCATACCAACGGAAGCAAAACTGCTTTCTTGTCTCTCCCCGTTTCTGTGAGGGTCCATCCTCAGATCCTCCGTTGCTAGGCTGCAACAATGTTTTTTTTCCCTGTTTTATGGCTGGAATTTGCCGGCTCACCCCACCCACTGATGGGCGAAGCAAGCCGGTAAAATCGCATGAGAGCCAAGAAATCAGGATCACACCCGATTTTTCTCTATCCTAAGAGAGCTGGATCTCCGATGAGGGCAAGAGGCTGAATAAATTATGTTAATATATGTTAATGTTGATTAGCATGTATTTAGTGGGCCTGACACTGAATCATCTGAGCTCACTTACCTTTACGGCCTTGCCAGGAGAGGTTCTCTCTGGTGAGGAAATCACCATGAATGGGGAAACAATCGTGTTGCCCTTGTCAGTACAACCAGAAGCCATTGAGGCCCCCTGGAGAGGCGAAGGGTAATGGGGTTTCCCTTGGGCAGTGCCAGCCTGGCAGTGCAACCCTGGCACCTTGCCACTGCCAACCTGGCCCATTGGCAGTGGCCACTGGGCATCTTGGTACTGTCCATTGGACAGTGCCAAGGGATGTGGCCTGTGGAGCAGTGCTTATAGGGCTGGGTCCTATGAGGGTGGGCCCCATGAGAGCTCTTAAACTCTGATCAGTGGGTGGCTGTTAGTGGGGGGTGCATTTCTGGGTGATGTGGAGCTTATACTTGACCACGGACCCCTGTGATTGGAGAAATGGGGAAAGTTTGTTGACTCTGCCTGCAGCAGCAGGGGCTTGACAGCTCTCTCCCTCTGTCTGTCAGATCCCTGCTGTTGGAATTATACATGTGCAGAATCATAGGTGTGTACATGCGCAATAGCTCCTTCTTCAGTTGCTATTGCGTATGCGCAGTAACAGAGGTTTGCTTGTGTGGAATAGCTCCCTCTGCAGTCTGGCTGGCAAATTAAGCTTCCTGCAGCAGCTAGAAATATCCTACCTTATATTAAGCTGATCTTTCTCTTCATCCTACCTATGACTGCTATACTATACTCTGCGCTCTATCCTTGCCTTTTCCCTATGTGTGCAATGAACTGTATGTTTTGCCTGTATAGCTTACAAGAAACTCCCATTGCGATCCACAACTTTTCTGGCGGATCTGATTGGGAGATGTGTGTCTTGATATTTATTTTGGGATTTATGCATGTGCTAGGAATGCATGTGCATCTCCCTGAGCCGGGAAACAGATGGAGACCAGATCATGCTGGAAACCGATGAGAAGGTGGTCTGCAATGGGGGTTTGACCAGAAAAGGGGGTGACTGACAGATAAGGACCACTGCGCACGCGCAAATTTCCAGAACTGTAAAACTCTTATGTGAATAGGCTCTGCCTCCTGAGTTTTTAATGAGCTTCACGGTTGGGACCTCTGCAATGCACATTATGCGGTGTTTCAAGTGAGAAGTTGAACTGACAAAACAGTCGTGATCTAGAAGGCTTATGCCATCAATTCAGAACTTTTGGGAGAATCGCTCCCAATGCTTTTCACAGCATCCCAATACATGTGACAATAGTAAATCAAATCATAGCAGTGAAAAGCAACAGTTTTGCTATCATCCCTACTGCAATATCGAGGCCAGTGCATTTGTTGAGTTCTTTCTTACTTGTTCAAATTGATATCAGCCCTGATCTTTTTGAAGATGGATGGTATCATTCATTTTATTAAGCCTAAAGATTTCTTCAGTCAAGAAATTCATCTCACAATTGTCTCTGTACACTAACCCTTTTGGTGAGCCTCTGTTCTGTATTATTTCCTTCTTAAATGGGCAATATAGTTCACCCTAAAATCACCATTTGCATTCATGTCTGTAAATTGGCATTTAAAGTTAATTATTGGTTATCTTCCGTAAAATATTGTCAGCACGACCATTGTTAAAGAATGGTTAGCATGGCAAACATTTGGCGTAATTGAACCATCAGTGCTGTGACATTTATGCCAAGGTGAACATGGATTTAAAAACAAACAGGGCAAATTAATTGCTAATTAGTCACTAGACTTCTTGGTTACACATAGACAATACTGTAGTATTTATTGAAACAAACTGATCATACAGCATCATACCAGATTATATTTTTCAATTGTTGGAGCCAAACATAACTTAGATGTCAATTGAAATCAAGAATGACCAAAATATGAATTAAACATAAAAAATAATTTGTTCATTATTCATTAAAAACATTATTGAAGCATTATATTCAATCAATGACAGTTAATGATCTGTTCAGGTGTCTTGGATAGTAGATTGAGTGGAAAATGTGAGTGAATGAAGTTAATAACTCTGATGAACGGTTGTCCTGAGTTGAAACATTTCTCTCTCCACAGATTCATAAGGCTCTGCCCATCCAGTCTACTCCACCATTCAATTGTTGCTGATATGATCCTCATCCCCATTTTCCTGCCTTCTCCCCATAACCCTTCAGCCAATTACCAATTAAAAATCTGCCTAACTCCTCCTCAAATTTACTCACTATCCCAGGACCCATCGCACTTTGCGGTAGCGAATTCCACAGGTACACAACCCTTTGGGAGAAGTAGTTTCTCCTCAACACTGTTACAAGTTTGCTACCCCTTATCCTAAGACTGTGACCTCTCGTCCTAGAATGCTGACAGACCTGCTGAGATTTTCCAGTATTTTCTGTTTTTATTTGAAATTAATAATATCATCACTGCCAGCCCCATATCTGTTCCTAAAGATGTTATCTTGGTTCCCATCGTATCATGCTCCTCTGAACACTTCTGTCAATAGAATTTGTCACCAAAATAATTTAAAAAAGTGCAATTTAAAGGTAAATTCTTCCATTTATAATTATAAAACTCGCACTTTATGAGAACTGCTCTGAATTATTAGAAGTAGAACACGCCACTCAATATTAAAGGCCTTATTGGGCCAGTATGTTATGAAATATCAATCATGTAATGTGAACTAAGGCATCAAGACAAATTAAGGAAGTAAAGCTGCAACAGTTTATAGTGGGACGGTAACCTTATCCTTTGGGAACAAATGAAGTATTTTCTATTTGGCTTACATTCAAAACAACAAACATGGGAATTTTTCATAATTTGTTCCCCAATCTGTATTTCAAACTCAACTGACTATAAAGAATTGACTGAGAGGTTAATGACTTCAGAGTATCGCAGTCTTGACACAAAGGCTTTCCAACTGTAGTAAAAGTGTCCTTTTAGATTTATATTCAACACTTTTTTGTCACTTTTCTTTAAAAAGTTCTCATTTTTATGCGTGGGTATAGTTAGCAAGGGTGACATTCTCACCCCCTAACTGCCCTTCAGGAAGTAGAAGTGAACAACTTTCTTGAATTGATTCGATTCCCGGCTTGGGTCACTGTTTGTGGAGAGTTTGCACGTTCTCCCAATGCCGGCATGGATTTCCTCCAGGTGCTCCGGTTTCATTCCACAGTTCGAAAGATGTGCTGATTAGGTGCATTGGCCATGCTAAATTCTCCCTCAGTGTACACGAACAGGCAACTAGGGGATTTTCACAGTTGCAGTGTTAACGTAAATCCACTTGTGACACAAAGAAATAAGCTTTAAAATTTAAATTTTAAAATTTGAACTTTGAACCTTAAATAAATGTTAAAAATAATTGCTCTGATCGATGTGATGAAGTTTCTACCACAATGCTGTTTGGTAGAGAATGCCAGAATTTTGCCCCAGTGATAATGAAGGATCGATGTGTGTGCAAAAACTTGCTTTCCTTTAACTGTTTAAATCCCATTTTTATTTTTATTTTTAGTGACATTCTTGTTCCAATGCTAAATTTGATAAATGAAAATGAAAAGTTCAATTATTAAGGACTGTGAGCAGAAAAATTATGCCAGAATTACATATATTCACAAGTGTGAATTTGTCCTCTGAAGAACGGATCACATTTCAGTGACTATATGGTTAGGAAACTACTATTTGTTGATGTTCTGTGCCTCATACCCACCCCATTCATTCCTGGCACACTGTTACGCTGCTGTGTAAAACTGTAACAAGGGTTGGTGCAGCAGGAATCATAGCAGGCCATGCTGGGGTAGGCAGACCACGCAAAGGTCCATTGATCTCAGACACAATTTTCCGATTTTGGGGCTGGCGTGGCCAGAAACTCCCAAGAAGTGTCCATTTCTCCTTCCAGCGGAACGTTGTTATGTTAATAAAAGAGGCAAAAGGACTAGCAGTCAGCAACTAGCCAGGATGGATTCACAGCCCCGAGTCTTAGCATCCATCCTGCTCCAGCCTCCTCCCCCAAACACACTCTGAGGGCCATCAGGATAACTGGGCTTGAGTAAGATATACGTGCAAAATAAAGCTCCCTTTGTTCTGTGCTAACTGCGCACTTTTTGATAAAGAGAGAAGCTATTCAACTTGGTGGTCTGAGCGAAGAGATGAAAGGAGCAAGCACTAATCCACTGTGTCACTCAGTCTTGTAACATTTATAAATTTTAAGAATTTATTTACAAAGTTATTGCTGACATAAAACTGAGTATAAATAATATTCATGCATTAGCGGAGATGATGGCTTTGTGTATCTGTGTTCGGTTTTAAATTCAATTGTTTACATATCTTAGTTACATTTCTCTTTCATATATTAATACTGGATTCACTGTTAATATAGAAAAACACAGTTGTCTACTTGTAGATGCTCTCCAAACTCACAATGCACATTTATTTGCAAATCTTAGCAAGTTTTTTTTTAAAAGCTACAGGATGTGAAATGTGACCTCTGAAGCAATCAGTTGCATCATTTTTGCAAAATGTGTATAGAAAAATGGCTAAGTATTTCCCTTTAAACAAATTGTATCTTTCAAGTGGTTTAGTGCTTGACCACCAAGTGAAAGGCAGGGAGTTCAAGTGTAAGGGCTGCTTTTTGCTCGAACATACTTCATGAAATTCAATGAAGTTCATCAGTGCGTATCAAGTTATAGATTAGAATATCATCTGCCAACTTTAGCAACAGGGGAGCACAATAAATCTCCTATTTACTGACCCATTGTACTTGTATTGTGGGTTACCATGGCTAATTAATCTCCAGCATTAATTCTTCTTTTGACAATGTTGGCAAATTATCTTGGAAGAAGTATAGGTCAGATATTCTTCATTCCAGTTTGTGACAAGAACAGCTCTTCTACACAGGCTGTGGAGCAAGACCCAAAGAGGCTGACATGAAAATGGAAGGAGAACTTGATGGCTTGAGTAATAAGGCGAGGCTAAATAGACTGGGACTTTTTCTCTTAAGCATAGAAGTTTGAGGGTGAGCTTGTAGATGTTTATAAAATAATGAGGGCATTGATCAGTTAGAGAGTCAATATCTTTTCCCAAAAAAAGGGGAGTCTAAAACTAGAGGTCATAGGTTTAAGGTGAGTGGAGAATGATACAAAAGGGTCCAGAGGAGCAATTTTTTTCACACAGGTTGGTGAATGCGTAGAACAAGCTACCAGAAGTAGTAGTAGAGGCGGGTATAATTTTGCCAACTGGCACTGTCAACGTGATGTGGAGATGCCAGCATTGGACTGCGGTAAACATAGTAAGAAATCTCACAACACCAGGTTAAGGTCCAGCATGTTTATTTGATAGCAAAAGCCATTAGCTTTCAGAGTGCTGCTGACACTCGCCAGACAAAGAAGCATAGCTCCGAAAACTGGTGGCTTTTGCTACCAAGTAAACCTGTTGGACTTCAACCTGGTGTGTCAATATGTGCCAGAGGCAATGCCAGGGCTGGGCCCTTGGGGGGAATATCACATACAGAGATGTCTTTTTCCAAGACATTCTCCAGGTTTTAACCACCTACCATACAAACAAAATGTATCTATCTTTCTGGTGGATGGGAGGAGCAGATCCAGAGAGGGATGTTGATGCCAAAGATGATGGAGGGAGGGGAAAAAAGGGATGCCAGGGATGCTTGGGCAGTTTGGGGTGTGGGTGGGGACAGTGTGTAGAAGAGGGGATGCTGGGAATGAAAAGATGGTGTGGGAGTACTGAAGATGATAGGGTGGGGGAGAAGGAGAGGATGCTGATAATGATGGGCTGGGTGGGTAAGGCCGTGGGGGGGGGGGGGGGGGGGGGTGGGTGTGATGGAGGGAAGGCCACAGAAGTCTCCGTGATGGAGGGAGGGAGTGTTATATTTATTTACGTGATCGGGGTGCTCTTTTTTACCAGCTGCCCCAACCTCAGTGGGGTCAGTTCCTGTCTCTAAGAGTCCCCACCTATCAGACTGAATGGCATTAACCATACCGATTCTGTTTTCTGCTTTCAAAGGAACAAATTCTGAAGAGAAAACCAGTCAGTGGAGCTGGAGATTTCCACGCCAGTTTTCTTACCAGAATTGACACTCTGCTAAATTCCGATAACATCTCGCTCCTAAATTAAAGCCATTTTTAAAATATGTGATGCATAGCAACCCACCTGCAGGAAGTACCTGCAACTCAAGGAACTGCAGCTCTGAGGTGATGAGTTGTAGTCTGGGCTTTGGGCATTGCGATGCAGCAGGGAGGAGGAAAGTTATCAGAAAATACCTTTTTCCTTCAGCGAGGCATCAGATTTAGCTTGCAGTTAGGGAGTTTGCGTGAGGGTGTGTTACTGTAAGAAATCCAGAAGTCTCCAGAAGGTAGCAATAGCAGATCCCCAGCCCTTTCAATTACTCGACAGGTCTGAGGTTCTTGCTGGTATGAACAGAAACTTCAGACAGAATGAGCAAACTCACAAGATGCAGGAGACTATTTAAGCGAAGGGAACTAAAGGAATTCAGTTGTAGTAAGGGGTTGGTGTGTTTAGCAGGACAGACACTGATTTCTGCAGCTAATAGTGTGAGTCCCGAGTTCTGTGTTGCTCGTATTAAAGAAGATTCCTGGGAGCAGGAAAGAAACTTGGATGGGAAGGGAAAGATCCAGTCATTCTTCTCTTCATGGATAACAATGAAATAGATGGACTATGAAAGAGGCTGTGCTGAGGGAATTTGAGCACTTAAGTATCAAATAAATGCAAAACCTCAAAGATAATAATGTCTAGATTACTATCTGAGTCACAAGCAAATTGGAGCAAGGAATTTAAGAGAATTGAATGCTTGGCTCAAAAATTGGTGTGAGAGAAATTGATTTCAATTCATGGGGCATTGCATCAGTACTGGAGAAAGAAGAAGCTACGTAGCTGAGATGGCTTCACTTGAATGTGACTATGACAGGAAGGGACAGAGTGAACAAACATAAAAGTACATTGGTAAATAAGGTCAGAATATAGAAAAAAGATAAAAAGGCAGCATTAAAATTTCTTTAAGTGCATGCAGCATTCATTATACTGATGGATGAATCAATGGCATCTGGCAATGTGTGATGAAATAGGATTAATACATAACCACATGGTAAAAGATTCTCAAGGCAAGAGTTGTCATAATCTGATAGAATTTTTGAGGGAGACTAGTGTTGAGGTAATTAATGTTACCTTATAGAATAGATGGAGGCTATATAGCCTATCGTGCCTGTGCCAGTTTTCTGTAAAAAGAACACAGCTCATCCAATCCCCACCCTTTTCTTGGAAGTCTACAAATCATTTCCCTTCAAATGCATATCCAAATTTCCTTTTAAAAAAACACCATTGAATCTTTTTCCAAGGCATACTCCAGTCTTAACCACCTACCGAACAAATAAGGTTTTCCTTGTCTCTCCAATAGTTCACCTCGTATCAGTTAGTGGCACAGTGGTTAACGCTGCTGTCTCACAGCAATGAGGTACCCCAGGATCATTTCCAGGCTTGGGACACTCTCTGTGCGGAGTTTGCACATTCACCCCATGGTTTTCCTCTGGATGCTCTGGTTTCCTCCCACAGGCCAAAAGACATGCTATTGGCATACATTGGCCATGCTGAATTTTCCCTCAGTGTACCCAAACAGGCGCCGGAGTGTGACGACTAGAAGATTTTCACAATAACTTCATTTCAGTGTTAATGTAAGCCTAACTGTAACACAAATAAATAAACTTTAAACTAAAATTTCAAAACTTTGTCCTCTGGCTCTTGACTCTTCCACTAATGGGAACAGTTTCTATCTGTTCCAGCTAGACCCTCCTGATCCTGAACACCTTGATTGAATCTCTGCTCAACCACACTCCACCACATTTCTCTGAGGAAAACAGTCCCGACTTTTCCAATGCATCCACATAATTGAGGTCGCTCATCCCTCGAACAACTATTGCAAATCATTTTATTTTTAATGAAGATGATTTCAGTGGTATGAAGACATAGTTGACTGGGATGGACTGGGAAAACAGGTTAAATGGAAAGACAGTAGAGATGTGACAGGCATTTCAGATTAGAGATTCTCTTCCTTCAGCAACCTGACAGCTCTGGATCCACTCTGCCTTACCCCCACCTCTCCCCACCAACTGCTCCCTGACGCTGAGATCACCTCCCTCTTGAGCCCCCAGTGGATCTTCTATCCTTTCCCCATTCCCCCGAGACATCTGCAATAAGATGACGGTACTACCGTATCTCTTTTGGATACTGCAGCGCTATACCTGATTGGCTAACAGCTCTCCAAGGCGGGACTTCTGTTTAAGTGCTGCCTGCTGCCAATCAAAACACAACTGAGCATGAAATGGCAATGGGCCTGTTGGAGTCTGCCCTGCTAACCCTCAGGATGATGGCCACCATGTGCTTACCATCCTGAAAGTTTTGACTCAATCATTTGCTTTTAATTCTGCAAAATAACAATGATAATTGGAAGAAAAAAAATTTCAATATTTCTCAGCCTTAGATGCACGCAGGCCAGACAGAGCACAACCAGATAGGGAGTAAAGAATGTCACATCTTCTTTCTCAATTATTTGCTGACCTTTGTGTCCAAAGATCATAGAATCGTAGAAGACCTACAGTGCAGAAAGAGGCCATTTGGCCCATCGAGTCTGCACCGACCACAATCCCACCCAGGGCCTACTCCTATCTCTACATATTTACCCATTAATCCCTCTATTCAATGCATTTCACGACATTATGGGACAATTTTACCATGGCACATCTTTGGATTGTGGGAGGAAAATGGAGCACCAGAAGGAAACTCATGCAGACACAGGAGAATGTGCAAGCTCCACACAGGTGGTGACCCAAGCCAGGAATTGATCCCAGATCCCTGGAGCTGTGAAACAGCAATGCTAATCATTGTGCTGTATGGGTTAGGTTGATTGGCCATGCTGAATTGCCCATTTAGTGTCGGGGGGGTTAGCAGGGTAAAGATATGGGATTATGTATTAGGGTCAGGGTGTAATTGTTGTTGGTGTAAGATCGATGGGCTGAATGGCCTCCTTCTGCAATGTGAGAATTCTATGATTTGTTTTGATTTCCTATCTTAATCATGTAATAACTAGGGGCAGCACGGTAACACAGTGGTTAACATTGCTGTCTCACAGTGCCAGAGACCTGGGTTCAATTTTCAGCTTGGGTCACTCTTTGTGTGGAGTTCACATATTTTCTCTATGCTGGTTAGGTGCATTGGCCATACTAAATTTTCCCTCAGTGAATCAGAACAGGTGCTGGAGGGTGATGACGAGGGGATTTTCACTATAACTTCATTGTTGTGTGAATGTAGGCCTACTTGTAACACTAATAAATAAGCTTTAAACTTTAAAGTTAAACTTGGGAGGCGCGGTCACTGAGCAAAATGTCCCGGATCTCATCATTTAGGCAAATCCAACTGTTATTGCTTGGGATTAGAACTGATCGTTTCTTTTAATACTACCAAGTTACACACAATGAATTGAACAAAGTGGTGCCAATGGGTGGCACAGTGGCAAGCACAGCTGCCTCACAGTGCTAAGGACCCGGATTTGATACCCGGGTTCGATTCCCGGCTTTGGTCACTGTCTGTATGGAGTTTGCAATTTCTCACCATGTCTGAATGGGTTTTCTCCAGTTGCTCTGGTTTCCTCCCACTGTCTGAAAGATGTATTGGTTATGTGCGTTGACCTACACAGGTGCCAGACTGTGGTGACTAGGGAAATTTCACGATAACTTTATTGCAGTGTTAAATGTAAGCCTTACTTGTGACTAATAAATTAACTTTAAAACTTACTTTTTAAAACTTTATGGGGCAGCAGAGTGGCACAATGATTAGCACTCCTGTCTCATGGTGCCAGGGACTTGGGTTCAATTCTGGCCTTAGGTCACTGCCTGTGTGGAGTTTGCTCATTCTCCCAGTGTCTGAGTGGGTTTCCTCCGGGTGCTCAGTTTCCTCTCACTCCAAAGATGTGCCGGTTAGGTGGATTGGCCATACTAAATTGCCCTTTGATGTCCTAAAATGTGTAAATAATAGGGATTAGCAGGGTAAATATGTGGAGTTACAAGGATGGGGCCTGGATGGAATTGTAGTCAGTGCAGGTTTAATAGGCCAAATGACCTCCTTTTGCATTATAGAGATTCTATGATTCTACGATTCTATTCTATGTTCACAACCTCTTCAAATGATTTTGCAAATAATGGCCAAACCATGTGGGGAGAATGGAATTCTGTGAGAGTGTTCACATGGACAGTTCACAAAATGAAGACGTTCCCTCATTTTGTAAGGTTATTTTTGAATCCACTTGCTTGAAGCTCTCTGGGATCACATTCACCATATGGATCACCATGATTCAGGAAAGGAGCCCACCAGCATCATCTCCAGGGAAATCAATGATGGAAAATATATCCTGGCCTTGCCCACATTCTCAGAATGTATAATATTTAAAAAAACAGTAGGCTAGAAATTCTAACCAGCAACGGTCACTGAGCAAAATATCCCTGATCTCATCATTTAGGCAAATCCAACTGATATTGCTTGGAATTAGAACTGATCATTTCTTTTAACACTACCAAGTTACATATAACAAATTGAACAAAGTTCTCATGCTATTTCATCTGTTGAGAATTTAAATCAGCAGACTAAGTTTTAAATTTTGAAAATGCATTTTCAGGGGGAAATGATAACATCAGGATCCTCTAGTGATGTATTGCTGCTGCTGACCTTCTTGTGCGTAATGATGATTTAAAATAGATTTAGGTAAACAGGAAAGCAGCGACTCACCACTAAAAGTAGCAATGTTTAGCTTTGGATAGGAAATTATTTAGAGGAAGTTTGTAGCCCTGTTTTAATTGTAAGACCTATCTGCAAAAGTTGACAGAAGATTCCGAGGGAAACTGAATCTCTTGCAGGATTTATTTCTGTGCTTCTTTTGGGTACCATCCAGATAAGATCAGCAGGAAATAAAACATTCTCCTGACTGCTATCCCAGTGGAGTATTAAAAGGCTAGGATAAGCAATTGGATGAAGTTAGGCTCAAGAGCACAGCAATGTGGTATGGCCTGAATTATCAACTGTTGCAATGTAATATATTTGAGAAAATTTGCCCTTCCAAAACTGCTAAATTTTTAATCCTGCTGATTTGTGTTCCCTGAATTTCTCCTCACTTCCCAGGTTTTAATTTTGATGAGAATCACTTGCCTCAGGAGTAGCACTTTTCCCTCTGATTCAGAGAGTTATTGACCTCAGGATTTGACTATATAATTGAGATATGACGGGTGGCATGCTTCTTGGTCAGAGGTCTGGCCTTACAGGTGAAATGGCAAACGGAGTCCTAGTGTGGCAGAATCTGCGGCACAGTGGGAAGGAGACACACCAATGTCAAGGCAAATATTGATTGATGGGTTAACTGGTTATATACCATCATTGTTTCTGGGTCATTACTGTAGCAAATTGATTGCCACATTTGCCTACACAACAACAGTGACTATGCTTCGAAAACTAATTCACTAATTGCTCAACCTCCTACAGAATGTGGAAGATGCTAGATTATTTAAAGTTCTTCTTATTTTGGGTTGCCTTCTTTCTTTCTTATGATCTTTTTGCTGCCTTTTCTCTAAATGCTTCTGAATTTTTTTCTCAATTTCAAATGGTGGAGGCAGTAACTGAAGAAAATTTATCTTTTCAGACAGACGTCCAAATATCGGGATTCATGTTGAAGCTGTACAATGACCTGACCAGGCCACATCAAAAAGTACTTCAGACAATGTTGGTTATCTTGACTTACAGAGACAATTATCATGATTTTTCTTTTAACCCTGTATGCTTAGTAATCTATTACCTGAGGAGATTCAAACTATCAGGATACAGGATATTCCAAACCCCTGTTACACTTGATTCTGCCTAGTAACAAGGGTGGGATCCTCTTAGAGTATTTTGATAGCTCACTCAGGTCAGTTCAAGGATTAGGGAAGAGCAGTTCAAGGGTCCATCATTTTTAGTCAGTCAAACAGGCAAGAGCAGAGGAAGAAGCCCTGTGCCACTCAATACTGTTGTTAGCTCTGACGACCTGGGTTGGAAGTTTATTAAAGCCCTGAGAGCAATTTGGTAGTACCATGCAATTGAGGCAATCCAAGTCATGGCAATGTTTGAAAGGAATTCTAAGGCTGGATTTCCAAAGGTAAAGACTGGAAATCTCTCGTAAAGGCAACAGATTAACAAGATTGTGCAACTCACAGTGAACACCAATATGTATGGCTTGTTGAGAAATCAGTGGGATCCGTCTTGGTAGCATCTGCCATAAGATGCAATGTGTTGTATTTGACCACAGTTCGCCTGCCAATCACTTGGGCCTCTTTTTAATTCTGAATGTTAGAGAATACGATAGATATTGAAAATTGTTTTACTTTCCTGATTTGACACAATGAAGTTTATTTTGTCTGTTTGAAAATAGTGAGATCTTGTGGCTTCGTCCTCTTAGCAAATATCCGAGACATCAAACATTGAATACTTTAAGCAAAAGGTTACTGGCCCCATGCCAAATTTGTGGGTTTGACCCAAAATCATAACAGAGAGTAGAGGTCAGCACTAATGCTAACCTCTGGGACTGCAAAGGTGTGTGCTAGCAATCTTCAGGTATGTAAAATGAAGTTCAGAGTTCACATTGTAGAAATACATACTTAGTGGGCTAGCAAATGTAAATTGGAATAATACTTCTGGAAACAACAAAGTTGCAACATAATGCATAAATGACCAAGTTTCACAGAGATAACTTTAAGCAAATACTAGAAGACGCCTTATTATAGGCTGGCTGAAAAATAATAAAACTGATTGCTTGAAAAAAACACTTCAGCCCCTGGCAATGAGCTGAGTTAATGCAAGATAATTTTTCTCAACTAAATGGATGATATGCATGTGAAATAGATCACTGGAATGAGCAGTTGAACTAAAACATTGAGCTTCAGCCAAGAACTAGACAGATTTGTGTCAATAAATGGGAGTTTGGGTTCATAGGAATGCAGCTAGGGAATAAACTGAGGAATATTTTAAGTCAGTCATGTGATAGAAAACAACCATTGATTCCATTTGATCACAATGTCAGATAATCTAAGACGGCTATTTGAAAAACAGAGAAATGAATGGATAATGAAAATCCATACCATACAACCTCCCATTCTCATAGAATCATAGAATCCCTACAGTATAGAAAGAGGCCATTCAGCCCATCAAGTCTGCACCAACAACAATACCACCCAGACCCTATCCCCGTATCCTATAAACTTACCCCGCCAATACCCCTGAAACTTAGGGTGAATTTAATATGGCCAATCCACCTAACCTGCACATCATTGAAGTATGGGAGAATGTCAGAGTATGTAGAGGAAACCCATTCAGACAAGGGGAAGACATACAAACGCCAGAAAAACAGTGACCTGAGGCCAAAATTGAATGTGGGTCCCTGGCTCTGTGAGGTAGCAATGCTAATCAAACTATTCCATCCAAAACTATTTTAATATTTGATTTGGTGGTAATTCCAGAACATGGGATGCATAAAATGTCATATTGCAGAGTATTTGCTGAATTTAGTTGTAGTTGTAAAATATGTTATTTTGTTAGCCATGTCAGTCACTGTTTTCTCAGAGTTCAAATAATCAAAAACATATTTTAATATCTGGTGATTGGAATTGCAAAATTTCTATATTATTGTCATTTATGTAGAATTTAATTTGAAATATTGTGATGTACTCTCTCATTACACATCAAGCAATTGGCTCATTGACAACTATGAACAAATGAAACTAATAGCCAGCTTCTATCTCTCTTGCTTTCCTTTGTTTCTATAATATATTGAGACCCCACAATGTTGATTGACCATCCTTTTCTATTCATATTGCCCATCATTTTTGGATTTGATGAGCAGTTTTATAACCATCCCCTGCTGTCAATCTTTCCCATATATAGAGACAGTAGACTAGGATATGTTGGCTTATCGACCCTGGTAGTCGGGTTCCTCCATGGCCAACAAATTCCAGAGTGGTACTAGCTGGTTTCTATCATATACAATACACATAAGCCAAGGAGAGATGATAGATCAGTATTGGTGAGGCTGGAGAGGTGCTCACACATTCACACCACTTTGGCTCTTCACTCAACATAGTGCTGGAAGTCCATTCATTAGAGGTATCTCTGCTACAGGCAACCTATTGACTGGAGGGCCGAACCTGGTGTAGAACCTGCCTGATTTTTATTCCATTAGATGGGTTCTACATGAGGTAGGTAATCTGCTTCAGCAAATTACTACTAGGGAGAAAAGTTGAAATTGTTTGGTTCTTTCTCTTTTGCACTCAATAATAATACTTTTTTAATTTACTCACAGTAAACTTACATTAATACTGCAATGCTTTTACTGTGAAAATCCCTTAGTCATCACACTCTAGCGCCTGTTCGGGTACACTGAGGGAGAGTTTAGCAGGGCCAATGCACCTGGGTTTATTGTTGCGATATTATGATCCTAGTGTATGTTTTATGTTAATTATTTTCTTTCTCTACATTATTTATTTCATTGACTTTCTTTATATTTATACTTTGGTTTCTTTTTTCTCATTTGTGTATTATGCAGCAAATTTGATTTGATCTGATTTGATTTATTATTGTCATATGTATTAATGTATGGCGAAAAGTATTGTTTCTTGCATGCTATACAGAAAAAGTGTAACATACATAGAGAAGGGAAAGAGAGGATGCAGAATGTAGCATTGCAATCATAGCTAGCGTGTAGAGAAATATCACCTTAATATGAGGTAGGTCCATTCAAAAGTCTAATGGCAGCAGGGAAGAAGCTGTTCTTGAGTCGGTTGATACGTGATCTCAGATGATTGTATCTTTTTCCCAATGGAAGAAGGGGGAAGAGAGAATGTCTGGGGTATGTGTGACCTTTAATTATGCTGACTGCTTTTCTGAGGCAGTAGGAAGTATAGACAGAGTCAATGGATGGAGAGGCTGGCTTGCATGATGGATTGGGCTACATTATGACCCTTTGTAGTTCCTTGTGGTTTTGGACAAAGCAGGAGTCATGTCAAGCTGTGATACATCCAGAAATAATACTTTCTATGGTGCCATTGTACGAGTTGCTGAGAATCATTGCTGACATGTCAAAGAGTGTTAAAATAATGTTTTTGGTCTCTTTCAAAAAATATACTCCAGTGCATTACAAGTAATTATTGTCTGGATGTTAAGAATTTACAGGGATGTATATCCTTATAGTATTCAAGAAATTAGTGTTGTGTGCATGGCACAGGAATTTTGGGGGGCAGGAAAATCAGGTGGAAGCAATTTGTATAATATTATTGAAACTCTTCTCTACATTCCCTAACAAGTTTTGAAACCTTTTCCAATCTACTCAAGTCTTGGCTGACCTTCTTTTGATTCATGGCGTCATCTGCACAGCAGTTATCTCTTTCCTGGTTTGATTAACCTAATGGGTAATTTAGCCTGAGATTTATAACCAGGATCAACTAATGAAGAGAGAAATTAAGTGTTTCTGACAAAAAAAACTTGAAGTAATAACTTATGCAGTTGGTAAACAGTAGTACGAAAAAAATCTTACAGCCAATTTAAAACATAATTAGGGCAAAAAATTAAAAATAATGAAAAAGGAGGCAATAGAATGAGAAAACAAGAAAATCACTAATAATTCATCTAGAAATCTGGACAGTGGCATAGTGGTTAGCATTATTGCCTCACAGCACCAGGGACCTGGGTTCGATTCCCAGCTTGGCTCACAGTTTATGTCGTGTTTGCACATTCTCCCTGTGTCTGCATGGATTCCCTCTGGGTGTTCCATTTTTCTCCTACAGTCCAAAGATGTGCTGGTTAGATGGATTGGTCATAGGAGATTGACCCTTAGTGTCAGGGGACTAGCTAGGGTAAATGCATGGGATTATGGGAATAGGGCCTGGGTGGGATTGTGATCGGTGCAATCACAATGGGCTGAATGGCCTCTTCCTGCACTTCAGGATTCAATGAAATTTAGAATAATTTCTTCAACTTCATTTATTGTAATGAAATTAATTGATAAAGTTATTACACATCGGAGATCTTGTAGTAGTGTCCCTATCTAGGCTAGAGGTTTGTGGTTTTAAGTCCCATTTCAAATCTTGATGCCATGGAAGGCATTTTCATAACACAGCCAAACAAGTTGGTTGGCAACCCGCAAATCCTTCCACATGCCTAGTGGCAGGTGGTAAGAATTCGAGAGTTTCCTGGTCAAGCACACTGCAGAAGGCAATGGCAAACCACTGCAGTACTTTGCCATTCATAACCACGGACCAAATTAATGGCAATCCAAAGTCCTAAATGTATGGTATCTATAGAAGAAGAACGATTCCTGAAAACGATGCTTCTTCTGTTTACTTTCCAAAGCCCATTTTGTCAGTTGAGCCTAAAAAGACTGACCAATCAGGTTGTATGGGCGGGATTATAGGGGGGTGAAAAATTTAAAAAAAATCAACATCTCTTCACGGCAGGGGAGACTAAAACTAGAGGGTATATGTTTAAGCTGAGAGAGGAGAAAGAAAAAGAGTCCAGAGGGGCAATTTATTCACACAGAGAGTAGTAAGTGTTTGAAATGGGCTGCCAGAGGCAGTAATAGAGGCAGGTACAATTTTGTCTTTTAAAAATCAATTAGATAGTTGCATGGGTAAGACGGATATAGAGGGATATGAGCCAAATGTGGGCAATTGGGATTAGCTTATGATAAAAACTGGGTGGCATGGATAAGTTGGGTGAATGGGCCTGTTTCCATGCTGTAACCCTTAATGACTCTATGACTCTGTAAACTTGATTGATTAAAAATGGCTGATAGGGAGAGTTTACCTTTGATTGTAGACTAACAGACGACTTGATTGTGTCGAAACATGATGGGTTATCCATTGACTATATGAAAGACAATAAAACCAGCAGAAATTTCCTCTGGTTTCTCCAATAGAAGCTGTTTTATCAGCTGTGATAGGAATGCTGAAAGCCCTAAGACTTCAACAAATGTTTACCACATTGTTTTCTTTCCATCTCTCTTTCAAAACTCAGTGCAATTTCAATAGGCTACACCTTACAGTTGACATCCTGTTTAAAACTTGCTTCTAAATATTTACTACTCAGCTGGCTCCTTGTTTAATCTGTAACTTCAACACATGTTGGGTGAATCTTAATTGAAGATTTACTACCCAGCTGTAAGTAAAACAACTGCTATTAATTCAAATATTTTGGAAAGTGTTGCTTATTCATAATATCTTTGTCACATATAGCTACATCCAAATTATGCTCTAGTTAAGAGCACGAGCACAAGAAATAGTAACAGAGTAGGCCATTAGGCCCATCAAGCCTACCCCACTATTCAATACAATCATGGCTGATCTGCGTCAGCCTCAACTCCTTTTTGTATCATTTCACGATATTTATCCACCTCCCCTTTAAATATTTCTAATGATCCAGCCTCCAATACTTTTTGGGTTAGAGAATTCCAGAGATTCACTACTCTCTGACAGAAGAGATTTTGATACATCTCATTTTAAAATGGTCACTCCTTTATCTTGGAGATATGTCCACTTGTTCGAGACTCTCTCACTAGTGAAAACATGTCACCATCTATCCTGTCAAGCCCATTCAGGATCTTGCATGATCTTAATCACTCTTCTAAATTCCAAAGAGTACAGATTCAGACTATTTAGTTTTGCTTGATCGGATGACCCTCTCATCCCAGGAAATTAGCTTAGTGAATCTCCTTTGGACTGCCTCCTTTGGATTGTTACCAAATCTTTGTTTAGGAAAGGGGACCAAAACTATATGCAGTGAGCAAATGCTTCATAAATGCGAAGTGGTATGAGCAACATGAGATGCTATGGTGCAGAAGACCTGGGGGTCCTTGTGCACGAATCACAAAAACCCAGTCTACAGGTGCAGCATGTGATCAAGAAGCTGAATGGAATGTTGCCTTTATAACGAGGAGGATAGAATATAAAAGCAACAGTAAAAGTCTTGCTGCAACAGTGCAGGGTACTGGTGAGGTTGCAACTAGAGTACTGTGTGCAGTTTTGGTCGTCGCATTTGCGGAAGATACATTGTCCTTGGAGGGAGTGCAGAGAGGGTTCACTAGGCTGATACTGGAGATGAGGGGGTTAGTCTATGAGGAGACATTGAATAGACTGGGTCTGTACTCATTGGAGTTTAGAAGGCTGAAGGGGATTTTATAGGGACATATAAGATAATGAAGGGGGTAGATAGGGTAGAGACAAAGAGATTCTTCCCGCTTAGAAAGGATAGTCGAACACAACCTCAAAATATTGGGGGGTGAGCAGTTAGATCGGAGTTGAGGAGAAACTTCTTTACTCAAAAGGTGATGAGTCTCTGGGATTCTCTACCAATTGAAGTGGTGGAGGCTATCTCACTGAATATATTTATTCATGGGGAGATAAGTTTCTGATAGACAAGGGAATTAAGGGTTTTGGGGAGAAAGCGGGAAAGTGGAACTGATACACTTCAGATCAGCCATGATCTTGTTGAATGGTGGAGCAGGCTCGAAGGGCTAGATGGCCTACTCTGCTCCTATTTCTTATGTTCTTATGCCATCCATATTTTTCCTAAGACCATCCAATGTAGCAGACGGAATGTTTTATCCCTGATTTTGTATGGGGCTCCTTTCTCAGGCAGTAGATTAATAGGTGCATGAGGGCGAAGGCATTGATCAATGAGCTATATGTGTAGAATAGTTCAGATAACTGAGCTTAATGTGCATAAGCACCTATGAGTCCTGATCACAAAATGAAAGTTTAACTTTCAGTTAAAAAGGGGGAAAACCAGTCCAAAAAATTAGACTATCCAAGTGAATTACGGCAGATTTCCGAAAGATGAAGAGTGACTGAGAAGAGATGAAACGGAAAGAAAAATTTGCACGTTGAACAATAAAAGAAAGAAAAAAGAAAGATAGAAAAACAGAAAGAAAGACTTTGCTTTTGCAGAAATCTCATTGAGTCCCAAAGCATTTGTAAAGAATATTGTATACAAATAGTATATGGCATTGAAAAAGAGGAAATGTATATATATATATATATATTTCAAATGTCTTGGATAAATGAAGAGGTTAGAAGCCAATTAAAAGTGCCCCAGAAGCTCAACACTGATAGGAAATGGGCTGAAGGATAGTCACCATACTATGCTCCTTAAGCTGGAATAATCATGGTAGATTTTTTGAAGTGACACAGGACTACAGTTCAGCACCATTATCCTTATGAAGCTCATCTCCAAACTCCATGGTGAGGGGGCCGGCTGATTCTGGTGCAACTGGATCCTGAACTTCCTAACCCACTAACCATACTCAGTAAGGATATGCAACAAAACCTCCTCCACAATCATCCTCAATACCGATGCCCCACACAAGGCTGTGTCCTCAGCCTCCAATATAATTCTTATACACTCTGTGACTGTGTGGCCAAATTCCACTCCAACTCCATTTTCAAATTTGCCAATGATACCACCATAGTGAGTCGGATCTTAAACAATGATGAGACAGAGTACAGAAAAGAGAGTCTAGTGAATTGGTGGAGCAACAATAATCTCTCCCTCAATGTCAATGAAATGGCAGAAACAATCATCAACTTCAGGAAGTGTAGTGGAGGGCATGCCCCTGTCTATATCAATGGGAATTAAGAGGAAATGGTTGACAGCTTCAGGTTTCTAGGTTTCCAGATCACTAACAACTTGTCCTGATCCCTCCATGCTGACACTACAGTGAAAAAAGTCCATTAATTTCTCAGGAGGCTAAAGAATGAAGCAATGACTCTCACCAATTTTCACAGATGCATCATGGAAATCATTCTTCCCTCATGTATTGGATCTCCTGATCTGTCCACGACTGCAAGAAACTATAAGGGGTTGTGAATGTAGCCCAGTCCATCATGTAAACCAGCCTCCCATCCATTGACTTTGTCTATAATTCCCATTGCCTTGAAAAAGCAGCCACATAATTCAAAGCCCAACACACATTGGATATATTCTCTTCCAACTTCTTTCATTGAGAGAAAGCTATAAATGCTTGACCTCACGTACCAACTGACTCAGGAACAGGTTCTTCCCTGCTGCCATCAGACTTTTAAATTGACCTATCTTATATTAAGATGATCTTTCTCCCCCTCCAGCTATGACTGTAACATTATATTCTACACCTCTTTTCCTTTTCCCCTATGGATTCTACAAACGGTATGCTTTGTCAGTATAGCATGCAAGAAGCAGTACTTTTCCTTGCATAACAATACATGTGACAATAATAAATCAAGTCAAATTAAAGGTAATATGGGGAATTTTAAATTCTTACCCATAGGGATTGGAGCACTTGGCAAGTCCTGAAGTCTAATTTTCTCCATGTGCTGTGTTTTAAATTTGAGCTAATGCAGTTCCGACAAAAGGTTGTTGGCCTCAAATGTTAGCTCTGGTTGAGTACTTATTAGTCCTCTGGACGTGGACTGGGAGGTGGGAACATTGATAAAATAATAATCAAGGATTTCTTCTGCATTCTAGGATAATTTAACATCCCTGACAATTTCAGAGAGGTTGATAAAATATGATGCAGTTCAAGTTACAAGTATAGTTTTCTCAAGAACATTCTCATTCTTCTGAGAAATGGATTGTTGACACTGTAGCTCAATGAGCAAACAGCAGCACAGCACAGGAACAGGAGTTTTGGTCCTCCAAGTCTGCACCCATCATGATATCCTATCTAGACCAATTGCTCATATCTCTCTGTTCCCTACCTGTTCATGAGTCTATCCAGATTAATCTTAAATGTTGCCAATATATCTGTCTGAACCACCTCACTTGGCAGTGCATTTCAGATCACCACCACCCTCTGCGTGAAAAACTTTACTGGACCTTTCTCTCTAACCTTGAACAAAGAACAATATAGCGCAGTAACAGGCCCTTTGGCCCTCCAAACCTGCACCGATCATGTGTTCTTAACCACACCATCCATTTGTATCCCGCTATGTGCCCCCTTGTAATTGTCATTTCTGCCCTGGGAACTGTATTCCAAATATGGCCTAACCAACATTTTCTGTAACTGTAATGTAATTTGCCGACTTTTGTACTCAATGCCCTGCCTGATGAAGGCAAGCGTGCCATGTTTTCTTCACCACCTTTTCCAGTTGTGCTGTCACTTTGAAGGATCTTTGGACCTGCACACCCAGATCTCTCTGTGTGTCTATGTTCCTGATGGTTCTACCAATTATTTTATAGCTCCCACCTGAATTAGAGCAACCAGAATGCATCACCTCACATTTATCTGGATTAAATTCCATCTGCCATTTCTCCGTCCAATTTTGCAGCCTATCTATTTCCTGTTGTATTCTCTGACAATCTTCATCACTATGCACAACTCCAACAACCTTAGCAAATTGCAAACTTGCCAATCAGTCCAGCTATGTTTTCTTCCAAGTCATTTATATATACTACCAACAGCAGAGGTCTGAACACTGATCCCTGCGGAATACCACTGGTTACCAATCTCCATTCAGAAAAACACCCTTCCACATTCAAAAGTGCCTGATTGACACATACCAGCGTGACCTTTCACAAAGGAGGTGACATGAGATCTTGCTGGTTCCCGATTTTTACGGTGGAGTTTGCAGAGAAACATAGCTGGCTGGGGTAGCCTTTTTTTTAACAAAAGTAATTATTCTACACTCAAAGCAGTATGCATCACAGTGGATGCTGACTCCTTCAGACACAGATCTGCTGCTCTAAGCTATGCATATTCCTGCGGGAGCTGCGTACTGAACAGCGAGCCATTTATTTTTCTATATTAAACATGAACTTAAATACGAATGATCATTTGTATTACATAATGTTTACGATTGTGAAACAATCACGGGCGGGATTTTCTGGCTGAACTCGCACCTAAACCGGAAAAATCCCTCCCGAGGTCAACGGACATTTGCACGGGCTGGCCCCCACCCCTGTAGTGGGAGAGATGGGGAAAACTCCCCCTGACAAGTTTAAATCATCAACATTTACTGGATATATACCAGAATGTTGCTAAGCTTTTGGCTACGTGTAGTTTCAATTTAAATAAAATGATACATTTATACATTCGATGCAAGTCTGTGAAAAACAGAATTGTTCAGAGTCACTGGTAAGAGTTATTTTATTACTGAAAGTTTCAGTCTGGCTAATAAAGTGTAGTCGGACTGAAGTAAACAGTTGTGCGGATACAGCTGCATTTCCTGGGAACTTACTAACCTTGGGCACGTAGCCATATTGTCTAAATATGCTGTGTCTCAAGTGAAAATACTTGGAGAACGAACATCCCATGAATATTCTTATAAAACAGGAGCAAAGGGGAAAAATATCAGGGCTGGAATTTTCTGGCTGTTCACTGCCCCACCATCGCAGCCAGTAAGAGCGGAGAATTTGACACGTCTCCATTCACCACAGCAGGATTGGAGAGCCTCAGTTGCCGGCTAGGTCAAAGAATCAAGCCCATGGTCTTTCCATGTTAATTTAATCAAATGTGTATTTGGAGGGACATGGTTCATTTTTGCTTCAATTCCCCACCTCCTGTTTGAATTTTAAATCATTTTTTTTTATTTGCTTGCACGCAATAAATGCTCCAGTTTTGGAAAGAGCTCTCATATGGTGAAGTCACTTGATTGTGGAGGTAGGGGAGATGGTTGATGTCCTCAATGTTCTGTTACTCAGTGGTGACCTGGGTTTTTTTTTATGCCATCCAGTCCTCACTGTCTTGGTCTATGCGTAGCTGATGTGCAGACCAACCTGGAAGTCACCACTCTAAAGACTGGTGGTCATGTCTTGAAGTGTGATTCCTCGGCCAGCAATTCAACGTTGCCTGTGAAATCCAGATCTATTATCTGGTGGTATTGCCACACAGTACCAAAAGCCTGCACCCACCATTGGGTCCTCATGGTAAAATCAGTAATCAAGAGGACAAGGAATGGGGAGACTATGTGTGGCCCTGCTGTATTTCTGTATTGATGCTGAAGGAATGTATGGTGCTGGCCTCAATGAAGCAGCTGGAGTCACAGAATGAGGCTTCAAAGATGCTAAGTTAATGGTCTGAATTCTGTACTACCTTACAGTGTCCAAAGCGACTACAGGTGGATGCTGACTAAAGCCTTCTTGAAATCAATCATGTTGAGAGCCAATGGCTTCTGATACCTTTTGCTCTTCTGCACAATATTCATGAGCAAAGGATCTGCTCTCAACATTCACAGGCACCCCATAAACCCAATATTCTTCACTAAGAACACTGTCTGCTTTCAATCTGCTGAGCAGAACCATACTGAAGAACTTGCTAGGTATACTCTCAGCGTTGTTCTGCCCCTCCAGTTGTTGCAGTCATTGAAGTCCCTTTCCACTGGATGATTAATTCTCACCTCCAGCCTTCCGGCATATCTTCCGCAGAACCTCGTTGAATCAGCCCATGAGTTCGGCAGTGTTCTTGCCATGTTTTCGCAGCCCTATCCCCATAACCCCACGTATTTATCCTGTCAATCCCCCTGACACTAAGCAGCAATTTAATATGACCAATCAACCAAAACCTGCACATTTTCAGAGTATGGGAGGAAACAGGAGTAACCAGAGGAAATCCACACACAAATAGGGGGGAGAACATGTAAACTCCACACAGACAGGAACTCCGCTTTCCCTGAGGATTTTTAATTTCTTCCAGTTTTTACTTTTGAGAATCTGTTCGACCTACGTACAATTCCTCTAAAAGATGCAGGCTTGTTTTAAGTAACACAGCTTACCTTTAAATGGGGCTACAGCTTCACGCAAATCTGGGTCCCCTGCTGAGACATATATTCTCCCCTGAGAATATAAATGACAGCTATCACTTCAATTAGCAGGTAGTGCAACGATTGCACTCCCCGCAATGGATCAGATGGCAACAAATTCATTAATCACACATTGTGATCCAATATTTCATCCATGATTGTGTTGCACTGTTGGATGATATGATTTCCTGTCAAAAAGGTTAAGGAAATCTGACATGAAAGTCTCAAAGGAAGCAGCTGTTGTATCAATTCGAGAACAAAATTCAGGATTCTAACGACTTAATCACCTAATTTACGTTCACAATGTCATGCTGCATGGCATACAGATGTTAATACTTGGTCTTGTCTTTTTTTTCTATAAATGCAAAAGGTTTCTGTATCTGAGGAAAAGTGTAAATGCATTAGAAGCAGTTCAGAGAAGGTTTACTAGATTAATACCTGGAATGGGCCCACCAGGTTTGGCTTATTTCTGCTGGAGTAAGTACAACTCAATTGAACCATGGCGGGGAGGGAGTGGTGAGTCTTGACAGATTGCATTTGGAAAGAATGTTCCTTCTTGTGAAAGAGCCTAGAACTCAGGGTCACTCTTTCAAAATGAGGAGTCATCCACTTAAGACAGCAACAAGAAGAATTCCTTTTCTTTGAGAGGGTCACGAGACTTTGCAATTCTGATCTTCAAAAGGTGGTTGCAGCCGAGTCCTTGCATATCTTTATGGCGGAGGCAGATAGACTCTATATAAGCAAAGAAGGTGAGAGGTATTAGGGGTAGGCAGGATTTTGAAGTTATGGTCAAAATCAAATCAACCATTTCTAATTTAGTGGTGGAGAAAGCTTGCAGACTCGAAGAGCCAAATGGTTTACCCCTGCTCCTCACTCAAATGCTCATATGTATGTTACCATTTGGAGCATTTGTAGCTTTCGGTACATGGCAACATAGAAGATCAGAGCAGGAGAAGGACATTTAACCCTTCGAGTCTGCTCCGCCATTCATCACAATCATGGCTGATTGTCCAACTCAATAGCCTAATCCTGCTTTCTCCCCATAAGCTTTGATCCCATTCACCCCAAGTGCTATATCCAGCCACCTCTTAAATACATTCAATGTTTTGGCATCAGTTGCTTCCTGTAATATAGAAATCTCTAGCATAGGATAGACTCCTGGGCAATTTTAATCAATTATCCATTTGATAGATTTAAAATAAGCTTCATTATCTCTATTATTTTTGGTTCCGATGATGTGAGGAGGGGATTCTCCAGTTTCTACGCAAAGTATTTCTCACGGTGGGAGGTGGTGCGCCAATCACCAGTATGGAATCTTCTGATCCTGCAGCTGTCCATGGGGTTTCCCATTGACTGCAACTCATGCAGCTGGGAAACCCATACCATTGGCAGGACCAGAATATCCTGTAAGTATGAACAGGAGTCTGGCCATGGTGTCAGACTTGTATACAGCACAGGTCAATCATTGTTCCTGCTCACCTCTTATAGTGTTTTCTCAAAGTCTGAAGAACTGTTCTGTTAAAGGAGCCAGGTGAATTCTGGAAGACAAGTCATATCCCCTTCTATTGCTGAAGCACATTGGTTAGAACTTACAAGCTATTCACAACCAGCCGCTACTTCAAATGAGAACAAAGAACTTGGCGCTCAGCCAAATCTCCGTCTACTGCAACGGGACTGGAGAATCTTGCCGATGCAAATGGCCAGAAACTTCCGAACTATTGCTTTTTTAATCAAGTGGAATCTTTAAAGATCATTGTTAGAAACCCATGGCTATGACCTCAAGTGAGGGCAATGACTCAGTAAATGCTGTGAGAAAAGTGAAAGGACACTACATGGGGAGGAGGTTGAGTCCTGGGCTGTAGGGCGGAGTGCAGACAAATTATTCCATTGAATTAAGTGATGCACAAAATCAGACGAGCATAACATCATCATTATTTTTATATCATGCACTAAACTGATTTTACTGATTGAATTCCTAGAATCATAAGGAATAGAAGGAGACCATTTGGCCCATCATACCTATGTTAGCTCTATGTGTGAGCTATCAATTCAGTGAATTTCTGTTTTTACACTGTACTGTAGAATAATAATTTGAATCAAACCTTGCCTAATTTAATGTTAATTCAGTGTGCCTTCAAAGCAACTGAAGAAATACAGAAAGAGCAAAGAAAATTACAGCACAGGAAGAGGCCCTTCGGCCCGCCAACAATGCTGCCCATCTGAACTAAAACACCTATCCTTCCGGGGACCATATCCCGCTATTCCCATCCTATTTGTGTATTTGTCAAGACACCCCTTAGAACTCACTATCATATCTGCTTCCACTACCTCACTTGGCAGCAAATTCCAGGCACCCATCACTCTCTGTGTAAAAAATCTGCCTTGTACATCTCCTTTAAACCTTGCCCCGTGCACCTCAAACCTATGCCATCTAGTAACTGACTCTTCTATCCTGGGAAAAAGCTTCTGACTATCCACCCTTCCACACCTCTCATAATTTTTTAGACATATATTTTGTCACCCTTCAACCACTGTCATTCCAGTGAGAACAAACCATTTTTCTCCAACCTTTCCTCATAGTTAATGTCCTCCATACCAGACAACATCCTGATAAATCTTTTCTGTACCGTCTCTAAAGCCTCCACATCCTTCTGGTAGAGTGGCAAACACCTGAGAAACAATACAATATCTAGTTCAGATCCTGCTGCTGATGGACGCTGACTATCCTTCAAAGTGAAAACAAGGCTATGTGAGTCACATCTGATAAGAGCACTGAACTAGTGAGAGCATTGAAGGCAAGATTAGCCCTTTACTACTATTTATCTAAATGACCATCCTTCATTGATAAGCTTGTTCTGCGTGCTTCCAAGACATTGTAATGCAAAGGTGCTCAGCACAGTAAGGTGTTAACATGAGACTGGCAAATAACATCACCCTGGTATGATGCATAGAGTCACATGGTAATAGACTCAGAAAACAGTCTTGTAGGAATCAACCATGCAGCACCTATGTATGGCAGTAACTAAGATCAATACAGAGTTAAAGGCTACAAGTAAGATAATCATGTTTAAACATACATCTCTCAAGATACAGGTGCATGGTGGTACAGTTCTTAGCATTGCTGCCTCATAGCTCCAGAGGCCTGTGTTTGATTCTCGGCTTGGGTCATTGCCTGTGTGGATTTTACACGTTTTCCCTTTGTCTGCGTGGATTTCTTCCAGGTGCTCCGGTTTCCTCCCACAGTTCAAAGATGAGTGGCTTGGGCATGCTAAATTGCCCCTTGGTCTCCTGGGATGCATAGCTTAGCAGGATTAGCAGGGTAAATATATGGAAGAAGGTGGAATTGTTGTCGATGGCCGAATGGCTTCCTTCTGCACTGTAAGGTTACTATAATTCTATATGATCAATGTGAGACTGAACAAATCCATGACATATCAAAGCCTGACCATACAGCTGCACAAAACACAGGAACAAGATGTAAAATAAAATATCATCTGGTCCATTGAGCCTGTCACATTCTGTTACATCGCAACCAAGCACCATGTCTCTCAGAATTCTCCAGGCATCAGCAACCATGTCAGCCCCAGGGAGATATGGAAACAAAATAGATTTAGGAAACACTGTATAATTAAGGGAGAGAAAGAGCTCTGGAAAATCCCTCTCCAACTCCTGAGTGTATCAAGATCAAGTTCAAGAAGGAGCTGGCATAAGGTACAGCATCCATCACACCACCTAACCTTTATGTACAGCGATAGCAACCTCCTCCCTGATCTTATCAGACTTAATTTTGCAGGAAATCCAGAATTCACACAAACAGGAAGCTTCCTCCCAGTGGACTTCTATCCGAAGAGAAGTATTCTGACATTTTGATATCTATCCTCGTTCTATACTGGCATAATTTATCCTCTCATTCTCTCTAATTAATCCAGTTCTGATAATCTGTCCATGTGGACATGGTCTGTCCCCCTCGCCATTCTAAATACTTCAATCAAATGACACCAGCATCTTTTGCCTTCTAGAGTAAAAACATCAGAATCACAGAACACAGAATCCTACAATGCAGAAGAGGCCTTTCTGCCCATCAAGTCTGCACTGACGTATGAAATGCCCACTTAATCCCATACTTGGCATATAGTCTTGACTAGTGTGCAATTCACCTAACCAGCACATTTTTGGACTGAGAGAGGAAACCGGAGCACCTGGATGAAAACCACACAGACACAGGGAGAACTTCACATGGACAGTGACCCAAGACAGGAATGGAATCTGGGTCACAAGATTTATAAGACTGCTAACCACTGTGCCACCGTGCCACCCAAAACTATACTATTTAGGGGACTAGGGCAGAATATAATAATTAAACTGTTGTGCAAAGACACTCTGACTGAGATTAGATAGTTCTAGCTAGCTACCAGATACTCTATTTACATTTGCTATAGACTCAAAGGGTTGGTAGCATGTCATTATAGCCTTTAATTACACTTTAGTCTCTTTCCTGTCTAACAGGCTTTCATTCAGAGCTCAACACAGTCTAAAGTATGCTTGTCGTTAGCCGTACTAATGAGCATAACATTTAATTTATTATATTGTCTCCAGCTGGATTGCAATTTATGGCAGAAAATTGGCAACACTGTCAATCCTTCTCATAAATAAAAGCATTGCCTTCCAAAAAAAGGGACCAATGAAATTAAAGGATTGTATTTATTTAACAGATTGCATATTGCTTATTGGATTCCATATGCCAAATTCTTCTGGGCATGTTTGGTTCATCATTGCCACATGTTCCTGGAAAGAAACAATGGCTATATTTCCGTCTGTGGCATGATAGATTTGTTCTGGATGACTGAAGAGACATTTATTATTTACAGCAAAAGAAAACAAAAGGGAAAAGAATGTACACTGTCACATGTCACTTTTGAGCAAACTGCCTTTCCGTGCAACTGTCAAGGAGGTTGGCTGTTTAAACTTGGAGTCGACACAAACACGGGTCAAAAATACAAATGAAATGAGAGGGCTCTAACAGAGTCTCTCCCCTTGCTTTTCTGCAGAAATGTTAAATGGGTACTCACATGCAGGCGTACCAGAACAAACTGCTAACAGTAGCACCTAAACCCTCACAAATTCTGAGGCAGATAGAGACGAGACCAGGCAGGATGACAAAAGTGTTAGGAACCAGATCAGAAACTCCAAGGTACATTGCGAAGTTTGTCCAGAATCCAACTCGATTTTCAAGTTTTCTGATGACACCGTAGTGAGTTGGATCTCAAACAATGATGAGGCGGAGCACAGGAATGAGATAGAGCAGTGGTGAACTGGTGTCATGACAATGATCTCTCCCTCAATGTCAGCAAAATGAAGGAGATTGTCATCAACTTCAGGGAGCATAGTGAAGAACGTGCCCCTGTCTACGTCAGCTGTCCAGGTCATTAACAACCTGGCCTGCTTCCTCAACACTGATGCTATAGTTAAGAAAGCCCAACATCACCTCTACATCCTTAGGAGGCAAAATAAATTTGATATCTCTGCTGTAACTCTCAGCCACTTTTACATTTGCACCATAAAAAGCATTCTTATGGTTAAATCACAGCTTGGTATGGCTCCTGCTTTGTCCAAGACCATAAGAAATTACAGTGACTCAGGAACGAAGCCCAGTCCATCGTGCAAACCAACCTCCCATCTATTGACTCTATCTACACTTCCAGCTGCTTCAGAAAAGTAGCCAGCATAATCAAGGACCCTACGCACTTTGGACGTACTCTCTTTCACCTTCTTCAGCTCGGAAAAATGTACGGAAGTCTGACGTTTTATACCAACTGACTCAACAACAACTTCTTCCCTGCTGCCATCAGGCTTTTAAATGGACTTACCTAGCATTAAGTTGATATTTTTCTCCACCTGAGTTATGACTGTAAGGTACATTCTGCACCCTCTCCTTTCCTTCTCTGTGTCTGTACAGTATGCTTTCTCTGTGTAGGGTGGAAAAAATAATACCTAGCACTGTATACTAATAAATGTGACAATAATAAATCAAATCAAATCAAATCATTAGAAATAAGGCATAGCTTTAGGTTCGTTAAATGTTTCTGTGCCTGGAAGGTTAAAACCTATGGTTAGATTCATGCTGGCTGAAGGTGTTTGTATGTCTGGGGGTTGGTGTTAATTCCAGCTGGGATTCTATTATGCTTAGAGTGGGCTAGGGTATGAAATATGATTAAACAAACTGATGTTGCTCAGCAACAGGAGGCTACTTCATAGAGAGAGAAAGTTAGTTTTAACTAAAAGCCACAGCAGTTGGAAACAAGAGGAGTGGCAAGACAGCATATCATTGCTCTACTTGAACCAGCAAAAGTCATAAAATAGAGTAATGTGAAGAAAGCAAGCTCCCGAGAAACTGAAGGACAGTTGGTGCAGGAAACATATACATAGACCAGGATACTGTTCATGAGAATCCCACACAAAGCAGAGAAGGAATTGGCCAGCGATAACCTAGGTTTCTAAAGATTTTGAAAGCAATCTTAAAGGTTTCTAAAATAAACTTAAAGTTTAAAATGTTTTATTGTAGTCTGTGAAAATGTTAAAGTAATTGGGAAAACAGTTACGTGTCGATATCAGAATTTGTGAAATAGTGGAAGCCAGTCAAAAGAAAAGAATCCCGACAGGGTTGGTGTAAAATCCTGGACTGAATTCACTGGTAACAATGGAGCAGAAGCTTTGCTAAGAAGAGTCTTTTGCAAAATGTGAAGTGGATTTCAGAATGCATGGAAAGCATGATTCTGAGAGAGAATTTCAAGGGGTTTTTGGGGTTAGAACTTGGATATTCTTGCATGACAATCATCTGAGGAATTTTTGAGGAGACATCCACAGAACTTGGGCTTTCAGAGTGGAGTGTGTACTTGACCACAGACAGCTGGTGTGCATCAAAGGGAGTTTGTATGTCTATGAGATTATGATAGTGTCAAATATGCTTTGGCAACCATGTCAATTTTAAAACCTGTGTGTATTTGTTAAAGTAAGGGGGAGCGAAGCAGTATTGCATTATAGTTATTTTTTTCTTGTTTAATACATTTATTTTTCTTAAAATTAATCAGTGGTTCTGTGACTTTGTACATCTATATTTGATTAAAAAGGTTGCATTTATGGTCTTTTTAGTTAGGGTTCCATTCTGGGATTTTCCTCTTCATAGAATCCCTCTGGTGCAGAAGGTGGCCATTCGGCCCATTGAGTCTGCACTGACCAAAATCCCACCCAGGCTCTATCCCCATAATTCCCATGCATTTTCCCTAACTAGCCTCCCTGACACTAAGGGTGAATTTAACATGGCCAATGCATGCATCTTTGGACATTGGAAGGAAACTAGAGCACCCGGAGGAAGCCCATGAGACACGGGAAGAATGTGTAAACTCTACACCGACAGTCACCTAAGCTGGGAATTGAACCCAGGTCGCTGGCCCTGTGAGGCAGCAGTGCTAATCAGTGTGCCACCGTGCCATCTAGTTATAATATCAACTGGGATTGTAACTCAAATCTTTCAGCCTTGTAGAAGGGGTTAGATTTTCACCCATGATTCTGAACACAGATCCCTGCCTGTGTGCAGGGAAAGTTGAAGCAGCCCAATTGACTTGGTGAGTTCAGTTCACATCAGGTGGAGTGCAGCCTGGATGTATTGCGTCTGACTAATGCTTTCGCGGCTGGGAGCAACAGAATATCAGAACCAAAGGTTTCCCTTTGTTAAATATACAGAATTGTTTTCACAAGATGTTTATAGCTGGCAGTGCTTTTCTGTGACTACGTGACTTTCTGCCTCAGAATGTGTTTATGTATAAATACAAAGCATCTCACATTGTGAGGAAAGGGCAGTTTAGTGCTTAGGAAAGCGGTCTGAAAGCTGATTCAGCATATAAATATTTGACTATTGCATCATTGCACAGAGCTACTGTAACAATAGGGGGGCTCATTTATTGGAGATCTTTTAGCAAATTATACAGTCCTGGATGTTAACACAATGGGATGGGGTATGTTTTTGACAAGATATCAAATGTCTGAGTTTTCCTCCATTGCATGAAGTTTTAACCCTTGCTCCTCCTTGAGTATTTCTGTACTGTTCTCAACTAATCCTTATGGCAGCAAATTTGACATTCTGGCATTTTTTTTATTAATTAGTGGGACATAGGCATCATTGCCTGGCCACCATTTGTTGCCCACCACTAGCGTTTGGAGGGCAGCTGATAGCCAACCACATTGCTGTGGTTCTGAGGTCATATGTATGCCAGACCAAGTAAGGACAACAGATGTTCTTCGCTAAAGGCCATGAATGAATCAGATGGTTTTTTCCGACAATGGTTTCATGGTCATTAGTCAATTCTTATTTCCAGATTTGTTCTATTGAATTCAAATTTTACCATCTGCCATGGCGGGATTCAAACCCGGGTCCCCAAAACATTAGCTGAGTTTCTGGATTAATAATCTAGTATTAACACCATGGGGCCATCACTTTCTTTGGAACTTTGGATGTTTCTCCTGAGTTCCTTTTTTGATTTTTTTGATCTTAAGCACACCTATCAGGTCCAGCCTCCAGATAAAGGAATCCCAGCCCGTTCAGTCGATCCTGTTAAGCGCATCCTTTCAGTTCTGCTATTACATTTGTAAATATTTTCTGCAAAATCGCCTGTGCCTCTATATCTTTTCGATTATGTGGAGATCACAATCTGCACAGTATTCCAAGCTTGTGTGACCAAAGCTCTATACAGGCTATTGTTATGGGCTAGATTTTCATCCCTCTGGTGGATAGCTTCAGGGAGTCGGGAAATTCCCAGTTCATGCTGCATGGTTCAGGGGAAAGTGACCACAAAGGATGGGGCCTTCACTCCTGGAAGGCAGATGTGGACTGCAGTTGGGATCGCCAAGACTGTAAAAAGGTTCAGAGGCAGCCACAGGAGTTGCTGGATGCTGAGGCAAGTTAGTTAAAAAGCCCGCCTCAGTGCAGTGGGATTTTGACTCAATTCACATGAAAATAGAAAGGCCCTCCAGCCCCACCATCCATCCTCTAACCCTCACCATGTTCTTTCCATGACACATCATGCTGCCAAGGATTATAGAGGTTGAATCATAAAATCCCTACAGTACAGACGGAGGCCATTTGACCCATCAAGACTGTATCAACCACAATCTCACCCATGCCCTATTCCTTTAACCCCACATCTTTATCCTGTTAATCCTTCTGATTCTAGGGTCAATTTAGTATGGCCAATCAACCTAACAAACACATCTTTGGACTGTAGGAGGAAACCAGAGTACCCGAAGGAAACCCACGCAAACACAGGGAGAACATACAAACTTCACACAAACAGTGACCCAAGGCCAGAATTGAAATTGGGACCCTGGCACTGTGAGGCAGCCGTGCTAACCACTGTGCTATCATGCCATACCAACGGGTCATTAAGTGTGTTCAAGGCTGGGATAGATAGATTTTACATCAGTAATGGCTCTGGGGATAAGGTGGGAAAGTGGAGTTGATGTTTTTCCGATCAGATCAATCATAATCTCTTTGAATGCTGGAGCAGACTCAATGGACTGAATGGCCTACTTTGCTCCCATGTCATATGTTCTAAGTGACTGTTGAAACTGTGTATGCTTTGCTTCACTTATGCAAATACTTCATTTTAAGACATTTCTGCCAACGTAACTAACTCTTCTAATGTTTTCAGTAAGAAGTTTCACAACACCAGGTTAAAGTCCAACCAATTTATTTGATAGTAAACTCACAAGCTTTTGGGATTTGCCCCTTTGTCAAGTGAATGAAGAGTTCTGGCCTCAGACAGAGCATATAACAGCACAGTTTACAGATTACTGATTAGAATGCGAGTTTTTACAATTAACCTGCTATTCAAGTCTTAAAGATGCAGATAATGTGAGTGGAAGGAGCATTAAGCCCAGGTTAAAGAGATGTGTATTGTCTCCAGACAGTACAGTAAGTGATGTTTTGCAAACGTCACTTCTGCAAGGCCTTCAGGTCACACGACAGTGCAGAGTTGCTGAGCAGAGACTGATAGCCAAGTTCCACATACATGAGGACAGTCTCAACAGGGATCTTGGGTTCATGTCGCACTATCTATAACCCCCATGACTTGCCTGGGTTTGCAAAACATCACTTACTGCACTGTCTGGAGACAATATCCATCTTTTTAACTTATGCCTAAAGCTCTTTCCACTTACATTGTCTGCATCTCTAAGACCAGCTGTAGAGACTTGCATTCTAATCAGTAATCTGTAAATTGTGTGTGTTGTTATGTGCTCTGCCTGAGGCCAGAACTCTCCATTCACCTGACAAAGGGGCAAACCCCGAAAGCTTGTGAGTTTCTATCAAATAAACCTGTTGCACCTTAACCTGGTGTTGTGAGACTTCTTGCTGTGTTTACCCCAGTCCAATATCAGCACCTCCACATCAACGTTTTCAGTCCAGTTCAGCTTTGTTTTTAAGCTCTGTTTTGATCAGCACAGGACTGGCAGAAGAAGCCAATCTATCTCTCTCCAGTTTTTCCCTTTTCCTTTCACTTTGATTTAATTTTAAGTTCTGTTCAATAAAAGTTTAATTAAACTTCATACTGTCTTCATCTATCCGAAGGAATGAATGGACGCTACAGAGACAAACAGTCCTTTGGACCAATGTGAATTAATTAAGCAAAGCCAACACATAATTCTGAAAGATAAATTATGCTTAATGAACTGAGCTGCATTTTTTTGATGAACTAATGGAGAGAATTGATTAGGGTATTGCTGTTGACATGTTGTACATGAACTTCCAATAAGTACAGAGTGAAGTTCCACATAACTGGTTGCCAGCAAAGTGGAAGTTCATGGAATAAAAGGGATAGAGGCAACATTGACAGAGTTATGGGAAACAGAGGCTAGTAATGAATAGTTTTTTTTAGACTTGGTTGTTTATAAAACACTGAATCAATGTTAGAGTTTGATGTTTAATTCTAAACGCCACACCTTAGGAAGGATGTGAATGCTTTAATGAGACATGGAAAAATTGGATCCAGGATGGGAGACTTCAATTAAGTGGGCAGATTGGAGAAGCTGTGGACTTTTCTTCCAATGAAAGAGAATCTTGCAAGGAGAATTGTTCAAAATCTCGAGAGGGCTAGACAGAATGGATAGGAAGGAACTGTCTCCATTGCTGGAAGAGCCAAGAACAGAGGATGTGATCTCCTGTTTCCCACCAAAGAACAAAAAACAAAGAAAATTACAGCACAGGAACAGGTCCTTCAGCCCTCCAAGCCTGCATCGACCTTGCTAACCGACTGAACTAAAACCCGTTACTCTTCAGGGGACCATATCCCTCTATTTCCATCCTATTCATGTATATGTCAAGACATCCCTTAAAAGTCACTATCGTAAGTTCTTCCACTACTTCCCCTAGCAGCAAGTTCCAGGCACCTACCACCCTAAGTGTAAAAAGCCTACCTTGTACATCTCCTTTAAATCTTGCCCCTCAGACTTTAAACATATGCCCTCTAGTAAATGATTCTTCCACCCTGGGAAAAAGCTTTTGATTATGCACTCTATCCATGTCTCTCATAATCTTGTAGACTTTTATTAGGTCACCCCTCAACTTCCGTTGCTCCAGTCAGAACAAACCAAGTTTCTCCAATCTCTCCCCGTAGCTAAAGCTCTCTGTACCAGGCAACATCCTAATAAATCTTTTCTGTATCCTCTTCAAAGTCTCCATATCCTTCTGCTACTGTGGCGGCCAGAATTGAACACTATGTTCCAAGTGTGGCCTAATTAACGTTTTATAAAGCTGCAACCTGTCAATTTTTAAACTCAGTGCCCCGGCCAATAAAGACAAGCATTCCATACGCCTTCTTGACTACTTTGTCCACCTGCATTGCCACTTTTAGTGACCTGTATATCTGTACACCCTAATCCCTCTGCCTATCAATGCCCTTAAGAGTTCTGCCATTTACTCTATATTTTCTGCCTGTATTGGACCTTCCAAAATGGATTACCTCACATTTTTCCAGATTAAGCTCCATCTGCCATCTCTCTGCCCAGGTCTTCAACTGGTCTACATCCTGTAATCTCTGATGGCCCTCAACACCATCTGCAAATCCACCAACCTTTATCGTCCACAAACTTACTAATCAAATCAGTTACATTTTCCTCCAAATCATTTATATATATTACGAACAGCAAAGTTCCCAGCACTGATCCCTGAGGAACACCACTTGTCACGGCCCTTCATTCAGAAACATACATTTCCATTGCCACCTTCTGTCTTCTATGACTGAGCCAGTTTTGTATCCACCTTGCCAGCTCATCTCTGATCCCATGCGACTTCACCTTCTGCCCCAGTCTGCCATGAGGAACTTTGTCAAAGGTTTTACTGAAATCCCTGTAGACAACGTCCACTGCCCTACCCCCTTCAATTGTCTTAGTCACATCTTTGAAAAACTTTATCAAGTTTGTGAGGAACAATCTTCCCTTCACAAAACCATGTTGCCTCTTGCTTATATGTCTACTTATTTCCAAGTGGGAATAAATCCTGCCTTGAAGAATCCTCTTCAATAATTTCCCTAACTCTAATGTAAGGCTCACCAGCCCGTAATTACCTGGATTATTCTTGCTACCCTCCTTAAACAAAGGAATAACATTAGCTATTCTTCAATCCTCTGTGACCTCTCCTGTAGCCAGTGAGGATACAAAGTTTTCTCTCAAAGCCCCAGCAATTTCTTCCCTTTACCTCTCTCAGTATTCTGGAGTATATCCCTTCAGGCCTTGTGGACTTATCTACCTTAACGTTTCTTGGAAATCCTAATACCTCCTTTTTGATCTCAACATGACTCAAACTATCTACATACCCTTTCCCATTCTCATCATCCACCAAGTCCTTCTCTTTGTTGAATAGTGATGCAAGATACTCATTTAATACATCGCCCATTTCCTCTGGCTCCATGTATAGATTCTCTCCACTGTCCTTGAGTGGGCCAATCCTCTCCCTGGTTACCCGTTATTCTTTATATGTATAAAAACACTTAAGATTTCCCCTAATCCAGCTGGCCATTTTTTTTTGTGACTCCTTTTAGCCGTCCTTATTCCTTGCTTAAGTTTATTTCTCCTTCCTTGTATTCCATACTTGCTTTATGTATTCACACCTCCTAGCTTTGATAAACACTTTCTTTTTCTCTTTGACTAGGCTCACAATATCTCATTATCCAAGGTTCCCAAAACTTGCCATACTTATTCTTCTTCCTTACAGGAATGTGCTGGTCCTGAATGCCTATTAACTTATACTTGAAAGCCTCCCACATGCCAGATATTGGTTTGCCCTCAAACATCTGCCCCCAATCTTCCTTCTTCATTTTCTACCTAATATTATTGTAATTAGCCTTTCCCCAGTTTAGCACCTTAATTTGTGGATTACACTTATCTTTATCCATCAGTACCTTAAGTTCATTGAATTGCTTACTGTTCTCAAACTGTGCTCCCCTACTGAAATTTTGACCACCTTCTGAGCTCATTTCTCTAGTACTAGGTCCAGTATGGCCCCTTCCCTGGTTGGACTATTTATATTCTGTTTCAAGAAGCTCTCCTGGATGCCCCTTACAAACTCTGCCTCATCCACGCCCCTAGCACTAAGTGAGTCCCTCTCAACATAGGGGAAATTAAAGTCTCCCACTAAAACAATCCTGTTACTTTTCCAAAATCAGTGCAGGGAAAATTCAACTCTATGATCTTGAAATTCCTATTGCAGCTCAGGAGCAAGTATGGTAAAGAGTCTGTTGTACTATGTCTCTGCTGATTCCACCTGGCCCTCTATGTGTGACACCTCCTCCCATCAGTTTATAAGGAAAGTGATATTAGCCAGTGGCTCCAGAGGTGAAAGAAGACAGCAGGGATTCTCTACTTTCTGGAATCCCCCTGTGCAAACTCAGTCAGATTCTGTGCATTCCAGAAGCCAATATGTTGAATTAAATATGTTGTTCCCCCTTCCAGCTGGGCACAAGTAGACTCGATCTGGGTGAGGGGAGGTAGGGAGGGTGTTGCAAAGGAAGCGCATTAGACCTTTAAGGTAAGTCATCTAAAAAGAACATTGATTGCTTTCCTTGCGTAGGACTTAAAGGAGACCATGGATTGTCAAGGAAGGGATGGGAAAACTCTATCCACCAATGATTTTGAAATTTTTGGCAACACACATGCCCAATGTTCCCATGTACATTAATTAATATCCTGATGAATGATATGTCACTATGTCATAACAACTGCCAAATATACACTTTGGGTACAGACTGTACTTTAGAGCTCAGGAAAAGGAAGCAAAGGTCTGTGCATCGAAGGGTAAAGTAAGCTAAAATAGCTGCCCTGAAAAACTGGTATTAAATGATGCTCTTTAAATCAGGGAAGAGAAAGTTTAAAAACAAGGATAGAGAAGGAAAGGTTGAAAAAAGAAAGTACCAGAAGAGCATGAATTGTTTAGGGCCACAATGTTTATATATAAATGTGCAAAATATGAGTGAAGAAATGAATTAGAACCAAGGGATATTGCTATAGCTGGATAAGGAAGAGCAAACTAGTTCCCCTTTAAATTATTTAATTTAATTTATTAATTTAGTTTATTATCCCTATCAATGCATTTCCTATCCAAAACTATTTGCTTTTTAATAAAGAGTCAATGGAACCAGATTTTCTTGAGTCAAAGGAACAGTTGTTTGTTAGTTACCAAACGCAAGAGCAAAATAATAGAAGAAGCATCAGCATATATACACTCACACACGCATGCAGACATACACATGTGCACGCACACACACACACACACATACACACACACACACACACACATCTCAGAAATAAGAAAAGTGAGAGTCCAAATAAAAGCTAAAAGTGTATACAAATATACAATTAAGTCCTTTGCTTGTCTTTGAGCTGTAGATTGTCGAACACTGTGGCTATTTGAAGTTAGTTGGTTTCCTTCCTTTCAGATCCTGGAGATGAATTGAAGTTCAGGTAACTGCAATTTGTTGGAGATAATCTTATTTTAAGAGAAAGAGAGAGAGAACAAGTGAGAGAGAGAGAGAGAGGGAGATGTTCCTTACTACAGCCTACAGGTATTTTTTCTAGATATCTCCAATCCATGTGTCTGGCTCGGCAATGCCAATTCTTCAATTTCCTGCCTGCATAATCCATGAAAGGAATTAAATTAAAATGTCTTGCTGCCATTGTTACAGAACACTTAATCACATTTTTTAATCTTTTACTTCAGAAACTTTGACATCTTTCAAGATAGTAGAAACTTACAAGAGATAGGGTTATTTCATTTGCAACTGGGGGCTTTGAATGTCTGTTGTGTGTATCTGGCTGGTTAACAGTTCCCATCATTTCAACAGCATTACTTTTGATTAAAGTACAGTACTTTGTATTTTAATGCCTTTCTTTCAAGTATCCCTTCTTGAAGTGGACCTTGACAACACATCCTCCACATTGGCATATTTCAAGTGAAGGGAAGCACTGAGAAAACATATTGAAGGCAACTGTATTGTAAATGACTAATGAAAAAATGAATCCTTGCTGACAATTCTTTTGTTCTAATTTTCATGAGGGAAAAATGAGGTTATTGGATAATGCTACTATAGAAAGTGTCGAAGTGGACTATTACACCGAATAAGGGGAAATGAAGCAGAGGAAGTTACAGGGCATAACAAGAGTGAAGGGTGGTGTGATTAATTTTAGATTACTCCCACAAAGTATATCAAATGGTCTCCTTCTGTACAGTAATCTAATATGGTTTCATTCTCCATTAAGAATGATGTACAACTGGGCTTAATGGGGTGAATTGGCTTGGAGAGCAAGCACATGTGGAAAGGACACATGGATTGGCAGTAAAAGGTTATTAAATCTTGTAAGATGACTGCAGCAGACTAGAAGTTTATGTAGTTGGCAAGGTTACTCCTTTGTTCTTGGCTTTATCTTTTCATTCAGCTGCTTCCTCTCTTGTGAGCTCCATCAATCTATGATATTGTCAAATGAGTGTTGGCAAATCAGCAGCCCATTTTTGTATCCTACTCGATTTCTATTTCCATTTGAATTTCATTTCCATTTGAAACATGGATACAGCGGAGGAAAGGAGCAAAACGGATTTGTGGCAAACGGGTACTCTTTAAGTTGGCGAAATCAGCTGCTAGCACACTGCTCCAGGTATGCTGGAATCATGTCTGTTTTCCAGCTATTGGAAAAAAGGCACAGCAAAGCTGTGAGAAAGGTTAAAAAGATGGCAAGACCATATAGGTTGGCAGACAATGCAAGTAATTGGCAAATGCAGTTCACTGTCAAGAAATGTGAAGTAGCATGCTTTGAAAAAGAAAGAGAAGTGACTGGAGTATTGGAACAGAAAGAGAAATTTAGCAATGCAGATACAGACAGGCCTGAAATTGAGTGGAGGAATTTTACCAAGTGTGAGTGTGGTATCGTAGCCATTGGTGATTCCCTCTCACCCCTGAAGAATTCCACAAGTTTACCTCATTAATTTCTCAGACACTTCAGAACTTTGGCTGTGTCTTGAATGCCTGCCAACTGTTTCTATAGCTGCTTATACCAACAGAATGAGCAGCCCCTTTGGCAGTTTTTTGTAATGGACTCCGCTGCTCAATTAGGTACATTTGTAAAATTGGGCATTGAAAAATAGATAAAGGTTGGTCATGCATGAAAATGAATCACAGAAGGAGACATTCAGCCCATCATGCCCGCATCAACAACAATCTCACACAGGCCCTATCCCCGTAACCCCAGGTATTTACCCTGCTAATTCTTCTGACACTAAATGGCAAACTTTAGTTTAGACAATCGGCCTAACCCATTTATCTTTGGAGTGTGGGAGGAAACCAGAATACCTGGAGAAAACCAATCAGACGTAGGAGAATGTGTAAATTCCAAACATTGTCACCCGAGGCCAGAATTGAACCTGGGTCTCTGACGCTGTAAGGCAGCAGTGCTAACCAGTGTGCTACCGTGGAAGTCCAGATAATGAAAGGAAAGAAATAATGCTAACCAAATCCTTACTATTTTGAGAATAGGAATATCTCAAAACTGTTTCAGTAGGAAACAAATTACAAGAATGATTTTAACTTTATTTGCCCAGTGTCAACCTGGTTAATATCACTTTGATTCTGTACCCCTGGGAAAGATGCCAAAACACCTTATAAATGTTTGCCTACTGAACGACATTGGTCCAAATATAGTGGGGTCCTTCCTTAAAGTTTCACATTGAGGTATGGGGATGTCCTCAGGACCAATTGTAATTTTAACTGGTGGACTTGGTGGGAAAGCTACTTTGGCACTTATGTCAACAAACTAATTTGTATCGGGGCCCGAGGAGGCCTTTATCAAATAGGGTTTCTTTTCTAACAATTTATTTTATGTGGGGCCTGATGAAACAGAGGCCTACCTCTGGATCCAGTGGGGAAAGTTTAGAGCTTCCTTATTGGGAATTTTACCCTCACCATTCCCCCGCACCTCTGCCCCCCAACAATTTCCTGAAAATGAAAACTCGGTGAGATTACGCTATAAAAACAAGGAGGCAATGTTGGAGCTGTACAGAGTTTTGGTTACACCATGGAAGTGCTGTGTGCAGTTCTGGTCATCGCAATATAAGAGGGATATGATAACACTAGAGGGGGTACAGTGGATATTCACCAGGATGTTGCCTGGAGTTGAACTTTGAGCCATAAGGGGAGACTAGATAGATCTTGGTTGAGGGCCTACTCACGAGGGGCCATAGTTATAGGGTGGGAGATTTGTGAAGAACAGTTTTTATATAGAGAATGGTGAGGATCTGGAATGTACTGCCTGGGAGGTAGTGGAGACTGGAAAACTTACAATCTTTAAGAAGTATTTGGATAAGCACTCGAAACATCATAACATTTAAGGTTATAGAAAAAGTGCAGGAAAATGGTATTAGCCCACCTTTAGTGGTCGATATTGTCGGTGCGGACTCAATGGGCAGAAGGGCCTTTTTTGCACTGTCTTATGACTACATGCTGTTGGTCGGCAGCCTGTGGGTTGCACATGTTTTCACCACTTCCTGAAAATTTCCAAGACCCCATGTATTTTTAACATCCAAGGCCTCTTGAGCAGCGGCTAAGTCAGCTCACCATACATAGAATCATACAATCAATACGGTGCTGCTACCTTCAACTCAAAGTTAATATTGGGGCCCACAAGCTGTGAAATACCTCGACAAAAAGAAAACTTCAAATCATTTGGGAAGAACAAATGAAACTTTTCTGTTGCGGGTTACCAACACATGCAATGTTAAGCTGCTGCAATACCTGTAATTATTATCCCCACAGCTCCAGCACTAACAGATGGATAATTACTTGGACGATTGCCTTTTCCAAGCCATTATGCACATGATCACTAAAGGTGCAGTTGCATGATCTCATGAAAAATTGACTGCCCAAAACATTACTGAGCAACAAAAGCAGCAAAGTGTTATGACTGTGCAACTAGTGACAACTAAACAACACGTCTCATGCTTGATTTACTACTTTTCAATTCTGATGTGATTCTCACTGGAGAAAATTGCATGTTCCAGAGCGCTTAATTGTTCAAAGTGCAATTGCTGATTGAGGATAATGGACTTGCGTGTCCTGAAGTTACCTTACAAGAAGATGCTTAGCGGAACCTGGGGTTAGAGATCTGATCATGCTGCACACATCTTACAGGAGTAAAAATGGACACCTAAGGGTCCAACATAGCTGATGGCGCACCTATGTAAATCCCACGCCTGAAGTGTGCCACCAGAGTTTAGCACTGGCTTGCCCAATGATATTCAAAAGGGTCGCAGGATATTTCAGGGAGATCACTACAATATTTAACTAAAGGTCCAATGGTTGGTGTAAGATATTTTTGAAGAATTCGACTGGCCCAGCACCCAACTTGTCACATGAAAAATTCGCTAGTAAATTGTGCGGTCAGGAGTTAGCACAGAGCCTGCAGGAATGTTGTGTAAATGGTTTATCTGAACAATTTAGTTGATGAGTTGTCCTCTTGGGCTGATAGTTAGCCTGACAGCACAGAAGGAAGCCATTCGGCCTAATCAAGTCTGTAATGATACTTCCCACCATTTATTTATCCCACTAATCCCCCTGATTTAACCAAACCTGACCTGACCTGACCTGACTGTGGACAGCACAGTAGGACAGTGGTTAGCACTGCTGGGTTCAACTCCTGGCTTGGGCCACTGTCTGTGTGGAGTTTGCAAATTTTCCTCGTGTTTGTATGGGTTTCCTCTGGACGCTTTGGTTTCCTCTCACAGTCCAAAGGTGTGCTGGTTAGATTGATTGGCCATACTAAAATTGGCCCTTAGTGTCCTGAGATGCGTAGGTTAGAGGATAAATATGTAGGGATATGGGGGTAGGTCCTGGATGGGATTGTGGTCGGTGTAGATTCAATGGGTCAAATGGCCTCTTTCTGCACTGTAGCGTTTCTATGACCTACGATCTTGAGACAATAAGGGGCAGTATAGCATGGCCTAATCTGAACATGTATAGATTGTGGGTGTAACCCGGAGCATCCAGGCGAAATGCAATCAGACATGGGAAGAACACGCAATCTTCACACAGTCACACAAGGCCAGAACTGAACATGGGACCCTGGCGATGTGAGGCAGCAGTGTTAACCATTTATGCCGCTGTGGCTCCTTCTTAACTCTTGGACCTTTTGCACGAGTGAATTCTGCATTCTGTGAACAAGAATCTACCTTGCAACAATTTATTCAAGACTTGGGTGGTCTGGATATGTTTATCTTTGAGGCTGAAAAGGGGAGGGAAAGCTAAAGAAGACAGCAGTAGGCAGACACAGCTGGGAGTAAAGTGCAGAGGACTGTGTGGGAGACTCTGGCCACAGCAGACTTCAGGAAGCATTTCTCTGACCTAACTTTACTGAGGAGTATTGTGACAGCTGTGTGTGTTTATAATTGAGATGTGGCATAGCAAAGTCACCTGCTGCTGCCAGAATTTGGTTTGGACAGCACTATGGTTGTCAAAATCACTGTTGTCCTTACAAGTAAATGTCTGCAGTGGACAACATCAATGAGAATGTGTAATTTGCTTAACACTGCTGTATCAGGGAGGCAATCAAGATATTCTACCCCAACAGAGACGCTGAGTTCACATTCCCCGTGGATCAAGCATAAGAAAGGGCCAGACTGCACCACAGACTACACCCACATTGCACACGCATGCACGTTCTCCATCAGCAACCTTGCATCAAAAGAAAGAAATGCTATTCCCTGAATCTGCAACTTCTTAGCATCAACATGGTCAGCCCAGTGCTCAGTAGCCTTGCAGTAATTATGATGCTTTCATCCTATTTCAGGTCTTCTGCACCATATTTATTCCAACCAGGTTGTCAGGTTATACACAGGTTGGCTGCCAGACAACAAGGAATAACTCCTGTGGATACATTTCATGTCAAGAACCAGGGCATCAATACAGAAATACCCACAGTGAGAACTGCGTCATCAGTAGAAATATAATTGAGCCAACTCATGGCACTTTTTCAGTTTCTTTCTTCCGACAAAGAGCCCTCAAGATTATGAAGTGAATTGTGAAAATGAATCCAAGTAAATTATTCAATCTGGCAAAGATTTCATTTGCAGGATTAATAATGCACTAAAAACATTAAAAAACATTAAAAGAGGAAGGAGAAAACTTCTCCAGAAACTTTTCACCAAAAGAGTAACAGAGCTATGGAATAACTTATTCATAGATGGTCTTGGAGTGGCAGAGTGGCACAGTACATTACTGCCTCACAGCTCCAGGAGCCCAGGATTGGTTGACTGTCTGTGTGGAGTTTGCATATTCTCCCCATATCTGTGTGGGTTTTCTCTGCATACTCCTGTTTCTTCCTACATTCCAAAGATGTTCAGGTTAGGTGGATTGGCTAATTTTCCCCTTAGTCACAGGGAATTAGTAGGGTAAATACATGGGGTTATGGGGATACGACCTAGATGTTGCTGGTGCCGGTTTACTGGGCTGAATGGCTTCTTTCTGCACTGTAAGAATTCTATGATTCTATGAGTATGGTTGAATAAATTTAAGAGGCTATTTCACACATTTTTGCAAAGGAAAAGGATTGAACCTGCACAGTACAGGTAGGGAGGGGATAACCCAAGACACTATTACTGATGACCACTCCCATTTTGTCCTAGTTTTGAATGTTAACTGACTTCATATCAGTTACTGTAGCATTGCCGTTTTGTTACATGCTTTGATTGAAATACTTCTCCAATGAGTTAATCCAAAGTTTCATGCATCGTCAAATCATATAATAATGTATTATATCCCCAAGTAACATAAATTGTTACATTGTCCAGAAAAATCTAAGCTGCACAGATGTTAAGCAAACACCAGCAGCAATAAAAAGCATATAATTTGAAAAATTGAATGAGTAGTCAGAATAATGTTGCATAACTCAGAAGCTCATGAGTATCACTGACTGAAGGGGTGGTAGAGGCAGAAATCCTCATCGGATTTACAGACCTGCCATAACCTACAGGTCTGCAAGACAAGAGCTGAAAGGTGGGCTCCATCCCAAAGCCTCCCGAGGGAATCCCCTCTTCTCGGAGCAGAGCCCACAGGCAAAACTGAGTTCCCTGTCCAACCCCCTCCCAGGCCAGCAACCTCTACTGGTGGGGATCTAGTACATTGCAGGGAATGCCCCAGAGCGGGAATGACCCTGCTCTGAAGCTGGAGTCACAATTACCTTCTCTTGTCACAATAACCTCTCAATTTTCATGGATAGATGACTTTCTTCAGTGGGCACCTGAATTTCTGGGCCCTGCTGAGGAAAATAATGGAGGCAGGTAGTGCCTGAACTGGTCCCACCCCCACTTTCCTGAATCCATTCCCTGTGATGGCCATTTTTGCCGAGAGGTTTCAGGGATGGCAAGGCTGCCCGCCCTCACAAGGCAGGCAGTCAATGAGGTTTCACCGAGAGCCTTGTTGAAGGGATGAGGCTGACTGGGATTTTCCAATGGGACTTCAGTTTGCTGACATGACAATTGTAGTTTAACGTACCCAGCATCAGGCCTCGGGTCAGTTCTCCAGGCCAATGGGCCCTCCATGCCTGCCAGGGTAATGGTGGAGCTAAAGCTTGCCCTATAATGGCAGCCTAAATGCTGAATGAGTCTTGTATTTAACAATTTAAAAGTTTTACTGTGAGAGCTATGTTGAAGTGCTTATTCGGAAGCCTCACTCATTGCAGGAACTTTTCTGAAGCTTCTGATTGTCCGTCTGGCTTCCAGAGATCACTTACTGTCCTCAATGTTGATAGGGAGTCAGTATGTTCTGATGGGGGCAGGACCTGGTTGGGGGAATCAGTTGGGGGGGTGGGATGTCCTGCTGCCACCTTGTTTTGAGAGTGGGAGGGAAAGGAGGCCAGTGATTGAGGCTGGCCACCAGGGTAGAGGTAGTGGGAGCAGGTGTCTGGGAGGCGGGGTGGTGTGTGTGTGTGTGTGTGTGTGTGTGTGTGTGTGGTGTGTGTGTGTGTGTGTGTGTGTTGTGTGTGTGTGTGTGTGTGTGTGTGTGTGTTGGGGGGGGGGGGGGGGGGGGGGGTGGTGGCCAGCCAGGATTGCCATTGTGGGGGAGATTGGAATGGAATGAGGAGCAAGAAATCGGGGTTGTGAGGGGGCAGTTGAGGCTGAGTTGGACATGCATGGGGAGGGGCAATGATCAGGCCGTGGGTGTATGGAGAGTTGATGTTGCGGTAGTCACAGGGTTGGACAACGATCGAGCTGGCCAGCAATCAGGAGGCTGGCAGTGCAGGGCCATTGCACATGTGCTCATAGAACATAGAACAATACAGTACAGGCCCTTTGGCTCTTGATGTTGTGCCGAGCTTTGTCCAAAGCCAAGATCAAGCTATTCCATTCCCTATCATTCTGGTGTGCTCCCTATACCTAGGGATATACCTATTGTATAACCACTTGAAAGTACCTAAAGTGCCTGATTCCACTACCACAGCCGAACAGTCCATTCCATACCCCAGCCATTCTCTGAGTAAGGAATCTAACTCGGACATCCCTTCTATATCTCCCACCATGAACCTTATATTTATGCCCTCTAGTAACAGCTACATCTACCCGATCTCAGCACCAACAGGTTGGCACATGCGCAGTGGCCCACTCTCCAATGGGAATAGGCCTCACACCCTGATTCTCAATGTGATTGATGCTAGGGCACTCTGCAGTGCACAGAGTGTGGAAGATTCATTTTGAAACTTCAGCTGAGAAAAATAGCAGGATTTACTTCCGTTTTTATGCAAATTCGATAGATAACTTTTATTTGGGAGAATTCCGCCCTATATCTTGAAATTTTTCCATTTTGTACAAATAATGCAACAAACTATGAAAGATTAGTACAACACAGATCAGCAAGATCATTCTTAAACAAATGCATGTAGGAAGAGAGACAAATAAAGAAAATTACCAACATAGTTGGTTTGGATTATTAATTGCATCCACCACCTTCCCTCACACAAGTAAAAATAGGTTTTACCAAAGGAAGGAGGCCATCAGAACAAAGCCCATAAATTTAAGATAAAGGTGCCAAACTTTGCAGAATGTATCTGATTTAGCTCGAAGTAAACAAGTCAAAAACTCCATTGGTATACATTCCAAAATGATTTTGTGCCAATTCCAGATTGAAGGAAGCTGATCACGAATCCATGAGCAAAAAAATATGTTGCAAATATTAGAATATGTGCAGCCTTTTCCCATTCGCATTACCGATCTTTTTATCTGGGAGTTCTGTATTAGATACAAGGAATTAAAAACTGGGTTCCTATTAATGATTCTCTCAGGCTCTTTAAGAATATTAAACCAATAGTCTTTAATTTTGACACAGGACCCAAAACAATGCAAGTAACCCATCACAGCCACTTTGCAGTGTTGGCATAATGAGGATATGATCAAACCTGTGTTGTAAACTTGGAGTGATATGCAGATGATGCCATAGCTTAAACTGAATTTGTTTTATTCTATTACAAACTGAAATTTTGTTAGCGTATCCCCAAATATCAACCAATGTCTCCTCGTTAATATTCACTGCAGGATCACTCTCCCAAGATGATCTGATTGATTTGATTTATTATTGTCACATGTATTGGCATACAATGAACTATATTATTTCTTGCGCACCATACAGACAAAGCATACCTTATATAGGGAAGGAAAGGAGAGGGTGCAGAATGTATTGATTCCGTCACAGCTAGAGTGTAGAGAAAGATCAATTTAATGCAAGATCACAGTGTATCCAATGTATTAGCACAGATCTAGAATATGGAGTGTCATAAAATTTATTAACTGAATGCCTAGGTGCCACAGGAAGCAGAATTTCTTCCACTGGGGAAACCTTATCAAGAATAAAATCCCTTAGTTGCAAAAATCTTAAAAAAGAGTGCTTTGGAAATCTAAGTGCTGGCACAACTGCTAGAAAGATAACAGAGAAGTGTTGTCAAACAGATATCGCAAACATGGTCCGAAAGACCTGGCAGGAAACCTGTAGAAGTATTTTCATTAAAATATTGCTCTGTTCCCCATCAGTGAAAATCAGCCACTACCCATATGATTACTCAATCCATATGAATCTAATTCCCTTTGTTCATGGAGAGGAACTCCATAAAAGAAAAACAGAGTGGACTTCAGAATAGAAAAGGAAGATGAACTAGGAATGAGCGGGCAACAGACCACAAACAGGACAGCTGTGTGCAGGAGAAGAATGATCTGATGTATAAGAATAAAGAGCAGCTGTGAATAAAGTGGTCCTTTCTCAGGTTGCGTGAGGGAACTGGGGCATGTGTTAGCATTCTGAAATAGCTCCAACAGTTGCATGCGGGACCTATAAACCACTGGTCCAAATTTCACAGATGTGGTACAATTTTTTTCAAAAACAAATTCTTCTGTAAGGTGATATGGTAATGATGTTATTCATGCTACATCATTATATGTGATGGTCTGTTTTCTATCAATAACTCTCACTTTAAACCAAATTGCATGGTGACTTCTCCTAAATATTAAACATCTTGAAGTACTTTATGAATTTGCCATCCATTCATATTAACTGACTGTGGGAAATGCTTAATCAGTATTTCCGATGGATGACTAATACAATCAGTTTGTCTGCTATTTCACTGTTTCAATTTAATGGGTCTACTTTTCCAATAAAGTGTCATGAATTCCCATTTCTTATCCACAGGCAAGATATATAGAAACACAAGATATATAGATTTTCCCCCAAGGATCTGTTCTAAACTTATCTTTCAAGGCCTCCTCACATTTCCTCTCATGACTTGCATTAACCTGAGGTGGTAGCATAGTTGTATTGTCACTGGACTAGTAACCCAGAGATCCTGGGTAATCCCGGCAATCCAGAGGACATGGGTTTGAATCCTACAAAGCAGATGGTGAAATATGAATTCAATAAAAATCTGGAATTAAAAGACTAATGAAACCTTTGTCGATTGTAAAAATCCATCTGGTTCACTAGTGTTCTTTGGGGATGAAAATCTGCCATCCTCACCTGACCTGGCCTAAGTGTGACCCCAGATCCAAAGCAAGGTAATTAATCCTTAAATGCCTGCAGAAATGGCCAAGCAAGCTACTCAGTTCAAGGGCAATTTGGGGATGGGCAATAAATGCAAGCCCAGCCAGCAATGCTCACATCCGGTGGATTTTTTTTTGTTTAAAAGCTATACCAACTTTATTGCTTAGGCCTGAGACATCATTGAACCCAAAGAGACCTTTCTGCTGACTTAGAAGGAGAAGCAGGGGCAACATTCCTTCAATGATTCTGTGACGTTCTCATGCATGTTTTCAACCTACTAAACTTGAAGTAATGGGCCCTTTAGATTAACAACTGGCATCAGTTTTCTTTCTCTTTGCTTAAAACAATTATAAAAATGTAGCAGCATGCTGCACAGAAGGAGGCCATTTAGCCCATTGTGCCTGTGATGGTCCTTTGAATGAGCAGGTCAATTAGCTCAACTCCCCTCTTTTTCATAGCCCTGCAATTATTTTACCTCTAAAGTGCTTAACTAATTGAAGGAGCTAGTTATTAAATGGCTTTCCTTACAGTGAGGAGAGATCACAGGAAAATCTGAGAGTGTAGGAGAAAGTCTTCAAGATTGAATTACCAACTGATAGTGTCAGGGATTACTTGAACCTCATCCTCATGGGAACAGATAACCATCAAGGGAATTTGTTGAAAAAGAGAAATGTTCTGAAAATAAAGACACGAATTTCAGAGGAATAATATAGTTTCATTTCCTAACAGCATCATGGCCATGCTTATTCGAAATGGACTGCAATGGTTCAATAAGGTAATTTGACACCTTTTGTCAAAGGCAATTACAAATGGGTAAAAAATACTGGCCTAACCGGTCATGCCCACATGCCAGTTATGGAGGAACTTTTTTTTTGGGGGGGGGAATTGAGTGGATTGAAATTGTACTTATTTTGGAGTTTAGAAGAATGAGTGGAGACTTTATTGAGACATATAGGCCAGAATTTTTCTAGCCTTCCTGCCATAGAAAAAGGGTATCGGAGTGGAAGAGAGGCAGAGCATGGGAATGTCCGTTGACCTCAGCTGGGATTTTACTGTTTCGGGGCAAGTGAGATTGTTGAGAAGTTGTTTCCCTTTGTGAGAATATCTAGGATCACAGAGCATCATTTTAGTGTAAGGGGTCGTTCATTTAAGACAGAGATGAGGAAGAATTTTTCTTAGAGGGGTGGTGAATGTGTAGAATTCTTTATGATAGAAGATTGCAGAGGCTTGGCCATTAAGTTTAAGGTTGAGAGAGACAGATTTTTAATCAAAAAGAGAATAAAGAATTATGGGAATAGGGTGGAAAAATGGAGTTGAAGAATTTATCAGATCAGTCATGACTTCATTGAATGATGGAGCAGACTTGATGGGCTGAACGGCCTATTTCTGCTCCTACATCTTATGGTGTTGTGATTTCATATTCTTCTAAATGTTGAAGTAGGATGAATAGGAGGTGAACCTGCAAGATTCAGAATGGAAAATAGAACAGTGGATGAGATAGGAATCAGCTCAGTCCTGGGAAAAAGGCTCCTGAAAGATTTGGTGCTGGAATTCAAAGAGTTTGGGCTATGCCAAGCTATTGCAGCCGCTGAGAAAAATTGGCTTTCCAATCCAGAATATATTCATCAGGCTTGACCAGAACTAACCTGGTGACTCTTGATGAATTCTGTTGATTAGGGCATCATTTCCTAATCATCCAATATGATTTTTATTGTGGAAAAGTAGTGCCAACCTTAAAATTTATATAAAGGGATTATGAGATTGATTGCCAATATTAAGTGAGGCATGTTGACATTAAACCATTAATGCCACTGTTGTTACTGGAGTTTTCAGGGCATTTTAATTCAGTGTTTCACTATATACTCACATCTATAAATAAAGGATAGTAAAACTGAAATGTAAATGGTCATTTATTACAGCGCAACAGAACATTGTATTTCCTTAGCAATGTTTTAATATTATGGTATTTATTCAAAATGCCTACCAGAATGAAAACATAGATTCAGAAGGGAATCATAATTTAATTTTTAATGTGCCATCACTGGCATAGCAACTAAATCCTTCTGAATAGCTATTTTGTTACTAACAATATTCTCCATAGTACAATGAACCTGCAGTAGTTTGAAGAAGTTCAAATTTTACATTTTTTTGGTCTAGCATGTAGAAATTATCCAATTCTGTACTGCCTTATGAAATGTTGATGTGGTTGGTTCAATGATTCATACTTACCAACTTTTTCAGGAACACAAAAGGTATTTATTAATAAGAAAAACTGTATAGAGACTGGCAGTCCCCTAGTTGCCCTGAAACAGCCCACCAGCTGATCCACTCCCTACATGTCTTCCACATGCCTTCTTAATGTCTTCTTCCTAAGAAAGAGTTCCATTCCTTGGGGTGAATGCCCCGTGTTGGCCCCAATTGACCCCTCAAGCCAGGTAACCCTCTCCTGTTCCTCACAGGGACAAAAACCACAACAGTGTCCATTATACAATAGCCTGAGCCTTGCTTAATGTGATACAGGTTACAAGTGGAACATTGTGGAACTGAATTTACAAACTGCACCCAACCTAGCAATGTTCAGAACCTGGAGAGAATCCTCACTACAAGTTATAATAACTATAAGTTATTGAAACATTTTCTCCAATTGTCCCAATCCTTGTTAGACCACTGTGGAATACTGTGAATACTTTTGGTCCACTTACCTAATGAAAAATATCTGGTACTAGAGGCAGTCCAGGGAAGGTGCTCTGTAATGGAAGGATTGTTTTATGAGGGGGGTGGTTGAGTGGATTGAGCCTGTACTCATTGGAGAAGAATGAGAGGTGATCTTATTGAGACATATAGGCAAGAATTTTTTCGGCCTGCCTGCCAAGGGTATTGGAGCAGGAGAGGGATGGAGCATGGGAAAGTTTGTTGGCGTCAGCTGAGATTTTACAGTTTCAGGATGAGTGAGGCCATAAAATCCCATTCGTAGGATTCTCAGAGAAGATTGAGACATTGTTTCCCCTTGTGAGAGAGTCCAGGACCAGAAGGCATCATCTCAATGTAAGGGGTTGTCCATTTAAGACAGAGATGAGGAAGAATTTTTTCTTTCAGAGGGTTGTGAATGTGTGGAATTCTTTATCATAGAGGGTAGCAGAGGCTGGGCCATTAAGTTTAAAGTTGAAAATCAGTAAGAGAATCAAGAACTATGAGAAAGTGGATTGGCGGATTATGTCAGATCACTCATGATTTCATTGAATGATGGAGCAGACTTGAAGGGCTGAATGGCCTATTTCTGCTCCTACATTTTATGGTCTTATGGTTTCATACTCTTCTAAACATTCAAATATGTACTTTTTTGAGTGCTTGCTTTCTTGTAGAACTTTCAAGTGGTTATTCACATGTGAGCTATCATAGTAAGTAACAGCAGATATTTGACCTCAGTGGACACTGAACAATCTGTTTTTTTCTTCATCTCACGACCTAATGTGAGCACCTTCTGGGCAAGTACCCAGCAATAACAGTTAGTAATAACAATTAGACTCTGAATATTCTCCTTTTTACTGAGAGACACTGAACACCAAATCCAACCAAAGCACCTCAATCGCAAGATCTGCCTGAGATTCATAGAATCCTACATTACAGAAGGAGGCCATTTGGCCATCGGGTTTGCACTCAATCTCACCTAGGCCCTATTCCCATAACCCCACATATTTACCCTACTAATCCCCCTGATACTAGAGTCAATTTAGCGTGGCCAATCAACCTAACCCACACATTTTTGAACTAACCGCAGTGTCTCAGCCAGATTAACTGAACTTGTAAACTTCTGATTAGTTTTTCTTCTTCATCTTATTGAGGCTCTTGGGATTTTCTTCTGCTCTGGGGTTGTAGATCATGGAGTGGATCTACCGCAGGCGGGGCAGAGTATTTGTCGGGAGGTCGGATGCTCGGATTCTGGTACGTTCCTCCTTCTGTTTGCACTTGGCCATCACCTGGGCATGTTGGAAATGTACAAAATGGTTGGCATCTTCGCGAATATTTCTTCTCCAGTTCGTTCAATCTTGAGCAAGAGATTCCCACAAATTGGTGCAGTTTTTGCATTTTTCAGGGAGGTTTTGATGACTTCACTGAAATTCTTCCATTGCCTTCCAACTTGCCACGATGAAGTTTGGAGTTAGCAGCTTCTTTTGGGAGTCTTGCGTCAGGTAGACGGACAACGTAGGCCATCCAACGTAGCTAATTGACCATAACCAGTGCTTCGATACTGGGGATGTTGGCCTGAGGGGATTCTGGAGAGCCTATATTGCCATTGAATATACAGGGTTTTTGTAGAGGCATCACTGGTGATATTTCTCCTGGGATTTAAGGTCTTTGCTGTTCATGTCCATGTTATTGCATTGAACAATGGCCCAATCCATTATGATGGTGCAGCTAACATTATACATGAACTTCTAAAAAAAACTACCCTCAGTCAGCCTGAGCAATTATTTGAATGACACTGGAAAATTTGTTCAGTATTGACTCGTTGTTGATCTGTAGTATAATTTTAGGGTCAGTTTGGTGAGGTTTGAATATTATTGCAAAGTGGTACTTGCAGGAAGAGCATCAAGTAAAGTGAGCAATAGAAATCCCTTTGACTGAAGTTCTGGTGTGACTGAATTGCATCTTATGAATAGATGACACGGTGGCACAGTAATTAACACTGCTGCCTCACAGCACTAAGAACCTGGGTTTGATTCCAGCCTTGAGCGATTATCTGTGTGGAATTTGCACATTCTCCCCTTGTCTGAGTGGATTTTTTTTCCAAGTGCTTCTGTTTCCTCATCAAAGATGTGCGGGTTAGGTGGATTGGCCGTGATAAAATTGCTCCTTAATGTCCAAAGGTTTATAAATTAGGGGAATTAGTGGAATGTATGCGTTATGCATATAGCATAGGAGGTGGGCTTGGCTACAAATACTCTGTCAGACAGTCAATGGGCTGAATGGCCTTCTTCTGCAGGATAGGGATTCTATGAAAATGTATCTTTTTCTATTTAGCATTTCAAAAGCTTTTAGACTCTTTTAAACTCAGGTTTGAAATGCCATGTGGGAAATGCCATCTGTAATCTTTTCTTAGCCTTATAATTAGATTTGTCAACAAGTTTTCAGGGTGTTGTCTGAGAAAGATTTACTTGATGACATATGCTGTGAGAAGATGAATGCCAGTTTTTAAACCTATGTTAAAAGGGGAGTTGCATTACTGGTTAAGGGGAAGAGCGTGGGATCATACAGCGAGGCAATATGGGTAGAGCTTAGGAATAGGAAGGGCATAGTCACAATAGTGGGAGTTTATTATAGGCTGCCCAACATTCAGTGAATGATAGAGCTACAGATATGTAGGCAGATTTTGGCAAAATGTAAAAGTAACAAGGTTGTTGTGATGAGAGATTTTAACTTATCCTAAATTGACTGGGATTCAATTATTGCTGGGGATATGGATGGGGCAGAGTTTGTAATGAGCATCCAAGGGGGCTTCTTGAAACCGAATGTAGATAGTCCAACCAAGGAAGGGGCCATACTGGACCTAGTACTGGGGAATGAGCACAGGGACAGTAACAACAATTCAATAAGCTTTAAGGTACAGATGGATAAAGAATGGTGTAGCTCTCAAGTTAAGGTGCCAAACTGGGGAAAGGCTAATTACAAAAATGTTAGGCAGGAACTGAAGAGTGTAGATTAAGGTCAGGTGTTCGAAGGCAAATCAACATCTGGCATATGGGAGGCCCTCAAGTGTAGGTCAAGACCGGCATATTCCTGTAAGGATGAAGGGTAAGTATGGCAAGTTTTGGGAGCTTTGGATAACGAGAGATATTGTGAGCTTGTCAAAGAGAAACTGGAACACTTCAGGATACTACTCAATGACGCTGCGTAAATTGACAGTCCCCATTTTAAGTTGCCAATCCAGATGGATTTTCTGTTGCCAGTCCCTTCTCAAAATACTGGGCCCAGGTCTTTGCACCAATATTAGGAGGTGCTAACTGTCTCTTGCCAGTGCATAACTGGGATTACAACATGTAAATGTTCCCAGTGTACGTGGCCAATCTCACCTTGGTGTCCCACAGGCTTAAAAGTAAGATGTCCAACCAGAGTCGCCCAAAGATTTGTTCCCCAATAATAGATATGATTGCTCCTGTGTCTACTGAGTGTCTGGCGGTATCCATTTACCTGGAACGTAATCTTAATTGGAGCCACCTAGGTATGACAATACAATTTAGTTGCATCAACTCTTAACTTGGGCTGGTTTATTTGTTATGTCCTGACCTGAGGCGACTTCACACATTTTGCCTGTTTTGGTAGCTTCCCTGTGGAGAAACTTTAGTCTAATTCTGGAGCCTCATGGGCTCTGACTCCAATTACACTTTCTTGGTAGCAAATTGGAGAAGTGAGCATTATCCATTGGGGACTCGCTGAAGCAATATGGGGATCATTCAGGGCTAAGGATGGTATTGTCTATGGACCCCAAAGTTCCTGGGCCCCTTAATCCTTATTTTCCCAAGAAAGAACCAATTCTTTGTATTTCTTGAGATCAAGAGATTGTTCAGTCAGTAGCTTTCTTTGGGTCACACTGTTATTAATTCCACAGAGTAAATGATCCCTTAACATTTCTGGAAGTGTACTCACAGCATTCTACCAATTTCTGCAGCCTTGTCAAGAATTCAGTGACTGGTTCCCCTGGGAGTCTAGTTGCCGTGTTAAACCTATAGCATTACAACATAACAGATGGTTCAGGATCATAATGGTCCAATAATATATGTATTAATTCTGAATCTGGGGCTGCCAGATAGCTTAAATTTTTTATAATGTTAAAAATCAGGGCCCCACAAGGAGGACTTTATGCTTGTTGTCCCCGTCTATCCCATTTGCCTGGAAGAATTATCTCATTCTTTCAGTGTGCTGGAGTCAATCCTCCACAAGTACATCAGCTTCCAGCTTTCCAAACAGTGACATTTTCACTATCTCCCTGTCATTGTAAACTGTCCCTTAGTGTCCAAAGTTTTGCAGATTAGATGTATCAGCTGTGCTAAATTTCCCTTTCGTATCAGGAGGATTAGCAAGGTAGATATGGGGATTAAGGGGATAGAACCTGAAAGGATTGTTGTGAGTGTGGGATTGATGGGCCAAATGGCCTCCTCCTGCACTGTAGGGATTCTATGATTGTTTTACCAGTTTCATTGAAAGGCAAGGCTTTTCTTGTTCTTTCCTCATGACTAATGCAATGGCTCAGGAAGCCTGACTGGAAAGGAGCAGAGTTTAACACACAATGTAAAGTCAAGTCACTACTGTGGTGCACACACATTCATCCTTGGGAGTACAGTTCAGCAGGCCCAGTCCTGGGCCTACTTATGAAAGGCACAGATAATCAGTTCCAGCTGGGCAAGCCACTGCTTCTTACCAAGGGAATTCATACTCACTGAACCCCACGGGGAGATCAATTAATGATCTCCATGGATCTCATTGGAATTATCACATTCCATATACATTTTAAAAAGAAATGGAAGACTTATATTTATATTCATGAATACCAGTTGTCCTAAAGAATGCCAGTGAAGTGTAGTTACTGTCAAAATGCATGAGCCAATTTGTATACAGCAAGCTCCCACGAGCAGCAATATAATGACCAGACAATCTACCTTTGGGGTGTGGCCTGAGGGATAAGTATCGACCAGGACACAATGCTTGATCCGACTGTGTCATCCACCATTTCCATTTTGAAAGGTTGATGATCATACGTTTCCAAGGCCATTTTCTCTGACTGCTGGTGTTTTTAATGCTAAATTTTGTGACACGGATACACTTGGTCATACTTTTCAAGCCACGTGGGAACCAGATATGCACTGTGGTTAAGTAATTGATTTTCATTGACCCATATCATTCTAAGCCAGTGCAAAGATAATCCATCTCCCTGGGACACTCTCAACTCAGAGTAGAAGATTGATTTCAGCAACTGCAGCCCTCCAAACGGATCATGACCAAAACCAAATGATTCTGATGCAGTTCTGATTGACTCTCGCCTATGTGGTTTACATACATCCTTGAAGTATTTAGCAGGCTTCAGCTTGTGAGCTCTATATCTAATTATATAATGAGATATTCGCTGGCTTTGCACATGAACAAAATATTTTACAATTGCTTCTCTCTTTGTATGACTGCCTCTTTGTTTATCTTTCAATCTCTTTTTTCTTCTTGTTTTTTTTTGTTGTCTTTTCACTCAGTCTCTTTGGGCTAGAAATATCATACATTGGCACACCCCTGCTCTATCTCTGGCAAGAGCCTAAGCTTCCATCTGCTTCAATGCAAAGTCAAACCAAGTGGGTTCAAAGCAGCACTCGAACTGACTGTGAATTCCTGTCAAGCTGGCTGGATTAAAGTAGGATTAGGGGCTTGGCACTCACAGCACCAGGGGAAAAAGCTGAGGCATTTATTTTAGCATTGACAGCCTGGGAAGAATTAAGCAAATTTTGTTGGAAATCCTGATAGCTTTTGTTTGGGAAAGGGGCTGGACTGTGTCATCTGTTATCAAGATATTGGGTCCACGTGAAGAAGGGACATAGGGTGGGATTTTTCCACTGCCCTCAACCCCACCCAAGGTAAATGGACCTTTTCATATTCACTTCCCACTTCCACCCCACCCCAGCCCCCACCACCTCCCCAATGACTACAATCCCCATGGCAGCTGGAACGGGAAAATTCTGGTGGTATAGCTTAAGAGCACTTTGGATTATTTGAATAATGGGACCATCAGATGTGGGCTGCCATGGTCAGTAAACTAGATCAATGTAGTCTGTAAGAGGGAGGCCATTCAGAATACAGAAGTTGGATGACCTGACATTGTGCAGACCTGATAGAGTCTATCTGGATAACAGAGCAGGGGCGGGTGTATGAGCAATCCAACCTTGAAAGACAAACTTGCTCGATTAGTCTACAAAATAGCTCTGAGGTGCACATGATGTTTCCACTAATGGAAAACTCAAGAAAAAAATAAACAGTTTGGGAACAGATCACAAGTGAAATCTAAGACTTTTGACTGAAGATTGGCCTCTATATGGATTCCAACAGTTTAGAGATTTCTTTAAGTAGAGAGGTTTCTTTGTCCCTAGGATTCGTAAAAAAAGCTAGGCTTTGTTTTAATTCTTAAAGTTTTTAATTGGCTGAGGAAAGAATGCAGAGGAACTGGATGAAAACTTTGTTTGAATGACTTGATTAGAAGATTTCTGGTCCCATTTCATAAATCGTAATCTCAAAATAATGAGACAGTTGATTGCTCGGTTTTCAGTTTGTATGCCATTGGTTGTTACTATTGATAGCTTTTGTTATACCAGCTGATATTCCAATGCAGTGCTGAGGGAGTGCTGCATTGTCACAACTGCCCTTTTTTTGGCTGACATATTAAATCAAGACTTCAGCTCCTTTAGATAGTTGTAAAAGATCCCATGACACTATTTTGAAGGAAGTTAATCTCAGTGTTTTAGCCAATATATTCTTTTATCATCATAAAAATCAGATTAGATAACCTGATCAAACCTTCCCTGTCCAAGATCCGGAATTACTTGGTTCTGGGATTCAGTGAACCATTTTCTATTTTATATTCATTCATAGGACATGGGCATCATTGGCTGGTCAGTATTAATTGTACTACCATTTATTGTGCTACCAAATAAACCTGTTGCACTTTAACCTGGTGTTGTGAGACTTCTTACTGTGTTTACCCCAGTTCAATACCGGCATTTCCACATTGCCCAAGTGTAGTTGTCCTTGAGAAGGTAGTGATGAGCTGCCTTCTTGAAACAATGCAGTCCATGTACTGTGTGTTGATCCACAATGCTGTTTAGGAATGATTGATATAATGAGCATTTTATTGGACCATTTCAGGGGGCAGTTAAGAGCCAACCACATCACTGTGGCTCTGGAATCACATATAGGCCAGGCCTGGTAAAGATGGTAGATTTTTTTTCTGTTATGGTTCAGGTCAGAAATGCCAAAGTGTTTTACAAAGGCTGCTGAATCATAAGTTTTGTATTTTGAATCTGGCTAGGATAAACATGAGATGTTTCATTTCAGGTATGATACAAATGACCCATTAGGGAGCTTTTATCAAACAAAGTTTAGTTAAAAATATAGTCAACATGTATTGTAAGAAAATGAGTAAGAACCTTTATCAATTACAAACAAGAAATAAAGTCATCACTATAATATATATCCCTCAACAAAGGTATTTAATATGTTTCAATCAAACCAAATCCCTTGCCATAGATAAAACCCTCTAAACAGATTAAATACAGCAAAGTTTACTGCTCGTGTGATAATAGGATTGAGGCTATCAGTTGAATTGTACAGTCAAATGCTCTTGAGACTCAGAACAAGACAGTTTCGCAAAACATCAGAGACACTCTGGTCCATCCTTCCAACAGTTTAGAGATTTCTTTAAATTGATTTCCACCCTTCAAAACAATGGGGAGAGAGGGAAAACACTTCTTTTTAGCTTGCTGTCCCTTCTAAAACTAAAAATTCAAAGCTACAGCTCCAAACTGAAACAGAAAACGATTCCCTGTCACTGAGTTGCCTACACTTTCTTTCTCCTCCCAATGATAGCCTATGAGCATAAATTTTTAAAAATGTTAAAGGTACATGAACATCGCCTTTCCTAAAGGATATTAGTAAATCAGGTGAGTTTTCCTCACAATCAACAAAGATTTCTTGGTCAACATTACATTCATAATTCCAGATATTTTTTATTTATTCAAATTCCACCGTTGAATGCAAGCTCCCAGAGCATTAGTCGGCTTTCTGGATAAATGGTCTAGTGAAAATGCCACCAGGCCATCACCTCGCCTTTCTCCTTATTGTAGTCTCAGCTCCTGCCGAGCATAGAAGTGGCTATTGAAGTGGCTTGCCTTGGTGAAGTGAGACCTTCCATCCCTCAGCCCTCACATCCTCTCACCCACTGAACATTCTTCATGATCTATTCATGACAGCTGATGCACCCTATGCCAAACTGTGACATTCCTCTCACCCGTCATGTTCCCTATGCTGAGTTATGTACTTTTATCCACCTCTATGGCCCCTCATTTCTGAAGATTTGATCCTCCCACCCAATCTGTTATCCAAACTAGATGGTTCACTTATTCATTATTTACTTTGACCAATAACATTCTACCTTCTAGCGGAATTAGGAATCCATTGGTCAACCAAACCCAGAGATCCTCCCTCACCATTGCCTAGTAACCTTACCTACGCAAATCTGGTAGGTTCAAGGATGGTTCCTAACACCTGCAGTCCTGGGAACAAGGAGTCATCTTTCTTATCTATTTTCTGTTCCTTGTCAGTGAAAGCTGAATTTGTCTATTCATTACAGCTAGAAGCTGAAACTTTCTATTCATTTCCGAAACCTTGGTGGCTTGTAGCTGCCTGGTCTGCCCCTGTTAATAAGATATATTCTCTATACTTCATTGTTCTAAAAGAATATGGTCTGTCGAATTCAACTTATTTCCCATTATGTCAAGGGGTGAATTGCTTATTGGCTATTCACAAGAAAATGCAATAATACATGCTCGTTCAAAAATGACTATGTATGTACTTATATAGACAATACCTTTGTATTGCATAAAATTGGGTCACATTGTGATATCTTTGATATATATAAGGCATACAGCGGTCCCTATTTTAAACTAACATATTTTATTGTAATAGTCTCAGAAAGCAGAGGTTTCTGTATTCCCTGCTACTATTCCGAACACTGACTCAAATTACAATCCGGCGCTGCACCCCTCTACCGCAAGTTAATAGACAGTTGCTGGCTTCTGATTGGCAGATCTCCCAGGTGGGACTTCCTGATCCCTAATGGACAGAAATCCTTCCTCCAGCCAATCAATGGCCGATTGATAAAGCAGCCAATGTGCTGGATGCCCCAGCAGCCTTTGAACCAGAGTGCAGGCAACCTGGCACCTCATGAAATTCAGCCCACAGCAGATCTACAGCACACAATGAGCTCATTCAGGCTGTTATTTCTGCACTGGCCGAAAAATTGCTACCCAAGCTAATCTCACTCTCCAGTACTTGGACGGTAACTACAAAGACTATGGCATTTCAATTGTACATCCAAATAGTTTTGAAATATAGAGAGGATTTCTGCCTCTACTACCAAACTTACCTGCTCTATCTGCCATGGGAATTGTGGCGAGTGAGAGACTGACATGGAAGAGTCAGTTGGCCTCAGGCAGATTTTCTGGTTTTGGGGCAAGCAGGGCTGGAAAATCCCATCCTTACTCTATTACCTTTTCCACAAATGCTGCCAGATCTACTGAGTATTTCCAGCTTTAGCTGTTCTTAATTTGGCTTTCACCGCTCTGGATACAGACATATGTTAATAAAATTGAAGGAGAAACTATTAGTTTTCCCTGGTGAACTGTACTAGATTCTTGTCTCTCTCATATAGATGTTTCTTTTTCAACTTCCCCCAGGTTAGGCTGAGCTGGCAAATGATGAAACCAGACTTGGTTTCAAATCCTGAGTTGTTTGATTCTCATGTACGATGTAGGTACAGAGCGGGAAAAGTTTGTTCACTCGATTAACACATTTTCACATGATAATACTGAACGTGCTAAAGTTATACCCTAGCTCTTTGAGTTGATTTATTTAATTTAAAAGGGAACAACTCATCTGCTCTCTGTTCAAAATTCTCCAGACTTTTGTGTTCCTTTTCCACTGAACTGCCCGTACATTATTCTGCTTGCAACTGCCAGACACTTTCTGAATTAAAAATCTCAGTTGCCTTCTACGCTGCCTTTCCCAGACAGGGAGAGATCAAAGATCTTCCTTATTCAGTGGGTGTGAGGTCTTTTCTGATTACCTGAAAAGCTGAATGAAAAGGGTATTTAGCCTCTGGGCTAAAAAAGTTCTAGTCTTTACCTGCTTTCCCTGAGACCTCCCTTTTGCTAAATGTACGTGAATACATATTACTCTTCTTCTTAAAAAAAAATCATTCTTCTTTTTCCAAATTCTTTTTGCTTAAAAAAACGTTTTGTGAAAAAGAATCCTGATATATGATCAGTGCTTGCCCTGGGTGGTCCAACATGATGTGTTTGTCTCGCCCCTTAATCTTGGGCTATTCCACCCTTCTTCCCTACCACCAAGAGTAACTGGGACAATTCCAATGCCAGCTTCCTGTGGTGAAAGACTATTGCGAGATTCCGTAACCCTGTTTCCTCAAACCTCTGAGTCCAGGTCGTAAAAACAGAACAATGGTGGGAAAAACAGGTGACTATGCAGTAGGAACCCCTTGGGTTCATTCATTCGTTTGAAGAGACGTGGACAGCACCAGTATAAGTTTTAAAGTGGTTTTCTTTTATTGAACAGAACTTAAAAAATTAACACAACAGAACTTGAAGACTGGCTTCTCAGCCAGACCCTCCAGTCTAAGAACTGAACTGAAACTAAACTTGAACTAGATCTTAAACCTGAAAACACACACGCTAAAATCCAAAATATATTTTAACTCTTATGTCGTTATTGGAAGTGTCTTTCACATGCTGTTTCCATCTTGAAAAAAGATCCTCGCAGCTGCTGTTATATGAAACTGTTGTTTGCCTGAATTGTGTATCCTTCAGGAATGCAATGGATGTGTTTTTTTGCATGCTGTCTCCATCTAGAAAAACAATCCTCGCAGCTACTGTTGTTTGCCTTCATTGTTTACCCTTCAGGAATGCAGCCAGTTTTTAACTAACCCATCATGCCTTTTGATTCTACATGTAATCAAGCCAGCTACAATTGCTCAGCTTACCTGAGTTGATTAGCCCCTACAATCTAGCATTTAAATATCCTTGTGCATAGACATAAGTATCTCAAAATGAAGTCTCTGTATAGACTGAAGTAAACAGATCTAATCATACACAGGATCTGTCAGGATCATAGATGATGATACACTGGGAATTACAGATGGTGATACAATGAGAACACAGTGGGAATGAGAGATGATGATGAATGGTTGCTGAAAAGTAACAATTCTCAAACACAAGAACTAAATTGGAGCAAAAGACCGTTTAGCCCTTGCAGTCTGTTTCACCATGACTTCTCATAAATCTGTGTTAACTCTGCTTAATCATATTACAATTTTCTAAGTGCCCTGTTATCATTTTTTCTACTCATAGATTCTAGCATTTCTCTATTCCCAATGAAAGGCCAACTGATATTTATTTCCACCTATTCTCTTCCGTCCTCCTTTAGATAGCAGGTTATATTCTTCTTTTTAATCTTCGGGAACTATTCTAGACTGTGAGGAATTATGGAATATCTAATCAACACATTTAGCTATCTCTGAAGATGCCTCTTTTAAATCTCTAACTGAGGGAGAATTTAACATGGCCAATGCACCAAACCAGCGTGTCTTTCAGAGGAAACCGGAGCACCTGGAGAAAACCCACACAGATATGGGAAGAACATGCAGACTCTACACAGACAGTGACCCAAGATGGAAATCGAACCCTGACGCTGTGAGGCAGCAGTGCTAAAGGTGGCTTTCTTTGATTTGAAAATGTTTGCCACTATACTTGTTAAATACATGTCTCTTAATTCTCCTCTCAGTTGCACTTGTTTTCACTCCTAGTCAAAAAGAGCCAGATTTTTGTTAGTTCCATCAATCTGAAAGAGAGGCCAGGTCTATTATGCCATAACCTGGTATTTTGGTTGTAAATAATACCTCAGCTGTTCATAAAAATACCCCTACTCCTTCATTTAGCAAACCTATAATTTGGATACTCCTGGATCAAAGTGAAGTGGAACTGTGCTACAGACAAATCACCTCCAGACAACAATATTATATGTCTGGGAATTGGTTGAAGTCTAAATTGTTTCAGTTTTGTTATAAAAAATATCCAGACATCTTCAGAATCAAAATACTTATGTTAATTACAATAAATGATGCCAAGCTTGTTTCCTTTCTCTTCAGCTTTATTTTTTTTATTTCATTTTTATGTTGCGTGGCAGAAGGCAACTTTTAAGGTAACCACATTTTCATACTAATCACTGTTCTCAGACAAATTGTGAGTTATTTACAGAGATATCAATTCAGGTACTCAAAAGATGAGTCAAAAAGGGACTTTTGACAATTATTAAAAGCAGAGAAAGTTGGAGAGATTTCAGGAGGGAATTCTAGAACTTATCATAGAATCCTTAATGTGCAGAAGGCCATTCGGCTCATCAAATCTATACCAACCATCCAGTAGAGCATCTTACCCAGACCCTGTCCCATTAACCTCACATATTTACCTCACCAAACCTCCTTACCTAGGAAACTAAGGGACAATTTAGCATGGTCAATCCATCTAACCTGCATATCTTGGACTGTGGGAGGAAACCAGAGTACCGGAGAAAATTCACACAGACATGGGGAGAAAGTGTTAACTCCATAAAGACAATGACCCAAGGCCGGAATCGAACCTGGGCCTCTAGCACCATGAGACAGCAGTTTTAACCACTGTGTCACCACACTACACCATAGGGCTAAGCAGCTATCAATGGCCATTAAATGAGCCAGAATAATGCAACAAACTAACAAAGCAGATAATTTAACACATATCTGCATTTAATTGCAAATTCAATGCAACATTCACAATTACATACAGTGACAGGTTCAAATCCTCCATTATGTATGGCTGGTTCGTCTTTTGAGTTGGCACTAATTTATTTAATTATTATAGATCACTGCCTGAGCAAAATACAACTCATACTGGAGCAAAATACAAAGTTTTGACACCAATTTTTAAGGCAAAAATTTTTGTCTTACGAACATACCATTCGTAGAGTACGTAGGGGAGAAGGAAAGGAGAGGGTGCAGCAAAAAAGGTGCTGAATTAACCTAGTCAAACAAAAGCTGGATCGAATCCAAGAGTTGGATCAAATAGTGTTCAAGATTGTTAACAAAGATACTTCAACAGCACTGGTTTCACCTCCTATGAATCAGTTGGTTTGTGTTCTCAGACTTTTGTATCCTTTTCCTGACAGAAGATAGAAGAGAGTATGTCCGGGGTGCATGGGGTCCTTAATTATGCTGGCTGTTTTTCTGAGGCAGTAGGAAGTGTAGACCAAGTCAGTGCATGCGAGGCTGGTTTGCATGGTGGACTGGGCTACCTTCATAAAAATTAAATAAAATTTGTTAGGCGTGGCCTCCCTCTGACAAAGTCATGTTGATGTGAGATCTGTTTACACTGATATTCAATCTAAAGTGGGAATATCTAATGTACATTCAGAACGTGGAGTAGTTACACGTTTATTTTATCTCCACAGTGGATCTCAGGTAAGATATTCCACTGTCTATATTTGCATTTTGTTACATAATATTTGGTTTCAGTTTCATGTAATTCTCGATTGTGGAGTTTTAAAACCCTCAACTTCATTTATGAAAAGCAAATAAAATCATCAGTCCCAAAGGTGGATAAAAAAAGGAACATGCAGCATTCTTTCTTGTCATTTTGAATCGTTCCTTTGCTTGAAGTTATTGTTTCAGGTGCAGGATCTCCCAGACGACAGTCCCTTAATTATTATCACCAAACATTTAATTGTTCCCTTACATTTTCTTTATATGCAGCGTATTCCTTCCAGTTTGTGTTTTTTTTTTAATCTGATGTATTCCAAGATTATGATCGTGGAATTTTTTTTTGTTTTATATATAAACCATCTGAAGTCAATTATAGTTTGAGAACAATGCTACGATGGCTGCTTGGAAATCCGTTATTTAGTCTGAAGCTTAATTGATACTGTCTATCTATCCAATGCATTCTTTTCTCTTTTGAGCCTGTTTCGATTTTTGGGAAATCTGCACTGTTGCTTAAGTAAGTATGAGGATTCCAGTTTTTATGACTTTACTCCAAAGATGCCACAAGTAATTATACAGTGCCCTTTGACTCGTAGGAGGTGAAGCTAGTGGTGCTGCAGGTATCTTTGTTAACAACCTTGTACACTTTTTCATCCAATTCTTAGATTTGATCCAGCTTTTGTTTGACTCGGCTAATTGAACACCATTTTTGTTGACTGAATGTAGAGTTGTAGAAACTCTACAATGCAGAAGAAGGCTATTCAGCCCATTGAGCCTGCACTGACAACAATCCCACCCAGGCCCCATGCCTGCAACCCCACTCATTTACCCCACTAATCTCTCTAACCTACGCATTCCAGGATGCAAAGGATCAATTTAGCACGGCCAATCCACTTAACCGACACATCTTTAGACAATGGAAGAAAACCAAAGCACCTGCAAGAAACCCAAGCTGACACGGAGGGAATGTGCAAACTCCATACCGTGACCCAAGCTAGGAATTGAATCCAGGCCCCTGGAGCTGTGCCACACTGCCAGTCATGTCTAATCTATATTCTTCTGTTTTCATTTCTTCCTTCTAATTACCTTTAACCTCAAGAATGTAGCTTTTTACAATTATCTTGGTCCCCGCCCACCCACCAACCACCCCACAGCATGCGTAACCTCATTTAGATAGACTGTATTGAGATTTCTCTTCACATCCTTGTGAGGGAAACTGTAAAGAAATCCAGCCATAATGGAGGGTTGTAGGATTAAAAGGGTTATTTTCAAAATTGAAGAATTTAGAAGTGTTCAATTCTGTAAAATGGTAAATACAGTTCACAATGTCTGACCACAAGACTTTACATGGAGAGAGAGAAGTGCATCCCAAACTTTACCGCACTGAGTGTGGGTAGTATGTGTATGTATGTATGTGTGAGGTTGTAGTGCTGATGATGAGTGGTATGAGGGAAGAGGGGAGGAGTAATGCTGAGAACTGTAGGGATGGAGGGGTGTGTGATGATAGTTTTGATACCATTTAAAGATTCTGTGCTCTGACCAAATTGATGCCCAATAACCGAGAGAGAATTCTGCTGTTCTCTCCATATTCTCAGAGTTTGCCTCCCTCCTGTGAGATTTGCACATCTCACCCTTCTATGCATCCAAGATTAGCAGGCAGATCTCCTGACTTTGGCAGGCACACGTATATGTGCCATTTGTTACACCCCTGAGCACAACAAAGGATTGTCCCTTCCTTCAATATATCTACATCCAATACCATGCCAACTCTATACTTACCCTTGCCAACAACTGAAGCTCTTTGAACATTTTGTAGCACTCGATCCAGGCGCAATATCATATCCGTTGATGTAGGCTATCAACAATGAGCAGGCCTCGTTTGTCTGATGTGGCAGCCTCCCATTACCATCCCGTGACCCAAGAATATCCCACCTGGTGCTTACTGCAAGAATCTGAAAAGCAGAACGCCCACCGGCTTTGCACTCCCACCTGGCATGCCCAGAGAGTGTGAGGCCATAATTGATTCCAATTTCAATAGAGGAAACTCTTCAAGGCTGCCCACTAACTCCTGGTGGCCTTCAGGGAACCACCTCTAGAAACCATAGAAACTCTACAATGCAGAAAGAGGCTAATCGGCCCATCGAGTGTGCACTGACAACAATGCCACCCAGACCATATCCCTGTATCTCTACATATTTACCTACTAATCCCTCTAACCTACATATTCTGGGACACAATTTAGCTTGGCCAATCCACCCAACCTGTAAATCTTTGGACTGTGGGAGGAAACTGGAGCACCTGGAGGAAACCCACATAGAACAAGGAGAATTTGCGAACTCCGCACAGACAGTGATCTGAGCCAGGAATCGAACCCAGGTTCCTGGAGCTGTAAGCAACAGTGCTAACCACTGTGCCTTAAACTAAACCCATCGCTAGGTCTCCTTTGGATCCAGTGCCAGCAAGCTCCTGCTGGTAGTGCTCTGTCAATGTCCATTTGAATTTCAGAAGGCATGCTCACCATCCAGTTAGGGACAGTGTGTGCAGGATTTTGAAGCTGGAGGACCAATATGAGACCTCAAGCATGGAAACAGCTGAAATTGTGTTTGGGTTCCGATCGCAGCAGAAAGCGGAAAACGTAACTCTTCCAGGCATGTCAATTATGTGCCTCCAACGTGTGCAAAATGTGGGCCACGGAGTCCAGAAAGCCACATGGATACAATTTTTTTTAAAGTTTAGTTAGGGCATCATGATCGGCACAGGCTTGGAGGGCCAAAGGGCCTGTTCCTTTCCTTTGTTCTTTAATCTTTGATCTTCCTTAAGATCAGAAAGGGCTGCCCTTAAATTAAACTTAACAATGATCAAAAATAAATTTAGAATGTAAAATGACTCATTACAATTAAGAGAGCACCCCTATATGTAAGAAATTAGCTATGCAATCCAAATATTCAGAGCACACATTAGATAATCAGATTCACTTAGTTATCACAGGCATCTCTCACTCAATCGGGGATTCGGGTAATGTTTAATATTTGATGGATAGCCCACTTAAAGTATTTTTTATTGTAACATTAAAATTTAAAACTGGAATCTCTGTTAGAAATAATATTGCACTTTCTCTCTTTCGGTTAGAATCTAATTAACGTTGCAATTGATGGTTTCCACCTGACTTTGTATTTCGTGTTCAGTTCTTCAATAAACTTACATGAGTTTCAGAATTTCTACTGCCTCACAACTTTGCTCTTGTGCCTTTTTAACTTTCAATTTGTTATCATTATGGTTGCGGGTACTGGGGACCAAAGGGCATCCAGATGTCACCGCAGTCCAGAAATCTGACCTCCGCCATGTCACGAGGAAGTTTGAAGCATTGTCCCATGGGAGTGACGTTGGTTCCTCAGAAATGGAACCTGCAGTTCTTCCCCAGGATGACCCCATCACTGCTACACTGTAACGTGGCTGGTCAGTGTTAAGTTCACTGGGCAGTATCCCCAAGAACTGACTCCACAGACAGACATTGGGGAACACTGTTATTTATTCCAGGTCATACACACTCCACTCTCCAAACTACCGCTCCCCTCCCAGACTGGTCCCTGGACAACTCATCTCACATCCAGGGTCATGTGGCCTGTTCCCTTAAAGGGGCTACACCCCTTCCCAAAATACATAATGGTGGAAAACTCCAAATCCAGGCAGACCTTGGAGATTCAATACAAAGGCAGAGGGGCTATACATAGAACTCATGGAATCCTATAGTGCAGAAGGAGACCATCCGACCCATCGAATCTGCACTGACCAAAATCTCAGGCTCTATTTACATAATCCCTTTAATTTAGCTGGTTCCCCTGAGAGTAAGGGGCAATTTAGAATGGCCAATCCAACTAACCAACATGTCTTTGGAAACCCGAGCACCCAGAGGAAACACATGCACAGGAGAACATGCAAACTCCACACAGACGTTTGCCCAAGCCAGAAATCACCTGGGTCCCGGGTGCTGTGAGGCAGCAGTGCTGACTACTGTGCAACCTTGCCACCCTATATGTGTAGATCTGCATCGTTGGGTGGAGGATGGACCAACATACAGACGCAGAGATTGGAAAATGGTGTGAAGACCCGAGACAGGTGATCGGGAGCAGATCAAGTGTCACATACAAGGAGAGTGAAATGAGCAAAAGTGCTGCAATTGCTTTATGAAAACGCGACACTTCATCATGTGTTTTTGATTAAGTTGAACCCAGCACTGAAAATAGTTCTGTGAGATAAGAAAATAATTGAAAGAAAAGCTTAGCTTTTTTTCTGTTAGAAATCAATGTTTACCTGAAAAAACTAATGAGAAGCAGAAGGCTGGAACTCATGGGACCTCCAATAGCTGCACTCCTATATCTGAATGAAAATATTCAACCAAGTTACGTTACAAACAGCAGTCTGTTGTACTTTTTAAAGTTTTGAAGTTTATTCACTAGTGTCACAGGTAGGCTTACATTAACATTGCAATGAGTTACTGTATTTTGGGAAGGGGAGTTGCTCCTTTGAGAGAACTGGATGTGAGATGAGCTGTCCAGGGACCAGTCTGGAAGGGGAGCGGTAGTTTGGAGAGTGGAGTGTGTATGACCTGGAATAAATACCAGTGTTCCCCAATGTCTGTCTGTGGAGTCAGTTCTTGAGGATACTGCCCAGTGAACTTAACACCGACTAGCCACATTACAGTGTAGCAGTGATGGGGTCATCCTGGGGAAGAACAGCAGGTTCCATTTCCGAGGAACCAATGTCACTCCCATAGGACAATGTTTCAAGCTTCCTTGTGACATGGCGGAGGTCAGATTTCTGGACTGCGGTGACATCTGGATGCCCTTTGGTCCCTGGTACCCGCAACCTTACATGCAACAAGAAGTATATAATCATAGAATCATGAAAAGTAATATATAATCTCTACAGTGCCAAAGAGACCATTCAGCCCATCAAGTTTGCACTGACTGTTAACTAGACCCTATCCCTGTAATCTCAAATATTTATCCTACAGTTAGTTAATTGGATATAAAATTGACCTGATCACAGAAGACAGAGGGTGGTTGCAGAGGCTGTGACCAGTGGTGTGCCTCAGGGATTGGTACTACATCCATTATTATTTGTCATTTATATTCATGACTTGGATGAGAATTTAGGAGGCATGGTTAGTAAGTTTGCACATGACAACAAGATTGGTGGCATAATGGACAGTGAAGAAGGTTATCTAGGATTGCAATGGGATCTTGATCAATTGGGCCAGTGAGCTGATGAATGACAGATGGCGTTTAATTTAGATAAATGTGTGGTTATGCATTTTGGTAGATCAAACTAGAGCAAGATTTATTCAGTTAATGGTAGGATTTTGGGGAGAGTTACAGAACAAAGAGATCTATAGAACAGGTTCATAGCTCCGTAAAAGTTGAGTCACAGATGGACAGGATGGTGAAGAAGGCATTTGGCATGCTTGGTTTCAGAACATTAAATCAGGAGTTGGGATGTTTTTTGAAGTTGCACAAGATATTGGTAAGGCCACACGTGGAATACTGTGTGCAGTTCTGGTCACCCTATTATAAAAACAACATTATTAAATTAGAGAGAGCACAGAAAATGTTTACTGGGATGCTACAGGAACTTGATGGCTTGAGTTATAAGGAGAGGCTGGATAGACTGGGACCTTTTTCCACTGGAGTTTAGGAGATTTAGGGGTATTCTTATAATGATCTATTAAATAAAGAGGGTCATAGATGTGGTAGATAGTCAACATCTTTTCTCAAAGGTAGGGTAGTCTAAAACCAGAGACTATAGGTTTAAGGTAGAAGGGGAGAGATACAAACGGGTCCCAAGGGACAATGTTTCACAGAGAGGGTGGTGAGTGTCTGGACGAGCTGTGTAATGTACTAGTAAAGGCGGGTACAATTTTGTCTTTTAAAAAGCATTTAGACAGTAACACGGGTAACATTGATATAGAGGGATATGGGCCAAACATGGGCATTGAAACTAGCTTAATGGTTAAAAACTGGGTGGCATGAACAAGTTGGGCTGAAGGGCCTGTTCCTATGCTGGAAACCTCTATGACTCTGTGACTCTATCGTAGGACGTTAAGGGACAATTTAGCAAGGCCAACTTACCTGACCAAGTTAAGTTGACTGTCAGAGGAAACTGGAGATCTGCAGTAATTTGCTTTTTTACGGAAGACTTTGTTCTTTTAGACCACACTTAAAATATGCCCATGCTATAAAATCTGTTCAGCAACATTTTGCTGTAGAGGTTTTCCAATGTTCCTAACACAAAGGCACTCTTAGTGCAATGTATGATGGTAGTCAGCCATTTCCTAAGAATCATAGAATTATAGAATCATAATCCTACAGTGCAGAAGGAGGCCATTTGACCCATTGAGGCTGCACTGACAACAATCTCACCCAGGCCCTATCCCCGCATCCCTGCTAATCCCTCTGACACTATGGAACAATTTAGCATGACAAAGCAACCTAACCTAAATGGGTCTTGCGGACACTGGGAGAATGGGCAAGTGCCACACAGAAGGTTACCCGAGGCTGGAATTGGACCCGGGTCCCTGGCACTGTGAGGCAGCAGTGTTAACCATTCTGCCACCGTAAAACGAAATATTAATGTTTACTTTTGAGAAAAGCAAAAAGTGAGTCACTAGCTTTAGTTTCTTGCACAGGTAAATGTAAGTGCTAATATATTTATGACCTTCAATCTCACAGGAAAATGTCTGCTGATTTGGAATTCTCATTAGCAATGGTGAATTTGGCCTTGATGATATCATCGTTGTGGCTTGATTTCAGGAGCCGATTGAACAGAAAGGAATATATACCAGTGTATTGAAGAAGGACAATGAATGAATTATAGAAAAATAGATTGATAAAAGTCAAAAGTTTCATTCTACTGAAATGTGGAAGGAGCCTGTCAACACATTTGTGGTACATGTATCATTTTAAGGCACTTTGAGAAGATAGTTAGACCATAATACCAGAAGACTACAAGATGCTGGAGCAGAAGTAGTACATTCGGCCCATCGAATCTGCTCCACTATTCAATCAGACCAGGACTGATCTGATATGACAAATTTTAATTCCACTTTCCCATCTAATTCCTATAACCCTTGATTCCCTTACGTATTAAAAATCTATCTACTTCAGCCTTGAACATACCAAATGGCTCAGCCTCTACATTGGGCAGCACAGTGGTGCAGTAATTATGATTGCGTCCTTACAGCACCAGGGACCCAGGTTCAATTTTGGCTTTCATGACTATCTTTGTGGAGTTTTCACATTCTCCTGGTTTCCTCTCACACTCCAAAGATGTATAGATTGGGTTGATTGACCATGCTAAGTGTCAGGGAGACTAACAGGGTAAATACGTACTATTATGAAAACAAAACCTGGGTGGGATTGTTGTCAGTGCAGGCTTAATAGGCTGAATAGTCTTCTTCTGCCCTGTTGAGATTCCATGATTCTATGATCCCTTTGTGGCAAATAATTCCACAGATTCGCTACCATCTCAGAAAAGAAATTCCTCCTTATCTCAGTTTTAAACCGGTGACCCCTTATTGTGAGATAATGCCCCCTGGTCCTAGGCTCTCCCACATGGGGATACAACTTCTCAGCATCTACCTTGTCAAGTTCCCTGAGAATTCTCAATGAAGTTGCCTCTCATTTTTCTAAACTTCCTCTAATAATTATTTCCCAGGTTGTAATCAAAAGTGATTACTTCACTCTGTCTGAGGAACTGCAATTTCAAATTCTTTTCACCAGAGATTTGTACCCGTCCTCATTCCAACCCCCAGTATGCTTGCCTCCCCCACCCACCCCAATAGCCAAACCTTCCTCTGTCATCATGAGTAGTGCCAAGCGAGATCTGATAACATATGTGCATATTTAAACACTCAGGAAGATTTTATCACTTCGCACTTTAAACGTGCAAAGCCCACATACCAGAAGCATGAAATCTGTCTCAATAGCAAAAGAAAGCTCTCATCATCGTGCAATATGGTGCAGTGACTCCAGGTGGCAGTATCAGAGTCATTCTTCTGTAAGTATTGAAAGTGCCTTTAAATCGACGATAAGCATACAGAGAAAATGCTGGAAAATCTCAGTAGGTCTGGCAGTATCTGTAAGGAGAGAAAAGAACTCACATTTCGAATGCAGACGACCCTTTGTCAAATATTCCCATGTGTCGATGGGGATATTGCATTTATTGAGAATAAGAACTGCCATCTTATAATTCTGGCTCTGTTAGAGCTTGTGAGTAATTTCCGAACCTGTAAGAGGAAAATACAACCTATGGTGCTTATCACCCTGTTGCTCTGTGCCTGAAATTTAATTCAAAATTTATTTTTCACCTTGATTGTTGTCACTAACCCTTTTCTCTGGAGTCTACAGGCAACAAACCTCTCTTCCAGCCATAGTTACTGTCATTGTCTTTATCATCATTTTTCAATCCCAAGTATTTTATACATTCATTCCCCTTAAAAAAAAATTCAATATATCCAGAATCAGTGTTGTAAATCTTATTATTTGCGCAGGAGTTAGCAAGCCTTCAATATTCTCTGACCAGGCTCCTATCTCATCTCCAGGAGATCTTTCAGATTCAGAGTTCAATATTCGAGAATGATGGGTCTGTGAGCGTGGCTTCTTTCTCCAAATTATTTCGATGTAAAGATTGCAGTGTTGGACTGGGGTGGGCACAGTAAGAAATATCACAACACCAGGTTAAAGTCCAACAGGGTTTATTTGGAATCACAAAATTATTCAGAATCTAAAGTTTGCCTATTAGTGTCAAAAGTAGGTATACACTACAATTAAATTATTGTGAAAATCCTTAATCACTACACTCCACTGCCAGTTTGGATACACTGAGGGAGAATTTATTATGGCCAATTCACCTAATCAGTACGTCTTTCAGCCTGTGGGAGGAAACCAGAATACCCAAAGGAAACCCGCACAGACACAGGGAGAATGCACAGACTCTGCACAGACCATGACCCAAGCTGTGAATCAAACTCGGGTCCCTGGCATAATGAAGCAGCTATGCCTACCATTGCTAACGTGCCAATCTAAACATAAATAGCAGAGAATGGTTTGATGCAGATGTGGAGAGAACATGCAGATTCCACACAGACTGTGACTCAACCTGTGAAGTGAACCCAGATCTCTGGTGCTGTGAGGGATCAGTACTAACACTGTAGAATTGTGCCACCCTATGTATTAATTGTGCAGAGTAAAAGGATGCATAGTGCATAACATCAGAAGCATACATGGTGCTGATATAATCATTATGTGACTTCATGTAACTGAGGAGTAAGAGGGACCTGGATGGGGGAGAAATTCTGACTTCATGTAGCAGTCTAAATGTGTAAATAATTACTGCAAATAGAAAGTAATGGCTTTGAAAAGCTGCAGACTCAAGTAGCATAGGGAGTAATGAGGAGTAGATACAGGCATTGTGGAGGAGAAATGGTAGTAAGAAGGGCAGGCAGTGGGAAAGAGGACAGGATCAATAGCAATAGATCAGAAATTAAGCATGGGGTTATGAGAATAAAAGTCCCACAAAAAAGACTGAACTTCACCTCGTTTCTCTCCCCTATGCCATTTCCTTCATGTCCCTTAATGCTGCGATCCTTCTTTATTTCTCAGCCTGTCATCCTGAAACTTGGCCAAATTCTGGCCCCCACCTGAAAAACATGCCTTGGGAGAATGAGGAATCCCTGTCTAGACTTTGGCCACACAGCACAGCATGGGGGCACAGCGGTTAGCACTGCTTCCTTGTAGCACTAGGGACCCAGGTTTGATTCCCAGCTTGGGCCACTGTCTGTATGGAGTCCGCATGGTCTCCCCGAGTCTGCGTGAGTTTCCTCCGGGTGCTCTCGTGAACCATAGAATGGGATCATAGAGTCCTTACAGTGCAGAAGGAGGCCATTTGGCTCATCAAGTCTACACTGACCACAATCCCACCCAGGCCCTATTCCTAACCGTACATATTTACCCCGCTAATCCTCCTGACACCAGGGTTAATTTAGCATGTCCAATCAACCCTAATCCACACCTTTGAATTGTGGAAGGAAACTGGAGCACCTGAAAGAAATCCACACAGACACAGACAGAGTGTGCAAACTCCACACAGATGGTGACCTGAAGCCGGAACCGAACCTGGGTCCTTTTGCTGTGAGACAGCAGTAGTAGTCACTGTGCTATTGTGCTGTACCAAAGGTAAAAAATTGTTTTGTTTTATTTAAAGTCTTACTGATGACTGTTTTCCTCCCTCAGAGAATTAAATGAATTATAGGAAGTGTTCACGATAATATAAGTTATACACAGCCCAATGGCTTATTCCTATTCCATATTTCCTGATGCAAGGGAAATTTCCATCATTAAGATCTTCACCAGAAGAAATCCTGACAACAAATATTAGTTAAGTTGATGCCAAACTCAATCTTGCATGCCCTTGTTTCGCAATTCCTGCCTGATCAGACCATTGCTATTTTAGTCAAACTCTTGGCAACTAAACAAGTCAAGACTGGTCAAAAGTAGGGATCTTCAGCAAGCTCTGACCCATGGGGACAAGTCTCTATGAATATCAGAGACCGGAATCCATGCTCTGCAGAAATGCCTACAACATTTTCTGATAGCGAGGTTTGTGAACCGTTTTACAGAAAGATTTAAAATTCTCAACATCACATACGCATTTTTGATTTGATTTGACTTAATTTATTATTGTTACATGTATTAATACGTAGTGAAAGTATTGTTTCTTGGTGCTATACAAAGAAAGCATACCATTCACAGAGAAGGAAAGTAGAGAGTGCAGCATGTAGTTTTACAGTCATAGCTAGAGTGTAGGGAAAGATCTACCTTAATGTGAGGTAGGTCCATTCAAAAGTCTGATGGCAACAAGGAAAATGCTGTTTTTGAGTTGGTTGGTATGTGCCTCAGACCTCTGTATTTTTTTCCCAGTGGAAGAAAGGAGAAGGGAGTACGTCTGCAATGCGTGGGGTCCTTAATTATGCTGGCTGCTTTTCCAGAATGGTGGGAAGTGTAGTCGGAGTCAATGGATGGGAGGTTGGTTTGATTGACGTTTTGTGTTGTTGCAAACTGCAGAAGATTAACTGTTGCTATGCAACATGTATTAAAAATATCACATGAATAAAAATTTTAAAATATCACACAAATAAAACTCCAAAACAGTACAGTCCATTGTCGTAGATATCGACCGTACCAGGGAAAAAGTGAAAATTCCAAAAATATAAGCATGTTAGAAAAATTAGTGTAAATGTGCCAAGTCACAAAACCTAGTGATGACATTTAACCTAAATCACTGCTTTAAGCCACAGAATATATAAGATGTATCACAGATCAAAATTATAAGAGGAACTTTAACTCATCAAATGTCTAAGCAGATGGAACGCTATCTGTTACTTAGCATTAGAAAAGCACACATTCCACTATTTCCAGTTTATAATTACACTTTTGGATAGTCTACTAAGACACCCACCCAAATTAGAAAGGGTCCTAATTCATGATGCTTCTGACAACAGACTTACAGTAGGGGAGGTCCAAATAATGCCATGGATGCTGTGCCTACTGCCCAACCACCTGTCACTTCCTCTCTTGCAATATTACCAGCATTAGATTGGACTTCAGAAGACCAGCCCACCCAGGGGTGAACTGGGCCCTTAAGTGACTAATTAGTGTCTTCTTAAGGCACTCAACCCGCCATCACTAGGATTTAACCAGTGGTAAAGAAGTTCCACTTTAAATGTCCGATAACTCTCACTGCATGGGCCTATGGCACCCACTAGGTCCGAGGAAGGCTCCCTTCCAAGTAGTCCTCCCTTCATGATTCCCCTCACCCCATGGCCTGTCTTTTCCAGCCCCAAACTGTGACCTTCCAGTTTGACCCCAACAATAGCCTACTCAATACCTCCAATTGCCTTTTAATCCAGCTCTGTCTCCTTTACATGGGATCTGGTGTAATCCCAGAAGAGGTCACTGCTCCAGGAAATGCTGCTGGACCAGAGATCTGTCAGCAGCTCTCAGAAGCAGGACTTCCTGCCCCGACGGAGGTAGGAATCCCACTATAAGCCAATTAATGCCCATCGGGAAAGTCGCCAGAGTGACACTTTCACCAAGGGATCAGAGACATCAACTATCTTTTAAATCCAGTCCATATATGTTAATGAAAGGCTAGAGCCTACCCTCTATTAACCTGACCAATATTTATCTTTAACCAACCAGTTAGGCCACGTATTTAATTGCTGTTTGTTGGATCTTGCTTTGTACAAATTGGCTGCTACACTCCACATGCACTATTTTAATTGTTGGCAGACTTAACTGGAACTGCACCCACCATGTCACTACCTTTGATTTGATTTGATTTATTATTGTCACATGTATTAGCATACAGTAAAATGTATTGTTTCTTGTGCGCTATACAGTCAAAGCATGCCATTCATAAAGAATGTACTTGATTATCTGTAAAGATGCGTATTCCAACCATTCTTCACATTCTAATCTGTAACTATCTTGCAATTATGGTTTTGCCTATATATGCCATGCTTGTGAATTAACCTCCACTCACCTGATGAAGGAGACATGCTCTGAAAGCTCCAAATAAACCTGTTGGACTTTAACCTGGTGTTGTGAGACTCCTCACTGCACCTAGAGAAGGAAGGGGGGGGGTGCATAATGTAGTCTAATTTATCACAGCCAGATATAAAAGCATAGAACAAGAGTAAAAGATAAAATTAGAGGGCATGCTGAGAGCAGCTCATAAGAAGTCACCACACTCAGCACCACCTTTACCCCTGAGGTAACATATGGACAGCAGATGGCAAGCCATTCTTGGATTTTCCATTTGTGGGGGAGTCTGTGAGTAAAGGGCACAATTTAAGGATAAGATGTTTCCTTTTTAAGACAGAGATGAGGAGATTTTTTTTTTCTCCCAATACTACATGAAATCCTCTTCCCAGAAAACAGTGGAGACTGGGTCATTGAATTTACTCAAGTTAGAGTTAAACAGATTTTTGATAGTTAAAGGATGCGAGGGTTATGAGGAGCCAGGCAGGAAAATGATGTTAAGACCACAACCAGATCACCCATGATTCCACTGAATGACGGAACAGGCTCAGGGCCGCATGGCCTACTCCTGTTTATAAACCCTAAGTTCAAGTGGACCAATGAGCAATAGTGTTGTAATAGTACAAGGATCATTACGACTAATTCAATATTTCCCTGAAAGAACTTGCAGCTCTTCCAGGACTAGATGCTGGATAGCTAGGCAATGAGTTGTCGAGAGTGATACTGGTGGGGTAGAACCAAAAATTGACAGCCTGCATGCAGAACCAGATGCCATGGATGCAATCTTCCCGACTGTTGACGTCACTCTACTGCTGCAGCGAGGCTGGAGAAGTTGGTGCCCAGACCAATCTCCGTTCACTGCAGCGGGATGGGAAAATCCCGCCGGCATGAACAGTGGTAACATTCTGACTCATGTCTTTGGATGATGCTACCAAGTGGCAGCAGGCAGAAGAGAAACTCAGCCCTGCCCAAAATAGGTATCTGTAAGACATTAGAGGGAAATAGTGTGATGAGGGCATGGGGGGGATGGTGTGATAGTGAGGGAGAGAAAGGGGCACAGCTAGGGAGATGTCAAGTGGCGTTGCAATCAAGATAAGCTTTTATTTGGAGGTGGTCTTGCAATGAAGAGATGGAAAATGACAGAATCAAGTGTCATTTTCAGCTGGGCAACTGGGTGAAAGGATTAAGAGGAGAGTAGTGCAGTTCATCCTTTCAAAAACAGCAGTGAGCTCAAGGAAGATGAGGATTAATGCATTGTTGAGATCACAGGGTTTCTCACTTCTGATGTTGTGTAAGCTCATTAAAGTGCTGAATTGGAAAGCTTCAAGAATTGAAAAAAAGTAAAATGGATATGGATTTGAAAGGCCCCATGTCTCTGGCTCCCTGTTTTCCCCTCGCCTCCTCACCAAGTTATTTATTTTTCATAGTAAGTTCCCTGTAGTATTGTAATGTTGTTCATTGATGCATTTGAACATTGGGCTGAGAAGCAGGAATGGGCCATTCCACCATAGTTGAGGCTTTGGAGAGGGAAGGGGAAGCTGGACATGAAAGGTATTTTCCAGGAGTGGAAGGATTAAGTGAGCACATTTTGAGGAAGGGTCAGCGATAGTCCTGCTGGATGCAGATGGAAGGAGAATTCAGTGAGATTTGTGAAGTAGCAGTTGGCCTCGCCAGCCCCGTTCTCTGTGATAATGCAGTTTGATTTCAGGCCAGATCACGGAAGACAAACACGGCCATTGTGCAGCCGGCACAAAGAAGCCACTATGAGCTGCATTTGAGAAACCAGTGCTGGCGACATTTCATTCTAGTCAAAGGAGAACAGACCAGACAGGTGATCATTGTTGGTATGGCAACCAGTGAAAAGGGGAAACACACTTGTGATGTCCAAAGAGGACATTGTACGCTACCATGCTGAGCAGAACGGACAAAGTACGAATCCAAAGGCAGGCCTTGCAGGTACATGCACCAGAGAAGCTACAAATGCACTCTCCCAGAGAATTCCTTTATCACCTCATAACTGGGAACTTAGATATCGTGAAAAGTAGTGACCGCTCTACTAAGCATCATATTGGCTGGGGGTGAGAAAAAAAAATACTTGTCACATAAAATCATATCATATACTTCAAGTTTCAAAACATTTGTTGGAAAATCTGACAGTTAAATTGCTTTCGAAAATGTAGCGCGATTACCAGGAGTGAAATTTTTTCAATTCAAGAATTTACTAACTTGCCCAAATAGTTGGAGACATTCTTCCCTTGACACGCAAGACCAGCCACTATGGAGTTTATAGAGAAAAATTAGCCCCTTTAATTGCCTCAAGCCAAAATAAATTCAGAGAGACAGCAGAGCTGCTTGGGAATTAAATATTTCAGCAATCCTCAACTGAATCAATTGCGAATTGGTAAGAGCTTATGTAGGCCAGAACAACAATGATTAGAACAAAAATATGGCCTCACTGGGTTTTGCAATCACAACAGCACCGTGTGCCAGCACTGGTGACAAAAGAGCATTTATCCTGCTTAGAAAGGTTCTGGTAACCTTGGTTGCATTTCATAACACATCTGACGAAAGCTTTCTTGACTTGTACAAGTCTGGCTGAAGATCATACTGAAAGACACGTAGCAACTAGTGAAAAAAGTGATAAAAATGATGACTTTATGTTAATAAATTATTTCATAACTTAGAGTCCAGGACTAGCCGTCACTGACTGAAACCCATTTTTCAATTTTATTTTTTAAATTCACGCTTTGTTTCTGGCCAAAGGTATTTGTGTAATGAGTTATCAGACTGATGTCAGCCTCAAAGAAAATTAGCTGTATTATTTACAGTGGGGTGACACGGTGGCTGCTGCCTCACAGCACCTGGAACCTGGGCTCAATTCCGGCCTTATTCTCTTTGTGTCTGCATGGGTTTCCTCCGGATGCTCCAGTTTCCTCCCACAGTCCAAAAATGTATGGGCTAGGAGGATTAGCCATGCTAAATTACCCCTTAGTGTCAGGGGGAGTAGCAGGGTAAAGATGAGGCATTACAGGGATATGGTCTGGATGGGACTGTTGTTGGTACAGGCTTTCTGCATTGTATGGATTCTACGCAGAGATTCCATGGTTTATGAAGTTCCAAAAAGGTTACAACCTTATGACACAGCACAGTGGCACAGTGGATAACAGTGCTGCCTCACAGCGCCAGAGACCTGGGTTCAATTCCAGCCTTAGGTCACTGTCTGTGCGGATTTGCACATTTTTCCTGTGTTTGCGTGGATTTCCTCTGAGTGCTCTGGTTTCGTCCCAGAGTCCGAAAGATATGCTGATAGGTGCATTGGCCATGCTAAATTCTCCCAGAGTGTACCCAACAAGACACCGGAATACGGCAATCAAGCGGTTTCCACAGTAAATTCATTGCAGTGTTAATGTAAACCTACTTACAACACTAGTAAAAAAAAACTTAAACTTATTTAAACTTTGATATGTTCATGTTTGTGTATTTGATGGTGAAGGCATTGGCTGCTATGAATCTATTGTAGCTTTTGCAGTCAAAAGTGCTGCAATATTCACACACTTTGATTAAAAAAGGGACCATATTATGTTTTTTTCATGCATGAGGCCAAATGCAAATGCCTCAAGTAGCAATTATAGAAAACTGTAAATCTTCATTTGTTCATCTGTCTTGCAATTATTAAAGAATTGTAGTTGCTCTCCATGGGTTAACAGCTGCCCCTTAACCTCAGACAGTTGGAACCCTTGTCATGGCACTGAGTGACAAATAAAATGAAGCCTTAATTGCTCTCCGAGCAACAATCTGCAATTGAATGTCCAGGACAAGAACCTTGTTTGGCACAAGAGATGTCAAGTAGTCAGAAGATAAACCTCTTTTTGATGACATTGGTAAGTATGTTGAACAATGAGGTCTCTGTTCAGACTATAGAGACAAAGGAGTTTCAAAAGGACCGGGTGTGTAACCTCATAAATGAATTTTAAAAGCTTTCATCAAGAACTAGTCACAATGAACAACTGAATCTGCTCCTTCACGAGACTGAATAGGATATTACAATCCGGGTAAGGAAGTATTCTGGAAAGTAGCACTGATTAATTGTTTTTTGGGGCACAGATGCAGAAAAAAGGGCAAATAATTATTGTCTAAAGCAATGCTTTCTCATTTTCTAAAGCAATGTTTCCTAGTTTTCCAACCTTCTTTAGCTTTTCAAAAGAAAATCACAATTGAGAAATGGAAAAAAGTTTTACAGATAGCCCTTTCTGAGTAACACCCATTCTTCCTGGTGGGAACTCCAAATGAGTTCCTGACTGATAAGAATTGCATTTTCTCACTGATTATAAATATTAGTCCCATTGTAATTTTGACAGGTGCCCTTTGTAAGAAAATCAATTATCAGAGAGTAATTAAAGTCTAACTGATACGTACAAAAATGTTCATCTTGTCACAAGCATTCTCCAGATGTTCAACAACAAGATGACAACTTCAGCTGAAACATTTCCATGTCTGCTTTGTGTTGGGGAACCTTTGAACTTGGGTGACCGGTGATAGTATTTTTAAAATTATACTGAAACGGTGGCAAAAGCAATGTCTGATCTGGTCATTGTGTTTAAATATTAAAATAATTGGTATGGCAAATACAGAGAATTTATTTTGATAGTGGGAATCAAGAGAGGGGAGACGTAATCTTAAAATTAGAACAGGAATATTCTGGAGACAAATATGGAAGGATTCTTTTTAGAACTAAGGATAGTACAAATCAAAATTTTCACTCCCAAAAAGCTATGACAATTGAAACTTTCAGTCTGAGCCAAAATAGATATTAGTTAGGTGTGGTGTTAAGGCGTGGTGGTTAGCACTGCTGCTTCACAGCACCAGGGACCTGGGTTTGATTCGCAGCTTGGGTCATTGTCTTGTGTGGAGTCTGCACATTCTCCCTGTGTCTGCATGGGTTTCCCCAGGTGTCCGGTTTCCTCCCACAGACTGAAAGACTGTGCTGGTTCGGTGCATTGGCCATAATAAATTCTGCCTCAGTTTGGCAACTCAGGCATTTTCACAGAAACTTCATTGCAGTATTAACAATGTAAGTCTACTTGTGACACTAATAAACAAAATAAGGCAGGAACTGATCAACCATTGAGAGGCTGAAATGCCTACTCCCATTCATATACTATTCCTTATATAAATAAAGCTGTTAACAATGAAATTATATTCCATTTGTGAAAAGTGGTTGTTTATCTGTGATGCAGAGTTGCTGACATTGGACTGGGATAGGCACAGTAAATATTCTCACAACACCAGGTTAAAATCTAACAGGTTTATTTGGTGGCATGGCTTTTGGAGCGTTGCCTCTTTATCAGGTGAGTAAAGAGTTCAGTTCACAACCAGGGCAAAATAATCACAAACTCAGCTACAAGATTATGGTTGGAATGTGAGTCTTAACAGGTAATCAAATCTTTACAGGTGCAGACAAGGTAAGTAGACAGAGGATTAAGCACATGTTAAAGACATGTGTATTGTCTCCAACCAGGACAGTTAGTGAGATTTTGCAAACCTAGGCAAATCATGGGCTTTACAGATAGTATGACATGAACCCGAGATGCCAGTTGAGGCCATTCTCATGTGTGCGGAACTTGGCTATCTGTCCTGACTGAAGACAATGCTCTGAAAGCACATGCTACCAAATAAACCTGTTGGACTTTAACCTAGTGTTATGATATTACTTATTGGTTTACATACGATAGTCTACTACACCCATGATTTGTTCAATTCAACTTTAACTGGTTTATTTAAGCTCCTAGTAATTAACAACTAGGGTGTCAATGAGCTTAGTTGGTTCATGCGTTGTGGTGATTGTCACATTAAGAACAGCCTTGCTGAGTAAGGACTACATGGTCTGAACAACCAATTAATTCCTTAAGCAGGGAATCTCTCTAAGGGAGGTAGTTGCCCCTACTTAGGAATGGCGTACTATAGACTAGCTTGGAGTATGCAGCTAATGAAGCAAATGTCTAAATAGCATTCATTTGTTCAACTTAAGTTGCTTCGGAGTACATATTCAGCTTCTGGCTAAGATAAAGTGTTGTTGTATCAAACCCATGATAGAGTGCAATGCCTTTATCTTGTCTGTTGGAGTCTTGTTTATCTGTCTTATGAGGACCGTGAATTGGATTCATTTTGAATTTTGGAGCAAGCAAGAAGATGGATTGTGGTTTGCCCAGTTCACTCTGCACACCTGATGGAGGAGCAATGCCCCAAAATCTCGTGATTCCAATAAACCTTTAATTTGGTGTTGTGAGACTTCTTATTCTGTACATTGACTTTGTACCTTTACAAATGGAGTAAAGACATTTTCAAAAAGTTATATTCACATGTGTGATTCAGCATAAAACCAACTGCATGGGCTCATTCCCATTCCAACTGATTTTAGTGTCACAAGTAGGCTTATAGTAACATTGTAATTAAGTTACTGTGAAAATCCTCTAGTCGCCACATTCCAACATCTATTTGGATACACTGGGGGAGAATTTAGTGTGGCCAATGCACCTAACCAGCAGCTCTTTCAGACTGTGAGAGGAAACTGGAGCACCCGGAAGAAACCCACTCAGACACAGGGAGAACATGCAGGCTCCGCACAGTGACCCAAGTTGGGAATCCAATCCGGATCCCTGACGCTGTGAAGCAGCAGTCGTAAACTTAGGAGCTGCCTTTTCGCCCTGTCTTTGAGGGTAGAAGATAATGACAAACCACCACTGACAAAACCCAGCCTAGTAAACAGGTCAGCAAGGTGCACCAGCTGACAATGAGTTAAAGAATTGCCATTAGGCAGAGCACCCATGGAATGGAACTAACAAGTATCCAATATCTCTCTGTGAATCCATTGCTGAATTATGATTTTGCTTTAAGGCAAGAATTAAAATTGAATTCTTTCTTTAGTGATTGAAAATCATTTTCTGCACATGTGAATAATAAAATTTCATTCACACTGCCTTTGAAACAGTCCTATTCAAGGTTGGGACAAAGAAAAGTATACCAAACAACAAGTGAAAAAGGTGCTGGAGTGCACATAATGGAACATTCAAACTGAGTCTAGAAACCACATATAATTGAAGCTAAACCAAACGTCTCAAAGGTTTTATTGTCTATCGATTGATGCTTCTAACTATGTATGCACATTTAACCTGACCAATCTGCAAAAGAGAAGAAAGTTATAGTCAGAGCACTTTTGGGTCGAAATACTCCACCCGTGTTTACGTGGAAAACAGCAATTACAATAATCAACACTTCCTCAAATTAGTGGTCTTTTCTGAAACCTACCTGCCCGTCACTATGTCTTTACAAATGCTGAAGAGTGCCAAAGCAACTCATCCCAATTGCGGCACAACTAGATCTATAGGTAATTGACTATACCCATTTGCTTTAACTATAAGTACGTCCATAGAATCAAACAGCTCAGAAGAAAACCATGGGGGAGGTGGTAGCTAGTGATATTATCACTAGACTATTAATTCAGAAACTCAGGCAATGTTCTGCGGGCCCAGGTTTGAATCCCGCCACAGCAGGTGGTGGAATTTGAAATCAATTAGAAACAAAATCTGGAATTAAGAATCTACCGGTGACTATGAAAACATTGTTGATTGTCAGAAAAACCAATCTGGTTCACTAATGTCCTTTAAGAAGGAAATCTGCCATCCTCACCCAGTCTGGCCTACATGTGACTCCAGAGCCACAGCAATGTGGTTGACTCTCAACTGCCTTCTGAACAAGGGCAACTAGGAATGGGCAATAAATGCTGGCCAACCAGTGACGTCTGTGTCCCACGAATGAATGAAAAAAATTTGGCCCATCAAGCTTGTGCCAGCTCTTTGAAAAAACCTACTCAATTAGTCTCACTCCTGTTCTCTTTCTCCCTAGCCCTATAAATGTAATAATGTAAATGTAAAATGTAATAAAAATAATAAGATAGAGTAAATGGTGGTAAACTTTTTCCACCTTCAGAAATGGATAGGACGAGGGGTCATGGCCTTAGGGTGAGGGGGGCTATGTATAAGACGAATATTAGAGGGCAGTTTTTCACACAAAGGGTAGTGGGGGTGTGGAATGCACTGCCGAGTAAGGTGGTGGGAGCAGGCACGCTAGGGCTGTTTAAGGGTCTCTTGGACAGCCACATGAGCGTTATGCAGATAGAGGGATATAGTAGGACTGTTTAACTATGGCTTTTTTTTCCACAGGTAATTCGGTCCATACTTGACCAACAAGGAGCATGCATTCGGCAGGTGGTGCGAGGACAGCTCTTGGATGTTGATTCATGGGTTGCCTGGTGCTTCATGTCGTAAATGAGTGCTTTATCTGGACCATCTGAAGGGCACCATGACAGCTCAGTGACTATCGCTGTAGCTGTGCAGACACTTGGAATTGGGCCGGTGTCTGCGGGAGTTTGCGCGTTCTCCCCGTGGTTGCGTGGGTTTTCTCCGGGCACTCCGGTTTCCTCCCACATCCCAAAAAATTCGCTCTTAGGCTGATTGGGAAACAAATTGTCCCTACATTGAGACTCTTCCATATTAGGAATAACCTAAAATTAGAATAGGATAATGGAATTGTTACTATATAGTTGTGACGGCGGTGCGGGCTCGTTGGGCCAAAGGGCCTGTTTCCCTTGCTGTGTTGCTCTAAAAAAAATATTTATTTTAAGTATGCATTCAATTAGCTTTTCAAAATAGCTCCTAAATCTTCTCCAGGCACCCTTTCAAGCATTGCATTCCAGATCGTAACATCTCGCTGCATAAGAAGATTCCTCGTATCACCCTGCCTTTTTTTGACAATTATCTCAAATCTGTGTCCTTTGGTTACTGACCCTCCTACCAGTTGAAACAGAGTCTCCACATCGATTTTATTCAGACATTTTGGCATCACCATCAGATCTCCTTTTAACATTCCCAGCTCTGCAAAAGTTCCCAGCTCCTTCAGTCTTTCCACATAACTGAAGCCCCCTCATCCTGCTGCCATTTTTGTCACTCCTTGACACTTTCTCCAAAGCCTTGAATTTTCTATTTAAGCGGTGAACCCCGGAAGTGGATGCATTACTCTAGCTAAGTCCTAATAGTGATACTAATGGCAAAGCCAATGAGCACGGGGGCTGAATAACACGGATGGGACAGACCTCACTGGAGACAATGTTGGAATAGAGCTAGCATGTTCTACACTGACTCACCCCGCAGCTGTAACATGGGCTAATGAAGACTGAGTGACACCCCCACTGAGGAGGAGGTGCCACCCTCTGGAGCTGTGAGCTAATCCAATTGCCTAGCAGCTCCATCAGTCCAGAAGAACATAAGAACTAGGAGCAGAAATAGACCATCTGGCCCCTCGAGCCTTCTTCATCATTCAATAAGATCAAAAAGATCATGGCTGATCTTTTCGTGGTCTCAGATCCACTTACCCGACTGCTCACCATAATCCTTAATTCCTTTACTGTTCAAAAATATAGCTAGCGTTGCCTTAAAAACATTCGATGAGATAGTCTTAACTGTTTCACTGAGCAAGGAATTCCACAGAGTCACAATCATTTGTGTGAAGAAGTTTTATCTTAACTCAGTCCTAAATCTGCTTCTCCTTAGTTTGAGGACCCATAGTTCTAGTTTTACCTGCCAGTGGAAACGACTTTCCTGCATCTATCTTATCTATTCCCTTCATAATCTTATATGTTTCAGTAAGATCTCTCCCCATTCTTCTGAATTCTAATGAGTATAGCCCCAGTATACTCAGTCTCTTCTCGTAAGCCGATCCTCTCAATTCTGGAATCAACCTAGTGAATCTCCTCTGCACCCTGTCCAATGCCAGTATATCCATTCCCAAGTAAGGAAACCAAAATTGTACACAGTATTCCAGATGCGGCCTCACCAGCACCTTATACAGCTGCAACCTAACCTCACTGTTTTTAAACTCCACCCTTCTAGCAATAAAGGACAAAATTCCATTTGCCTTCTTAATTACCTGCACCCGCAAACCAACTCCTTGAGATTCCTGCACAAGGACATCCAGGTCCCTCTGCACAGCAACATGCTGCAATTTTTTACCATTTAAATAATAGCCCACTTTGCTGTTACTTCTACCAAAATGAATGACCTCACATTTACCAACATTGTATTCCAGTTATTACATCCCCCTTCTCATCCTCTAAAGGGCCAATGTGTACTTCAGCCACTCTTTTTCATTTTATGTACTTGTAGAAGCTTTTGCTGCCTGATTAGTTTACTCTCATAATCCATCTTACTTTTCTTTATAGCTTTCATCGTGGCTTTCTGCTGACCTTTAAAGATTTCCTAATCCTCTAAGTTTTGCCACTTTGTATGCATGTTTTTTCAATTTGATACCCTCCTTTATTTCCTTAGATATCCATGGCTGATTTTCTCTTTTTTCTACAGTTCTTCCTTATCACTCGTATATACTTTTGCTGAGCACTGTGATAGGTTGCTTTGAAAGTCCTCCACAGTTCTCAATTGTCCCACCATAAAGTTTTTGCTCCCAGTCTACCTTAGCCAACTCCACCTTCATCCCTTTGCAGTCTCCTTTGTTTAAACATGAGACTCTGATGTTGGATTTTACCTTCTCACGCTCCATCTGCATTTTAAATTCAACCATAAATTCAACCAATGCATCAGTGGTCACTGCTGTGACTATGGGAGAAGAAAGAATAAAGCCCATGGATTCCCAAAGGATGTCATTCTGAGGTCTGCAACCAACAGGGTTTGGGTAACTTAGGGAGAGAGACAGAGAGGGTCAGGGTGGATTTAAGGGAGGGAGCAGATTGGGAGGAAGGTGGGAGGGAATGTTTGGCGTAAGCAAGACTGCCTTACAATCAACAAAGGACAGCCCCCAAAGAGCTAATCCTTCCTTCCTTCCTGCCTTTTAAGCACTTCTGCTTCAACATTGAACTTCCGATGCTGAATGTTTTATGCCATCATTTCATCAGGATCAAATGAATTGAGAAACAGTCTAATTGACATGTTTGTTCATTCAATATGGTGGATTGTTGATTTCTGTGTTATTGGGGTGAACTAAGGAATAGCTGGGAAGGTGGAGGGATGGACATGTGCCTACTGGACATGTTCCACTGTGAAAAATATAGGGGAACAGCAGGGAATCGGGTCAGCCCACATCTATTGTGGGTAGTGGGTGCAGGGAGAGGGGAGGTTCTTGTACGTTTCTTTTAAATGTTGACAGCTTAATAAACCCACCTGCATTAGTGCTTACAGATCCTTAAATCTCTATTCTTAGACTGAATATCTATGGCATTCCAGGTGATGCGGTTGTACAGTAGTAGCACTCCTTTCTCACAATGCCAGGGAACTGGATTCAATTCCCGGTATGTGTCACTGCCTGTGTGGTACCTGCATATTCTCCCCATGTCTGTGTGGGTTTCCTCTGAGTGCTCTGGTTTCCTCCCACAGTCCAAAAGATATGCTGATTAGGTGCACTGACTAAGCACTGTGAAGTATCACTTTGAAAGACCTCTGTTGTTCCTCAATTGTCCCACCACAAAGTTTTTGCTTCCAGTTTACTTTAGCCAGCTCCTCCCTCATTCCTTTGAAGTCTCTTTTGTTTAAGCATGAGTCACTGGTTTTGGATTTTACCTTCTCACGCTCCATTTGTATTTTAAATTCAACTATAAATTCAACTAAAACATCAGTGACTGTGGAAGAAGAAGGAAAAAGGTCCAAGGATCCCCAGGGGATGTCATTCCAAGGTCTGCAGCCAGAGTGTAGTGACTAGGGGAATTTCACAGTAACTTCATTGCAGTGTTAGTGTAGGCCTTACTTATGACCAATAAATAAATTTTACATTATTTTATTCTGAGCAATTAATTGTGATTGTTTAAAATGGATATATGAATGATCAGAAAAAAATGCTCAAGTAAGATAACCTAGATTTCTGGGAAATGATCAGAGGTGATGCTGAAGTGTGCAAGTCTGCTAATCGTAAATGAACCGTATCCAGTTTCTTTCCTGAAACAAACTAAGGGCAGTGGGAATTCTTGTCACAGTAAGGGATGAGAACCACAACAAATATTCCATTTGTTTTGTCTCTTGTGCTGTTGTTAAGCAGTCTGGAGTTTTAAAAAGGTGTTGCGTCGATGCTATCCCCATAGACAGGGCAAATGATTGATGCAGTTTGATATCTTGTCACAGATGTCTACCTTTGTCAGACGTGGCCATGGTTTCAAGCTCAAGTCTTGTCAACATTTTCCAGAAATCACAACAGTGCTGCTTTCCTGAACAAGCATGATGAATAATAAATCACCTCTGCTAACCGTTGCAATTAAAACTGTCTCCACCTCAGACTGCAGCCACTTTTAATTATCTCCAGAGTGGTCCTGAGGTATCTTCATCAATGTCATCCTGTGGCAATATCTGAGTAACATTGTCACTTGCAGCAGTTGAAGGGAACCACATTTCGGATTCTCGCAAAAAAAATTCTGTGTCAAATTTGCATGACAGCTGGAGTAAATCACACTTGTTTTTCAGTGGAATTTTCAAAATGAACCTCCAGCACTCTGTGCACTGCAGAGTGCCTTAGCATCAATGTCACTAAAAGGCATTGGTTGGGGTCTATTGCCATTGGAGATGCTGGCAGCATAATGCTGAGTGGGCCATTGTGTATGAGCTGATCTGTCAGCGCCAAGTTTGGCCCATGTGCAGTGGCTGCGCACTGCCAGCCTCCCATTGCTGGCCAGCTTGAAACATAAGCAGAGGCCATGTCCTGGGCTTCCTGCTGGGCTCTGCAATCTTCAAGCATCTCCAGCCATTAGATTTCCAGTGCCAACGGCTCTACACTGATTTCTGGTGTGGAGCTGTATGTATCATGTAAATTAAGGCGTGCATTCTATTAATGGGCCTGGGATTGAAACCTCCAGGCCTTCTAGCCTCTTCACCCCTGCCAGGAGTGGTTCACCTCAGTAGGATTTATAACAGCTCCCCACCTGTGGGGGATTGGCAGCTGGGCCTCGCTGGAGGGAAAGGGGACCATCAAGCACCTCCAGGAGGTTAGGGTCGAGAGGAATGCTCCTGAGCATTGCCAGTTTGGTAGTGCAGTCTGCTCCCTGATGGTCTGCCCAAGGGGCAAAGTGGCAATGCTCGGGAGGCACTTTGGTACTGCCCACTGGACATTGGACAGTGGCAAGAGGTACGGTTTGATGAGTTTGGGGCGTAGAAGGGATGGGAGTACCATTATAACTCTGTGCTTTAGGCTTGGTTACAGAGAGAGGGAGGTCAGTGATTGGGGCTAGACATTTGTGTTTGGGGTGGTGGTGCGGGGGTGCAGGTGAGGGAGATTTGTGGAGGGGTGGGATTGGGGAATATCAGTAAATTGGAACTCCGGCAGAGGGGAAGGAGAGATTGAAGCAGGCTTGGGGGAGGTGGTGGGGGGAAATCAGTGCTGGCCAGTGGGGAGTATAGATGGACATTGGACTAGCCCAGGCATGTCTGAGGGACCAGTGATCGGGCTTTGGGGGGAATTCAGCGGCGTAGCATTGAGGGGTTTGCTGTGCTGGTCAACACAGTGGATTAGAAGAATCGTTCCCCACTTTCTGGGTCAAAAATAAAAAATGCTGGAAATTATCAGCAGGTCTGACAGCTTCAATGGAGAGAGAATAGAGCTGATGTTTCAAGTCTGGATAACCATGGGCTTGGCAGCAGAGAAAATCAGATGAGATTTATACTATGAGAGTGGGACTGGGGGCTATAATAGGACAAAGGAGATGTAAACAGTGATGATGGAGGCTGAGAAAGATGCTTAGATCAAAATGTGGTACAGATTGTTAAGGACTATCTGAGGAATGTGACAGTTGCCCTAAAAGTTAGAGGTATGGGGTGGTGTTTAGAAACATGATGGACAATAAGATTGGAGCAGTGGAAAGATAAAAATAAAAATTCAAAGTGATAAAAATGGATGAACGAGCTGAAAAGAAGAAATGAAATAACATAAATGGGTCATCCAGTCTCAAAATGTTGGGTCTATTCTTTCCCCACAGATGCTATCAGACCTGGTGAGGTTTTCCAGCATTTTGCGTTTTCGTTTCAGATTCCAGCATCCTCAGTATTCTGCCCTTGTCACTTTTTGGATCAATGCATTAGTAACCTCAGCTCATCATGAGTAGATGAGAATATAAATCATCTTTTGCATTCCCGTAATGCACATTCCAGAGTGGTCTGCTTAAAGGTGAATGACCCAATTAGATATGGAAACTCAGTAAACAGATCTATTGGAAGGTAAACACAAGGAAAGAGTGCCTGGATTTTCCTGCTTGGAGCCCAGCAATGTGCTTGAAGCCAAAATAACTAATAGAAAGTATGCGCATTCAACTGACGAAAGCACCATTTAAGAAAATATTTTAAAAAGAAAAGAACAGACGTTGCACTCTGTGTGATGCTGAGTTCATGAGAAGAATTTAGTGAGTGCACAGAAAGAGGTTACGCAGAAATCTTCTCTGGCACTGCAACAAACATTTGGCCAAATTGATTCATAACTTCTTTGCCTTCAATTTTTCAGTCTAACAAGCAAACATTCCAAGCCAGCAACTCACCATCAGAACCCTTTTTAATTTTTACTCTTTGGAGAAGTAGCTGTATGCACAATTTGAGTTGTCATTCATGCCAGTTACACAGCGATAAACAAGGTTGAGGTCTGTAAGAAAGCAACTTTTCAAAGCTCCATTTTGATGGAAAAGAACTTTCCCGGGAGATTTTCAGCTGGCATCCTTCCACACTTATATCTGTAACTCCTTAAAAGCTGGACAGATTGTTAGAATTGTGGGACTGCTGGCATAGTGGTCAGCACTGCTGCCTCACAGCGCCAGAGACAGCGGTTCGATTCCTGGCTTGAGTCAGTGGTCTGTGTGGAGTTGGTACGTTTTCACCATGTCTGCGTGGATTTCCTCTGGGTGCTCCAGTTTCCTTCCACAGCCTGAAAGACAGGCTGGTTAGGTGCAATGGCCATGCTAAATTCTCCCTTAGTGTACCTGAACATACCTCAGAGTATGGGAACTAGGGGAACTTCACAGTAACTTCATTGTAGAGTTAATGTAAGCCTACTTGTGACTAATAAATAAACTTTATAGAGCCTGACCATTAACTGTTCTTGTTTTTGATTTGATTATGTTGTAAAAATTACCGGACATTACAATGTGTGTTGATTTTAAGTGTTGTTTTGACAAAATGATCAGATTGGAACAAATCTACAGTCCTATTTCTAAAGACTTTGCTGCACTTTTCCTGAAATCTTAAACTTCGAAAATACTCCATTATTCTAACTGTTACCAAATATTCAGAGCCTCAACAGCGACAACTCGCTGTCACAGGAACATTATCAAACACAAGTTTTTCTTTATTTTAAAGTTTATTTATCAGTGTCACAAATATATTACCACTGCAATGAAGTTACTTTGAAAATCCCCGAGTCACTATACTCCAGCGCCTGTTCAAGTACGCTGAGGGAGAATTTAGCATGGCTGATGCACCTAACCAGCTTGTCTTTTGGACTGTGGGAGGAATCAAGAGCACACGGAAGAAACACATGCAGACATGGGGAGAGCATAGAACGTAGAACACTACAACACAAACAGGCCTTTCAGCCCACAAGTTGCAGTAATCATATCCATACCTACCAGGCCTATCTATAACTCTCAATACCATTAAATCCCATTAAATCCCATGTACTCATCAAAGATGCAGACTCTACATAGACGGTGACCCATCCAGGAATCGAACCCGAGTTCCTGGCACTTTGAGGCAGCAATGCTAACTATTGTGCAATCATGCTGCCCCTTGAGCTGAAACTCATAGGAAATTAGGACAGGTTGCTAAAAAAAAACTCAAAGTGGTAGGTCTTAAGGTGCATTTTACAGGAGAAGAAAAATAAATTCAGAGCAAATTCCAGTTCTTAAGACCTAAGGAGCTGAAAGCATTGCCCCTGGATGCGTGAGTGATTAAAATCAGGGTATGCAAGAGGCCAGAATTAAAGGAGCACATGAATCTCGAGGGGAATGCTGGGCTTGAGGAGGTTACAGAGATAGAGAGGGGGAGATAGTGAAGAGATTTGAAAAGGAGAGGAATTTTAAAAGTGAGGCATCAGTTGTCAGAAAACGGAAAGTGTTGGAAAATTTCAGCAGATCTGACAACATCTATGGAGGGAAACTAGAGCCAACATTTTAAGTCTCAATAGCTCTTCGAAGAGTCATCCAAACTCGAAACATTAGCTCTATTCTCTGTCCACAGATGCTGTCTGACCTATTGAGACTTTCCTGCAATTTCTGTTTCTGTTTCCTCTTCCATCATCTGCAGTATTTTACTCTGTCAGACTGGGAACCCAATGTAGGTTAACCAGCACACGGGTGATGGCTAAATGGGCTTAACCTTGAATATCTCGAGATATGTTATATCAAAATCAGCTAAGGTATTCTATTTTTGTTCCAGCTTTAGACGCCTGCTTTATTCTTTCCAAAATTTGAAAGAATGATAGAAGGAGCAAGGAAATGACTCTGCGTGTGAAATAGTGAGCAAGCAGTTTCCTGTACTGATTATAAATTAAATGCAAGCAGCACATTAGGAAGAACAAACAGCAGCACTCATCAAATATGGAACAAGCGTGTGGAGTACCGACAAATACTATGTATTGCAAAAGAGCATCATCATTGCGTTTCCCAGAAGTTCACTGCCTCCCTGATGGGAAGGTCCACAGTTCACAATCTGCTCTTCTTTGGTATTACTTGCACAATTTGACTAAGTTCCCCATCATTTTCCCAGGAGATTTGGATTGTTTACTCTACTGAAGCTGGATTGAAGTCCACTCCTGAGATCAACTGTGTGTTTTACTTATTATAAGCGCAGAAATCAACTGCTCAGTCCCGTCCTGCCTGTCCAACATCATGATCTAGAGATGCCGGCGTTGGACTGGGGTAAACACAGTAAGAAATCTCACCACACCAGGCTAAAGTCCAACCAGTTTATTTGATAGTAATCCCACAAGCTTTTGGAAATGCTGTTCCTTCATCAGGTGTGTGGAAGGTTTCGATTGGATCCTTCCACTCACCTGACAAAGGAACAGCATTTCCGAAAGCTTGTGGGATTACTATCAAATAAATTGGTTGGAATTTAACATGGTGTTGTGAGACTTCTTACTGTGTCCAACATCAACCAGTCTTGGGAATAGTGAATATGGTTGCAGTTTTTGTTTTGATTTATTATTTTCACTTGCATTGGGATACAGTGAAAAGTATTGCTTCTTGTGCACTATACAGACAAAGCGTACAGTTCATAGAGTACACGGGAAAAAGGAGAGGGTGCAGAATGCAGTGTTACAGTTACACATAAGGTATAGAGAAAGTTTTAAAGTTTTTTATTGGGGTCACAAGTAGGTTTACATTAACACTGCAGTGAAGTCACTTAGAAAATCCCCTCGTCGCCACAGTCTGGTGCCTGTTCGGGTACACTGAGGGAGAATTTAGCATGTCCAATGTACCTAACCAACAAGTCCTTCAGACTGTGGGAGGAAACCAGAGCAAACCCACGCAGACACAGAGAGAATGTGCAGATTCCACACAAATAGTGACCCAAGCTGGGAATCAAACTCAGGTACCCTGGTGCTGTGAGGCAGCAGTGCTAATCACTGTGCCACCATGCCATCCACAGTGACTTAAGATCAACTTAACATAAGGTAAAGCCATTCGAAAAGTTTGATGACAGCAGGAAAGAAGTTGTTTTTGAGTCAGTTGGTATGTGATCTCAGACTTTGGTATTTTTCCCCAACAGAAGAAGGTGAAAGAGAGCATGTTGTGGCAGCTCTGCTAGTGCACCAGTATTCCACGGATCTGAACTAACGATCCAGAGATATGATTTCACATCCCAGCACAGCACGTTCTGGGGAATATATTTTAATCAATTAAATTAATCTATTATTAAAAATGACAGTAATGGTGACCACAAAACTAATGGATTTTTGTGAAAGTTCATTTAGTTCACTAATGTCTGTAAGAATCATAGAATCCTACAGTGGAGAAGGAGGGCATTTAACCTATCAAGTCTATACTGACCACACTCTGACTCAGGCCCTATCTCCATAACCCTATGCATTTACCTAGCTAGTCCCCTGACACTAAGACGCAATTTAGCACGGCCAATCCACCAAACTCACACATAGAACATAGAACATAGAACATTACAGCGCAGAACAGGCCCTTCGGCCTTCGATGTTGCGCCGACCAATTATGAAAAAAAAGCAATGACCCTCCAAACTAAACCATTCCCTTCTCTTCCATAAACTTATCAACTAACCTCTTAAACGCCACCAAACTTGGCGCATCTACAACTGCCGCAGGCAGGGCATTCCACTCCCTAACCACCCTCTGGGTAAAGAACCTACCTCTGATATCCGTCCTATAACTATCACCCCTTAATTTAAAGCTGTGTCCCCTCGTGCTAGCTTTCTCCATCCTAGGAAAAAGGCTATCACTGTCCACCCTATCTAAACCTCTAATCATCTTATATGTTTCGATTAGGTCCCCTCTTAGCCGCCTCCTATCTAACGAAAACAACCTCAAATCCCTCAGCCTCTCTTCATAAGACCTGCCCTCCATACCAGGCAACATCCTGGTAAACCTCCTCTGTACCCTCTCCAATGCCTCCACATCTTTCTTATAATGTGGGGACCAGAACTGCACACAATACTCCAAGTGCGGCCGCACTAGAGTTTTGTACAGTTGCAACATGACGTTGCGGCTCCGAAATTCAATCCCCCTACCAATAAAAGCTAAGACTCCATATGCCTTCTTAACAACTTTATCCACTTGACTGCCTACTTTCAGGGATCTATGCACACATACACCAAGATCCTTCTGTTCCTCAACACTATTAAGAGCCCTACCATTAGCCCTATACTCTACACATTTATTGTTCCTGCCAAAGTGCATTACCTCACACTTTTCCACATTAAACTCCATTTGCCACCTCTCGGCCCAGCTCTGCAACTTGTCCAAGTCTCTCTGCAAACTATAACACCCCTCTTCACTATCTACCACTCCACCGACTTTAGTGTCATCTGCAAATTTACTAATCCATCCTTCAATACCCTCATCCAGATCATTTATAAAAATTACAAACAGCAGGGGCCCCAAAACAGACCCCTGAGGTACACCACTTGTAACCGAACTCCACGATGAATATCTCCCATCAACCACCACCCTCTGTCTTCTATCTGCTAGCCAATTCCTAATCCAATTAGCTAAATCACCCTCAATCCCATACATCTGCATTTTCTGCAGAAGCCTTCCATGGGCCACCTTATCGAACGCCTTACTAAAGTCCATATATACCACATCAACTGCCTTACCCCCATCCACCTCTTTGGTCACTTTTTCAAAAAACTCAATAAGGTTAGTAAGGCACGACCTACCCTTCACAAAACCATGCTGACTATCCCCAATCAATTCATTTCTCTCTAAATAACTATAAATCCAATCCCTAATAATTCTCTCCAATACTTTGCCCACATCTTTGGGAGGAAACTGGAGCACCTGGAGGAAACCCAAGCTGACACAGGGAGAACATGCAAACTCCACACAGACAAGGACCAAAAACAGGGAATTGACTCCAGGTCCATGGCATTGTGAGGCAGCAATGCTAACCACTGTGTCACTTTGGCACTCTAGAGTTTAAGGGAAGGGGAATGCTGTCCTTACCTGGTATGGCCTGGATGTGACTCCAGACCCATATCAATGGGTGGAATTTTCCATGCCCCAAGATCAGTAATCCTTACCCAAGCTCAACGGACCTTTGAGTTTTCTGTCTTGCCCACTACGATTCCCGCAGCAGGTGAGACGGGACAATATCAAAAAACAAAATGGAGGCAATATCCTCCACAACATCGTCCTTCAGTGACACTGCAATCAGTCATTGAAGCAACTCATCACACCTTTATGAAGGGCAGTTAGGGAGTGGGCTGTAAATGTTAGCTGGGCAGTAGCACCCACATCAGTGAAGGAAGAAACCAAGAAAGAATTCAGCGTGCGCCTAAGGAATGATAACTGTAGCTCGTTGATCATAGGAAGGCAGGAAATGGGCTGCCTCCTGTACTTAACCAGCCATCAGGTTAGGCAGGGGAGATGGGGGTAGGGGGGATTTGATAATCCAGAGAACGGAGGTGATGGGGAAATGTATTCTGCTCATTGAGGTCCACAAAAATGAAAAGACCTTTATGTCTTTTTGAAGAGTGACCTCTTTCAGGACCACTGAATATCCCATTCAAAGACTCACAAAGTCATAGAGGTTTACAACATGGAAACAGGCCCTTCAGCCCCTTGTCCATGCAGTCCTTTTTTTAACCCCTAAGCTAAACACAATTGGCCACATTTGGCCCATATCCCTCTATACCCATCTAAATGCTTTTAAAAATACAACATTGTACCCACTTCTACTACTAACTCTGGCAGCTTGCTCTCGCCACTCCCACCCTCTGTGTGAAAATATTGCCCCTCAGAACACTTTTGTATCTCTCCTGTCTCATCTTAAACCTATGCCATCTAGTGTTAGACTCCCCTACCTTTGAGAAAAGATATTGACTATCTAGCTGACCTGTGCCCTTCATTATTTTATAGACTTCTGAGATCACATCTCAGCCTCCTACGCTTCAGAGAAAAAAGTCCCAGTCTGTCCAGCCTCATAGTCCAAAACATCAGGCCCGGTAGCATCCTAGTAAATCTTTTCTGCACTCTTTCTAGTTTAATAATATCCTTTCTATAATAGGGTGACCAGAACTTCTCACAGTATTCCAAGTGTAGCCTTACCAATGTCTTGTACAACTTCAACAAGACGTCCCAACTCTTGTATTGAATGTTCTGACAGATGAAACCACACTCTGCCCACTGTTCATTTGCATTTCAAAATCACAGTGTGGTCCTTAGAGAACGACCCAAATTTATACATTTAAAAAACATTCTACTGCCCAAAACAGGTGGATATATTTTATAAAAGCAAAATACTGCAGGTGCTGGAAATCTGAAATAAAAGCAGAAAATATTTGATAATCTCAACAGGGCAAATTTTACCACCCCACCCGCCGTGGGAATTGGAGAGGGTAAGGGACATGGAAAGGTCCCTTGACTTGGATGGAATTTTCTGGTTTCGGGGTGAGCGAGGCTGGAAAGTCCAGCTGAACATGTCTGGCTGTGTCAGTGGAGAGAGAAATCAGAGTTAACGTTTTGAGTCTGTGTGACTCTTCTTCAGAGGGTACCTGTCTAGAGTTTCTAGTCACAAAACTGGCCAACTCTTAACTGCTATCCCACACGGTCTGTCAAAGCACTTAATTATATCCACAACATTTCAGGAAGGAAGCCCTACCACCAACTCTTGAGATGGGAGATTGCTTGCCTTTCATGGACACAGTCTCCTCGTGTCTGTGTGGGTTTCTTCCAGGTGCTCCCGTTTCCTCCCAAACTCGAAAGATATGCGGTTTACGGTGATTGGCCATGCTAAATTGCCCCTTAGTGTCAAGTGGACTAGCAAGGTAAATACATGGGACTATAGGAATAAGGCCTAGATGGGATTGTTGTTGGTGCAGACTTGACAGGCTGAATAGCCTTTTTCTGTAGGGACTCTTATGATCCTGTGAATTGAATAAAAATCTTGGATTAAAAGTCTAATGATGGCCATAAAACCCTTATTGATTGCCATAAAAAAACCCAAGTTGCTCACTAATATCCTTCAGAGAAGGAAATCTTACCTGGTCTGGTCTATTGTGACTCCAGACCTACAGCAATATGGTTGACTCTTAAATGGCCCCTCAAAGGTAATTAAGGATGGGCAAAAAATGCTGGCCCAGCCAGCGATGACCACATCCCATGATTTTTTTTTAAAAGTTAACTAGACAAATTTGACTTTTGGGATCTTTGCCTTGACCTGTGACCCTCTCATGTTTCACAGGCTTCAGATCAAACAATTGCTAATTGTGTTAAGTGGCAGAAATTGCAAATGCAGATAACGTAAAGGTCACTCGTAATTCCTGTGGATATCATGTGCTGATATTGCAGTATTTCTTAGTGCCTCTGTGAGTTGTGTGTTTATCTGTTTGCTTGATTATTGCTGTGGGTTCAGGGCTCACTTTGTTCATGCAGGTGCCGTCTCGCAACTGAGACATTAAACTGAGCTACTTGAAGAGATTCTCCTGATACCCAAACCCACATTGCTTCATTAGTTAAGAACAGATGAACTGATCAGGCATCCCATTTGTACTGCATATTATTCCAATCGCCCTGCTGTCAGAAGGGTATTATTAAACTGGAGAGAGTGCAAAGAAGATTTACAAAGATGTTACCAGGATTGGAAAGTTTGAATTGTAAAGAGAGTTTGGATAGGCTGGGATATTATTTCCTTAGAGTGCAGGATGAGGGGTGACCTTTATTATTTTGTTTATTAGTGTCACAAGTAGGCTCAAATTAACACTGCGATAAAATTACTGTGAAAATCCCTTAGTTACCACACTCTGGCACCTCTTCGGGTACACTGAGGGTAAGATTAGTATGGCCAATGTATCTAATCAGTTCATCTTTCAAACTATGGGAGGAAACTAAGCACCCGGAGGAAACCCACATAGACACAGGGAGAACATGCAGACTCCACACAGACAGTGACCCAAGCTGGGGATCAAATCCGGATCTCTGGCGCTCTGAAGCAGCAGTGCAAACCACTGTGCCACTACACTGTAGATTGTTTAGCCACAATGCACATTTTGTGTGACTAGCCACTCTGGTTTTGTCAAGACCGTCCTGGTTTTTTGAGAAATGTCCCAGTAATTTTCCCCAAATTGCTCAAATGTCCCAGTTTTCAAAGCTTTATAAAATCATGAGGGACATAGTTAAGATAATAGCCAAGATCCTTTCTCCAGAGTAGGGGAGTGCAAAACTAGAGAACATAGGTTTAGGGTGAGAGAGGAAAGACATAAAGGGACCTGAGGGGCAATCTTTTCACAGGGGATTAGTGCGTACATGGTATGAGCTGCCAGAGAAGGTGGTAGAGGTGGATATTATGACTTTTAAAAGACATTTGGACAGGTACATGGATAGGAAAGGGTTAGAGGGATCTGGGCCAATGAAAGCAAATGTGACCCGTTCAGTTTGGAAACGCAGTCAGTATCGAAGAGTTTGGCCGAAGGGTCTGTTTCCATACTGTATATCTCGATGACTCTATAACTCTATTTGCTGCTTTCAAGAGTTTGAAAAACATGGGGCGGCATTTTTCTGACCCCATGGAGAAGGGAGTGGGGTTGGGATGCCTGGAAAATAGAGAAGAGACATGTCAGGATGGCTCCCCGTTGGGTTTTCACTTTGGGGGTACAGTGAGCAGGGAACAAGTTTAGTTGCTCATTCCATCAAGTTGAACAGCCAATTTAGGCCATTAAGGCTTCACTTAGTGACCATTTTGCAATTTTTTATTCCATTAGTTCAGCCACCTGACTTTGTGCAAATGTTGCCAGCCCGGTCCAGGCGACAGGCTACAGGCCATTGGAGCTGGAAGATACAGGATCCATTGCTGGAGTCACTGGATAGAGGCTGAAATTGCATCCATCGGTACTCATCTGGAAAGGATTCACCTCCACTCCAAAGATCCTGATGGCTTTAGGCCTCTTTATTTAAAGGCACCAGGATGGTGGAATTCCCTCTCACACATCTGTAAGCTTCAACCACCCCCATCTCTCCCAGTGAGCTTGTTAATCTGACATTGTTACATCCTTGGATTAGGCCTCCAACCTTGGAAACCTGGGCATTGTCCTTAAGATGGTGAGCATGGGGGGAACATCCATTTGGGAAAAAGAAGTAAGAGCACTGGTGAGCTGGGCGGACTTCGTACCAGGAATGTACCCAATCTGGGGCATGACAGTGGTGCAGTGGTTAGCACTGCTACCTCACAGCGCCAGGGATCCAGGTTCTGATTCCCAGCTTGTGTCACTGTCTGTGCAGAATCTGCACATTCTCCCTGAGTCTGTATGGGTTTCCTCCGGGTGCTCTAGTTTCCTACCACAGTCTGAAAGACATGCTAGTTAGGTGCATTGGCCATGCTAAACTCTCCCTTAGTGTACTCAAACAGGTGTCAGAGTATGGTGTTAGGGGATTTTCACAGTAACTTCATTGCAGTGTTAATATAAGCCTAATAAATAAATATGTCATTAATAAATAAACTTTCAAATTCAGGGTCCTGACTCCCACCTGAAAATCCAGGCCACTGTGTTTTGCTTGATGGCCACAATCAACTGCACTTCATAGGATCCCTACAGTGTAGGTGGACGCCAATCAGCCCATCAAGCCTACACTGGCAACAGGCCCTATCCCCTTAACTCCACGTATTTACCCTAGCTAGTCCTCCTGACAGTAAGGGACAATTTAGCCAATCAACCTAAACCATACATTTTTGGACTGTGGGAGAAAATCAGAACACCAGGAGGAAACCCACGCAGACATTTTACCCGAGCTAAGTAAATGCTACTTCAAGTCAAAACATAGTTCATCTAATGAGAAAACAGGTTTGAAGGGTTGAATGGCCTACTTCCGTTGATGTGCTCCAACCTGAATTAGCTCTCAAATTATTTCAAAGTCATAACCATTTCAAGAATGTGCAGACTCCGCAGAGACAATGACCCAACATGGAAATCAAACCCAGGTCCTTGACGCAGTGCTAATCACTGTACCACCGTGCCAGCCACAAAAGCAATTCACATGTTGTAAAGTATTTTGAAAATCTAAGGACATGATAAGATGCATGTTGGACCCTTATTTCAAGAGCTAAGTGAGATTTCGAGCCAGCTGTCTAAATTTGATAACACTTAGTTAACTGTAGGCTGAACTTACAAATTGGAATTGCTGGGTATGATACTGTCAGCAAAATGTTCTCCAGCAGTTCTTGATGATTTTTGAGATTTGTTTTGACATGACGCTGACGATATAGGAGGGTGCCAGCGGTTGAAAGGAAAGGGAGAGGCTGAGTTGTTGGAGGGAAGTAGCAACAACTCTGAAGGGGAAGGAAACTTCAAATTGCTTGCCCCAGCGCAGATTTATTACTGATAGCAAGGAGCCGCCCATGTCCTGGTGTAGCTCCATATCTTGAAATGGTTATGACTTTGAAATAGCTTGAGAGTTAATTCAAGTTGGAGCACATCAACAGAGTAGGCCATCAGCCCCTCGAACCTATTTTCTCATTAGATGAACCATGTTTGATCTGGAGCAGCATTTACTTAGCTTGGGGCCCTCAGCTACAAGTTAATTTTCCTCCCACATTTTAGCATTGAGATTCACGATTTGCCCATGTTCCATATTCAAGCTGGCACACATCTCACCATTTCCATGGTTATACCATTCAGTTGAGTGTAACTGGTGGTGCTGATTAGATCAACACTCAACACAGGGCCCAACCGCGTGTGTCTCTGACACGTGTTCCAAACTTCCCGCCTCTCTTAAAGGCAGCCTGACCCTCGTAAAGCAGAGCTGCGGTCACCAGAACAAAGCTGCTGCTAATTGTCTCTGCATGCACTGGGTTTGCAGGGAAAGCAAAGGTGCATGTTGAACCCTTATCTAAGAGCTAAGTGAGATTTCGAGCTAGCTGCCTAATCTTGGTTAACTGTCGGCTGAACTTACAAATCAGAATTGCTGGGTCTGGTACTGTCATGTTTGCAGGAAAAGTGTCATGGATGGCACAATGGGGGGAGAGAACAGTGAGTGAAAGTGAATGTGTACAATGCTGGAGGTCTCAGTCCAGGATGCTGACAAGGGGAGAGGGGCTATGTTTCTATGGAAGTCTTGCACTTACAGACCTATCCTGCCAATCTGAGAGACTGACAACAATCTGATAGTCTCTACAGTAGTAGAAGTGTTGTGGAGAGAAAACTCACTTCATGGAGATGATGCAGCATAAGGTCTGGGATGCACATAGGAAATACAGCTCAGAAACAGCCTTTTGGCCCTTCTTGTCTGCGCCGAACCATTTTTCGCCTCGTCCCACTGATCTGCACTTGGACCATATCCCTCTCATTCATGAACCCGTCCAAGTTTTTCTTAAATGTTAAAAGTTATAACGCTTTTACCACTTTATCCGGCAGCTCATTCCACACTCTCTGCATGAACAGAGTGGTGGGAGTGTGGAATGAGGGGCCGGATAAAGTGGTAAATGCGGGGTCACTTTTAACATCTGACAGTTTCTGTCTCAGCTTCTACTGTAACACCTCTAATGCCTTAATACCACAGTGGATGCACAGATGGAGATCATTGAATACATTTTTATTGCCATGCAGGCTCAGATTGTTACTCCTACAGCTGATATATATCTGATTTAATTCTGTATATTGCCAACTAAATACCTTGAAATATTATCTTTATGTAAAAATATCAAACCTCATTTTAAATAATTCAACACGTTAAAGATTACACTATCCAAAGTTTTTTGTTACAGATATATTTAGTTTCCACACCACCTCCTTGCCTATGTTACTTACAGGAAGGTCCCACCTATCCTGTGGCACCACCAGGGATATGTGGACCTCCCAATGATGAATTGCCCTGACGGTGCCATTTAAACAAATAAAGGTCATCTAGCTCAGGATCAAATTGCTCTTTATTTGGACAGAAAGTGCACGTATTTCCCAGTAAAGAGCTTAAGAGACAATCGGTGCTTAATTGAACTTAATGTAAAAATGCTTCCAAGCTTGCCAACGTTCAGGGCATTCAAATGGTCATCGGACAGGCATACAGATAATATTGGAATAGTTTAAGCTAGAGGGTCATTAGATTGGTTTCGCTGGTCGGCGCAACATCGAGGGCCGAAGGGCCTGTACTGCGCTGTACTGTTCTATGCTCTATGTAAGCTATAAATAAGTGGAGGAGCATGCTCGAGGGACCGAATTGACCACACCTGCTCCTAATCTGCATGTTTGTGTGTGTTTTAACAGAGTTTACCAAATGAAGCATGAACTGGTCTGGAGGAATGACTTGAGAATCGAATAAGCAAATGAAAGGGGGTGACTGATACTCTGGGAGTACATCTGACAGAATTCACCGAATGGGAAACTCAAGGAATGAGGAAGGCAAAGATGCACTTGCAAAGACTTCACCAGTGAACACAAAACGTATTTATTAGTAAGAATTGTACAACATCTGTAGCCAGCTCCCAGAATGTTTCTTTGCCTCGGAGCCTTTCTCACCATGGGGGTGAGTCCACACTGTGAGATCCGATTGGACACCCAGGCAATGTGACCCTTACTCTGCTGTGTTGCCCTTTAAGGAACAATTGCCACAAGCTGGAACACTAATTTGTACATCCCACACAATAGGATCAATTTTAACATGTCTTGTTAATTCGGAAAGCAATGAGTCTGAATTTCACACTCCCCTAGCAGTGGACTTTTAGGCAGGGGTGCAGGGTGGGGATCATGAAATTAGTTGAATGGGCTTCCCGCAGGATTTCTGCCTGCCTCAACCTTTTGGCTATTTTACACTGGGGCACCCAGACCTCAACTAGCCTCCCACTCTTGCCCCAATTGAAGGTTTAAGTGGCCAATTACTGATCACTGTAAGACTATTTCTTGCCTGACTTCAATTTTAAGTTGATGAGAGGATTTCCTGGGTGTGGGGTAAGTCTGAAATGATCAGGTTTAGGCCTAGGGTGGGAAAGCAGGGTAGTGGTAGAGGGAGCAATGGGCGGGGGGAGGGGGGGCGGTTGGTGGGCAGAAGGATGCATCAAAAGCCCATTTCTAATTTCAGTCAACCACTCTTTAAGGACTGGTGATCACAGGAACTCCCTTTCCCTACAACCTCAAAACCCCAGTCCCCACTATCCATCCTTCCTGACCTTTCCTAACCTCCCATCTTTGAAGCCCCAAAAGCTAAGGTCTAAAACTTCATCCTGGACCTTAGGCTCCATCGTCTTCATGAAGTTTGTCTTCTGCCCACAGCAGTTCTGTCATTCAGGGACTAGAGATATGGCAACCTATCAGATTGGCCAGCAGATCTCTAAGATGGAACCCCCTCTAAAATATGGGGCACAAGTCTTGCCTGAGACTAAATGATACTCATTCAAGTAAGAAATGGCTGGGAGACAGGCAGCATCAATAGAGATGTGTTTTCCACCCACTCTTTGACTAGCGGGATAAAAAACCTCACCATCCAAAATATCCTTGCCATGGAACTGGATGTCATGTTGACTTCACATCCGCTTGATTTTAATCTCAATTGAAGACAATAGGTAATATCAGCATGAGTTGTAAAATCAAACCTGATTCCATTGTCTTCCCGTCTGGAAACTTCTATTAAATTGCACCCTACATTTGGTTTCAGGACTTTTTGACTTATACTTGACCAAAGAGTGGCATGATGGCACAGTGGTTAGCACAATCACCTCACAACACCAGAGACATGGGTTTGATTCTTGTCTTGGGTCACTGACTGTGCAGAGCCTGCACGTTCTCCCCATGACTGCATGGGTTTTCTCCAGGTGTTCTGGTTCCCTCCTGCAGTCCAAAAGACGTGCTGGTTATGTGTATTGACCATGCTAAATTCAGTGTACCTGAACAGGCACCGGTGTGTGATGACTAGGGTAACTTCATTGCAATGTCAATGTAAGCCTACTTATGACAAATAAAGAAACTTTAAACATTATCTTGCACCAGGTACCACTCACCAATCACTGCTGCCTTACGCTAGTATTCAGTCCCTTCAATTTAATTCATCATAACATTTAACTCCATTAATGGCTGTGCCATGATGGAAATCTGGCCTACATGTGACTCCAGAGCCATGGCAATGTGGTTGACTCTCAATTGCCCTCCGATGGCAACTGGGGATGGACAATAAATGCTAGCCAGCTAACGATGTGCATGTCCCACGAATGAATAAAAATAATCTCTGTGGTGCCGACCACCCCGTCAGACTTAATTTTTAATGGGGTCTCTGAATCATTCATTCTCTTGCTTGAGCCTAACATTGTCTGCCATGCTTCCTGCTGCCTGTTCTCTCAAATTCTTTTCCTGAACCCCCCTTTTCTTTAAGCCCATCTTTAAAGTGAACCTCTTTGACTTGGCTTTTGGTCAACTCTCCCTTTTTTTTAACATGACATCCAATGTTGTTACATCACTGCCTTGTATTTATTTTGCCTGGATTAAAGGCTCTTTAGAAATGCAAGTTGTTGTTGCACAGCGTGGCAAAGTGCCAGGTCTTGTGCATTGTTGAATTGCCGCTTGCGGAATTGGGGATGCAGATCTATTGTTTGAACAGGGTTGGTTCCAATGTTTCACTTTACTTCACACAATCCATCTTCCGGTAATCAGCCTTGTTGACAGTTGCAAAAACCTTCAGCCCTGGGAACTGTGATTTGTAAACCAGTTGCAATGCGCCAGTTAAATGACGTGGATTTCATTCTCCTGTCTGATTAGCACATCGTGTTTGATTCTGTAAAGCTCTTTCAAAAACAGGGGGGGAAATCACTGCGGTGAATGCTTGTACCGAGTAAGTTCAAGAAAGTAAAATATGTAGATTTCAGAGGAGAGAGACCATCTTGGATAATGTATCCACCACTGATACAAATTAATGGGCTCAATGTTCCACCCCAGCTCACCTGTGGGATCTTCCAGTCCCACTGAAGGTACCCTCGCCCATGCCCGGCATCGCAGGTTCCCACAGGGGCATAGTCGGTGAACGACACAAAATCATGAAGTCGACATCGGCAGGACTGGAAGATCCCACCATCAGCCAATGGCGAGCTGTCCTTGTCGCTGGGTGCGCAGTTGGGAATACAAGATTTTGCTGGCGAGAACAACAGCAACATTTTGGTGAGAGAGTCTGTGGTCAAGATTCCACAAAACACACCAAAAATCTGAGCCAAAATAACTGCTTAAAGTAAATTCAACAGATACTAACTAATAGTTAACTTTCATCCCAAGTTTACATAGGTAGGAGGGGAGAGAGGGGGGAGCGGAAGTGTGGGGAGGGGACTGGGGAGGTGGTAGTGGAAAATTCCGCTCAATGTCTTACATCAAAATCATGACTTGCTCCCATTTCAAAAATCTATTCCAAAAGTTGTTTCCAGCAAAAATATTTTCCCACTTATTTTCAAATAATTGTGCAGTTTCATTTTATTACTGCCTTCCATTTATTCTTCTTTTATTATTTTTTCATTATTAAGAGGAATAACAAAATAGGGTTGTAAAACTTCAGTGCAGAATGACGAGGAGAATCGTAACAATAATATTAATGCAAGTATGATATTATCCATTTAATTGACTGCCATAAAGAGAAGGTCCAAACTTCAGAAGGTCCTTTAAGTTGCTTGGATTGTTCAACTGCTAAACCTATGTAAACTTGGGATGAAAGTTAAGTATTAGTTAGTATCTGTTGAATTTACTTTAAGCAGTTATTTTGGCTCAGATTTTTGGTGTTTTGTGGAATCTTGACCACAGACTCTCTCACCAAAATGTTGCTGTTGTTCTCGCCAGCAAAATCTTATATTCCCAACTGTGCATTCAACGGAAACCCCAGTAACAATGCCAGGACTATCAGATTCCACTGCCAGCAAACAACGCTCTGCCTCCCGCTGCTGCCAAACATGCAAAAAATCTCACCCTCTGTGTTAACACTTTTCTGAAACAGATCAAAGCTTCAGGATGCACAGACCAAGGTTGAAGTCCTGAGACTGATGACTGCCAGTCGCTGCATTGGCAAAGACATCCCTTCTCCCCACAAAACCCCCATCCTTCCATCCACACCACCAACTCCTCTCGAGCTAGCGTTTACTGAAGACCTTTAATTTGGCATGACTTTCACTTGCCCCACTCTCACACCGTGACTACCTCATTAAAAAGAGACACCTTGTTCAGTTAGGTGCAACTGGGTTTTGAACAGAAAACTAGTTAATAACTTCTGCTGAGCCACTGTACTGACCCGGAATAAGTAACTTTGCAATTGTTAAGTGTTGTCGAATGCCAGTGAAAGATCTGAGATAAATCGTTTTTTAATGCAAATGTTTTCTTGACATCTCGGTTACTGTCTCAGCAATACATATCAATATTAATTTTGCTATAAAAACTGATTTGATATTAGTTTTTTTTTCCATAGAATCCTACAATGCAGGAAGAAGCCATTCAGCCCATCGAGTCTGTACCGACCACAATGCCTACCCACTCCCTAACCACATAACCCCATATATTTACTCTAACTAGTCCCCCTAACATTAAGGGGCAATTTAGCACGGCCAATCCACCTAATTCACACATATTTGGATGTGGGAGGAAACCAGAGCACCTGGAGGAAACCCACATAGAGACAGAGAGAACATGCAGGCCTTGGAAAGACAGTGGCCCAAACCAGGAATTGAACCCAGGTTTCTTGCACTGTGAGGCAGCAGTGCCAACTAATGTGCCACCATGCTGCTCTTTCATTTTGTGATTGACTGTCTGTAGAAATTCTTTAGCGTGATTGGCTGCTTGCACAACTTGGTGATATCTTTGTAGCTCCATGTTGAAATTTTCATTAAATTTCACATCTGCCAATTTCTCCAATATCAGCGGTGGCAGCATGGATTCTGGAGGGGTAGAGTGAAGATCCTGGCCTGGTATGAGTGAACATGTGTAGGCATGCTCTTTAAAGATGTTGCCAAGACCTTTGACCCCCACGAGGTAATGGTGGGATGGTGGATTTCCTTCCTGATCTATTACCAGATTCACCAAACTCCTTACAGATGCATAACTAATGAGCTGAAAAGCAGAAGATTGCGAGTGTTTAGTCACCTCACTGTCCGAGAAGAATCATGCCAACTTTCTCACTCACCAACAGATCTTTCTTTAAAGAGTTTGAAGTTTAAATTTTTGTCACTGCAATGAAGTTACTGTGAAAATCCCTTAGTTGCTGCACTCCAGCACCTGTTTGGGTGCACTGAGGGAGAATTTAGCACCGTCAATGGACATAACCAGCACACCTATCAGACTGTGGGAGGAAACTGGAGCACCCAGAGGAAACCCATGCAGACACGTGCAGACCCTGCACAGGATCTCTGGCACTGTGGGGCAGTACTGCCAATCACTGTGCCACCGTGGTCACCTCCAGAATGGAAATTTCCACCCATGGATGTCTTTCTCCTGGCTTTAGCACTGAGGTAGCATCTGAAAAATATAATTGTGTGCTGTCATTAGGAGAATGGATGATGACGATGTGAGTCATTTTGTGCCTGAATAGTAATGTCTAGCGGGGATCTTGTGGTGCAATGGGTAGTATCCCTATCTCTAAGCCAGAAGCTGTGGGTTCAGGTCCCACACAAGGACTTCATGGGGGTTACCTGGTTTTACCATTTCACAAATCAGATCTCAAATTGAATCCTATCTTGGGCTGATTGTACTTCGTTTTCTTTCTGTATTTTGGAACCAAGGAGGGAATTCCCCCAAATAGAAAAATACAGGACTCCAGTGATAACTTACTTGATGAATTACAATGTTTATTAAAAGGAAAGATAAATTTAACCACACAAGTATACTGTGGTGACTTGGCCATAAAAAGTCGTCAAACACATTATGATATTTAAACTACTTTTCTTATGAAGATGTCAAAATACCAAAAAGAATGGACTCAGAACTGAAGGAAGCAGGTTATACAGGTTTCCTCATGCTAAGACTTGACCCACAAAAGCCTGCATTATCTATAATATCACTTGCGCATGCTCAAATCCACTGAAGCAATCAGTACCTCCATTCATATACAAAGATTTTACTATAACTCTCTGCAATAGATACAATTAGAAATGCCCCACTAAATAACCCCCAAAATACTTTATCAAAGGTGCACAGTAAAACTATATTTTCTGCCAACAGCCCTCGCAAGTTCGTAACTATAAAATCCAAGAAATATCACCCAAACAGATCAATTGTTATTGTTTAATCAGAAATGCAAATCCACCACTTCCAACAATAAATCAATGCTTATGTGGTTTTCCAAAGTGAGACTCAAAACCCTGCAGCACAGAAGGAGGCCATTCGGCCCATCGAGCTTGCACCAACTCTCCAACACAGCATCTTGTAGAGACCTACCCCACCCCTCCCCCACTTATCCTTAGATATTTACTCTGCTAATCCCCATAACCTACACATCTTTGGACGCTAGGATCAATCCACCTAACCCCCACATCTTTGGAGTGTGGGAGGAAACCGAAGCACCCAGAGCAAACCCACATGGACACAGGGAGGTGGTGCAAACACCACACAGTCACACAAGGCTGGAAACAAATGCAGGTCCCTGTGAAACAGTGGTGCTATCTAGTGTGCCACTGTGCTGTCCTTCAAAATAATTATTTTTCTGAACCAAAACTGAGTTGCTTTTCTTTCATTACAAGTCTTTCATGGCTTTTTTTTAAGCACAATTCAAAAACCCAGGGGATGGCTTTCAGCAAGACTTCTTCCACTGCAACTCACTATAGCTAAAGCCCTATTGTCTTAAATACCCTCCCCATCCCACCCCATTCATCTTATTACTCCATTTTGTTCAATATCTCTTTGAAAACTCTGGTTCTTGAATATTGAAACATTGTGTGTTCCTCTTTCAACATTATTTTTGAGTCAATGAATTTTTAAAATACCTGCTTCTCTTTACTCATGAAGCTCCTGTAAAGTACAAATGTTGTTTGCACTTTTAAAACTCCTTTGAAATGCAATAGCTCCACATCAATTTCAATACTTATCCCCAAATGCAAATTTCAAAACTGTTCTGTTTACTTATAAGTTAAAACCTATTATAAGGCCTCATTACAAAATGCTAGAAGATCATACATCCAGCATTTCACCTCCTTAGACTCTACTGACAATCTGACACCACCAGCTTCTCCTTTAATTAATCCAGGATATACGCAGGCACAGCTTTACTCTTAGCTACAACAGTATATACAAACTACATATAGTATATACAGACGCACAGCCATCAATAAAATTTGCACATGTTTTCACAACAGTTAAGGGTGGTGAATTCATAATGTGGCCAAAATGTTGAATCTCAAATTCTGTCCTCCCATCACATGTCAATATCAGATGGTAAGAGTGGGTAAAAGTTCTGGTTAACCAGCTGATGGAAAGAAAATTGAAGCTTCTATCATCACTATTTATAACTGCAAATTATAAAATGCAGGTAAATGTGCTTTGCTGCCATTTGGTTTTAAATTTCTTGCTATCTGCAGGATGTGGTCTCCTTGCAAAGAGATAGACCAAGTTATGACATTTACTTTTCCACCTTCTTCAGTCAGGAAAAAGATAAAAAAGTCTGTGGACACACACCAACCAACTCAAGGACGCTTTCTTCCCTGTTGCCATCAGTCTTTTGAATATGCCTACCTTATATTAAGTTGATCTTTTTACGACCGTAACACTATATTCTGCACCCTCTCCTTTCCTTCTCCCTTTTATACTCTATGAGTGGTATGATTTGTCTGTATGGCACACATGAAACAATAATTTTCACTGTAATAATAAATATGACAATAATAAATCAAATCAAATCAAAAAGCTGCTTCTGATTGACACAAACACTCTGCAGTTTAGGGCCTGACAACACTGAGCATGCCTATGCTATGAGGATCATGCTGAGAGCATATTTAGAGGAATGAGGACAGCACAGAATGTATTTAGAACCAAATGCTACCATGCTTATGTCTTCAATTAAAACACTTTACACTTGATCTTTATTAAGCTGTTTCAGGAGAATGAGTGGTCTCTGGATTCTACTGTGCAATGTACAAATTGTGAGTGCAAATGCAACAAAAAGCTTCCCATCTGCACCTCACAGAAAATCACTTTCCTTCGTACAATGGAATGGTCATATGTCCACGTTTTCACAATTAGCTTACAATTCCATTGGCTCAAGGAACTATTGCTCCCTCAGCATTACGGAGGGCAATAGAAGGAAGAACAAAAGTAAAATACTGCGGATGCTGGAATATGAAACAAAAAACAGAGAATGCTAGAAAATCTCAGCAGTTCTGATAGCATCTGCGGAGAGAGAATTGAGCCAATGTTTCAAGTCTAGTTGACCCTTTGTTCAAGCAGAAGGAAAAACATTCTATAACCTCCAATATCAAGCCAGTATTATCAAATCTCCTTTACAAAGTGATATTTGATGAAGATTTATCTCTTCAATCTGCTGGAAGGTTTCAAACTGTACACATTCCCTAGCATGGATTGAATTAAGTCCATGTCCCTAATGGCAAGAAAAGAATCAAAGAAGTTTTTGAATTATTCAAACCTGATTCTCTCATCTCTGCCGGAGTGTTGTACAATTGGAACAATTATTTTCACTATAATTTTAACAGTTTCAAAAGTAGCCGAGGTTTTATAATGTAACCAATGATAACATTGGATTTGTTATAATGTAACCAATGGTAACATACTGGGAGGATCAGCTATCCAGGCAGACAATGTAACCAATGGCAAAATGATGTGGTGGTCAGCTGATCTGGTATAAATGTAAAGCAAATGGGAATTGTGGGGGACTTGTATTGTCCACGGTGTGGCCCCAAGTATTGGAGTAATGAAGTTTCTTTATTAAACTTTTCTCTTCAATTTATTTCCTGACATTAATTGTTTTGACAGAATCATTGAATCCTGACAGTGCAGAAGAAGGCTATTTGTCTCACTGAGTCTGCACCAGGCCCTATCCCCCCAACGTCCATATTAACCCCAACATCACGTATTAACCTTGCTAATCCCTTGACATTATGGGGCAATTTATCATCGCCAGCCAACCTAACCTGCACATCTTTAGAGTGTGGGAGGGAACCAGAGTACCCAGAGGAAACCCATGCAGAAACAGGTAAATGTGCAAATTCCACACAGACAGTCACCCAAAGCCAGAATTGAACCCAGGTCCATGGTGCTGTGAGGCAGCAGTGCTAACCACTGTGCCACCGTGCCACCCTTTTATTGCTTGCAACTGAGGTATCCCCACTGCTGGGTGAACACAAGGTTCACAAAGAAAATTGTAATGTAAATAGTTAAAATATGTTTTCAAATCCTGGGATACCTTGTTTACAATTACAACTTTGCTGTTGTCCAGCTGGCAAGGCCTCAACTGCAATTTGAGGCCTGGGTGGAGTTCCTAAATCTGCAGTCCAGATTGCTTTGTGCAATAATGGAATAACCTTTGTAAGACTATCACAACACATTTTTGGGGCAAACTCTATGGAGACATTTGTACTTCCAACGTTTTAGTTGGACCGTGGATTGTGTTCATGATCAAGCCAATGCAAAGCATAAAACTGAGTGAATTCCCTGCCTGAAATCATCACATTTTCTATCTCTCTGAATTCTAGATTCTGTTTTGCTATTATCAGCCCAGCAACTTTAACAAAAACACAGATAACTCTTTGACTTGCCATTATATCTTTAAGGGAAGAAACAAACTTCTGATATTTTCTCTCCATCTGATATTTTACTACTACTATTTTGCACTTACAGTAGAGGTCTACTTCAATGATTTCATCATAGAATCTAGAATCCCTACAGTTTAGATTGAGGCCATTCAGCCCATTGAGTCTTCACTGACCACAATCCCATCAGGCCCTATTCCTGTAACCCCACATATAAACCTGCTAATCCCCCGACACCAGAATCAATACAGCATGGCCAATTAACCTAACCCACACATCTTTGGACTGTGGGGGGAAACCAGAGCACCTGAAGGAGACCCACACAGACACAAGGAGAACGTGAAAACTCCACACAGACAGTGACCTGAGGCCAGAATTTAACTCCAGTCTCTGACATTGTGAGGCAGCAGTGCTAACCACTGTGCCATCATGCTACTCATTCCTTGTTTGTTTCCTCACTTACCTGTGCTTCATACACCTCATTGCCCATCATAGAGCAATAATTGCTAATCCATGTTTGAAATGTCCGAATCTCTGCACTGATCCTTTGATTGATACTCCCTTTGAACACAGCTCCAGTGTGGGATTGGTTTATTTACAATGGGAGAATAATTATTCACTGGAGTTTAGTAAATTGAGAGGGGCTCTCATAGAAACCTATAAAATTCTAACAGGATTAAACATAGGTAGATTTAGAAAGAATGTTCTCCATGGTGGAGGAGTCCACAACTAAGGTTGAGCATAAGAGGGAAATCTTTTAGGAACTGAGGTGAGGAGAAATGTCTTCCCACAGAGAGTGATGAATTTAAGGAATTCACTACCACAAGAAGTTGATGCGGCCAAAACGTGTGATTTCAAGAAGAAATTAGATATAGCTCTTGGAGCAAAAGGAATCAAGAGATATGGGGGGAAGGTGGGATATTGAATTTGATGATCAGCTATGATCAAAATGAATGGAGGAGGAAGCTTGAAGAGCCAAATGGCCTACCGCTTCTCCTATTTGCAATGTCTCCATGTTTCTGTGAATAGATTGGATTTTAGTGATTTGTCTTTTCTTCAGGGAGCATTAGGCTCCCGGGTATAATTCAAGCTGATGTGGGAGATGTTGACTTTCAAAATATAAGTGTCTTGACAAATCTTTGTTGCTCTTGATACGTTTCATCCTATTGGCTAATTTCAGTAACCTGAGAATCGGGGGGAGGCACAAGACTTAGGAGGTCATGTTGAACTTTTATAAGATACTAGTTAAGCCTTTTCTGGAGTACTGCATCCATACCTGAGCAAAGATACAAAGGATTTGGAGACAGTACAGAAGAGATTCACAAGAATGATTCCAGGGATAAACAACTGTAGCTATGGCAATAAGTTGGGGAGATTGGGACTGTTCACCATGGAGAAAAGAAGGATAAGAGACTTGATTGGATATTCTGAAGGTACAGACAGGGTAAATAACGAGAAACTGTTCCCACTCAAGAGATAATCAAGAATTAAAGGCCATGGATATAAAATAATAGGTAAAAGTAGTACAAGTGAGACGAGGAAAGGTTTTTTGCACATCGCGGAAGGTTGGAGTCTGGAATAAACTTCCTGAGAGGGTGGGGGAAGGGGGTTCCATCAAGGTATTCAAAAGAGAATTTGATTGTTTATCTGATAAGAAAGAATGTGCAAGATTATGGTGATAAGGCAGGGGAGCAGGATTAATTACAATGCTTCTTCAGAGAGGCAGTGAAGACCTACTTCTGCTCTTTAAAGATTTTTTAATAGGAGAGGTATTTTCCTGGATATATTTAACCCTTATTGACCGTAGGCTTTTTTCTTTTTCATTAGCCATCATTGACCACCAGTAAAATGGCACAGTGGTTAGCACAGCTGCCTCATAGTGCCAGGGACCCAGGTTTGACTCCTGGCTTGGTTCATTGTCTGTGTGGAGTTTGCACCTTCTCCTCATGTCTGTGTGAGTTCCCTCCAGGTGCTCTGGTTTTCCTCCCACTGTCCAAAGTTGTGCGGGGTCAGGTTAATTGGCCATGTTAAATTGTCCCTTAGTGTCAAGGGGACTAGCAGGGTAAGTACATGGGGCTATGGGCATATGGTCTGGGTGGGATTCTAGTCGGTGCAGACTCAGTGGGCTGAATGGCCTCCTTTTGCATTGTAGGGATACTACGATATTTCTATGGACTGTGAACAAAACTGCAAGTGTCAATGAAAGTGAAAATAAAAATTAAAACTGTGGAGTATACATAACAGGTCTAATAGCCTCAATGAAGACAATCATAGGTTACTGCAAAGTATAATAAATGGTGCCCTGGCATGGATGGGGCCTGTCTAACTGAGTTCCAGTTAAAAGCATGTTCCTTTGCAGGATTTCACCACTTGCGATGTGTGGCAGGAACATAGCCTCTGGGAATGGCAGGACTTTACTATTGGAGGGATAAAAGCGTTTCCATTTTTATCACTTGGTTCATTGGTGGGCACGAAAGATGATGAAGAACCAAGCTGTGGAGATACCGACATTGGACTGGGGTAAACACAGTAAGAAGTCTCACAACACCAGGTTGAAGTCCAACAGGTTTATTTGATAGTAAAGTCCACTAGCTTTTGGAGCTATCATGCTAACTGCTTCATGTTAACTGTTAAGTCTGCAAGACTATAACTCCCAACTTCATTTTCAGCCATCTCAACAGTATTCAGACAGTACACATCATTTTTGTTTTCTTCTGACATGCAGTATTCTACATTTGTTTGCATTAAACTTCATGTTGTCCAACTCATAGAATCATAGAACTCTACAGTGCAGAAAGAGGCCCTTCAGCCCATCGATCTTGCACTGACCGCAATCCCACCCAGGTCCTACCCCATATTCCTCCATATTTTACCCATTAATCCCTCTAACCTATGCACCTCAGGACATTAAAGAGCAATTTTAGCACAGTAAATCAATCTTCCACGCACATTTTTGGACTGTGGGAGGAAACCAGAGTATCCGGAGGAAATTCATGCAGCCACGTGAGGCACGTGCAGACTCCACCTAATTGAACCCGGGTCGCTGGTGCTGTGGGGCCACAGTGCTAAATATTGTGCCACCCCAAAGCTCCATAGTTTTCAATTTAATTAATTATTTTTGAGTGTATGTGTGTATGGAAATAACTTTTTCCAAAAATGTGTTTTGAAAGTCAAAATACATCATATCAGAGGCAATACCATTTTCAGTAAGGTTGCAAGTTAGTTGAGATCTTGCCTTTCTAAATGTATATTGACATCTGTTAACAAAGTTATTGATTAGACAAGTACTTATTAAACTGGCACACAGTAGTTAATGTTATTAGTTTACATGGAATGGTTTTCTGCTGGTCAGTTTTGCAATGTGTTTTAAATGTAAGTGCTGTTTTGGCCTGTTTCCAATCCCCATTATCAAATGCCTCCTTCACTCATAACAGCAACGTGCATTTATATGGTACTGTTAAAATTTTTAAAAATCCCATGACATTTTACAGAAATGTAATCAAACAAAAGATGCTAAGCCAAAGAAGGAGGGGTGGCTTCGAAGGTCATAAGAGAGGTAAGGTTTGAGGAGTGCCTTAAATGGGAAGAGAGAGATTGAGGGAAACCAACTCAGAACATAGGGTCCAGGCAGCTGAGGCATCGCCACCAATGGTGGCGAAAAAGTAAACAAATAGGGCCCACAGGAGGCCATAATTGGAGGAATACAAGGCTGTTGAAAGGCTGAAGAGCTGAAAGGCAGGTATCATGAAGAGATTTAAACAAGAGGACAAATGTTTTAAATTGAAGACGTCAAGGCCAGGAGTTATATGAGCACTGGAATGATGACTTGGTGGGATTGCGTGTTGATTGGATACAGGAAGCAAAGTTTTGCGTAGATAAAAATAAAAATGTTCAGAAATGGTCATCAGCATCGGTTTACAGTTTTGACCCTTTGAGAAGATTGGAAGATATTACTGATAGTCAGCATTCAAAAAGGAATAGAACAAGGAAATGGGATGATAGATGCGTACACATGCAAACTCTCTCACACACACACACAAACTCTCTTTCTCTCTCACACACATACACTTTCTCTCATACACACACACAAACTATGTCATACACACACACTCGTACACACACACATATATATTCTCTCACACACAAACATTCTCTCATATACACGCTCTCATACATACACACACTCTCTCTTACACACACAAACTCTCACACTCATTCACTCCCTCATGCACACATTCACACATTCTCTCACACACACAATCACTCATACACACACACACACACACACACACTCTTAGACACACACAGGCACGCTCTCTTACACTTTCTCATATACACACAACACATATACACACACTTTCTCATTGACACACACACTCTCTCTCTCTCCCACACACACACAAATACCACACACTTTCTCATACACATGCACACACACTCTCTCTCATATACTTACACGCACACACACACGTACACACGTACACACACACACACACATACAACCACTCTTTGTCTCTCACACATATACACAAGCTCTGACTTTTTCATACACATTCTTCTCTCTCACACACACACATTCTCTCCCACACATACACACACACACACACACACACACACATTCTCTCTCTCTCTCTCTCTCTCTCTCTCTCTCTCACACACACACACATAAACACACACATTCTTTCTCTCACACACACCCAAACTCTCATTTTCTCTCACGTTCATTCTTTCCCTCTCACATGGACAGACATTGTCTCTCTCATCTTCTCTCTCTCATATTCACATTCACATACTCTCTCATCCACACACAAACACATATAGAATTAGAATAGCCAGCTAAATGCTGAACTGAGGATTGTTAAAGATGCAAGATAATAGGAAGCGTAAGGAAAAAAGTCAAAGGTCAATGTAGAACATAAATAATGTATGAATGAGTTAAATGGATGGGTCCGAAGGTAGATAAAAAGAAATATGGGCTGGAATTTACCGGCCGCTCAAACCAACAAGATTGTCTGGTCCCACCACAGTGAACGGAGCTTTGACCGAGTCCCAAATTCTCTATCCTTGCTGTACAGTGGGCAAGAAACAATACTTTTCACTTTATGCCAATACATATGACAATAATAAATCAAATCAAATCAAAGAAATAACCTTCTGACGAAGGGTCATCCAGACTCGAAATGTTGACTCTACTCTTTCCCCACAGGTATTGTCAGATTGCTGAGACAAAACATACCATTCATAGAGTACATAGGGGAGAAGGAAAGAAAAGCGTGCAATATATAATATTGCAGTCACAAATAGGTTGTAGAGAAAGATCAGCTTGACATATGGTAGGTCCATTCAAAAGCCAGCAGAGAAGAAACTATTCTTGAATCGGTTAGGACATGATCTCGGATCCCAATGGAAAAAGGTGGAAGAGAGTATGTCTGGGATGTGTGGGGGGGTCCTTGATTACACTGGTTGCTTTGCCGAGGCAATGGGAAATGTGGATGGGATCAATAAATGGGAGGCTGGTTTGCCTGATGGATTGGACTTCATTCACAACCACACGGACATGGTGGATGTGACTTGCGACTTTGATGAGAGTTTGGGGTACAGAGCTGATTCAAGAAACTCAAGCATGGATTCAAGAAAAAAAAATTTGGGAAGCAGCAACAAATCAAGGATTTTTGAGCAGAGTTTGGTGCTAAGCCCTTGAAATCTCAGAACAAAAATAGAAAGATTTGCACTTATTTAGCACTTTTCATAGCCAAAGGACTCTTAAAATGCTTTCTAAGTGCTGAAGTCCTTTTTCAAATGTAATGTGGGTAAAAGAGCAGTCAGTTCTTTTGCACACACAAGTTCCCACCGGCAATGTGATAATGATGATCTAATCAGTTTTATTTTTGAAGTTGCTTGGGGGAAATAACAGTACAGTAATCAGAACATCCTCTCCACGTCAAACCATCTCATGCCAGAAGTAAAGTAGGATTGATAATTAGGATTCAAAGATCTTAAATTCAATATTAAGATCAGAGGCTAATTGCAAATAGATTTTATTAACAAGCACATTTTGTTTTTTTTTCACATTCTTGGGGGGGAATATTCCTGCCCTGCCTGCCACGGGAATCAGAGTGGGTGAGGGACAAACCTTGCAAAGGCCCATTGACCTCGGGCAGGAACTTCTGTTTTTGGGGCAAGCGCAGCCAAAAAATCCCACCCTCTGTACCTGAAGATGAATCAATTCACTTTTCTATCAGGATTAACAGGTTTTTATAGCATGTGCAATTTTATTTTTTATTTACTGATTTCTGGGTTTTTTTTTACAGCTTCATGTCGATATAAACAATTCAAAGGGGTAGAAATTGAGCTGAGCGAGGACACAATTCCGAAGACATAAATGGTCAAAATATGATGCAAAATCCTGGGTATGTCTAAAATAACTTCTGTTGACTAAATTCAGAATTACAAAATTGTCACAGCTCTGAAAGAGGCCATTCAGCCCATCATGTCTATACCAGCTCCCCGAATGAACAGTTCACCCAGTGTTATTTATACTTCTGCCTTCTTTCTTTCACCCTGATTCTTTTCAAATAATCTCAAGTTCCCTCTTGGATGCCTCAGTTGAATCTGTCTCCACTATGCTCTCAGGCAGTGTTTTCCAGACATTATCCAGTGGCAGTGTGAAGTTGCTTTTCCTCATATCATTGCTGATTAATTTACCAACTTAAATCCCTGTGCTCTTGTTCTCCACCCTAACCTAAGCAGGAATGGTTTCTCCCTATCTATTCTGTCCATGATTTGAACATGGGCGACACTGTGGCACAATGGTTAGCACTGCTGCGTCACAGCACCGGGGACCCAGGTTAGATTCCCAGCTTAAGTCACTGTTCTACATGTTCTCCCTGTGTCTGCATGGGTTACCTTCAAGTACTCCAGTTTCCTCCCACATCCTGAAGACATGCTGATTGCGTGTATTGGCCATGTTAAATTCTCCCTCAGTGTCCCCGAATAGGTGCCAGAGTGTGCCAACTAGGGGATTTTTGCAGTAACTTCTTTGTAGTTAATGTAAGCCTAATTACAGCCTCTACAGGGTCCTTGTGCTCGAGAGCAAAAACCCAGTCTGCAGGTGCAGCAGGTGATCAAAAAGGCGAATGGGATGTTGGCTTTTATAGCTAGGGGGATAGAATACAAAAATAGGGAGGTCTTGTTGCAACTGTACAGGGTGCTGGTGACGCAGCAGCTGGAGTACTGTGTGCAGTTTTGGTCACCGCATTTGCGGAAGGATATATTGGGCTTGGAGGGAGTGCAGACAAGGTTCACTTGGCTGATACCAGAAATATCAGATATCGGAGTGTTAGCCTATGAGGAGAGATTGAGTAGACTAGGTTTGTACTCATGTAGACTAGGAGTTTAGAAGGTTGAGGGGGGATCTTATAGAGACATATAAGATAATGAAGGGGATGGATAGGGTAGAGGTAGAGAGATTCTTCCAACTTAGAAAGGATAGCAGAACTAGAGGCACAGCCTCAAAATAAGGTTGGGGGGGGCAGTTTAGATCGGAGTTGAGGAGGAACTTCTTCACTCAAAGGGTGGTGAATCTTTGGAATTCTTTGTCCGTTGAAGTGGTAGGCTGAATATATTTAAGTCACGGCTAGATAGGTTTCTGATAGGCAAGGGAATTAAGGGTTATGGGAAGTTGCAGCGGGACATAGACAGGATGCAAGACTGGGCAGAGAAGTGGCAGATGGACTTCAACGCGGATAAATGTGTAGTGGTCCATTTTGGCAGGAATAATGGGATGAAGGAGTACAATATAAGGGTAGGAGTCTTAGCTGTGTTGTAGAGCAGAAGGATCTCGGGGTCCGGGTCCATAGGACTCTTAAATCGGCCTCGCAGGTGGAGGAAGTGGTCAAGAAGGTGTACAGTGTACTGGCCTTCATTAATCGAGGAATAGAGTTTAGGAGTCAGGAGGTAATGATGCAGCTCTATAAGACTCTTGTCAGACCCCAGTTGGAGTATTGTGCGCAGTTCTGGTCGCCTCATTATAGGAAGGATGTAGAGGCTATTGAGAGAGTTCAGAGAAGATTTACAAGGATGCTGCCTGGATTGGGAGGCAGGCCTTATGAGGATAGGTTGAGGGAGCTGGGACTCTTCTCACTGGTGAGACATACGTTGAGAGGTGAGCTGATAGAGGTTTATAAAATGTTGAGAGGAGTAGATAGGGTGGACTCTGAGAGACTATTTCCCCGAGCTGAAATGGTCACTACAAGAGGACACAGATTTAAGGTGCAGGGAAGCAAATACAAAGCAGATGTCAGGAGTAGGTTTTTCACTCAGAGGGTGGTGAGTGAATGGAACCGACTGCCATCGGAGGTTGTTGAGGCAAACTCACTGGGGTCTGTTAAAAGACTTCTAGATGAGTATATGGAAAAGAATAGGATAGGGGATTATAGATAGGTCTGTGGATTGGTAGATGTGATCGGCGCAACTCGTGGGCTGAAGAGCCTGTTTGTGCTGTATTGTTCTATGTTCTACGAAAGCGGGAAAGTGGAACTGATCCACTTCAGATCAGCCATAATTTTATTGAATGGCGGGGCAGGCTCGGGGGGATAGGAAGCCTACTCCTGCTCCTATTTCTTATGTTCTTATATTTGTGAAACTAATAAATAAAACTTCAAACACATCTATCAAATTTCCTCTCTCTCTCTTTTGCTCCAAGCAGAAAAATCCCAACTTCTTTTTGAATGGAATAATTAAATGAGGCTTTTGGGGCTAACCCAAGGGATACTGATGATTCTGAAAATCTGTCCTAGTCTGTGTGTATGTGTGAGTCTTGAAAAACCTGTTCCCTCAAAGTAAACGGCCTACCCCCCCCCCCCCCCCCCCCCCCCCCAACTTCAGACAGGAGGGGAAGACAACATCATTCTCTGGCTGGGGTTCGAGAACTTAGTAAGAATTTAGCAACACCAATTTATAATCCAACCGATTTATTTGATAGTAAAAAAGCGAGCTTTCGACTCTGTGTCTTCCTCAGGCAAATGCAGTGTTCTGGTCTGCAATAGCACACATCAGCACAGACAGTCAGAGATTGCTGATTAGAATGCGAATCCTTACATCTAACCTGCTATTCAAGTGTTAAAGTGGCTAACAATGTGTGTGAAGGGAATCCTGAGCATTGGTTAGAGAATTGTGTATTTTCTCCAGACAGCACAGTAAGTGAGGTTTTTTGCTAACCCAGGCAAGTTACGGGGGTTACAGATAGTGTGTCATGAAGCCAAGATCCCTGTTAAGACCGTCCTCATGTGTGCGGAGCTTGGCTATCAGTCTCTGCTCAGCGACTCTGCGCTGTGTATCACGAAAGCCCCTTGAAGAACATTTACCCGCAGGTCGGAGGCCGAATGCCCATGACTGCTGAAGTGTTCGCCCACAGGAAGGGAACTGTTTTGCCTGGTGATTGCTGAGCGATGCTCATTCATCCGCTGTCGTAGTGTCTGCATGGTCTCCCCAATATACCATGCTTCGGGACATCCTTTCTTGCAACGTATTAGGTAGACAACGTTGGCCGAGTTGCAAGTGTATGTACTGTGTACCTGGTGAATGGTATCCTCACGTTTGATGATGTCGTCCATATCTTTGATCCGGCATGTCTTGCAGAGGTTGCTGTGGCAGGGTTGTGTGGTATTGTGGTCACTGTTCTCCTGAAGGTTGGGTAGTTTGCTGTGAACAATGATCTGTTTGAGGTTGTGCAGTTGTCTGAAAGCAAGAAGTGGGGGGGTGGGGATGGCCCAAGCGAGATGTTCATCATCATCAATGATATGTTGAAGACTCCGGAGAAGATGTCGTAGCTTCTCCGCTCCGGGGAAGTACTGGACAACAAAGAGTACTCTGTCCACCGTGTTCGTCTTCTGAGGAGGTCAGTGCGGCTTATCGTTGTGGCACGTCGGAACTGTCAATCGATGAGTCGAGCGCCATATCCTGTTCACACGAGGGCATCATTCCCTATGGACAAGCCCTCCGTATACACAGAATTTGCTCAGATGAGGAGGATCGTGACAGACACCTCCAGACGCTGAAGGATGCCCTCGTGAGAACAGGATATGGCGCTCGACTCATCGATCGACAGTTCCGACGTGCCACAACGATAAACCGCACTGATCTCCTCAGAAGATGAACACGGGACACGGTGGACAGAGTACCCTTTGTTGTCCAGTACTTCCCCGGAGCAGAGAAGCTACGACATCTCCGGAGTCTTCAACATATCATTGATGACGATGAACATCTCACTAGGGCCATCCCCACCCCCCCACTTCTTGCTTTCAGACAACCGCACAACCTTAAACAGATCATTGTTCACAGCAAACGACCCAACCTTCAGGAGAACAGTGACCACAATACCACACAACCCTGCCACAGCAACCTCTGCAAGACATGCCAGATCATAGACATGGACGACATCATCAAACTTGAGGATACCATTCACCAGGTACACGGTACATACTCTTGCAACTCGGCCAATGTTGTCTACCTAATACGTTGCAAGAAAGGATGTCCCGAAGCATGGTACATTGGGGAGACCATGCAGACACTACGACAGCGGATGAATGCGCATCGCTCAACAATCACCAGGCAAAACAGTTCCCTTCCTGTGGGCGAACACTTCAGCAGTCATGGGCATTCGGCCTCCGACCTGCGGGTAAATGTTCTTCAAGGGGGCTTTCGTGCTACACGACAGCGCAGAGTCGCTGAGCAGAGACTGATAGCCAAGCTCCGCACACATGAGGACGGTCTTAACAGGGATCTTGGCTTCATGACACCCTATCTGTAACCCCCGTAACTTGCCTGGGTTAGCAAAAAACCTCACTTACTGTGCTGTCTGGAGAAAATACCCAATTCTCTAACCAATGCTCAGGATTCCCTTCACACACATTGTTAGCCACTTTAACACTTGAATAGCAGGTTAGATGTAAGGATTCGCATTCTAATCAACAATCTCTGACTGTCTGTGCTGATGTGTGCTATTGCAGACCAGAACACTGCATTTGCCTGAGGAAGACACAGAGTCGAAAGCTCGCTTTTTTACTATCAAATAAATCGGTTGGATTATAAATTGGTGTTGCTAAATTCTTACTGAGTTCTTACCACCCCAATCCAACGCCGGCATCTGTACATCATGGGGTTCGAGAACCAGTGATACAGAGAGTGCCAGTGATCCAGAGGGAGCCAGTGATACAGGGGAGTGGGGGGGCAATGATATAGTAATAGAAGGGAGACAGCAATACAGAAGTGGCCAGTAATACAATGATGGAGTCATACAGAGGGAGCAATGATACAGTGAAGCAGAGAGAAGCAATGGTACAGTGACGCTCATGAGAGGGAGAAACTGCTCCAGCTTGTGTAGGGACAGGAGGAGGGTTGAGGATGGAAACAGTGATACAATGATGTGGGGGAGGAGGGGATGTTGTGGGTGGAAGGCCATGATACAGTGATACAGAGAGGCCAGTGATATAGTGATGTGGGAAGGGGGGCAATGATACAATGATACAGAAGGAGGCAGTGCTAAAGTGATGCAGAGGGCAGCAATAATAGTGACTGTCCTGAGAGAGTCTGGACGGTGTAGATTGGGAGAAAGTGCTCCTGCTTGTGTCGGGATGAGGGGGGGGGAGCTGCGGGAGGGGGCAGTGATAGACTGATGCGGGAGGGGGGGCGAAGGGGTTTGTTCTGGTTGTGAGGCAATGATACAGTCAAACAGAGGAGACAGTGACACAGTGATACAGAGAGGGCAGTGATACAATGAAGCGAAGGGGGTGGGGATTGTGAGTGGGAGGCAGTGATACAGAGGGCAGTAATACAGAAAGGATACAGATCAGGCGGGCCGTTTGGGGCTCATTTAATGGAGAAAGTCGGGGAGAAATGAAAAAAGCGGTTTCTATAACTCAGCCGAGAAACTGCGGGCCAGCTAACCCGGTGCTATTTTCCCTAATCGAGAGGGAGGAAGAGGAGAGAGATCTGATCGCCCTATCTCTATCTAGGAAGTGTATGTGTGAGTGCTATCTGGGAATCTGTTAGAACAGCAAAAGTCACACTCAAAAACAAAAGTCCTCAAAATACCTATAGAAGCGGAATGTCGAAAATAAACATGAGGGAGCTGTCAAGAAAATCTAGGATAGAGAGACTCGGCAGACAGGGTGAGTTTGGCCAGAATTGTAAGGTGGAAGTATGCAGCAGTAATTGGAAAGAGGCAAATTGTTTACATCTAAGCCAGACAAAAAAAGCACGAAGTTTATTTGTCAAACAGTAAACAAGGAGAACGTTTTCATAACACATCCCACAGCATTAGTCGGTTATTGGGGAGTCTCACTCACTATTCCTATTCCCAATAAAGTTAATATCCCCAGTAAAACGCAGTCGGAGACAAGACTGAACTTTTTGAGTGGGATACTTAGTATTTGCACCATTTGACACAGCGGAGTCCGTCCTCCAACTGCATGGAATGAGCAAGTGGAATTGGTTGAATGATCTGTGCTAAACCTGTCCCCTCCAGCCCTTACAGCTCCTCCCTCTCTCTCCCTGTGTGTGTTTCCCAAGTGGAGAACTCTCTGTGTTGCCAGTGACTGCCCTGGTGCTGAAGTACATTGAGCAATGCTGGCTTCTGGCGTTCCCCTCCTGCTCATCCTCCTCGCCCTGGGGGACACCTCTGTCCAGGGGCAGACTCCATCTCGGGCACCGGCCAAGGGGCAGCAGCTGCCCCGAGCGGTGTCCACCCCTCCCGGGGTGCCCAAGCCCCCGGACGCCTCCAACTCCAGCGCCGCCGCTTCCCTGAACGGGTCGCGGGGCATGAACCGCCCCATGTGCACGCAGCGCACGGAGATTAAGGGCACCTTCAAGTACATCAACACCATTGTTTCCTGCCTGGTCTTCGTGGTGGGCATCATCGGGAACTCGACCCTGCTGAGAATTATCTACAAGAACAAGTTCATGCGGAATGGCCCCAACATCCTGATCGCCAGCCTGGCCCTGGGGGATTTGCTGCACATTATCATTGATATCCCCATCACTGTCTATAAGGTAAGGTACACGGGCAAAATGGGGGGGGGGGGCTTCTCACCCCTTGTAGGGGGGGCATCAGGAAGACACAGAGATAGCCACAATGCCACTGGAGTTATTATTTATCAATAAACTCTATACCTAAAACTTTTCAATCACTTTGCAAAGCAATTCCTGCTTCCACTGTTACCCTCTGCAAAGTCTGAATGCTTATTTTTTCTCTACAGTTGCAGGGAGGTGGTGGTGGGGGGGGGGAGATTCTCGTCGCGAGAAGATATTGGGGATGTGTCTTTACATTTCCAACACAGTTCCAGCTTTTGAGATCAAATCCGTTCGTGTCACCGCCCAACCCCGACCCCCCCCCCCCCCACCCCCCACGCCAAACCCGGGCAGTGAACTACTAGACTCTAAATACAAAACTGTTCTCTCAGCTGCAACTTGACTCGATCTGCCAACCCAGTTGGGATGTGCACGGAGCTCTCAACATTATCCTCAGTAAGTTAAAAATCACAGAATTGTTACGGTGGCCATTCGGCCCAACATGTCTGCACTGGCTCACCAAACCAGCATTATGATTTAGTGCCACTCCTCTATCTCCCCCCCCCACTCCTGCACATTATTTCTGTTCAAGTAATCATCTAATGTCCTCTTGAGTGTTTCCATCGAATCTGCCTCCACCACACTTCCAGGCAGCACATCCCAAAACCCTAACCACTGGCTATGTGAAACATCTTTTTTCTCATATTTGCTTCTTTTGCACATCATTTTAAATTTGTGTGCTCTCAGACTTGATCCTTAAAGTTTATTTATCAGTGTCACAAGTAGTCTTACATTAACACTGCAATCAAGTTACTGTGAAAATCCCCTAGTTGCCACACTGGGGTGCCTGTTCAGGTATACCGAGAGAGAATTTAGCACAGCCAGTGCACATAACCAGCATGTCTTTTGGACTGTGGGAGGAAACCAGAGCACAAGGAGGAAACCCATGCAGACACGTGAAGAATGTTCAGACTCCACACAGAGACCCAAGCCAGGAATTGAACCTGGGCCCATGTTGCTGTGAGGCACCAGTGCCAACTGCTGTGCCACTGTATTGTCCTAATCCAAGCAGGAATAGTTTGTCCCTATCTACTCTGCCCATTCCCCTCTCATGATTTTGAACATCTCTATCAAATCTCCTCTTCGTCTTCTTCCCTCCAAGAAGAATAGTCCTAACCTCTCCAACCTATCCTCATAACTGAACTTTCTCATCCCTGGAACTGTTTGTGTGAATAGTTTAACAGGAGCATTGATAAGCGCCTTGTAATACTGAGAAGGTGAGATTTCTCTGGAAAACCATCTCACCTCTTTGGGATTTTCACCTAGATGGATTAATAACTCTAGTCCCAGATATAAACAAATGCCACTACCTCTGTTGTTGGGTCTGCTGGGTGATGTATACAAGAATCTTTTAATAGCCATTGCTCCCTTTCCTCATTAGAAAAAATATATAAAAATGCAACAAATTTTGCCGTCAAACTCATGACAAGGCTGATGGTGTTCCAGGCCAGGTGGGCAGTAATGAAGGATATTGCTGTCAAAGATGTGTAGCTCTGCTGTTAATCTTGCATAAGGGGTGCCTCACTGTTCGATTTACCACTCAAAGGCATTGAAGAACGTAAAGTTTCTGCTTTTATGAGGAGCCAGAAACCAAATTAGCCACAGAAGGTTACGTTGCCTCTTCCATGCTAAACAAATCCTTTTAATGTGGTGTGTTAATTATTACATGTTAACTTCTCAGGCAGCTAAAATGAACTAGTACAAGTGTCCAGACTTAGTCCATCAGTTTTCAATTGTCATCTGAGGTTTTTAAAATGTGAACATTTGATTTTTTTGCTTTACCTTTCCGCCTTTTTGTCTCCCTTTTAATCCAATCTTTCTTTCCCTCTTTTAATTTCTGCTCTCGTTACTGAACTGACATTGAGTTTACCCGGTTCGATTTGCACCTCCTTCAAGCTTTTCTGTCGTTTATATTACAATCTGTTTGGTACAGGAGATGCACAATTGCTTGACCCATTCATTCAGCTCCCCCCCCACCTCTCCCCTCCAGATATCTTTCTGTTTTGTTCGTTGTCTCGCTTCCAACTCACTTTTAGCAATTTGCCTTCCAAGAACAAAATTTGAGTTAGTTTAACATGTTGAATGAGTAGCAGATGCCACTCAATGACTTGATATAGGAAAACCAGGGGCAATGTGGTGAATTGCTCACTCTGAGAGCCAGTGCAGTCACAGTGGGCTGAAAGATCTTATTCTGCACTGTGATATGTACTTGCAGAGTTCTTCCACATAGGCAAAATTCAAATCACTGTCCACCGCTGTCCTATATCAAGTGTTGTCAGCTGCATTTTATGTTCTATTGCTAAAAATATCATATCAGTGTGTTTGTATAATTTCATCCAGAAATATTGATTTGTGCGTGCAACCTTTGTTTGCGTGTTAATTTCCTCTTTGTTAGAAAATGCAGCAACCTCTTTGTATTATTAATGACAAGTGGCAAAGGAGATGATAGATATATATAACTTTTAATCAGACATAGTGTGCACTAAAGCCTAAAAGTGATGTTAATCATGATTGATCTTTTAACATTTAAGTATTAGTGTCACAAGCAGGGTCGTATTAATACTGCAATGAAATCTCCTACTCACCACATTCCAGCTCCTGTTTGGGTACACTGAGGGAGAACTTAGCATGGCCAATGCATCGGACCAATATATCTTTCAGACTGTGGGATAAAACTGGAGCATTCTAAGGAAAACCACAGAGACACAGGGAGAATGTGCAAACTCAAACAGCCCTTGACCCAAGCCAGGCAGTGTGTGCCACCGTGCCATCCACAGATGCTGATAGACTGAGAATTAGTTTAACAGGAGCTCCTTCTAAATGTATTTCTTTTGTATAATGTGTTTAACACCTGTGCAATGTATTTTTCTATTACCGTACCTCCCTTTTTCATGCGTAAAGCAGATATTTAATCAGTATAAATATCTTACTGTGACATGTGCAAATTTTTATTTGGAACAGCTGAATGGAAAATGTGAAAATCCTAGTTGATCCATCAGGACATTTCCAAGTGCATGGTCATTACTGTAGAGAGTCAGAAGGAATCGTACACTGTTTCATTATCACTGAATAATGCACATCAAGCCTCTCAACTCAATCGCAATGAAAAAGCATTTCTGCTTTAATCTTAATTTGTACAAAGTTTATCAACCATTATCAGATTTTATTCACCACAAATTATGATGACAGATGCTTCCACATTTCCATTCTACTAGTTCTTTACAATGAGACATGTATTTGTACTGTATTATGCATGTTTCACATGGATGTAAAAGTGCTTCATCTTAAGCATTAGATATTGTCGGAAATGACAGCACATTAGTAGTTTGCATCATTAACATATTAAATATTTTAAATGTACTATACTTAGTTAGCATATGTAATGATAATGAACAGGAAATTCTAGCTTTTTTCCAATGCAAAAGTTAACATTTTCTCATATTACAAAATGATAGTTCATTTGTGTAGTTGGTGGGAAATTCTCACATATTACCCACACTTCTGCAGTGGCAAGTGCTGACTAGTTTACTAGTTATTGTTCTTCTAACTATTCTTTTATGATATCAATATAGATTTGTATTTCTTGTCTCTTCTGGGACTTTTACTCCATCCCAAGAGCTACAGCAATTATCGACCAATTACTGACCAAATTGAGTTCCACTATTTCTTGCAAAGTGTTTCAAAGCATGTACGCATACAATTCTTGCCAGTGCAATTGGAACACACTTGCAGTGGAATAATTAAGAGCCCTATGCACTGGGGACATACTCTCTTCCACCCTCTTCCGTCAGGAAAAAGATACAAAAGTCTGAGGACACATGCCAACCAACTCAACTACAGCTTCTCCTTACTATCATTAGTCTTTTGAATGGACCTACCTTGCATTAAGTTGATCTTTCTCGACACTCTAGCTATGACTGTAACACTGCATTCTGCACTCTCCTTTTCTTCTGTTTGAATAATGTGCTTTGCCTGTATAGTGTGCAAGATCAATACTATTCACTGTATACTAATACATGTGACAACAATAAATCAAATCAAAGTTCTCTCTCTTTCCCTGCCACCACCTAATTTGTTGATGTTTACTTTCAAATGGTTTTACATATCAATAACATTATCGGTCACTTCTGGATGAAAAATCTTAAAAGCAGCAAAATACATCACCCTAGTCAATATTTATTGATCTATACCTTTAACATGGAGAACACGGAAAACACTTCACAGATGCATTTATAAAGAATGCCAAGTCTCAGAAAGAGAGGTTTGAAAAGAGAAACACAAGTTTAGTGAATAAGTTTGGTTTCAATGAGCTCTTAAGGGAACAGAAAAGGATGAAGAAGTTAATAGGTAAATGAAGAGAATTTCAAAGAATGGTGCATAATCAGAATAAACGACAGTTTTTTGGCGAAGTTTGTAACATAGCAGGAGGTTAGAGAGATAGAAAGGACCAAGCTTGTGGTGGGATTTAAAATTAAGAATGAGAATTTTAGGTCTAATTTGTTATGGGGCTCAGGAGTCAGTATAATTCAGGGAGGGCTGTGATGCTGGACAAGTGAACTTGCTGGAGAATTAAATAGAGGCAACAAAGCTTTGGATATACTGGAAGCTTAGAATCATAGAATACCTACAGTGCAGAAAGAGATCATTTGGGCCATCAAATCTGCACCAACAACAATTCCACTCAGGCCCAATCCCTGTAACACCATTTATTTACACTGCTAATACCCCTGACAGTAAGGGGCAATTTAGCATGGTCAATCCATTTAACTTGCACATCTGTGGGAGGAAACTGGAGCACCTGGAGAAAATCCTCGCAGACACAGGGAAAATGTGCAGGTGTCACACAGTCATCCGAGGCCAGAATTGAACACAGGTCCCTGGCACTGTGAGGCAGCAATGCTAACCACTATGTCACCATGCTACTTTGTCAATAAGGGCAATACTGAAAACTGGAGGTGACAAATGCAAGGAAAGAGATCTCTACAAAAGGCTGAAATCGGCATGAGGGATATTGGGGAAAAGTGGGGAGATAGAATGTGTGGTCTTGTGAAATTTCAGATGAAGATTAAGTGGAAGCTGACCTTGTAGGACTCTTGTTCAGGAAGAAGGACAGAATCAATCTCACCGAGTTGGACAACAAAGGAGATGTTTGGAGAATGTGATGGACAATAACGTTGTTAAATGTTGCAGTGGACTCAAAGAGGACAAGGAGGATTAATACTTCATCATATCCGAGACATAGGCACAGATTATATTGTTTGCAACCTGGTTATGACCATTTTGGTGTTGTGTCAGTGGTAGAAAGCTAAATAGAGGAGTTCAAACAGAGAACTATAGGGGAGATGGACACAGATCTGGTTGGTAAAAATATATTCAAGACTCTGGAGAATAAAGAAATCTTGGAGGTGGGATAATAGTTTTATTGGGCAAAAGTGTAGAAAGTCAACCTCTTTGAGGTGAGTTTGATCATGCATTTGATGAGGAGGGAGACAGCGTCCAAGGAAAGCGAACTATCTCTAATGCCAGCTATTGTAATGCCCTGGAGGGAAGTGAGGTGGTGAAGAGTTAAATGAAAATGAGGGAATTCTTGTGGTGAGATGAGCTTGGAGAGGGCATGGAAAAAAATTGGAAGGAGAGATCAATAAGTGCTCCATAATCACTATCTACCCAAATTGACTCCTGTTCAACAATGATGAAACTCTTCTTTTCAAAAAGGCAACCACTTGAAATTCTGACTGAATTTTACTTTAGTCACTTTAGTCTTGGCTTTATTTCAGTCTTGGCTTCACTATCACCCAGCAGCTGTACAGGCGGAGATGCTGGCTGCTTGTTTCCTTGTATGAAGAAGGCAGGAACCTGATAAATGAGCTGATTGTAAAAAGATAATGTAGCTTTCAATAGAAAAAAAGGACTTGCTTTTGAAAGACATCTTTCGTAACAACTGGACACCTCAAAGCACTTCACAGCCAGGAAAGTATTTTTTGAAGCGTAGTCACTGTTGTACTGTCGGAAAGCGGCAGCCGATTCACACACAGCAAGTTCCGATGAAGAGCACTGTGGTAGCGAACAGACAACAGATGGTCACTAATGGATAAATATTGGCCTGGACATTAGGGATAATTCTCCCTTTATTCTTTCAGAATAGGGCCATAGGATCATTAACATACACCCAAGCCGAAAATTTATTTATTAATGTCACAAGTAGGCTTATGTTAACACTGCAATGAATTTACTATGAAAATCCCCTATTTGCCACAGTCTGGTGCCTGTTCAGAGGCACTGAGGGAGAATTTAGCATGGCCAGCAAGTCTGTAGGAAGAAATCAGAGCAGCCGGATGAAACTCACGCAGACACACAGAGAACATGCCAACTCTGCACAGACAGTGACCCAAGCCGGGAATCAAATCCAGGTCCCTGGCACTGTAAGGCAGCAGTCCTAACCCCACTGTGTCACTATGCCATCCACAGATGCATGCAGACAGGGACTTAGTTTAACATTTCATCTGGAGGATGAACAAAATGTAGCACTCCATCAGTGCTGCACTGGAGTGTCAACTGTAATTTTTCAGCTTTCACGCAGGAGTGGAGTTTAGGGACAAGAGTGTGATCAGCTGAGCCACAGCTGACACACAGGGTATTTTTAATGCAACAATTAGAATGCCATTCCATAGCGAACTGTGGGCCTAGTTTCATTGTATAAAGATCTGAAATTTGATGATTCATTGCACGAAACTATTAAATAAATTATGATCGGCAATTATCCAATAAGGGGAAGCGACGGCTAGCAATATTATCACTAGACTATTAATCCAGAAACTCAGTTAATGTTCTGGGGGCTGTTTTTGAATCCCGCCATGATAGATGGCAGAATTTGAATTCAGTAAAAAATATCTGAAATTGAGATAACCATGTAACCATTACTGATTGCCAGGAAAAAAAAGACCTATTCTCAACTAAATAAAAACAGTGCTTTCCTAAACTTGTATAGTCTACAGAAAATAATAAGCTAAGAAGTAAACTGCTAAAGTTCCATTCAGCTCTGAGGGACTTGAAAGCCACTGTGATATTTTATTTTTGTAATTTGCATTGACTATGTGGGAAATATTACTCAGTAAAATATTACGAAGTATCTCTTCTCCCCAGTTATACTCAATTAAGTCAGAACATATATAGTAAATAAAAAGTAGTTTTGGAAGCATTGGGCATGAGTCACTTGTCAGTGAGTTAAGTTTTGTCATGCTAGATGTGGCTATGAATGCGTCAACCGTAGGAAAAAACAATGTACAGTAGCCAAATCACATTTGGTTTTGTTTGAGCAACTTATGATCATGGTCTAAGAGTGAGGTAAGTCTGCCAGAGCTGTGAACTAAGATCCTAGAATGCATGTGTAAAGACCTCATTCTGCCTTAGTGTGCAGTAGGTTAACTTTATAACCGCCCCTTAGACCAGTAAATTGTCAGCCAGCACTGGAGATAGTGATTGCAGCCAACATACATGGGCCACACGCACATACATATGTACAGAGTTCTGTTTTTCTCAAAAATTTTCCATGTAGTGCTACACATGATATGCATCATGTATGTTCTGATTGCATGTATTTCAAAAGCAACAGGAAGCCTAAGTGCTAAACTGACCATGACGAGTGTAGGTTGGCAAGAATAGCAAGAATGTTTCACGATTGATTAACATGCTCATTCGTATCAGCCATGTTTCAAACCAGTGATTTGATCAAGAAGATGAGATAAAATCATAAACCACTAGACAAAGCTTGAGCACTTTTGTTCCAGTACTCAACATTGGAAGTTGAATCTCCATCTTAAATTTATTCCATAACATCAGGAGCTTTTTCTTATGATAGCGTAATGCTGTTTTTAATAATGATGGGGTGGCACAGTGGTTAGCACTGCTGCCTCACAGCACCAGGGATCTGGGTTCAATTCCCAGCTTGGGTCACTGTCTGTGCAGAGTCTGCACATTCTCCTTGTGTCTGGGTGGGTTTCCTCCCACAGTCTGAAAAATGTGCTGGTTAGATGCATTCACCTGAACAGGCCAGAGTGTGGCGGCCAGGGGAATTCCACAGAAACTTCATTGCAGTGTTAATGTAAGCCTTGCTTGTGTCTAATAAATAAACTTTAATGTTCTTTTATGTAATTTGTTTATCACTTGCATGTATTTGCATTTTTCTATTACTGCAAAAAGAGGATGTGATTGGAATTGTTTAGAAATTTTGAAAATCAAAGTTGATGGTTCATATGGCAGACTAAATGTATTGATACTGCATGCTGTTCAAAATGAATAGATTATATTTGATATTTAACAGAATAGAAGGATTTATCAGTATAACATCATTATTATTAAAATCGCACTTGGTGTTAATGTTGGACAAGTTAGATGTCAAAGTGAAATCTGACTTGCTAGATCCTAACATTTTCTTTAGAAATTGTGGGGGAAAGTTACTGAACAAATTCACAGGAGAACGCTGATGAACTTTTAGTATGCAGAATAAAATGAGGGAGATCCATCCAAAAAAATTCTACATGTTGAATTTGCATAAAAACTGGAATAAATCATGCTGTTTTTCTTGGTGGGGGTTTCAAAATGGATCTCCTATACTCTGTGCACTGCAGCGTGCATTAGTGTGAATCACTCCAGGAATCAGGGTGGAGGGCATTTTCCCACCCAAGAGGCCGGAAGCATAGCACTGAACTTGCCACTGCCCATTTGGGATCTGTCAGCGCTGAGATCAGTGCATGCACGGTTGTCGCTGTGTGCCGGATGCCCAGATTGCTGGCAAGCTCAATCACTGGCCAGCCCCACAATCCCCTCAACGCTGACCCTCTTAGCCTCCTGATAGCCTGATTGCCCGTCTCCCGGACTGGGGCAGCCCTGACCTCCCTCCATCCAGGCCTGCTTTGAACTCGCGCCCTCATCATCCCCTGATCCTCCTTCCCTTGTTTCCCCCATCCCCACTGACAGTCCCAATCCCACTCCTCAACAGTGCCCCAACCCCTCCTGCAGGCTACCACCCTGTCATCCCAATAGTCAGCCCTATCGCTGGCCTCCTTCCCTCCTCCTCTGCCGAACTCTACTACAGATTGGCAGTGGAACCCCCCTCTCACCCCCACAGATCATACCCCTGCAGGCCCTGCCACCCCCATGCTCTCTAATCTGTCCTCAATTCAGCCCCGTCCCATTGGCATAGCCCCATACCTGGTAGGCAGTGCCACGATGCCCCCTGGGCATTGGCACTTTGTGATGTAGAGATGCCGGCGTTGGACTGGGGTAAACACAGTAAGAAGTTTGGCAACACCAGGTTTAAATCCAACCGATTTATTTGATAGTAAACTCGCAAGCTTTCGACTCTATGGCCTTCGTCAGGTGAATGAGGTGTTCTGGCCTCCAACAGCACACATACCAGCACAGACTGTTTACAGATTACTGATTAGAATGCGAATCTTTACACCTAACCTGCTATTCAAGTCTTAAAGTGGCTAACAATGTGAGTGGAAGGAGCACTGAGCACAGGTTGAAGAGATGTGTACTGTCTTCAGACACACACTTTGCCCATAGGGCAATGTCAGATGGTCCAGGCTAGCACTGCCAAGGTGGCAATGCCTAGTGGGCACCCTTCCAGTGCCCAACACAGTGGGGGAGGTCCGCAATTGCCCCCTCCCCCTGTCCCACTTCACTTCAGCAGGGCCGGGCCACCTGTTCCCCATCAGTAAGGAGCTATAGTAAAACTTGCTGGTGTGAAATACTCCTGGTGGGAGCTGGAGGGGTGGAGAGGCTAGCAGGCCCAGAGATTTTAGTTCTGGGCCCACTAATAATATTTAAGTTATCTTGAAAATTGGCTGAATATACAGAATGCAGTTCTGTGCCAGAAGTCGGTGCGGAGTTGACGGCATCGGAAATCCGGCACGGGGAGATGTGCTCAAACCCGGATGCCCAACACAAATTGCGCAATTTGGTCGCCTCTAGAATCTCCTGGCCTGCTGTACTAAAAGTGCAGCGCAGCAGGCTGGAAGAATCCCAATATTAATGAAAACAATCAAAATGAATTATATTCCACATACAAAATGGTTGGACAGATCTCAATTCAAACAGCCACTTCAAGTTTAGACTATTCCTCAAACCTCCAGCAATAAATTTACAAACAGATAAATCAGTGAAGAGTTACCACCAGCTTGACACATAAAGGCTTCTTGCTTGCAAATGGCGCGGTTGTTGACGATTTTCTTCTGGTGAATTTCTGAGTATTTGCTTGATGCTTTTTACCCAACTCGTATCTCTCCCCGAGACACCCACCAAATGCACCCTAAACTCAATCTTCCAGCAGAACTTCTACTAAACTGTTTACTGAGTCCTATAATTGAATATTCAGTGAACTACTATCCCAATAGCCTTTGAAATGCTTTCTTCTTAGAGAGCTCTAAATACCCGCCTACACTCTCGAAGACACACTGAACTCTGTGCTCTACTTTGCCCAGTCCAGCCTTGGGCGACTGTCATCAGATAAGTGGAAATTTTTATCTACTTTGTATTTTTCTCCTCAGAATTCCTAAACTTTTAAACACGTCTCTATAACTTCAGAGGTCATAAAACCTCATGAAAAATGTATATTACAAACAAACCTGAACGCTCAGTCCTTTAGTTAAGAATCTATCCAGAATCCCAGACACAAAGACTCACAAACATTTCAAGTGAAATCAAAACCAGTTTAACTTTTTTAATGCACAAATATGTATATTTTCAGCTTTAAAAAGTTACACTGTTCATAATAGCATATATTACATAATATAGATAGATGGATGGATAGACAGACAGATATAAAGATAGATAGGTAAATAGATAGGTATATAGATAGACTGACAGACAGACAGATAGGCAGATCAGCTAAACGATGAATGAATAGATGGATAGACAGTCTGATATATTACAGAAGCACAGAATTTATATAGCTCAGAAGGATGCCATTCAGCCCATTGTATCTGCACTGGCATTCTGCATAACCAATTTACTTAGTTCCTTTTTGCTATCTTCTCCCTTTTACCCTGTATATTGATAAATTTCAAACAACAATCTATAAACCTTGTGAGTTTACCCTATTTCTACCACAGTCAGGCAATGCATTCCAGGTCTTACCCACTTGATGCATGGAAGGTTTTCCCTTCCATCTCTTCTCCTTCTTTTACAAGTTACTTAAGCCTGTGCCCTCTCGTTCTCGATGCTTTTGTAAGTGGATACAGTGTGGTTCTATCTACTTTGTCCGGTCCTCTCATGATTCAATATTGCCCTATCAATGATGCAAATACCAAATTGATAAGGTGTATTTGATGGATTACGTCATCTTAACATTAAAATAGCTTAACTCATGCGACTTTCCATTCACCACTTTCCATTCACCATGTTTTACAGTTCTATACTGGATAAAAGGGCCAAAGGGCCTGTTTCCTGTGCTGTACTGTAAAAGGAAGGAACATGGAGTTAAAGCTGATGCAGTAATGATACCTTATGTACGTGCCCTATTCAAGTATGACCAGATTTACTGTTCACTGATTGTAAGTAACAGTAACATTAAGTGGTGAAACACACTGTTGTACTGTGTATTTTTTTACATTACGATAACTGGTGGCCCAGTTTGAACAAACTGGATTCTTTCTACATTGTCAAACTGATGAGGATGGCACGCTGACACAGTGGCTAGCATTCCTGCCTCACAGAGCCAGGGACCTGGCTTCAATTTTGGCTTCAGGTGACTGTGTGTGTGGAGTTTGTACATTCTCCCCATGTCTGCGTGGGTTTGCTCTGGGTGCGCCAGTTTCCTCTCGCAGTGCAAAGATGTGCGGTTTGGTTGATTGGCCATGTTAAATTGTCCCTTTGGCTGGAATTTTCCCGGCACTCCCACCTATGGCTTGAAGGATTGTGCCTGGGCTAGCGGAGAATGCTGTTCTGTGAGCTTTGTCCGGTCCGAAATTGGGACAGGTGTGCCGGTAAAATCAGGGCCTTAGTGTGAAGGGGCTAGCTAGGATAAATACATGGGATTATTGGGAAAGGATCTGGGTGAGATTGTGCTTGGTGCTGACCCAATAGACCAAATGGCCTCCTTCTGCAATATAGGGTCCTATGGTTCTACTGAAATACATAGCATTATAGGGATAGGGTCTGGGTGGGATTGTTGTCAATGCAGGTTCAATGGGCCGAATGGCCTTCTTTTGCACTGTAGGGATTCTATGATTTATCTTCCATGAATTAAATGAAGATAATGGATATATTGGTTAAACATTTCCACTTTCACTGTGAGGTCTTCAGTTGCAGCATGTTAAGAAAATGTTTCCTATCGTGCTTTCATTTGTCTTTAAAACATTGTCATGTACATTCAGGGAATGTATAATGTTTAATGTATAATGTTTAACGTAATACCAACATCTGTTTCCGACTGCTACTTTACATGAATATGCGTGTTTCTCTTTGGCAATCTTTTTAGGAACCATAAATTTCCCTCCCCAATCTTCATGCAGCTTTTGCACAGTGCTTGAGTAGAAGTTTGTCTGCATTGCGACACATTGCCAAACCCTTTGCCCCCTCTGCTTATCAATGTGACATACTTAAAAAAAGCGTCATTGAGTATCTCCCTTACACAATGCACTAAATCTACAATAGGGGATCAGTCAACTTTAAATCTGCTGCTGAGACAATATTTGCGCAACCTATCATTGGATTAGGCAGTGGCACGGGGAGCCGGTGAAGGATATCTCGGGGTTTATTACGCTCTCCTTGCTCTTTCTATAACAAAATCTTTTGGAATTTGTGAGCCATTTCTAAAGGGTAATTGGATTTGACTGAACCCCATGCACCATAATCCTTCCCAGACACCTTCCCAATGCTGCTAAAGTCTGCTTGCTTCTAATCCTGGCGATTTCTTCACATGAACTCCCACCTCCGACTGTCCAGCTAGTGAAAACAAAGCCATTTCATTAACACCCTTTCAATTCTTCTTCTCCTCGCCTGCTTGCAGCATTTCCAGAAGGTTAATCTTTAATTCCGGGAGGCTCCCTGGAAGATGAGCAGCCCTACACCCACTCTGAGACCACAAACTGCAGCATTGTAGACGTACAGGGGTTGAGTTCTATATTGCTTCACTTATGGTGGTGGGGAATCCCCATTCTGTGCAGAGGAATTGGCTACCTTCACAAAAGGCTCACAAATTAAAGTGTGTGAATAATTTTTTTTGAGCTGTGACAGGTTTGATACAAGTTTGGGCAGCATGATGGCATGGTGGTTAATGCTGCTGCTTCACAGTGCCAGGGATCCGGATTTGTTCCCGGCTTGGGTCACTGTCTGTGTGGAGTCTGTACATTCTCCCCATATCTGCGTAGGTTTCCTCCCGGTGTTCCGGTTTTCTCCCACAGTCCAAAATTGTCCAGGTTAGGTGGGTTGGCCATGCTAAATTGCCCCTTAGTGTCAGGGGTAATTTAATGTAAAGAATATTAATGTCAAGTAACAGGTGTTAGCTAGGGTGAATAAATGGAGTTATGGGGATAGGGCCTGGGTAGGACTGTTGTCATTGCAGACTCAATGGGCTGAATGGCCTCCTTTTGTACTGTAGGGATTCTATGACACATTGTAGATGTGATACAGCCCTTCTTAAAAATTCTGCATTCTCGCTCCATAAAGCCATTCAAAACAAATGTTTACACATTTGCTACTTTGATGCATGGCTGTTGAAATCTAGGAAGAAATTAATGTCTCTTTATGCCTTATAAAATTAATAGAAATTGACTGTTTAATTCATATCTGATAACGACAGACAAAGCATCCACCAGAAATTTGCCCTTCATTAAAACAGACAAGGCTGTTAACAGCTGTTTTATGACAGAGGTTATGTACAGCTGGAATCTGTCCACCCATCTATCATTCAACTAACCAGCCATTGGGGCAGATGCCGCCAGCATATGTTACATGTGTGAGAACCTACTTTACGCTCAGCAAGACAGAATGAGATATTTTTATTCACTTATCAAAATGAATCCGGAAAGAAGCAAAAAATTGAAGAAGCCAAGACATCACATTCTCACTGGATCTAGATAGAGGGAAGATGCTGAACAGTGTGGCTGCTGTTGATCATTAAGACTTTCAAAGACAGATTGCAATCTGCAAGAAAGCAGCTGAGCAAGAAAAGCAGCATTGGCTTTGCATCAATTCTGACAGAAACAGGGTTGATTTGAACTTTTACCACTGCTAATTATGGAGTGTTATGCACACCTATCCCTTGTCAATGACTTTCATAGAAACCTTAGAGTGCAGAAGAAGGTCATTCAGCCCATCAACTCTGCACCAACTTCAATCCCACCTAGGCCCTAAACCTGTAGCCCCACATATTTACCCTGCTAATTCCTCTAGCCTATGCATACCAGGACATTAAGGGGCAATTTAGCATGCCCAATGCATCTAGCTTTCACATCTTTGGACGAAACCGGAGCACCCAGAGGAAACCCACGCAGATATGAAGAGAATGTGCAAACTCCACACAGACACTGACCCAAGCTGGGAATCTCTGGAGCTCTGAGTGATAACCACTGTGACATCTTACCACCCAATTGCTGACTCAATTTAAAGGAAAGAAATGTGAAACCAAAACCTTACCTGCCTATTAATGTGAACATATCGGACAGAATTTTACAGCCGACTCATCCTGAAACTGGAAAACCCTGTCCGAGGTCAACGGTCCTTTCCGTAGTCCGCCCCTCACCTGCTATGATGCCCATGGTGGGTGGAACGGGAATATTTACCCCATAGGATCCAGTAGCACTGCCTAAGGAACAAGATGTTTTCCCTTGTCTTGTAAAGTGTTCCTTCCTCAAATATTATTACCAAATGCAGGTCAGCTGCACATTCACTTTCTGTCTGCTGGACTTGCTGTGCGAAAAGTGATCACTAACTCACCCCATTGCCTCCACCCTCACCTCCAATAACACGTGTGAAAGGTCCATGGGCTCTTTTGTTACTGAGATTGAGACAGTCTGATCAGCTGCCTCGAACCATGTTCTTCCCTTTCACTATTCCACTATATCCTGCACCCTCTTCTTCCCTTCTCCCCTATGTACTCTATGAATGATATGCTTCATCTGTACAGCATGCAAGAAACAATACTCTTCATTGTTTCCTAATGCAGTGGCAATGCTGGCATTGGACTGGGGTAAGCATAGTAAGAAGTATCACAATACCAGGCTAAAGTCCAGCAGGTTTAGTTGGAATCACAAGCTTTAGGAGCACTGCTTCTTCATCAGGTAAGTGACACATCTGATGAAGGAGAAGAATCCAAAAGCTTGTGATTCCAAATAAATCTGTTCGTCTTTTAACGAGGTCTTTGACACTTCTTGCTGTTTAATAATACATGTCTCAGTAATAATTTAAAACAAATCAATTCAAATCAATAAATTTCCACTTGGCCAAATTTCCTTTAATGCCCTACCAGCCACAGCACTAAATTTGAATCTTTCTCTAGTCCCTCTGCTGTCCCCTCTCATGCCTTCCCATCATGCCCACTTCCTGTTCCCTCGATTTTACTCCTCCTGATTACTCAACTTCCCCTCCTTTCCCGCAGAGCCAATGTTGTAAATGGTTGTGCCTCTGACCTTTAAACCTTGCATCATCACTTCTTTCCTCAAAAACACAACCCTTGACCCCTCTGTCCTTTCAAGCTACCAGTTTCTCTTTCCCTGCTAAAATCCTTCAATGTGTTGACATTTCCGAAATCCATTTATACATTTCCAAAAACTTCATGCTTCAATCTCTTCAATCAGGTGCCCGCCCCATCACAGTGCTGAAATAGCTCTTATTAAAGTCACTAATGGCATCCTAAGTAACAACGGTAAGCTTTCCCTCCTCATCTGATAAGATCTGTCAGCAATTCTTGACATGATTTACCACAGCGTCCTCTTCCAATGTCTCCCCTCTGTCATCTAGAGGGGAACAACTGTTCTCCTATCCTTCTATTGTTTTTTTTAATCTAACCTTGGCCAGATAATCACTTATTATTTATTTATTATGTCACAAATAGGTTTACATTAACACTGCAATGAAGGTACTGTGAAAATCCCTTAGTCACCACAGTGCGCTGGCTGTTCGGGTATACTGAGGGAGAATTTAGCATGGTCAATGCACTTAACTAGCATGTCCTTTTTGGACTGTGGGAGCAGACTAGAGTACCCAGCAGAAACCCATGCAGACACAGGGAGAACGTGCAAACTCCACACCCAGTGACAGTGACCCAAGTTGGGAATTGAACCCACATCCCTGGTGCTGTGAGGCAGCAGTGCTAACCACTGTGCCACCATATTGCCCTCGCTTTTTCTGCTCCATGGCATCCACCATGAATCTGTGCTGACCCTTCTATTTCTCATCTACATAATATCCACGTTGGCGATACTATCTGAAGGCCCAGCATTACTTTTTACATGTACACTGAAGTTACCCCCTTAACACCATCTCTTTCAAATTTCTCCACTCTTGCCAAGTTATCAGGCTACTTCTCTGACAATGAGAATTAGGTGAGCAGAAATTTCCCCCCAGTTAAATATTAGAGAAATGGAAGCCATTGTTCTCGATCTCCCTCCAACTCTGTTCCCGAGGTACAGACTTCAACTTGGTGGCAGTGAGAGATTAAGCCAATCTGTTCTCAACCTTCGTGCCATATTCAATCTTGAGTTGAGCTTCCAACCTCATATTCATGCCATTGGTAAGAATGTCTATTTCCGTGACATCACTCAATTTTGCCACTGTCTTAACTTGTTTGTTGCTGAAACCCCCATCCTTGCCTTTGTAATCTCTATACTAAACTATTCCAATGCATTTATGGTTATTCTCTCCTATGGTATTCTCTGCAAAGATGAGGTGATCCCAAACTCTGCTGCCCATGGCTTAATTCACAGCAAGTCTGATACCCGTATCACTCCTGTTCTGGCTTCTACTCACACATCTCCTTGGTTTTAAAAGTTTAATTCCCAGCTTTCAGGTCCTTCCATGACCTTGCTCCTTCCTAATTTCTGTACTCTCCTCTAGTCCCACCACTCTCTAAAACATCTACATTCCTCTAATTCTGGTCTCTGTGCATTCACCACTTTTAGTTGCTCCACCATTGGTGGCCATGCCTTCAGCTGCGTAGGTAGGTCCCAGCTCTCAAATTCACCCCCCCCCCCCTTCCCCTCCCGGCCTCTCTACCTCAGTTTCTTCATTCCAGACACTCCTTAAAACCTACCTCTTTCACCAAGGTTTTGGTCATCAGACCTAATATGTCGTTTGGTGTTATAATTTGTTTTGGAATACTCCTGGAATGTTTTGGGATGATGCACTGGGATGCTTCATGACATTGGGGCACTAAGTCAATATGAGTTCTTGTATAGCTGCCTGTATGGCTATGACCACATTTAAAGTTAACCTGTTATTTTGGGACATGCTAAGATGTCACACAAGTTCAAATTCTTTCTTTCTTCTAATATGATTAATCTTCAGGATATTGGAGCCATTTTTTGTTACATGTTCAAGGTTTTTAACCTTTGAACAGTAATTATTTAGAGAATAAGGATATTAGTAGGTAATGGAATCATTTGTGGAAATAAAATTATTAAAATGAGTAACCATCTTTCTGTTGCATTGAGTTTTACGCCCTAATTAATACAACATTGCCTTGAACTGTTTTTTCCTCAATATGCAGACGATATGAAAACACTCCTACAAATACTGATCTTAACATTCTCCTTTTACTGGTTCATTTACATGGCCTTCATAGAATTATAGAATGCTTACTATGCAAAAGGAGGCCATTCGGCCCATCAGGTTTACATCAACTCATGTCCAAGCTTGCCCCATAACCCCACTTATTTACCCTGTTAATCTTGGGACACTAAAGGGCAATTTACTATAGCCAGTCGATCTAACCTGCATATCCTTGGAATGTGGGAGGAAACCGGAGTACCTAAAGGAAACTCACAGACACGGGAAGAATCATTGAAATCATAGAAACCCTACAGTACAGAAAGAGGCCATTCAATCCATCGAGTCTGTACCAAACATAACCCACTCAGGCCCTACCCCCATATCCATACGTATATTTTACCCACTAATCCTTCTAAGCTATGCATCTCAGGACACTAAGGGGCAATTTTAGTATGGCCAATCAACCTAACCCTCACATCTTTGGAGTGTGGGAGGAAACCGGAGCATCCGGAGGAAACCCATGCAGACACAAGGAGAATGTGCAAACTCCATAACTCCACCCGAGTCACCGAGTTGAACCCAGGTTTCCGGTGCTGTGAGGCAGCAGTACTAACCACTGTGTCACTGTGCTGCCCATAATTTTTGAGTTTCTTGTGTTCTCTTTCAGTTTTACTTCCGTTTCTTTCTATTTTTGTTCACTATCATTGGCTTTGACACACTAATAATGGAAAGAATGAAAACCATGAACAACAGCAGAAACCACCACTAAACAGTACAAACTGCACTGAGTAATGAGCCACAATTTGACCCAGACACCCTAGTTGCAATGAAATACACGCTTCTCATATCTTGAGTTGTCACTTCAATAATAGAACATGTTGCAGCTGTGCAACACATGTTAGGTTACATATTATTTGACATTAGTCTGTTGCTTTCAAGCCACTTTGAACCTTATTGCAACTACAATTTTTCCTTAACAGCATCTTACTATTTATTAAAAAAAATTACTATCAAGAGGTCCCCTACTCACATACATTGGGCTAACTTTGACTCCTCATTCTGGCAGAGTTGGGAAGATAGAATCATAGAATGGAATCATAGAAACATCACAGAGCAGGAGAAGGCCATTCAGCCCATCAAGCTTGCACCCATAACATTCCCATCCAGACCCTATACCTCTAATCCCACATATTTACCCTGCTAATCCTCCTGAAAACAAGGGATAATTTAGAATGATCAATCAACCACTTCTGTATGTCTTTGGTCTGACATGGAGATGCTGGTGTTGGACTGGGATGGGCACAGTAAGAAGTTTCATAACATCAGGTTAATTTGGAATTAGGTTTTGGAATTGGAATTAGGTTTATTTGGAATCACAAATTTAATTTGGAATTGGAATTAGGTTTATTTGGAATCATGAACTTCGGGCTGCTTCTCCTTGAGGAAAGAGTAGCACACCAGTTAATTCCAAATAGACCTGTTGGACTTTAATCTGGTGTTATGAAACTTCTTACTGTGCCCATCTTTGGCCTATGGGAGAAAAATGGAGCACCCAGAGGAAACCCATGCAGACACAGGGAGAATGTGCAAACTCCACACTGTCACCCGAGGCCAGAATTGAAGCCGGGTCTCTAGTGCTGTGAGACAGCAGTGCTAACCAATGTGTCACAATGCCATACAGTTACACCACTCATTTACATTACATAAAACTCATAGAACAACATTAAATCTTAATTATATATTATTGGAAAAAATTAAATGCTAATTAAATTCTAAGCAGCATTGCTTTTTTGAGAGACCTTTAACTGCAGGAAAGCAAGTGAAGGATGGTTATTTGTGAATGAAGGTGCATTGAGGGATTATTTCAGTGAATTCAGTGAAGCAAAATGGTATCGTATGTGGACATTAATATTGCATCAAATCCAGTGAAACGGTGCTCCCAGGCAAAGCTTTGCCAGATGTGAGTACAGGCAGTGGCTGAGATTGGAATATTATAGCTTGATTCTCTGACCTTCCACCAGGTGCACTGCCTTACTGAATTTGCCATACTGCATCTGGCTGAACTGGAAAAAATTAAAAACATCCAACCCTACAATTACAGATTTAGGGATAGAATCGCACAGTATGTTTTCAGTAACGCTAATGCATTCCCATGAAAATTTGCAAAGGCCATAAGCTGTGGACAAAGGAGCCTTATACATATTTGTAACTAATATCGCACCTAAGTATCTATCCAAACTCGTTCTAATTCTGAAAGACATGTTGGTTAAGTGCATTGACTCCAATAGGCACCAGACTGTGTGACAAGGGGAATTTCACAGTAACTTCAATGCAGTGTCAATGTAAGCCTTACTTGGGACTAAAAAATAAACTTCATTTACTTTTTGCCAGAAGAGGACATTTTGAAATGTATAACACGAGGGTAAAATCCTGAGAATTGTAGCTCTGCCACTTCAGGAGACACAGTGGTTAGCACTGCTGCCTCACAGCACCAGGAACTCAGGTTCAATTCCTGGCTTGGGTCACTGTCTGTGTGGAGTCTGCATGTTCTCCCTGTGTCTGTTTCCTCCAGGGGGTCCGGTTTCCTCCCATAGTCTGAAAGACATGCTGGTTAGATGGATTGCCCGTGCTAAATTCTCCTTCAGTGTATCTGAACAGGCGCCAGAATGTGGCGACTAGAGGATTTTCACAGTAACTTCATTGCAGTGTTAACATAAGCCTATTTGTGACACTGATCAATAGTTTTAAACTCATGTTGGTTGTAGGGAAAAGAATCTGAAGTGCTGATTAGCAACTCATAGTGGGGCTCAGTGAATGACTCAGAGGTGATCTCATTCTTGATGACAGATCTGATCAGGAGCCTCTGCTGAACTGATGCTTGGCTTTCAGGCAGCTAAAACTGGTGTCTCATTGGTAGTACCTAGGAAAACAAAGGACCAGCCAGGACATCTGTCTGGTCACAAGCATATCAATAAGCTAGAGAAGGTACAAAAAGAATCTCAGCTTCTGCTGTCAATCACTTCCCTCTGTTTAATGCGCAGTGTTTTGGCATTGTCCAAGAGTAGAATTGGGCTGTTTTGTTACAATTCCTCCAGTTATTTGAGTCTGCCCACCCTCAACACCCTGGTCATGTTTGTAGGGAAGTTTGTTAAGTGAGACGCTGAAGGGTAATCACTGAATTAGATATTTATCACAGCAGTTAGGGAAAAAAGAGCTAAAGGAGTGAAAATTGCAATTTTTTTTATAAATGTGATGTAGTCATCAGGATACGGCCATCATTCATTACACATCCCTACTTGTCCATGAGAAAATAGTGGTGAGCCACCTCCTCAAATACAATTGGGTAACCTGCTAGATAGTTTCAGAGAGCAGTTAAAAGTCACTATCACATTGTTGGAGTCACACAGAGGCCAGACCAGATAAGGACATTAATAAATAATAAATAATTAATAATAATAATAATTAATTAATTAATAAAGGGTTTTTACAACAATATGGTTGTCACATACTCACCATTGGGGTGGCATGGTGGCACAGTGGTTAGCACTGCTGCCCTCCGTGAGCCATATTCAATTCTAGCCTTGGGTGACTGTGTAGAATTTGAGCTTTCTCCCCATGTTGCATTGGTTTCTTCCGTGTGCTCCGGTCCAAAGATGTGTAGGTTAGGTGGACTGGCCATGCTAAATTTAAAGTCCAAAGATCTGGAAGTTAGGTGGATTAGCCATGATAAATGTGCGGGGTTACAGAGATAGGGTGGAGGGGAGGGCCTGGGTTGGATGCTCTTTCAGAGAGTTGATGCAGACTTGATGGACCAAATGGCTTCCTTCAGGACTATAGGGATTCTATGGGTCCTACTGCCAAATTCCTAATAGCTTTTTATTCCAACCATATCTACTTAATTTAAATTCCTCAGTTGCTGTAGTGGGCTTCAATTTAGTTTTTTTATTCCATTGTGGGTTGTGGGCATCACTGGCTAGGCATCTATTGCACATCCTTAATTGTCCTTTAGAAGGTGGTGGTGTCTTGGAGTCATAGTCCAGGACTAGGGATTGCAACTCTAGTAACACAGCCATTATGTTATAAGAGGAGAAAAGCTTGAAAAGCAAAGGGGTTAAAAGAAGAAGCAAAGTGAATAGATCCCTACATATATAGCATTCTGATTCTCTATATTTCAAACTATGTTGGAACATAGAACATAGAACATTACAGCTCAGAACAGGCCCTTCGGTCTTCGATGTTGCGCCGATCAATTAAGAAAAAGCAATGACCCTCTAACCTAAACCATTCCCTTTTCGTCCATAAACTTATCTACTAACCTCTTAAACGCCACCAAACTTGGCGCATCTACAACTGCAGCAGGCAAGGCATTCCATACCCTTACCACCCTCTGGGTAAAGAACCTACCTCTGACATCCGTCCTATGACTACCACCCCTTAATTTAAAGCTATTTCCCCTCGTGCTAGCTTTCTCCATCCTAGGAAAAAGGCTATCACTGTCCACCCTATCTAAACCTCTAATCATCTTATATGCTTCGATAAGGTCTCCTCTTAGCCACCTTCTTTCTAACGAAAACAACCTCAAATCCCTTAGCCTCTCTTCATAAGACCTACCCTCCATACCAGGCAACATCCTGGTAAACCTCCTCTGTACCTTCTCCAATGCCTCCACATCTTTCTTATAATGTGGGGACCAGAACTGTACACAATAGTCCAAGTGCGGCCGCTTTGTTGATATCAAATTATTTAAACAACTAATCTCAGAGAAATTAATTTGTAATCACTTCTTCTCTTTCCAGCTCCATGCTGAAGACTGGCCCTTTGGGGTGGAAATATGTAAACTGATGCCTTTTATGCAGAAAGCATCGGTTGGTATTACTGTTCTCAGCCTCTGCGCGCTCAGTATAGACAGGTAAATCATCACCTCAATCAAATATGTCATTCTGTGTCCTATCAGTCTTGCAGCTCATTGTCAAGAAGGTCTTTTGTATTTAAATATGCTTTTTTATATATCACAGGTATCGAGCAGTGGCGTCCTGGAGCCGCATTCAGGGGATTCGAGTTCCCATGTGGACTGTGATTGAAATCATCCTCATCTGGGTAGTGTCGGTCATTTTAGCTGTTCCAGAGACCATAGCCTTTGATGTGGTGAATGTAGACTATCGAGGAAAGAAATACAGTGTCTGCTTGCTTCATCCCAATCAGAAAACACAATTTATGCAGGTATGTGGATCCATAAATCCACCTTATTAATGAAATTCGGTCGTATGTTTTTCTGAGCAGATTCGAAGATTGTTTGCAGATGTCCTAGCTCACAGCAATGATACCTGGAGTGAAACTATTTTGTAAAGCCATTCTAAAATTAACCAATTCGGATATAAATATTGGACGCATGAATGAAAACACAGTGCCTAAAGGACAAAAAACAGATCCTCAATTCAGGTGTAGATTCTTCATTAGAACTGACAATGTTTAAGGGAGAGACCTATTCTGGTCAAGTACCTGCATCCAAAATATTCAACTGCTTTTTATCATTTCACAATCTGATACACACACATACTGTCCCTCCATTTTATTTGGAGTTTAATCTCTTTTGTGTACATTGAAAGTGTTATCAGTATCTCTACATTTTTATAGGATGATGATGCATTCTCGGTGGACTTGTATTTACCTCTTGGGCATAATATATAATCAGAAATGAGCAGTGAATCATCATAGAATCCCTACAGTGGAGAAGGAGGCCACTCGGCCCATTGAGTCTGCATCAACTGTCCGACAGAACATCCCACCCAAGCTCTAGCCCACAATCCCACTTACTTATCCCACTAACCAGCCTAGATTCTACAATTCTTGGGACATTAAGGGCCAATTTAGCATGGCCAGTTCACCTAACTGCACATCTTTGGGCTGAGGAAGGAAACCGGAGCACCGGCAGGAAACCCACGCAGATACGGTACACATGCAAACTGCACACAGTGACCCAAGGCTGAAATTGAATTCGGGTCCCTAGTGCTGTGCGACAGCAGTGCTAACAACTATGCCACCCATAAAAGTACATACTATTAAAACTGCCCAGAGTTAGGGTAGATTTTCATAGAACTGCTTTGACATGAAGTGAAATGGGTGGTGGAGGACACATAAGTCCAATCTGCATAATGAATGATATGTTTTTATTTCATGCTATATTTGACCCAAGAATATTGACAGTGGGAACTAAAAGGTGAACATTCGCCAGCTGTGGTTTAGTTTCTTTTACTGAATAAAAGATCCTCCCTATTAAATTTCCTGAGGGTTGTTTCATCTGTTGTTATAAATGCTGCATTTCCAGCAAAATCTCAGTCAAATTATTTATACTTTTGGTTGTTCAGATTGCCAACAGCTCTCTTAAGCCAGGATTTCCTCCTGAATGAGGGACAAAAATTCCGTCTTCAGCCAAATAAGGTTCCATCCTGTGGGAAATGTGGACAACTGGTCTTTACAGGGATGGTTCCCTACCAATTGTTCAGATGGCAAGAAAACCCCATCATCCAAAATATAATGTCACCAAATAATCGAATGACCAAAAGGAAAGAAAAGTAGAAACGAGGAAGATAGGAATACTGGTCTGAATTGGTCCTGTGAACCTTAGATGGAACACCAGTGAAACCTAGTGTTGGGAATGGGCCATGTGACCAGGATGAACCATCCTGGTTGGAAACCATCCTGAGTGGGCAGTCAGTGCTTGGGGTGTGGAACGAGTACAAAGAACAAAGAACAAAACAGCATGGGAAACAGGCCCTTCGGCCCAACGAGCCCGCGCCGCCACCCCGATGTTCCCACCTCTACCCGTGATCCCTATCTATGTTTATAGATCTATGGATTAAAAACCAAATTTGAGACAATTTAGGGAGAACTTGTTTTGCCAGTTAGCCTAAGAGCACATCTTTGGGATGTGGGAGGAAACCGGAGCTCCCAGAGAAAACCCACGCAAGCACGGGGAGAATGGGCAAATTCCCACAGACACAGGCCCCAAATCCATGTATCTGCACAGCACAGCGATAGTCACCGAGCTATCGTGTTGCCCGTCAAATGGTCCAGGTCAAGCGTACACTAACGACGTGAAGCACTAGGATACTCTTGAAAAAAAATCCAAGAGCATCTCTCTCACGACCCATTGCGTGTACGCCCCTCATTAGACAACAAGGTGGACCAAAGCACCTGTAGGATAAAAACAAGTATATCAATATCATCATCTATTTACACAGTAGATTGAATAAACATCTGTGTTCCCTGATGCCTGACCGTTGAGTAGTACTTGAGAGGCAACTCAGTACGAAAAGATTTAACAACTGGTTTCCTCCGAGTGCTCCAGTTTCCTCCCACAGTGAGGGGCATGTGCAGGTTAGGTGGATTGGCCAGACTAAGTTGTTCCTTAATGTCGCAAGATGTATAGGTTAGGGGAATTAGCGGGGTAAATATGTGGGGTTACAAGGATAGTGTCTGGGTAAGATGCTTTGTCGGAAAGTTGATCCAGACTCGATGGACCAAATGGCCTCCTTCTGCATTGTAGAGATTCTATAAACTGGGAAGTAGGAATACTTATCTGTTTTTTATTTCCTAGTGGGTGGTTACAACACCGACGTATGACATTTGGCTTGTCCTGTACATATCCATTCTCGATTAGAGAAACTCAGCTAGTCCCACTTCCCACCTTTAACCCTGTAACTCTGAAAGTTTCCAATTCTCTTTTGAAAGCTACAGTTGAATCTGCCTCCACCATCGTCAGGCAGTGTTTTCCAGATCCTAACCATTCGCTGAGTAAAAAATGTTCTCACATTGCCGATGCTCCTTCATCTAATACAATGGCACAGTGGTTAGCACTGCTGCCTCACGGTGCCAGGGATCTGTATTTGATTGCTGGCCTGGGTCACTGTCTGTGTCTAGTTTGCATTTTCTCCCTGTGTCTGCATGGACTTCCTCCGGTGCCTCAGTCTCCACCCACAGTCTGAAGGACATGCTGGTTAGGTGCATTGGCCATGGTAAATTTTCCCTCAGTCTACCTGAACAGGTGCCAGAAGTGCAACTAGAGGAGTTTCATTGTAACTTCATTGCAATGTTAATGTAAGCCTACTTATGACACTCATAAATAAACTTGAACCTCAACTTATCCTCTGGTTCTTAACACTTCCATCAACTGCAACAGAACTCTGTATTTACATTGTTCAGATTCCTCCTTATTTGAAACACCACTATCAAACCTCCTCTCAATTATCTTTGCTCTAAGCCCCAGCTTCTCTAATCCATCCATATAATTAAAGCCACTCACCTCTGGAATCATCCTCATTAATCTGTTCTGCATCTTACCTGAAGTGTGGTACCCAGAACTAGATAGAATTATCCAGTTATTAGTTATAAAAAGGCTGCTACATTATGCGGGATGGTTGAAGAAGGGATGAAATCTCCAAAAATGTACCTAACCATAGTTGGCATCCATAACTGGTGGTAACTCTAGAATTCTGGAACATTGAGTCAGCTTAGCTCAGTTGGCTGAACAACTGGTTTGAGTTGCAAAATGACAGCAACAATGTGGGTTTAATTTCCATACAGACTGAAGTTTTTCATGAAAGCTCTGCCTTCTCAATCTCGATCGTCAAGTTAAATTACCACCAGTCACAGCCTGTGGTCATCTGGCACTATGGTGACTCTACATTATATAATCAAAGATATTTTGTATGTGCAGTGTGCAAAATATTTATGTTGATAGAGCGGAAGACTGATACTTTCAACATCATTGCCTGCCATCCGACTAATTTGTATTTTTATATTCCCACTTCCAGTTCTACAAGATAGCCAAAGACTGGTGGCTGTTTGCTTTTTATTTCTGCATGCCTCTTGCGTGCACAGCTCTGTTTTACTCCTTAATGACTTGTGAGATGTTAAGGAAGAAAAGTGGGATGCAAATCGCTCTGAATGACCATCTGAAACAAGTAAGCACCCAAATATTTATTTGAAATAACTTTTTCGCAGTTCAGTAATGAAAAATAAATTTTTAAACATAAAAAGTAAGATGAATTGGTTAAACCTTGTTCCTGCTAAACATTGTGACCCTTTGTTCTGATGTTGATTTAAGACTTTTCCCCAATTCAATATAGTTTGCACGATTATTAGAGTAACTCCAGGCCTGAAATTTCATAAAGATGCTACCAATCTTCCACTATAATCCCGGCAGACAACCAGTGAAACTGTCACCCCACAGATAGAGTGAGAGCAACAATGCGATTCCAGCAGATCTCTGGCCGAAGATCGAGGCCTTAATCTTCAAGAGGAAAACTAACTGTTGGCATTTTGTTACATTTCATTTCATTCCCCACTAAGGGAGGTCTTGTGGTGCAGTCTTGTGCCTGCCTCTGAGCTGGAACTCTTTGGTTCAAATCCCACTCTAGGGCTTCCCATGTGGAGCCGTATCCTACGAGCTAAAGCCTCTGGCATCAAGCTAGTCCCTTGTTCCAGGAAAAATAAACTGCGTGTCCACTTCATCTGCCTCGTGAATTTCTGGATGCAGGAAGCCAAAATAGAAAGTCCCTGTTATTTTCCTGTAACAGCTTTTATAAAGTTGATGGTTTCTTTTTTATTAATTCTTCACTCCATCCTTCAAGTTGCAAAGTCAATGCTCAGTGGCACAGGCAGACCCAAATCCATTCCTTACTTGCTCCAAAAGACAAAGTCAAATTCCAATTGAATCCAATTCAAGGCCCCCACAAGAGTGATAAATGAGATCCAAGCTGACAAGATGAGACATTGCATCCCACCTTGGGATTGAGTTCAGCCAAAAGGCCATTTCCTGCCTGTGGCTATTCCATACATAAACACACTATTCAACTATGGGATCCATATAGCCAAGCCCAACTCTCCATTGTCTGCCTTTCTGACGTGGTAACTGGATAATAAGAACCAGGTTGACTCTCATCCCTATTCCTATCGCAACTACTCAACCAAGGGATTGACGTCAACAAATCCCACACTCACAAAATATTTTCCTTTTTGTTGTAAGTTTTGTCGATTGCTTGATTATTACCTTTGCCAAGATGTAATGATTAAAACAGCATGCTAAATCAAATAAGGATTAATTTCAGTTGTCACTGATGGGTTACTTGAGCAAATAAAAATGCAATAAGAAAATAAAATATTATCGCAAATTCTATTACTCTGAGGAGTTTATGTATATTTCCCACTAATTTTATTAGTTTTCCCTTCCCCTCCGTTGTGAGTTTTGATGTCACTTTGGTCCCTCTATCCTGAACATAATGCCTTGTGACATTATCGCAAGAGCACAGGTTGGCACTGCAGAAGCAGGTTGAGAACAATGAGGGTGCCTCGACATCGTGATACCATTGGAAATATGAGTTACCAACCTGGCAGTGCCAACCCATGCTATGGGACATTGTCAGGGCAGACTCCAATGGGAGCCACATGAATTGGGGAGCAAGGATGAATTCATTTATTGGTGGTGATGGTGGGGTGGGGAGCAGATGTAGGAGCTGGGAATGCCAGCGATAGAGGGTAGACGTGTTGGCACTGATTGTGGGGGATGGGAGGGAAAAGGGAGATGTAGGCTTTGATAATTGGGGACGGCAGCGGGGAGCCTCTGGGATCTCCTTGGTGGCGTGGGTGGGGGATGTTATTCTTCCCTCTGACTGGGATACTCTTGGGCGTCCTGATCTCTGTGCAGCCGACTTTATTGCTGGTTTAGGCCCTACCCTTTAACATGACCATATGAGATACAGCCTCCCTGTTTTCGTTGACAAATGGGGAGAAAAATGCCAGTTCTTACTCAGACCCTGACACTTTGCATTTGTTTAGTAAGATCGACCCCACTGTATCTATACCTTGACCTATTTTACAATAGTTGCAACAATGCAATACTGAATATTAATAATAATCTATTGTTTACCATTACTTCAAAAAGTTAGCTTTTATATTCCACTCACTACACTAATTGGATTCTCACCAACACAGCTATGTTTACATTGTCTTGGATATTGCTTCACAATACAAATCAAAACACATAATTCATTAAAAATAATATAAATTTCCTCCGTTCAGCCTAAGAAAGTGGATATCTCTGTACTGCAAAATGTTGATAAATGTACAACCGTTTCGCCAAGAAATGTTCCACTTGAATTAAGACTAGTTAAAAATTGCCAAATGAATCTCCAAGCTATGGCTTAAGTTGATCATCGTCCAACAAAGTGCATGCTGTTTGAATCAAGTAAAATTGAATTAATTGTTTTAAACTACAAGTGATTTACAAGTCTACATAGTCCTGATTTTGCAGAGTCTCAGAATTTAGAGAAGAGCACTGTTTGTCTTTTCTTTCCAGCAGAGATCTTCAACTGGAATTCTCCAGTGTAATTATACTGGAACTCCATTTCGCTGTTCTTTCTCCATATCCTTGTATAATCTTTCTTTGCAATTGTTCATATGCTCCCATTATGAATGACTCAAGAACAGTAAAACAGTCCATGTTCTAACAATCCTCTTGTGATAATTATTCTTCAAATTTCACTCTTTGCTCTTCCAGTCTCATGTTTATGTCCCTTAGTGACTGATTCACTGATATCAGGCAGTAATCTTTGTATATTAGCCATCTTGAACTTCTTTTGTCATTTTGGGAGGCAATGACTTAGTGGTAATATCACTAGACTATTAATCCAGAAACTCAGCTAATGTTCTGGGGATCTAGGTTCGAATCCCATCACAGTGGGCAGTGGAATTTGAATTCAATAAAAAAAAATCTGGAATCAAGAATCTACTGATGACAATGAACATTGCCAATTGTTGGAAAAACCCATCTGGTTCACTGACGTTCTTTAGAGGTGGAAATCTGCCGTCCTTACCTGGCCTGGCTTACATGTAACTCCAGAACCATGGCAATGTAGTTGACTCTGTAGTATCTGCCTAAGGCAACTAGGGATGGGCAATAAATGCTAGCCAGCCAGTGACACCCATGTCCCACAAATGAATAAAATAAAACTGTTGAAAATATTCATTTTATTTTCCCTTTCTCTGCCTTGATGAAAACTGTTGCCTTTCTTCCCACCCACAACTTCTTATTCCTTGTCGTATTCAGGTGAAATTTTACTGCACCATTATCAAAGCTGCCATTCATGTGACATCCTGAGTGATATAGAATACTCAAAATTGTGAGAATGATTTGCACAAAATCATCACTTTCTTGGATTTTGACATTCAGGGTCCTTAACCATGTGTCTCAGAATTATAATCATCTTATGATTCTGTTATACTTGCAATTCCACATTTATGTATGACTTTAGCTATGTGACACTAGCTACAACTGTAACACTGCATTCTGCACCCTTTCGTTTCCTTCTCTATGAATGGTATGCTTTGCCTGTACAATGCGCAAGAAACAAGATTTTCTACAGAATGTTAATACATGTGACAATAATAAATCAAATCAAAATTAAATCAAATTTAAAGAATTCGCTGTTTGCCCAGTTGGATTAGACTTTTAACACTTTGGATCTTGTCCTTCTACTGTTCTTTTCCCCCAAACTATAATATTTTGCATTTCTGTGCACTAAACTGCATTTGCCATCTATTTGCCCACTCCATGACTCAGAAAAATTTATTAAGCTGCCCCCTTTCACCATGCAACCTACAAATTCATTGCTGAGGTTGTGAGGAATTACATTTGCATGAATAAGCCACAGCAGTGAATCTGTCAAATCATTGTTATGGGAGAAACCCATGGTGAACACTTGATTTTTTTCTTAATGCCTTTTATGCATCAGTCAAGGTACACAAGGGAGAGATATGCTACAATGTTGTATGTCTCTCCATTCATGCAGTGGGAATGGTTTAGTGAACTGCTTTCGTTGCAAAGTTTACCAATATAAAGTACGTCCTCACAGCATCTTTGCTTACTAATGTTGAAGCTTCCTCATGAAAAGTGTTCAGTGGTGTGAGTACATTCTAATGATTCTCTTGCAGCGTCGTGAGGTCGCAAAGACTGTGTTCTGCTTAGTGCTCATCTTTGCTCTCTGCTGGCTTCCACTTCACCTCAGTAGAATTTTAATGAAGATATTCTACAATGAGTATGATCCCGACAGATGTGAACTACTGAGGTAAGACTTAATGAATGCCAGATTATCACAGGAAGGTAGTATTTGGAACATTCTCAGTGGAATAACAACTGACCCCTGTTAAAGCTTCCTTTCTGGTGGAGAATGAGGATTCATAGACCGGAATTTTGCCAGCACGCCTGTCCAGGATTCGGGGCAAGTGAGACTCGGGGAACGGAATTCTCCGCTGGCCTCGAGCGGGATTTTACGAGCCTTGCCCAAACGAGATTGTAAAATCCCGGCCATAATGTGGGATTTTATATATCTATACAGTATAGAAAAAATGTTTTTGTCGTATTTTCCCCTCCATTTCGTTTACAATCGCGAGATTAAAATGCATCAAAAACAATGAGCAAGAAAAGCTATGAATGCTATAATATAAATAGGAAGTGCTGGAAAATCTCAGCAGGTCCGGCAGCATTTGTGAAGTGAGAAATAGAGTTAAAATTTTGAGTCCAATTCTTCGAACAAGAGTTACACTGGGCTCAAAAAAAATTAACTTTTGAGACGCAGAGAAGTTTATGTTGGGAATTCCAGCTCTTAGGCGGATTCAGGCAAAGTCACTAATGCTGATGCAATTAAAATTAGACATGTGCAAGAGGTCAGAAATGGAAGATACAGAGTTGTCAGGCTGAAGAAGATTAAGAGGATAAAGTTTTCTGCCCGTTCCTGCCAAGAGGATTACCTGATTCTGCATGGCAACACCCCGCTGTGGGTTCCATGACGGCAGAGGGTGCAAACAATGAGAAATCCCATTGACAATAGCAATTCGAGAAGATCCCATTCCTGCCCAATGGCGGGCCACTTCCGCCAGTGCAGTGGGGGGAGGATATGTGAAAATCTCACTGAGAGATGGGGAGGGGTGAAACATGGAAGTGTCTGCAAACAAGGAAGACAATTGGAAACTGAGACATCATCAGGTCAGAAGTCAATATAATAGGAAGTGTAGGAGAGATGGATGAACAGAAGCTCAGAGACAGGGAGCAGAATGCTAGATGAATGTAACAATCTGGCATCAGAAATGGACTCATTGTCACTTGGTTTTGAAGAGTTCTCGGAATCAGCAAGCATTTTCACATATGATTGTTATTCAATAATTATTACTGCAAAGTGCAGGAGAATGAATAAACCTTTGGGAACAAAATTAACGCCACTGGGGATGCCTCCTCCCCATAACCTGCCAAAACTGATTGCTTAGACTCAGAGAATTCCAGCCGCTGTTTAATTGCATGAATCTATCTCAAGATGTGTATTGGATAACTGGGTTTCCTCCAGGTGCTGCAGTTTCCTCCCACATTCTGAAAGACATGCTATTCAGGTGCATTGACCCAAACAGGAGCAATAGTGTGGCGACTAGGGGAATTTTACAGAAACGTCATTGCAGTGTTAATGTGAGCTTTATTTCTAACTAATAAATAAACATAAACATTTATAAACATAAACATAAACTTGTTAATTCTAATCATCATTGTATAATAACTGTGACTATTACCTAATAGTAACTTTCTTCTATAAAACTTGTAGATTTAAAGGATCTAGCACATTAGAATCGAAGCACCTATACATCTTAATGCCACAAAATTGTACCATACCCATATCTGATATGAATGCATACACATATGAAGTCTTTGCTCCACACCGAGTTTATGGAAGGTTAAGATTAAGAATATATGGTGGCAAACTCCATCCAATCCAATAATGGTCTCCTACATCAAGGGCCATGCAAAAGGCAAGTGGTTCCAATGACCTGAAATCCACCAGTTGGCCAATATACTAGATGAAAGAAGGCATATCGACTCCCAGCCAGCAGATGTAGACCTGTTTGAAGGTTAAATCATGTGCAATGGCCTGTGCCACAGAAGGTCAGTTAATATAGAAACACAGAAACATAGAAAATAGAAGCAAGAGTAGGCCACTTATCACTTCGAGCCTGTTCCGCCATTCATTTTGATCATGGCTGATCATCAAATTCAATATCCTGATCCCACTTTCCTCCCCCATATCCCTTAGTCTCCAGAGCTATAGCAAATTTCTTCTTGAAATATGATGTTTTGGTTCTTGGCAGCCAAGATATGCTTAAAGTGGCTAGATAACCTTCCTGTGAAGCATTGAATAGCGATCCTTCCCTAACCCCTTGCTAAGTGTAGAATTGCAAACGTATGTTCTTTTTTCACTCACACAATCACAGATCTTGTTAATTTGAATGAGAATAGTGACTATTCCCTCTCTCTTGAAAGAATTCCATACATTGAAAGAGGGATATTGATCTGAATGAATGATTCATTTATTTCCATTCATTGCATACATTTGATATTTATATGTAGAAATTTAAACAGATATCAAAATTTGTACAGATCTGATAGAATGCTGCAATGTCTGAAAGGTGATTTATCCCACAGTCTGCTTAGGTGTGTGTAAAAGATCCCTTGAAGAGGAGCAGAGATTTGGCCAATACTCCAATAGATTCCAATTGCAAGCAACATCACTAAAGCAGATTAAATAGCTATCCATTTGCTATTTACGGGTCTTTGCTGTGGGCAAATTGGCCTTCACATTCATAGAATCATTGAAATCCTAGAGTGCAGAAAGGTGACATTCAACCCATCGAGTCTGCACCAACCACAACCCTACCCACGCCTTACCCCATATGCCTACATATTTACCCACTAATCTACACATCTCAAGACACTAAGGGGCAATTTTTAGCATGGCCAATTAATCTAACCCGCACATCTTTGGACATTGTGAAAGGACTGCATATGAAAAGTAATTGATTGGTTGTAAAACATCTTGGAATGTGTTAAGAAGATGATGAGATGCTCAACAAATTTAAGTTCATTCTTTATTTCAGACATACATCTAGATTAAAATTGAGGCATTCAGATATGTGCATAATGTATACATGGTTAATTAGCACCCAAAACATGTTTTTATTATTTTTTCATGGTATGTAAGTATAGCTGGTGATAGGATACCAGATCAGAAAAATCAATGTATATTGTGAAACCAGACCAAGCCCCAACAAATTTTCTATTTTGACATTGATTTGAGGATAGGATGTTTCACTCCAGGTGTGATTTTACTGACAAGGAATCTTTTATCAAATCTGTTTTATTATAATAAATAAACTGGCTTAATTTTTAACAATTGAACAATATTTAACCGTAAGGTACAATTCTTAACTGTTAAGCTATCTCTATTAGTTCCAATCAAACAATATTTCTCTTATAAACTTAAACCCGATCTTTAACATTAGTAAACAGAATACATGCATACTTGTTTGTGACTTAGGTTAATGGTCTTAGAGTTTTCAGAAAGCCTCTGGAGAGACAGACAGACAGACAGACAGACTGATAGATAGACAGACACTTCTTTCTTCCACCAGCTTCAGGCAGCAATTGCTCTTGGTTTAAAATGAAAATGAAACTTTTTTTACTGCATGCTTAGCTCCTCTCACTAACTACACGACTCTTCCCTGGCAATCAACCAAATCAAAAATTCAAATAGCTCTGCATACCTAGTCTGAAATACTAGAAGAAGCTAAATGGACTCTATTTTATAGAATCTATTAACTCTATAAAATAACACATTCCTCGCTAAAATCAGTTACATGTCTGCATTCTTAGCATTTGCCATATGTTTTTCCAGACAAATCAACTCCTGTACCAAAACCCTGCCTCTTAAAGCAGCTCCAACTTGCACATAAAATATATCAAAATAGCACAGTATCATCACAATGGTAAGGGCAGAATTTGTTGACCATTCCTAATTGCCTGTGAAAATATAATAGTGAAATGTTTCATTTCAGCTGATGTCAGTACAACCACAGAGCTGTTAGGAAGAGAGCTCCAGGATTTTGACCTCGTGGTAGTGAAAAAACAGTGACAGGGTTTCAAGTAAGGCTGTGATTAAGAGGGGAACTTGCAGCCAGTGATGGTCCCGAGTGATTGCTGCCCTCGCCCTTCTTGCTGGTAGCGACCATGGCTGGAATTTTGCTGCCTCGCCTGCCCCAGAATAGGCTCGCAGGACAGCATTCTCCATTGGACTCGGGTGGAATCTGATGAGCCTTGGATGGACGAGGCAATAATATTCCAATACATGGGTTTGGAAAGTGCTGTCAAAGGACTCTCAATGTGTTACTGCAATGCATCTTGTGGATGGTGCGCACTGTGCGTCAGTGGTGGTGGAAGTGAATTTTTAACTGGTGGATATCAGACTGCTTTGTCTTGGATTGTGTCAACTTTCTTGAATGTTGTTGGATCTGCGCTTGCTGTTGCAGACAAAATGAAGCAAAAGGAATGATTAGCACTTGTAATTTTTAACATGTACTTGCATGAATAACAAAATATTTAAATTCTCTAAACGACCATTTCTATTGTTTCCATTTTGTCATCCAGTTTTCTCTTGGTGATGAACTACATTGGCATCAATACGGCTTCCCTCAATTCCTGCATCAACCCGATCGCACTCTACTTTGTCAGCAAGAGATTCAAGAACTGTTTTCAGGTAGCAGAATAATTGTTTTGAAGATCTTCAACCTAAATCGCTTATTGTTTAATGCATAGATGCTGCTGAACTTGAAGTTTAATGACTAAAGTTTAAATTTAATGACAGCTTAAAATATTAATCTGTTTAAGATTCAACTGACAGTTACTTAATCAATGTCATTTTCATCAGTTTGCTTTTCAGTATCCTTAAATTTTGAAATTAAAAAATCAAAAAAAAATTAGAATCATTTAAGGGCGTTTGGACTTTTTATAGTAGTTGCCATAATTTCACAGACGGCCAGCATGGAATCGATGGGCAGAATGGTCCCTTTTGTGCTATATGATTCTATGTAAGTCCATCAAAGGGTCAACATCAATCTTCAGACCTTTGTGTAGAATTATTGCAACTCCAATCTGAAAGACCAAATGCAAGTAGCATTCAATTCCCTAGGCTAAACCCATTTTCATAACACATGTGGCACAGTGGTTAGCACTCTGCTTCAGAACTCCAGGAATCTGGGTTTGATTCCAGGCTGAGGTCACTGTCTGTATGGAGTTTGCACATTCTCCTCGTGTCTGTGTGGGTTTCCTCCGAGTGCTCCAGTTTCCTTCCACAGTTCAAAGATGTGTATGCTAAAATTGCCCCTTAGTGTCTTGGGATGTGTAGGTTAGAGGGTAAATGTGTAAGGATATGGGGGTAAGGCCTGGGTGCAATTGTGATAGGTATAGACTCGATGGGCTGAAGGTCCTGTTCTGCACTGTAAGGTTTTATGTTCTATGTTCTATATTCTACATCCACAACATCAAACATAAATTCCTATAGGCCTGGGGCTGACAGGAATGTGAGAGAAAGGAGAGTGTGTAAGCAATATGTAAGGCAACAGAGCAATAATGGGGTAGTGGGATGAGGATATCATTTCTGGAAGTTTATCGAGAGCCACTTAAAGCATTGCAAACCATCACCAGGCAGGTGATAAAGAGTGAAGGAGAAAGAAAACTATGTCTGCAGGCAAGCAAAAACAAAAGCCTCATTTAATGTCTCCTGAAAGCAAGCTGGTGGTAGCCAACTATGGAGGAGGTTGGTCAACTATGCCAATTCATAATGCAACACTCACAGTCCAGTGTTGCAGCAAGGAGGTGGAGCCAAGTTTTAGGCAAATTCCAGCATATAAGCAGCATGGTGGCACAGTGGTTAGCACTGCTGCTCACAGTGCCAGGAACCCAGGTTCGATTCTTGGCTTGGATCACTTTATGAGTGGAGTTTGCACATTCTCCCCGTGTCAATGTTCCCTCCGGGTGCTCCTGTTTCTTCTCACAGTCTGAAGGACATGCTGTTTGGATGCTAAATTCTCCTTCAATGTACCCAAACAGGTGCCAGAGTGTGACGACTAGGGGATTTTTTTTGCAGTCACTTCATTGCAATGTTAATGTAAGCTTATTTGCAACAATGATAAACTTTAAACTTATTAGGTGTGATTCTCCAATCTTGTAATATATGTCCCATCACTGCTAGCAGCAAGAATGGAGAATTTGGTACTCATCCAAACCTCCATTCACAGTAGTGGGACTAGAGAATCCCAGCCGTAAGTGGGATTGAAAATTTCCAGTGGGTATGTTTTATTGTGATGCTGCAGGGAAGGTGATTAAAAAAGAGTTTTGCCCTCTTTAGCTACCGTCAATGAGATGCTGCTAGCCATTTATATTTGTCCTGGCATATCTTGCTGCCAATGTATTACAGCTCCTCACAACCCTAGGCAAGGACACACTCAAGATATTCACCCATGACATTTTCTGTCAACACATCTATAGTAGCCATGCAATTAACCACCCACACATCCAACAGTGATAAGGGTCGGATGTAGTGGCTCCAGAAAATCATTCAACATGATATTTGGCATTAGTCATTTGAAGATTGCAATGAAGTCACCAGGGTTGAGTTGGCACAGCTTCCCCTGTGAAGGGGATCCTCCAATAGCAACCTGCATTTATCTAGCGTCTTTAACAACATCAAACAAAAGTTGGCACTAAGCAACATAAGGAGGTATAGAGTTAGGTAACCAATGTTCTCTCTAGGCAGCCCAGGATAAGTGCAAGCCCACCCTTTAAATTACCATGAGTCGTCACATGGCCTTGAATTAATAGAATTTTAAAAAAATATTAGAGCCATTGCTACAGGTGATTCAGAGTTTGATCAAAGAAGTGGGTTTTAAGGAGGAGCCAGAGGGAGCGAGGTTTTGGAAAGGAATTCCAGAGTTTAAGGTTGAAGCAGTTTAAGACTAGCTACCAAGTAATGGAAACTGGAACTCCAGAATTCAGTGGAGATCTTGCAATTGAAAGAAGTTTCAGATATATGCAGGGATTGAATACAAAGATGAAATACTTAAAATTGAGAAATAACTAATTATTGATGCCAAAGCATGGGAACCAGAGTGGTTTCCTAAGGTATGTTGCTTTCAGTAGGCAAAACAGAGCAGCATCTTTCCCTTCCTCTTTGATCATCCTTGATTTGGATGGAACCCTTCCAAGGATCTCAATACCTGGCTAGAAATTGCAAGGGGATTAAGTGAAGCAATAACCCAGCATTCCTGATTGCTACTTGACCTCACTATCTAGTACAGGCTTGTCCAACCTCTCGCCCACAGGCCACATCCGGCTTATGAACCATCCCCCCACCCCCGGTGTGGCACCCGGATCTGGTTTTCAAAATGGCGGTAAGTACAGTGGATGATTCTGAAAGGAAATGCTCCTCCAGTCACAGGCTGTTCCTCTCCTGTCACAAGGGAGCCTATTAGCTGCAAATGTGGCAGGAAATAGTCTGTGATTGGAGGAAAAACAACACTGTTGACAGTGAGTCGGCTCCAGAAGCTGAGGTATTGGAGAGACAGTGAGTGAGCAAGAGACAGAGACAGAGAGAGAGAGACAAAGGGATTGCCGGGAAGCAGAGATTCACTCCAGACTTGGCTAGTGGGGAAAGAGAGACTTATTCTGAGTCAGGTGGGAAAAGGAGAGTATGTGTGTAGGATTGAGTGAGTGATGATGTGTAAGAGCGAGTGAGTGAGTGTGAGTGGGTGTGAGAGTGATTGAGGAAGAGTTTGAGAGTTAGTGAGTATGTTTATAGGAGTGAGTAAGGATAGGTGTGTGAGTGAGTGAGTGGGCATGAGAATGAGTGAGGATGGGTGTGAGAGATAGTGAGCGAGTGAGGATGAGGGACAAGTATTTGTGCATGGGGTAAGGAGTGTGTGTGCATGTGTGGTGAGTGTAAATGTATGTTTGTTGGGTGAGGAGACTGAATGTGTGAGTGGGGTTGAGTGAGTGTGTGTGCGTGGGGTGAAGAGTGTGGCTTGTGTTCTAGGGGATGGTGAGGATGATTGTGTGTGTACGAGTGCGTGTGTGTGTGCGTGTGTGCCTTGGTGTGTGTGAGTGTTTGTCTGAGAGTGTGTATGTGTGTGTCTGTGTGTCTTTGTGAGGAGTGCATGTGTTTTTAAGAGGGGTGGACATGTGTGTGAGTGAGAGAGAGAGAGAGAAAGAGAGAGAGGGATGGGGAGAGGGAAGGGAGAGTTTGTGTCTGGTGCACTCTCAGGACGGAATTTTCCCATCCTACTTGCAAGGAGAATCATAGCAGGAGAGACATGGACCATGCAAAGGTCCACTGACGTCAGGCAGATTTTGGGACTTTCCGTCCTTGGGCCAAACACAGCCAGAAAATCCAGCCACAGTCTCACGTTCTCATTCACTCTCATCCCACACACCAACAGGCACTCTGACCCATTACACAATGAATGAGGGTGAGCAAGTGAACACCCTGAGAGTGAGTGAACTTGATATGCACAATCTCACCGTTTCACAATCTAATGGCCGTCTTTATTACTTATTTGTAAAAATTATTATTTTATTATTCTGACTTATTTTTGCTCAGCAACTTGTCTTCCTAGGTCAGCATTTTGAAATGTGTCCCCCACCCTGCTCTGTTCCTCCATCCCACTACCCACACCCGCTCCCCCCATCCCACATCCCATATCCTCCTCGTTCCACACAAAGAGGTTGGACAGCCTGACCTAGTACAATCTGTCTACAGTTTCAAATAAATTAAAGTTTCTCCAGTGTGTTCTGTTTGGCAGTAAGTTTGTTAATTTGAGCTGATTGCTTCTGATTGTAAAGCGTCCATTTTATATGTGGCTGGGAACACAATGTGAAATTTTCCTTCCCCCGAGTTTGGTGCTTGTAAACAATGATCACAACTGTATTGATTATTCATGGCTATGGTGTTAAGTCTAGATGCGATTGTCATTTCTAACGTTGAGCTAAAAGAACAGTATTTATTCTTTTTAAAAATGACAGCTATGTGCTATTGTGTATTTTCAACAATGAATTACAATGTTAAATGTCTGTAAAACCTAAATTTTAGTAACTTGGCTCTTGTGACAGAGGGTATTCCAATATTGTGGGGGATTGATTATGGGAGAAAGGGTTGCGTTCTCTGTCCAGATACAACACTGTATTGTGCACTCTTTAGCTAAGTTCACAAGTATTTCTTGTTCTGTCTCTGTGGAATTGAACTAATTAAGACTCAGAATACAAGAATGTTAGAAACAGAAGCAGAAGAAGGCCGCATGGTCTGTCGAGCCTGGTCCACCATTACGATTATGGCTGATCTTGGCTTTCAACTCTACATTCCTGCCCATTCCCCATATCTCCTAATTTCTGAGAGAACAAAAAAATCGGCCTGTCTCATCCTTCAATGTACTCAGTAATGAAACATTTACAACCTTCTGGGTAGAGAATTCCAAAGGTTCACCACCCTTTGAATGAAGTAATTTCTCTTCTAAATATTGTGACATTATCTGGAGACTGGGCCTGGAATTCTCCGACATCTCCAGCAGTTGGGATTGTCCGATTATGCTGCAACACGTGGAGATTTGGCTGAGCACCAAATTCTCCGTTCTCGCTGGCAGCGAGTCTGATGTTGGAGAATTCCAGCTATTGCCATGTTTCAGATCCCCTGATCTCTCCGCGTCCATTCTATCAAGCCCCTTTAGGATTTTGTAGGTTTCAAAGAGCTAGCCTCCCATTTTCCTAAACTCCAGAGATTATAAACCCAGGTTATTCATTCTCTCATCATAAGACAACCTCTTTATCCAGAGACTTCAGCCTTTGTCTTACCAATGATGGATCATGTTCTCTGTTACTGGAGGATCAGCTAAGCATTTCTCATTGTTTTACCGTTAAAAGTTTTATTGTAAGTTAATAACACTTATGTTATAACTCACTGTGAATGTTTATTTTAATTTTAATATTTGGGAATTTAAGTTTGGGAATTGTAACCTAAATCACATGGTCTAACAGTGATTATTCTTCAGCTATTGACCGGAAGGATTATAGTAGTTATTTCCAGAACAAAGCTATTCTGTCTGAATTTAATTCACGAGATATTGTTGTAATATGGATCCTCTAGAAGTCTCAATGATGAGATTGTGTGACTTGTATGTTTAGATACAAACTATTTAATGTTAGTCTTTAACTATTTACAGACTATGCATGGTACTGTTCCATGAAGGTTGGCTACTTCCAGGTTGTTGTCTCTAGATTGTTCTCTCAGTCTATTACCATGTGACTCTATATACCATTCAGTGAGCGGATCTATTTTCCAGTCTCCTGTCAATTCTTGCCCATTCGACTATCTTTCATTACAATGGCAATCAGACACATAATGCAACAAATATTCTGATGGCCTGGTTTCATCCCACAGTCCAAAGGTGTTCAGGTTAGGTGGATTGGCCAGACTAAATTGTCTCTTATTATCCCAAGATGTGTAGGTTAGGGGGCTTATTGGGGTAAATGCATGGAGTTATGGTAAGTGCAGACTCCATGGGATAAAATGGCCTCCTTCTGCATAATAAGGATTCTATGGTACATTTACAAAGTCACACTTTAAGCTTGTAGTGAGTGAGTGCTTTTGTACACACAATTCCTCAGTGCTCAACATCAATAAAGAATTTGGCACTGCCTGAAAATGAAGAGTAATGTTATAAGGAAACACTTTAAAATTTGCAGGAAAACACAATCAAAATCTTTATTAGTGCACTAGATGATGTGATACTGAGATTTGAACAACAGAAAAGTCCCAGCTCCAAATCACAGCTCGCAGTGGTTCAGCTTACTTCATCCAAGCAGACGTATTATCCGATAATGGCTTTGGGGAGACTCAGGATGGGGCTTAACTTGGTCACAAAATTGGTGCCCCTAAAATGGATCAATAGCTTGTAAATGTTTGTGAAGGACACTATTAGCCCTTCAAGACATACAGAAACTTGACAGTATCCTATTTTCCTTCCAATGTGAAACAATCTCTTACTTCTAGGCAAACATCTCATGGCTTTTTATGTAGATACCTGCATTAGAGTCCATTTTCTTGTAGAATCTGTTCCATTCTCATATTTCTGCTTATAATATGTCTACAAAAGATTTGAAATAACTTAAATTGCTTTAAACGTCAAACCTCAGCATTCAAAGTTCACTGCACTTGAAACAATTCTTGGTTTAAACATGCTTAACTCTGCATATAAATTGCTAGTTCCAGAGTAGACTGCACTCTTTGGAACAGGGACAATGAAATATCTGGTGACCCTACTAATTTGCTGAATCATATTCCAATATTATGACTGAAACAAATTTGTAAATCATTTTTGCAAAATGAAGACAATTACAACAAATTGATAATAAAATGTATCTCTAAAAAAACATGCAAATTGTGTCATAATTATAATTCCTTAGCTGCAGCAGCCAATTATTTGATTAGTGTTATTTATGTTTTGTGTTAAGTATGATATACTGTGGAAGTTCTGGAAACTTTAAATAGGTATTTTTACATCTAATCCAACAGTTACTTAATTAAGTGTTTACCAGTTGTGGCAAGAGTGATAATCTCTGTCTGAGGGTTTGATTAGGATTACAACATTGAGATTTTACTTCAACATTGTGACCTAAACAAGGATTTTCCACCCACACCCATTCCCCAGCCCCCTCCGCTGGTGGAGGCAGCCCTGTCACTGGCTGACGGCGGGATCTACTGGCGGAAAATCACAGTCCTGATGCTTGTTCTTTGGGAATGAACTAGAAGTGCTCTTTGATGAACTGATAAATAATGATCCCTGCAAAGCTCTTGAAGGGATTGGCGTGAGAGTGGAATGAGTGGAATAGCAACTTTAAAAGGTCAGGGCAGGCATAAAGGATTTATTGTCTTCCTTTTCTGATTGGATATGAATTGATAATTGAAAATTAACTTCCATTTGGAGTATTCTAAGCATAATTGGTGTGTGGCACAATGGCGCAGTGCTTAGCACTGCTGCCTCGTGGCTCCAGGGATTTGGGTTCGATTCCTGGCTTGGATCACTGTTTGGAGTTTGTACATTTTCCCTATGTCTGCATGGGTTTCTCTCCAGGTGCTCCGGTTTTCTCCCACAATCCAAGGTGCATTGGCCATACTAAATTGCCCCTTAGTGTTCCAGGATGCATAGATTACTGGGTTAAATATGCGGGGTTATGATAATGGGTAACAGGGCTCAGGTGAGATTGTTATTGGTACAGACATGATACGGGTGGATGTGTTGGTTACAAGGGGGCACAGGTTCAAGATGAGAGGAGGGAAAGTTTAAGGGAGATGTGCAAGGTTTTTTTTCCATGTAGAGACTTGTAGGTCCCTGGAATATGCTGCCAGAGAGTTGTCGAAGCACTCTCATTTTGCAATACTTAAGAGGCATCTAGATGGATACATCACTAAGGAGTAAATGGAAGGACATGGACCGAGTACGAGCAGAATTTTATTTTTAGTTAGGACATCATGATCAGCACAGGCTTGGAGGGCCAAAGAGCCTCTTCCTGAGCTGTATTTTTCTTTCTTCTTTGTTCTAGAAAGGGTAAAACCTGTAGTTAAGTTCATGCTGGAAAAAGTTGTTGGTATGTGTGAGATTAGTTAAATTCCAACTGTGTTTCTGTAGTGCTTAGAGAGAGTTAGGGTGTGAGCAATAAATAAAAGGCATAAGCATGTGAGTCGTTCTTTACATCTTGAGGCTTATAAGATAGAGACACTTTTAAGTTTTACTTTACCTAATTTGTGGGCAGTTGGTGATAGGCAGTGAGAAAGAAGGCAGCTGTCAAAGCTCTGCTAGAAGTAGTTGGTTTAGAAGGCTAAAAGGGGAACATCCCTTAGCTTTAGTAGAAGAAAAGCCATACTATAGAGTAATTGTTAAAGAAATAAATGCCGGAAATCTAAAATGCAGCTAGTTACAGAAACTAAAGAAGTAAGGAAAAAAATTCCAAGAAGTCTGGAGTTAACAGAACAGAGGAAACTGGGAACTAGAAATGATTACTTTTCAGTAAAGTCAGAGAATTGAAAAGGCATTGGATCACGACAGGCCAGAAAGATAATGGCAGCAATACTAATATTTGTGAGAAATTTACTACAGTTTGGGTGACATTATTTGAAATAATCTTGAAATTGGGTGGCTGGACCTCAAAGTTTGTGTAAAAGCCTTTAAGACGAAGAAACCTGAAAGGAGAAGTTTAAAATCTGAAAGTGAAACCTTGATGAAAGCAGTGAAAGGAAAGTGAAATTTAAAAGGAGATTTGAAAGTGTGACTTTTGAAAGTGGAATTTAAAATCACTCACATGGAAGCTGGATTTCAGTAGGACAAGGTGGCTCACAACATAAGAATCATCCAAGGCGATTTTGAGGTGAAATCCACAGATATTCACTTTGGCTCAGAGTGAAGTAGGTGTATTTGACCACAGTCATCTTGTGTGCTTCAGAGGGACATTTAGGTTAATGAGACCACTGCAGCTGAAGGCGTACTTTATAATCTGAATTAATCTTAAAATGTGTCTCATTGTTAAGCTATAGAGAGAATAAAAGATTGTTGTATCATAATCTAAATATTTCATATTTAATAAATGTTTTTTTTTCCTTGTTGGTAAAAACTAAGCAGCCATGTGACTCTTTTCCTCCACGTTTTATAAAAAAAGTAAAAGTTCCAGTTTTGCCGGGGTTCATTCTGGAATCTTCCCATCCAGTTATAACATCAACTGGACCCTAAGAAACACATAACCTAATGCACAAAGTGTTATACATAACAGATTAATTGGAGCTCGTGGGAAACTTGGGTGGAAGGGAAAAGACACAGGCTGGGATTTTACGACCGCGCTCGGACGAGACTTCTGCCCGAGGCCAACGGAGAATTCCATTCTGGGGCGGGCACAGTGGTAAAATTTTGGCCACAGAGTCTAAGGCAGGACATTCCCAATAGGTTGCAGAGGGAAATAAGGAGGCGAATCACCCTGACATGTTTTCATATATACGTAACAGAGAGTAGCATGAGAAAAACATTGACTTTTCACAGCCTCCCTTCATACCTCCAGGTGTGACCTGGGCAGCAAAACAAAAGAAAGGCAAGGAGAGGAAAAAACATAGAAAACCAAAAACCAAACATCTGCCTCATTGTCTTTTTTTTTACGTCTTATTAATGTTATGATTTTATGTTATTGCTCCAGTTGTGCCAATGTTGTCCGTAAATGAAATTGATTATAAGTTATGGATTTCTTGAAGAACTTTAGTCAACTGGCTGTTAACTAAGCTGTTGTAGATTTTCTCACCAATGATGGGAATGATCAAATTTTCTTTGTATTACGCAGTCCTGCCTTTGCTGCTGGTTCCAGAGGAAGACGATGATGCACGTGTTGCCTTTGGATGAGAAGCAGTCCTGCATCAAGTGGAAGTCAAATGGCATCGATCATGGACTGGACCACAGCAATTCACGTTCCAGTAATAAATACAGTTCATCATAAAACAGAGGCAGCGTTCCACACATCCATCTCAAGGAGGAATGCTGGCACTGGTTAAAACTGTACTGAACAAAATTGCATTGCTACCACAGTGAAAGACAAAGGTCCAAATTGCAAATCGTTGTCCTCTCCCAAAGAAAGGACAGATATCGTTGCGTATACCAGATGCATGCATCGCGCAAAGAAACACCATCTAGAAAAGCTCACACAGCCTTTAAGCGTTCCACTGCAGCCTAGAAAGAGTAACAAAATGGGGAAGAGAGTGAGTACAGACCAACTGATAGGGGAGACCATTGTTAAGGCACTTGGATGGTCTAACTCTGCACTTTTTTGGGCCTACAGAACGTCCTCCAACACCTAAACTAATCCATCGCAAATTGTACCACTAATTACTGAACCTGAGCCACTAGATAAGATGACTTGGTTTCAATTAGCAGATGCTGAGAAATGGGTTTCAGTAAGCTGAATTAGTCATTTTGTCTGGAAAGCAATTTTCTTCAACTTTCCGAGCAATATTTCATTTATCTAACATATTTTGGGCTGGGCCCATTGCCCCTGTTTTACTTTATTTACAGTCTACTCATATAGCTGGCATACACGGTAATAAGCATTTTATAACACCATCATGCGTGTTGATCCAACATCATAATCATGATACTAGCAGGCACACAGCAATTATTTGAATAAGTAATAACATTGAAATCACATTATTAATAAAGAACAATTGGGCTGTGCGTATTCATGTGTGATTCTGCACTCCAGTGAATACATATTAATCCTTGGCAATATTCTGCAATGAAGGCTTTGATGCACTGACCCTACTTAAGCAGTTAAAAAATGGATCGCAGTTCCTGGATGAATATGCTCTCTGCTTGCCCATGCTTACTCAGTGAAGAACTACAAAGGGTGGGATGGAAATTCCCTCTATGTTACTATTTGGAGAGAAATTGTGAATAAAACTGTGACAAAGATATTTATGATTTCATCGTGAATAGCGGTAAGGAGATTTGCCAACCCCCACCCCCTGCTGAATTGTGTTATCAGGCTATGTCAGTATTTACCATTGCAATGTGCCTTTCACCACCTTAGCTTGAACCAAAGGTGAGAAAGGTTTCATCTTCTATGAGGAGACTGGTTTTTCAGCACATTAAATCACAACGTTCCTGATTGTTTCAAAATAGGTGCATTTAACCATAACGTTTTGCAGTATTATTTTGTTAAGATATTAAATGTATATTTTTTAAAAAAATAATTTCAAAGTACACAATTATTTAACATTTAATTGGCACGTAGTTTGATTCATAGTGTTATATCATCAGTGAGGACAAAGTACTTTCTGAATTCCTTGTATATATATTGTTTATGACGCCTACGTTTTTCAATTAAGTTCGCTAAAGTGCATACCTGAATATAAATTGTTCTGGCCACAGGTTGCATGTTCCAGGAACGGTTTCTGTTATTGCTATTTGCGAAGAATGTGTTGAAACAAATGATTGCTCCACATCCGAGAATGTGACAGTGTTTTCATTTGCAAAATGGTGATTTATGTCTATTATTCTCTTCTGTCTATTTCTCATTATCATTTAGTAATTTTATTGTAAAGCATTCTGTTTTTCTCTCTAATGCCTTTAACACAATACAAATGTGAATGTTTCATATAGAATAAATTACAATTTATTAGTTTTTTGCCTTCCGTCTGAACCTTCTTTCTTATGAAAAGTCAGCTTATGACGAATGTTTCATTTTCATTTTATCGCTGTAATCTGCTGCAAAAACAACTCTAAATTACAAACAAAAATGTTAAACTGGTAACCTACTGAGTAAGAAACAATCATTGATTGTATAGGAATCAACAATGAGAAATCCTGCTAATGCACCGTGGGGAGGAGTAGGGGTGGCGGTGGAATTTTACCCTTCTGCGCCAGGGGAATTGTAGCAGACGGGAGGGGGAGTGGGGAGGGGGTCCAAACTATGCAAAAGTGGGTGGAATTTTCCAGTTATCTCACCGACTAGGTTCGTCAGCAGATGTAAACAGATTATATGAATCAGTTTGACCTAACGGCAATGAAGGAACAGTGATATATTTCCAATGTGCCAATTGTTTCCACTAGTAGGAAAAATTCAAACCAGAAGGCTCAAGCGAAAGGGACGATCCTTTAAAACAAAGATAAGGAGGAATTTCTTCAGCCAGAAGTGGTGAATCTGTGGAACTCTTTGCTGCAGAAGGCTGTGGAGGTCAGGTCATTGAGTGTCTTTAAGACAGAGATAGAAAGGTTCTTGATTAATAAAGGGATCAGAGATTATGAGGGAAAAGCAAGAGAATGGGAATAAGAAAAACATCAACCATGATTGAATGGCAGAGCAGACTCGATGGACTGAGAGGCCTAATTCTGCTCCTATGCCTTATGGCTTTATGGTCTCATAAAGTGAGCATGCAAGACAGAATTTTGTAATATGTGAATTATTTGTGAGGGCAAGAGTTGTCCCCAGAGCCAGTGTCACAGCCTGATTGGTTGTTGCCAGCTGAAAGTTTTGTTGGTTGCCTGAGAAGTAAAATGCCCAATCAGCCTATGACGGGGAGAGTATTGTACCAACTGAGACAGAGATTGAAGCATCAGTACTAGAGGAGACACCAAGTGTGACAGTTTCTACAAAACGTACCTCAGCAGAAGCTGCCTGGTCAGTGGAGTTGCATCGGTCTTTGAGAAAGTGAGAGACACTGGACTGATTAAAAATATTCATAGTTGTAAATTATGGAAAAAATGTATAAATTAACTATCTTTCTCTATGTTAAGGAACGTGGGGACGGCTATAGTAGATATCTGCTTTAAGGGTGATCTATTGAAGGGTCATGTGAATTACTTGTCCAATTGGTAATGATAACATGGGACCACCCAAGCAGAGCACAAGCTTTTGCTCAGTTAGATTCCAGAGGTATCAAATCTTCCTCATTGTGTAAATAGCTATTATTGTTAATAAACTTTAATTCTTCATTTATAATGGATGGAGCCAAATTACCACATCTGCTTCTCTTACAAACATTACAACCAGAAGTATCAATCTCCCAGTCCAGTTCAAATGAAACCATGTTCCTCTTATAAATGCTGCATTATTCCTCTTCACAATTCTGATCATCTGATTTTGTTTTGAATGCTTTGTGTGGTCACATGTACACCATTCAATTTTCGTTAATCTTTCAATTGATTCTACTTTCTTTACTGCAGCTCAGTAACTTCATTTGCTTTTTTCCCCTTTTCCCAAACCTTCTGCCTTTTGCTGTTCTTTCCGAGCATCAATTTTATGGCTTGCCTTTCACCTGCCATGTTAGTTTAAACCTTGCCCTGCAGCACCAGACCCTGGACTCAGTTCAGCTGATGTCCATCCAAACCACTCCCTTTACCAAACTAATGCCAATTTCCACAAAATCTGGACGTTTTCTTTCAAACTATTTCCAGCCCAAAAAATCTGAAGTATTGACTCTTTTCTTGCCCACAATTCTCTGGGGATTGGTTGCCCTCAGCTGCCTTGTCTGTTATCCATACTGATCAATATGAATAAGTGAGCATTAATGGACAATGCTGGCAAGTTATTCAACAATGCTGATATCACAGCAGTGCCCAATCCTGCACTCACTCAACGTTCCAACACTGAACAGTATTGCAGCACACTGCACATACAAACCTGCAGCACCTTGCTGAATAACAATCAGATTGCTTGCTTTTCTCCCCACACCTATGACAGACAATGCAGAATTTCATCTCTTCCCATAGCAAGATTGTTTTCCTGGAACAGGTCTTTAGCAGGTCAGAAGCTAGGAATACTGTGGCGAGTAACTCACTTCCTGACTCCCTAAAGCCTGTCCACTACCCACAAAGCACTAGTCATGACTGTGATGGAATACTTCCTACTTGCCTGGTCGAGAGTAGCTCCAACAATATTCAAGAAGCTGGACATCATCCAGGACAAAGTAGCCCACTTGATTGGCACCTTGTCCACAAATATTCAATCCCTCTATCACCAACGCTCAGTAGCCGTAGTGTGTACTTTCTACAAGATGCACTGCAGCAATTCACCAAAGACTCTTAGTCAGCACTTACAAATCCACAACCACTTATGTCTAGATGGACAAGGGCAGCAGATACATGGGAACATAACCTGTGTAAATTCCTCTCCATCACTCACTATCCTGACTTGGAAATATATCGCTATTCCTTTGCAGTCACTGGGTCAAAAATCCTAGAGTTCTCTCTTAGTAGCATTGTGGGTCAACCTACAGGATCCCAACTGCAGTGATACAAAAAGACAGCTCACTATCACCTTCTCAAGGGCAACTAGGGATAGGCAATAAATGTTGGCCAGCCAGTGTTGCCCATCTCCCAGAATGAATAAAAAACATTTGTTGTCAGGGACTTACAGCTCCATGTCAAGAATGGGTGACGAGGAGCTTCTCCCACTCCTACTGCCATTGGTGTGTTTGGAAATCGGTTGATACTTAATCTGTTTAGCTTCTTTGTGAACAACACGTTCTGTGGCCATCAAGGTGGGACTCTGTAGTATCTTGGAAGGAATGACAACCACCAAGTAAAGGAACAAAATCTATTGATTGACTGTATAAAATTATGTACAAAGAATGAGTTAGACGCTTCCAATTACTTTGACTCCAGCTCCTTGGCTGCATGCGAGAGTCCACACTCAGCACCAGGATTCGTACACTTTGACCCAATTGGTCAAACAGGTCACATGACCTTCAAAAGCCTCACTCTTTAAAGAGGTTCACTACTACAGAGTTAAATCCAAATCTTCCGACTCAGAGGCAGGGACATGACCCACTGCACCACAAGACCTCGTGTAACAATCTGGAACTCTGCACAGTGAGATAGATACTATGTCTGGAATGTGAAGGCTTGTGGACAGTCTCCTTAACTCACTACCAATTGAGGCCATTAAATGGACAATTAATGCCTATTTAGGGGCCCCTTTTCACTACTGTTGCTGGAATGGTATCTCCTCATACTCGAATTACATGGATGGCTTCCAAGGGTCGAGAGATAAACTTTGTAGAGATGGTTACTCATAACCTTGGGTGTTGGTTAGCTCATTTGTCTGGTCAGATGGTTTGTGACGTGGAGCAGCACAGTGATTAGCACTGCTGCCTCAGCGCCAGGGACCTGGTTCAATTCCAACATTAGGTGACTGTGTGGAGTTTGCAAGTTCTCCCTGTGTCTACATAGGTTACCTCCAGTGCCCCAGTTTCCTCCCACAGCCCAAAGATGCGTGTGTTAGGTTGATTGGCCATGAAAAATTGCCTCTTAGCATCAGGGGAGTTAGCAGGAAAAATACATGGGGTTAAGGGGAAAGGGCCTGGATGGGATTGTTGTCAGTGCTGGTTCAATGGGCCAAATGTTCTCCTTTTGGGATTCTATAATTCTGTTCTAGGATGCTATGCTATTAACAGCATGGGTTCAATTCCCATTCTGGCTGAGGTTATTCATGAAAGCTCCACCTTCTCAACTTTGCCCCTTGCCCAAGGTGTGGTGACCCTCAGGTTAAAATCACCACCAGACAGTTGTCTCTCAAAACGGGAGAGTTATCCTCAGAAACTTTCATTTTCATTTCACTCATAACCTTACAAGACTGTGAGGTGGAGGGACAGATGCACCAAAACCACAGCTTCTGTTCACCAGGGCAATCAGTCAGCAGGTCACCAGGTTTCTGAAGATACAATTTCAATGCCTTTAACTATCAAGTAATGCCCTACAATGCATTTCTGCCAGGGTCTCGCACAGGCCAATTGCCTGCTACATACTCTGTAACGTTGTCCTCCGCAGAGCTTAGTGGCTTGAAGGTGCGGTATGAATACAGCTCACTAGAGGAGAGGAGGCACAAGTAGGACATGCAGGAAGAGGAGGAAGAGAAAAGGCAGAAAGAGAGAGAACACAAGTATGCCCCAGCTGAACAGAGAGTTGTCGGGGACTAATGTCCAACTTGTGGATCTTCTCGAGATGCATTACCGGCAGGCAGTAACTGCTCGAGACTGGATTCAACACTGCCCCCCAACCCAGGGGGAACAGAATGGTCTGCTACTCACTTTGAGCTGCTTGTGAGAACCCTTCTCCTGCACGTAACGGATCCATTCATCCTGCCAATGAAAGATGTACATCCATCCAGAGGTTTCACAGGCACCATTCACTGACCTTGACTTCTCATTATCACTGCATTTGTGCCACCATTAGTAAAAGGAGCTCACATGTCTGGTTTCAAGTGTCAAGCCTTGCACAGCACTCCAAAACAGAGAAAGAGCACATGTTTAAGTGATAGATACCGCAGAGAATCATTCAACTCTCAGTCTGACATTGCAGTCTCCTGTCTCAGCCAGTTTATGTGCTGCCCACACCCTCCCCAGTGCCTTGATAGAAGGTGGAGATAGCTTACTTGTCATGTGTGATGGTCTTTCTGTCCTGGATGTGCCAGTGGAGAGAGGTTGCTGTACTGGTATAACTGTAGGGGCAGTCTTTGTCACTGACTGCCAATACATAGAAGTTCTTTTAGTCAGAGGAACCAAAGAGGCTGATGATGGTACCCAGGAGAGTTTGCACTCTCTTTGTTAACTGCCTAAGCCTTGGTTCATGCTTCAGATAGCTGGAGAGAAGTACCAGCTGGGGAAAAAACTGCGACCCCTTCTTTGTGTTGTATAATGCCACTGGCCAATTCAGGCTGGAGTGTGGAATGCATTGTGTGAAAATTGCTGCAGTTCCCGCATGAACTTTGAATGTGGCCACAACAGGCTTTCCATGAAGCTGGTCAGTGGAGGAGCTCATACACTCATAGCCCTGCAATACCGTGGCACACATTAGCTGGATGGATGCCTCTAATCTCTGCCCATGTCTCAGCACTGCCTCAGGGAACTCTGCTATATGGGAGTGCATCTCTGTTGCTGTTGGACGTACAGCCCCCTTTCCTGTGACTCTGTGCCCAGCTGAGAAGGGGGTTGTTTCTGTCCTCAACTCCTCTGAGGATGGGGGGGGGAGGAAGGGGTTGCCCACAGCTGCCTCTATTCTGTCACCTCCTCTTTCTATATCTTCTCCGGTGCTAACTGCTTTTATAAGATGAGATGTTGTTAAATCTAGGTGTTGCTTTGCCATGCTTGGCCCAGTGAAGGTGAGGCAGTCAGTCTTATTGCCTCAATGTCTTGGGGGAGACACAAGAACAGATTATAAGAATCAACCTTGGACAGCAGAGACCTCTGCAGTGCTGAGACTTTGTAAAGTAGCTCAGTCTTCAGCATTCTCTCCATGTCTGTGTGGGTTTCCTCTGGGTGCTCCTGTTTCCGTTCATGCTCCAAAGATGTGCAGGTTAGATGAATTGGCCATGTTGAATTGATTCTTAGTGTCAGGGGACCAGCTAGGGTAAATGAATGGGGTTATGGATATATGATCTGGTAGGATTGTGGTTGGTGCAGACTCAATGGGCCAAATAGCCTCCTTCTGTACTGGGGATTCTATTGTAATTGGGGTGACATCACATTAATGAACACATTACACATTCTAATCACCATTTCCAACACAAGTGTCCATCTCGACTTGCATGACATCCACATGGGCAGCTAACTATTTGGCAAATCGATTTGATTGGTTGGGTCTTGCTATGGAAAATATGCATCAGTAAACTAGTGATATCCACAGATTTGCTTTATTAACAGAAAGGGGCAATGTGCAATGCTTGGATATGTCCTTTTGCTTTCCAAGAACAGGTCATTGTGAATAAATATATGTAGCTTCTGGCTAACATTGATTAACCACATTGCAAGCCTAGCTAATAATCTTAACTTGGACGTTGATGTAACTTGCAGCACACTCAGGATTGTTTAACAAGTGCTGCCCAATGATAGAATCACATCTAGACGTTATATCCTGGTGTTTGCAAATACATGCTGGTTGAACACAGCCAGTATTTGGAGTCTTGCCAGCAGCTGAAGGAACATACCAGCCGGAATTTTACCGGCATTTCTTCCTAGATTCAGGAGGTGGGCGCGGTTTCCAGAATGGTATATTCCATTGGCCTCAGGCGGGATCCCACGACAGATATGTAAGTAAAATTCCACCTACTGGTTGTAATGATTGCTCCAGTCATTGGGATGCATGACCTACAACCTGTCATCATTCAGGCATTAAAATTCATACATGACATTATTCAATTACGTGGCCGATGGAACGTATTTTTGGTTTGATAGCAGTGTCCAGTTATCGGAACAGACCACTCCTGTTCTTGTTGCAGAGTGGGACGGGAAATTTCCATCATGGGCATTTATATCATTGTTCATCTTTTTATTTACGTTCATGCAGCTTCTTCCTTCCTCAATTTTGAGTGCAGCTGGTGGGTAAGTATGTATTGATAGTCTCTGTGACCTCTTCCCGTGATAAGCACACCGCCTGATTAAATTGACAAAGCCCAATTTAGTGCCTCCACACACCATTAAATTAAACGTCTGCAGGGCTTCCTGCGTGAGACAGGCTTTGCATCCAAATCTTCCCTCTTCCATCTGCAGAAATTTCCTTCCTTTACGGTTGGATCCACAGTTAATGGTTTTGTCCTTATCTCATTAACTGGTGCTTCAACAGAATTCTTGTTGGTATGGCCCCTTGTTGGTGCAGAGGGTTCAAGTTACTCTACTATTCCGAAAATCACTAGTACAAAATAATATATTCTTGCGGGTTCATCAATAATAAAAAGCCAAGGCTGAAACCATACTTAAAGAGGAATTCCTCAGCCTCAAAGCGATATGTCAAGGATATCATTTAATGTAAGATTCTCATTTTGACGCTACCCCAAGCGCCAGAGACCTGGGTTCAATTTTCAGCTTGGCTCACTGTCTGTATGGAGTTTGATTGTTCTCCCTGTGTTTGTGTGGGTTTCCTCCAGATGCTCTGATTTCTTCCCACAGTCCAAAGATAAGCTGGTTAGGTGGATCGGCCACGCGAAATTGCACTTTAGTGTCCAAAGATGTGCTGGTTAGGTGGATTAGCCATGTTACATTGCCCCTTAGTATCAGGGAGAGAGCTAGGGTAAATGCATGGGGTTTTGGGAACAGGGTCTGGGTGGGATTGTGGTCAGTGCAGACTCAATGGGCCGAATGGCCTGTTTCTGCACTGTATCTATCCCGTAAAGAACACTTGTTAACATTTTAAATCATCACATCCTCCCTGGCCATGCTTTCGATGTTTTCAGGCACTTTAGTCTGCTATTCCCTTACAATGATCCAAACTGAAGGTTAGTTGACATTTCATGCAAGGCTGAGCAAGTTGTTATGTGGCGGACATTGGAAGGATTGCCAAAGGAAACAATTTGCAAGAGGGAATAATAGCTGTGCCAGTGGAAACATTTAGATATGAGTGTTTGTAGTTGACAAAACTGGAACACAAAACACAGCGTAATACATCTCTCATTTGTTACATTCTTATGTTCGAACATGACATCCAATCACCCTACAGGTTAATCCTTATTTCAAGACTTAATTATCTTTCTTTCCATCAAAACAATTCCATAAAAATTTTATTAACCATTAAAAGCAAGAAATGCAACAGTAAATTGACCCATAAAAACTGTTAGGACATTCTGCTGGTTTTAAAATGAGCCAAATATTTCCTCTCCAGATCATTAGCAGTGGCACGATAACATAGTGGTTAGTACTGCTGCCTCATAATGCCAGGGACCCGGGTTCAATTCCTGGCTTGGGTCACTGTCTGTGTGGAGTTTGCACTTTCTCCCCAAGTCGGTGTGGGTTTCCTCCAGATGTTCCGGTTTCCTCCCACAGTTCAAAGATGTGCGGTCAGATGCATTGGCCATGCTAAATTGCCCCTTAGTGTTTTGGGGGAACTAGATGGGTAAATGCATGAGGTTATGGGGATAGGGCCTGAGTGGGTTTGTGGTTGGTACAGACTTGATGGGCCAAATGACCTCCTTCTGCACTATAGGAATTCTATGATTGGAAACTGGACGTACAACTTGAGATGTGCATTGAGACCCAATGGAAATCATGTTATATGAACCCTTGTGGGAATTGCCAAGGAAGTTTGAACTACCAATGGGTAATTCCCTGATGCCCCCAGTGCACAGTCTGAATCTGAGGAGAATCGGAGAATTTGGATGGTTCTGTGGGCCTTACCTGAATGTTCATCAAGAATATGTTAGACAGATTAAAACCTGCTCTAATACCTGGATAGCTCCACAACTGATCCTTCAGTCACACCCCCGGACACCTCAATTACCTGCTGACTACCACAAACATCACCAAATACCTAACAATCCCCTTCACCCTCCACTCCCCACCCCACCATCCACTCCATCAATCCAAACTGATTAGAATCATAGAGTTATACAGTACAGAAACAGGCTCTTTGGCCCAACTCATCCATGCAAACCAGGTTTTTTAAATTGGACTAGTCCCATTTGCCTGCATTTGGCCCATATCCCTCTAAACCTTTCCCATCCATGTACCTGCCCAAATGTGCTTTAAATGCTGCAATTGTACCCACCTCTACCACTTCCTCTTCCTCATTCCATATACGCACCATCCTCTGTGTGAAAAAGTTGCCCTTCAGGTCCCTTTTAAATCTTTACCTCTTACCTTAAATCTCTAGTTTTGAACTCCTCTACCTGTGGAAAAGACCTTGGCTATTCACCTTATCTATACCCTTCCTTATAATTCCAACCTACCACCCAAGTATCTCTCTGACACAACCGAACTACCCCCAATCACCTGACCATCCCACCAACCCCACCCACCCACTCCACCAATTTGACCCAAGCATACCTCACTAACTCGCTAATTGTCTAACTACCCTCCAACCTGAATCCAATTACGCTGCCGACCTGACTACCATTCCCATGCAACCAACTTCCCTCCTGATGAACAAACCAGACCGGACTAATCCTTCCAATCATCCAATTATGCCCCCAAGCTGACTCTACAAAATCCACAACCAAACCCAATCCACTCACCTATCTGTGCAATCTATCCAGCTACCCACCTAACCCACCCTACTCACCCAATTCACCTACCCAACCACTCACATATCCAACAAGTACTCACCCATTCACTAACATTCAAAGATTGTATCTTTAAACTTGTCCTATCGGCTCGGTATTGTAAAAGTTGGGGTTTGGAGTGGGGGGGGGGGGGGGGGGGGGGGGCAGGAGGGGAGAAGACATGTTCTGTCTTCTCCGACGCTAGTCTTTTTTTATTTATTAGTGTCACAAATAGGCTTAAATTAATGCTGCAATGAAGTTACTGTGAAAATCCCCAAATCGCCATGCTCTGGTATGTGTTGGAGTACGTTGAAGAAGTATTTCGCATGGCCAATGGACTTAATCAGCATGCCTTTTTTGGATGGTGGGAGGAAACCAGAGCACCCGGAGGACACCCATGCAGAATAGGGGTGAGCGTGCCGACTCCACACAGACAGTGACACAAGCCGGGAATTGGACCGGGGTTCCTGGCGCTGTGAGGCAGCAGCGCCTGCCACTGTACTCTGATGAAGTTTCTCAGGGCATTCTCTGCAATACATTTCTATTAAAACTGACCCTGGAAGGAATATGCAACAGTGTAGAATCTGGGGAAATTTGTAAATGCAGTAGCAATCTGCTCATCATCACCACTGCTCAGATAACGTGAGCAATAGTTCTTTTTCTTTCTAAACCAACGTTTTGCAGAAAAGTAAAGAAATTTAGTTCTTGAGAAGCAGAACACATTTGCAATATCAGGGAATTTTCAGTTCATAGAATGATAGAATCACAGAATCCCTAAGTGCAAAAGAAGTCATTCGGCCCACCCGTCTATGCTGACCTCCAAAAGAACATCCTACCAAGGCCCAATCCCCCGCCCTCACTGTAACCCTGTGCATTGATCACAGCCAATCCACCTAACCAGCGTACCTTTGGAGTGTGGTAGGAAACTAGAGCATCCAGAGGAAACCTACACAGACATGGGGAGAACATGCAAACTCCACACAGGCACTCCATCCAGATCCCTGGCGCAGTGAGGCAGCAGTGCTAACTACTGTGGCACCGTACCGCCGTTCATTAAAAAAAAATAGTATTGAAACAAAGAAGAAATCACTTTTTGTTTCTGAAAATGGTACCGAGGAATATCTTCCAGCTGAAACCATGTTTAATCATTTTTTTCAAAGAGTAACATACCCCACACAACTCACTCTCGCTTTGTTGTAGGGCTGTGTGCTACTAGGTTTTGATTGAAGCTTGAGATTACTAGTAATCGTTCCAGTCTGCACGTGTAGACCAGTGCTTTTCAACTGTCTTTCATTCATTTCACTGTGTGATAATCATATCACTCAACAGGCAAATCCACTCTCTTTGATCAGTGGAATATTTTGTCACAGTGTAATGTCTCTTCCGGAGCAAACTTTAATTTGACTTGCAACCAGCTAATTGCAGCCGTACCATTGGGCGATAAGAACAGACTTGAGCAAAGCAACAGTTAATAATTCATCTCAAACTGTCTTTGCTTTGGTGAGAGTTTTCAGTCCATCATGCCTCAACGCACAGCAGCCAGTGTGCTGAAGAAAATGCAAAACTTAAATCGAAAGCGACGCCTCATTAAACACTTTAAATGCATCAAATTAACTTGCGTTATGTGAGTGGCACGGTGGCACAGTGGTTAGCACTGTTACCTCACATTGCCAGGGACGCGGGTTCGATTCCTGGCTTGGGCCACTGTCTATGTGGAGTTTGCACAATCTCCCTACGTCTGTGTGGGTTTCCTCCGGATTCTCCAGTTTCCTCCCACACTCCAAAAATGTGCAGGTTCAGTGGATTGGTCATGTTAAATTATCCCTTCATGTCAGGTGAATGTGGCCAAACTGTCCATCTAAAATGGCGACTTGCAAAACACTCTGGGACAATTGGGCAAACTAAAGTGATAGGCTGTAACCCTAACGAGTGAATTAACAGAATATACGTCATCTCCAGGGTGAAAGAGATCTTCTGGTCACATTGGGTTGTTTCCAGACTTGAGGGCACCATGGCCCCTTGTTTGAGGGGACGGTGTGAACTCTATATGCCTCCAGCACCTACAGGCCACTGAGTACACATCGGGAAATCATTTTGGCAGCAACTGATTGGACTCTTATCGATCAGGATGATCGAGCCCTGATCAACTGATTGACAAGAATCAAGAGAGCACCCAAAAAGGATACCAAACCAAGGTGGGATAAAAAGCTGCTGCACAACAGAGGTTCTCTCACTCTCTGACCTCATGAACGGGTTACGTGACCATCACCAGTGACGACCAGCGTGAGGACAGCCACCACATCAGAGAAGGAAGACCAGAGTCAGAGTGCCAGACTAGACCAAAGGACCAACACACAGAAAAAGGCCAATATCTGCGTGGGTGCTTGCCAGTCAGGCAAAGTTAATATCCTATATTGGACTTGAACTCTGGTATTCTTTTGTAGGTTAATGTATTGTAGGTTGGATGGGTGATTATTGATTGTGTGTCTTAAATAAATATTGATTGTACTAATGTGACATCTACTCACAGTTATTTGTCCACCGTATAAGGATTAAAACAGATGGTACAGGTAAATGCATGAGCTTATGGGGATATTGTAGTTGGGATGGGCTGAATGGCCACTTCCTGCACTGAAGCATTCTATGATATAACAGAACAGCAGCGACAGATGCTCAATTCATTATTTGCCAGCAGTTGATCCTCATTTACACACAGTTCATTCATTAATCATTGATAGATGGGACTGTGTGATTATTCACAATATGAGGCTTTGTCTGGATGGAAGACAGCCAATTAAAATTGGTTCCCAGCCAGTAATTGCTTCTAAATAATTGAAAGATTGGTTCTTTTATTTGCTCCATATCTAAAGTGAACACTAAGAATTAGGAAACAGAGCAAAAAGAAGGGTTGATTATTTAACATGCTGCTTAGCAGAGTGGACTTAAGATAGGAAAATGTGTTTTTCAAACAATCAAAAATTTGTATTTTTGTAGCACCATTAATTGACGATATGCCCCAAGTTCTTGATAAAGCATTGGGAAACAAAATTTGATTTGATTTATGATTGTCACATATATTAGTATACAGTGAAAAATATTGTTCCTTGCATGTTTTACAGATAAAACATACTGTTCATAGTGAAGGAAAGGAGAGTGCAGATTGTAGTATTACAGTCATAGCTAGGGTGTAGATAAGGATCAACTTAATGTGAGGTAGGTCCATTCAGAAATCTGATGGCAGCAGGGAAGAAGCTGTTCTTGAATCTGTTGGTATGTAGGCTCAGACTTTTGTCTCTTTCCCAACGGAAGAGAGTGGAAGAGAGAATGTCCAGGGTGTGGGGGATTCTTGATTATGCTAGCTGTTTTGCCGAGGCAGCAGGAAGTGTAGACAAAGTTAACGGATGGGAGGCTGGTTTGTGTGATGGACTGGCCTTCATTCACAACCTTTTGTGGTCTTGGGCAGAGGAGGAGCCATTCCAAACTGTGGTACAACCAGAAAGAATGCTTTCTATGCATATTCTCCCCATATCTGCGTGGGTTTCCTCCAGGTGCTCTGGTTTCTTCCCACAGTCCAAAGACGTGCTGGTTAGCTGAATTGGCTATGCTAAATTTTCCCTTAGAGTATCCAAACAGGTGGGGAAGCATGGCGACTTGGGGATTTTCACAGTAACTTCACTGCAGCATGAATATAAGCCTACTTGTAACTAATAAATTAACTTAAAAAAAAAGGGGTGAGGACATGGGGGTGGACGGGTGGCTGCTGGTTACAATTTGAACACAAGGATGAGAATTTTAAAATGAAGTCATTGCTTCAGCCAGCCAGAGCCAACATAGATCAGTCTGCACAGGGACGATGAATGAATGGATCTTGGTGTGAGTGAGGACATGGGTGGCAGTTTTGGATGGCATTAGGTTGACGGAGGAGGAACATGGAAATTCTGGCCAGCCACCCATTGGAAACAATGATACATTGGAGTTCTCAGCAGCAGGAGAAGAGTCGGAATGGAAAAAGGATGAAGTAATGTTGCGCAGGTGGAAATAGCCGAGGCTGTCAAAACGATAATGTGGTTGGAAACTCATCTTGGATCGAATATGCGAGCGTGGATAAAGCAGACTGCTTCAACTTGAGACAGTTGCCATTGCGAGGGTTGAAGGCAATGGTGGGGGAACAGACATTATTGTGGGGACCAAAGACAATGGGCAGAATTTTCCCACCCCACCCACTACAGGAATCGGAGTGGATGGGACACAGAATGTGCAAAGGTCCATTGACTTCGGGTGGGATTTTCTGGCCTGGGGGCAGGTTGGAAAATCTCATCCAACAGTGCTCTCAAACATTTGGGCAGAGAAGATTTTATCTACCCCAGTGCTGGCTATTGGACAAGGAGTCCTAAGATCTTGAGACACAGGCGAGGACAAGGGATCTGGTTCAGTGGCTGAGCCGAGTGCTATCAGCATACATGAGTAAATATTTTCACATGATGTTCCATAGGGGCAGATGAGGAATAGAAAAGGGAACCAGGAATGGAACTTTGAGATCTATCAGAGGGTGGCAGAAATAGGAGGAGCATGAACATGTCAAGAACATTCCAGTTAGAAGTCAGGCTGAACATCTACAATGTGCAATGGAAATTAAACCACAGGCAATTCAGTCCACCTTGTTGACCAACAAGGTGCATGCATTCGGCAGGTCGTGCGAGGGCTGCTCTTGGATGTTGCTTCAGGAGTGGCCTAGTGTTTCAAGTCGTTAGTGTATGCTTAAACTGGACCATCTGATGGGCAACATGACAGCTCAGAGACTATCGCTGTTGCTGTGCAGACACATGGATTTGGGCCTGTGTCTGCGGGAGTTTGCGCGTTCTCTCCGTGGTTGCGTGGGTTTTCTCCGGGTGCTCCGGTTTCCTCCCACATCCCAAAAATGTGCTCTTAGGCTGATTGGGTAACAAATTGTCCCTATATTGGTCCCTATATGGGAATCTTCCACAATAGGCATAGCCTAAAGTCATTGATATGTCATTAAGACGTTAGGACGGCGGCACGGGCTCGTTGGGCCGAAGGGCCTGTTTCCCGTGCTGTGTTGCTCTTTGTTGTTCTAAACAAATGTCTTGACATTTTTTAAAAAAAATCAAAGACTAGATCACAAATATATTCCCACTGAAGAAAGTTAAAGTCAGAATTCCTTCTGAACAAGTATTTGCCGTGTCATGTTATGATCCACGCAAGCTTGGCTGTAAACAATATTCTGGCCACTCTAGGAAATGGTATGTAAAAGAGCTTGCACTGTATACAGAGGTTCTACTGTTCAGCTATTTCCTGTGTACTTGTGTGCACTCAGACCACTGCCATCCAACCCTGTTCTTGCAGCAGACTAAACAAGGTCAAGTAGGCGTCAGTAAGATGCTTCGGTGCATTGGGCGCATCAGTGTGGCTGTGATTAAAGGATAAAATTTGTTCTCTTAATGCCAGAGAGAAAATAAAAGAATCCTTCCAAAGAAAGAAGCCTCAGTGTTCCATGCACAGAATAGCATGAAATTCTGTGTAGATATAAAGGATTATTATCCCTGTGAGCCCTTCAGTAACATGTCTGAAGTCGACACATCTAGAAATAAGTGCAAGGCTGATGCATCCCATTTTCAGCCCTAATGATACAAACAGACCTACATTGTTCTATAAGCTGTAAATGAATGTTATGATTTTTAAAGTTTATTGCTGAAGCTGGTTGTGTACCAAAATTTGTTTTTGCAACCTGACCTATTTCAATTATTTTTGCAGCACAACTTCCTGATCCCACAAATTGACTATGAAGTACAGCAAATGCCGGCGCCAATTTAAAACAAAACGTAAACTCCTAAGATTTTAACCTGCCATACTTTAAAACAAAACTCCTGGCGAGTATCGAACTCACGAGAAAAGCATCTGTCAGGCCACGCAGCCTTCAGACTGTCAAAGCTTTTAAAACGATAATTTAACAAACAGGAGTTGCTGGATATCATCTCTGATGAGCTATTTTCTGACTTAGGAACTAGCACACTCTTCATCTTTATTGCTGAATGGTTGCAAAACTCCTCTGAAAAGTGATTGCTTGGATTGGGCGAGAATGGGATGTTTGAGGGGGCTGGAATGAACCTAAACTCCAATCTGAGCGACTAAGTGTTTTACAGTTTGCTTTGTGGTTAGATTTCCACTCCAGATAAGTTTGAGATGACTCAAGATTCTGCTGTCTTTGGAGCCTTGTCGCTGCCCTTTTCATCACAATGTCAGTCACACTTCCTTGATCACTTTCAGCACAAAGAGCAGCATGGTGGCATAATGGTTAGCACTGCTGCCTCACAGCACCAGGGACCTGGTTCAATTCTGGCCTTGGATGAATGTAAAAATTCCACATAAACATTCTCCCCGTGTCTGCATGGGTTTCTTCTGGGTGTTCTCACATCCCAAAAATGCGGGTTAGGTTGATTGACCATGCTAACTTGCCCCTTAATGTTACTAGGATTAGTAGGATAAATACGTGGAGTTATGGGAATAGGGTCTAAAGTTAAAAGCAAAGTTTATTTGTTAGTCACAATAAAGGCTTACATTAACACTGCAATAAATTGTGGAATTCTCCTAGTCGCCACACTTCGGCACCTGTTCAGGTCAATGCACCTAACCAGCATGTCTTTCAGACTGAGAGGGGAAACTGGAACACCTGAAGGAAATCTATGCAGACATGGGGAGAATGTGCAAACTCCACATAGACAGTGACTGAAGGCAGGAATTGAACCTGGGTCTCTGGTGCTGTGAGGCAGCAATGCTTACCACTGTACCAGCTTGCCTGGTGGGTTTATTGCCAGTGCAGACTCAATGAGCGCACTGGCCTCCTTATACTCTGTAGGGACTCTATGATTGTGTCTCAATGAATGGCTGAGTGAATTCAAAGGGCTGAATGGGCCACTTTACAAAGCAGCATTTGAAAAACATTGTTACTCATTTGGCTAAAAACTAGTTCCAAAGCTCAGATTTTTCCATCTAAGAGAAAGAACGGAACATAAACTAGACTGGCATCAAGTAATGTGTGTCAACAAATGAATTTCCTCAGCAGCTATCCTTGATAGAAGACCACTCATTGTTGAATAGCGCTGGAAACAGCACACAAAGAGTTATGAATATCGCTCTGCCTGCTCATTCATTCTGTGGCACATTAGGCTATTTGTGGAGGAATCTGTGTCTCAGAGTCTGGTTATGGATTTACAATATGAAGTTTCAGGATGGCAGATTCATGATTTCAAAACCAAAAGGCCAGTCAAATGCAATATTCCCCCTGGCAGGGTCATCATTATATGAAAGCAAATATTATTAAAACAAATGTAAAAGGTACTTGGGAAAAATCAATCCAAGCATACAATTATGCTTCTTCAATCTGTCTTAAAAATTTTACTGTTTGTGCAGGCAGAGAGAGAATTTCCAACACAAGCATTCAACAGGGCTGGCAACCAGGTCAAAGATTAATGATCACATACCAGTATTAAATGAAGGACAAAATGTCCATCCTAAAATAAAAAACAAGATTATCCACTCAAGATTTCAATTTTCAGAGTAAAATGTCTGTAAGCCTATGTATCTGTTTTATTCTGGTGTATAATCAGTATGTTGCTTCTCAATAAAATTAATCTAAAAATTGTAGCTGAAGGCATTATCAAGCGATTATCAAGGAAGTGGACATTTACCATTTAATCTATCTATTTAGATAAGTTAATACCCCTATTAGAGTAATATTATGAAGATGCATCAAATATTTATCTATAGTTTGTAACTTTTACCTCATAATTCAAAAAGAGAAAGGAAATATATCTTTAAAAAGCATTTTGTGTTTCTTGAGAAAATAAACATGCTTACTCACCATAACTATCACAATTTATTACCATTCTAAAATCCTTCTGAGGAAAATTGTTTGAGCAGTGTTGCCCAGTGCGTCTGACAGTGTGCGAGTTTTATTTTTGATTTTCATTGGGTAAGCTTAAGTTCAGACACAGGATGGGGTGAGTAAAGGCAGTCTCACACATTTAGCAATGGCTAACGGTTGGTCATCAGATGTTTGAGATACTGTGAGGCAGATGAGTAAAATCACCAGAAATAAATAACCCTTTTCATGCAAACTGGAAGTTGCAGAATGCTCCCACAGGTCAAATTGGCACAACTGGCTATAATTCCTTAAACTGATGAGAATTGATTGAACACTCAAAATAAAGTTAAACTTACTTTGTGCGATCTGAGAGTTTGACACCTCCAATGTTAATAGGAGAATCCAACAGCTGACTGCACTGCTTCCTATTAGATTCAACAATTTCATGTTTAATGTACGTTGAAAAGAAGCATATTTTTGTTTGCTAAAATAACTATCCCCATCTCTTGTGAAGTCCAAAGTGAGAATGACAATGGATGATATCAGTCAGAACAACAGATAAAAGTTCCTTTTTCAGACACTTAAAATGCTTCAGCAGACTGCTTGCATTGCTTGGAAACAACTGCTTTCAAAACTTGATTGAAAGGATTTTACAACTTTAGTGATGAGCAAACGTTTCACCTTTATATTAGTTTCAGCATGATCTTCACAGCAATGAGAGTCTGTTACCCAGTTTGTGTCCATTAACCTGCATTGGATAGTACACAAGAGCAGTCAAACAGTAATTTTACATTCAATATTTCGTCCTTTCTAGATGTAAAGTTTTTTTTAATGTTTATTTATTAGTCACAACAAGCTATAAAGGGTCGTAAACAAAGCGCAGTCCATCACTCAAGGAAGTCTCCTATCCATTGATTCCATCTACACTTCTAGCGAAACTGGAAATTCCCACCCGAGGTCAATGGAGATTTCTTCATCAGACCCTTACCCATGCCAATTCCGTGGTGGCCAAGTTGATAGCATTTCAGCCACGATCTTCCACCTTCTATCAAGAAAAATATACAAAAGTCTAAGAATACACCCCAACTGAATCAAGAACACCTCTTCCTTGCTGCAATCAGAATTTTGAATGGACCTACCACATATTAAACTGATCTTTCTCTTCACCCTAGCTATGATTGTAATACTACATTTTGCACCCTCTCCTTTCCTTCATCCCTATGTGCTCTATGAATGGTATGTTTTGTCTGTATAACGCACAAGAAACAATATTTTTCACTGTAGCCCAATACATGTGACAATAATAAATCAAATCAAATGTTTCTTTCCTCAGTATTTCACGTTGACCCGTTGTGTTCCCCGAATGATATGGCTGAAAACCCATCATTCAAACTCAGAGCCACTTCACTTCTCAGCCCTCCCCAACTCCCATCACTATCCCCCCAAACCTCCACCCATCTCCCCACCATTGTTTTTGGAGCCTTAATAGTCTACAACAGCTACTACCATTCCCTGGGGAGACATTCCTTGTGTCCTGATCTATAACAGAACTAGTGTGATCTCCCTGAGATTCAATAACGATTATTCAATTATTAATATTGTTATTTAAAGGTGTCCTGCTGTAAACTTAAATTGTTCTGCTCTTTCTCCAAGTTCACCAACAGGAGCCTCCTGGTTATTAAATGGTTTGCAAGGCAATACATTACATGATGGATCACACACTTTGAGTGGAGTTGATGTGAATTATCTAGAATATGAAGCGGATGATTGAGGAATTAGTGACCAGTCAACCACAATCAGCCTGACAAGGTCTTATGTTGAATTAATGTCAAATTCTGGGTGTTTAAGGGGGTCTGACATATTAGACAGTTATTCTTAGCTTGGTTGGAAGTTGTAGGGATTGAGCACAATATTGTAAAGTGGGAATATACGTTAAATCCTTTGGATCATTATTTATACCGCTTGCTAATGCAATCGGTAGCAATAACATTTAAATTCAAATTAAGAGAGGAAGAGATGTCCAAATGTTGATCTCACTGAGGTGTGTATGGTTAGACACAATGCTATTCTCCTTTCCCTTTGCAGAGAAGTCAGGAGTCTCCAAGGACAAACATTGTCTGCTGTACAATCCTCTAACTCTGCTCATTAAAATGGTGAGAATTTTATACTTCTATGTAAACATTGCCAGCATTCAAACCCAGAATTTTCTCATTGCATGTTTCAATTAGCAAGAGAGACTAGGGTCCAAGGGCACAACCTTAGGGTAAAGGGATGACCCTTTAAAACTAAGATGGGGAGGAATTTCTTTAGCCAGAAGGTGGTGAATCTGTGAAACTCATTGTCATTGAAGGAGGCCGGGTCATTGAGTGTATTTAAGATAGAGATAGATAGGTTCCTGATTAGGATCATAGAATCCTGCAATGCAGAAAGAGGCCACTTGGCCCATTGAGTTTGCACCGATCACAATCCCAACCAAACCCTATTCCCATAGCCCCATGCATTTATCCGAGCTAATCTCTTGACTCTAAGTGGCAATTTAGCATGGCCAATCCACCTAACCCACAGAACTTTGGACTGTGGGAGAAAACCGGAGCACCCTGCGGAAACCCATACAAACACAGGGAGAATGTGCAAACTCCACTCAGACAGTGACCCAAACTTGGAATCGAACTTGGGTCCCTGGCACTGTGAGGCAGTAGTGCTAACCACTGTGCCAAGGTATTGCCCACAAATAGCAAGAGAATCAAAAATTGTGGCAAAAAGACAGGAGAATGGTGTTGAATAACATATCAGTCATGATCAAATGGCGGAGCAGACTCAATGGGCCAAATGGCCTGAATCTGCTCCTGTATCTTATGCTCTTACGGTCTTAAGGAAACAATTTTCTCAGCTCCTGTCTGTTCAAATTCAATATAAAAATTTGATTAATCTATCACAATTCAGATTTTTTGCCTTTTCATTTTTTTCCTGTTAGATCTCTCGTTCACTGCTGCCTTGTGGCTCTGAAACCCAAATGGCAATTATTCGAGTTAGAATCTTAACAGGCAAGTGCTAGCAAGTTGTCTGACTGTTAACAGGATTACAGTAATGCCCATTGCTGACCTTGACCCAATAGCACTAACGCGCACACACACAGCAGAGCTGCTGCTGTCTCTTGCAATCCAAGCCACATTTTTCCTTCCCTAATGGGAGGCAGTTAGCCCAAAGGTAGCATCCCTGCTGTTGCTCAGCTGAAATCAGTTAATATTTTTAAGTAATCATTCTTGGGTTGTGAATGTCGATAACAAGGCAGCATTGATTGTCTATCTCTAATTACGTTTGGAGGTGGTGATGTGTCACCTTCTAGAACTACTGTCGCTACACCAATCCCTTTATCCAGTGATTTTCAATTCATTGCTTCATCCTCCTAACCAAGTTACTTATATCCAGAATATAAATTTGCAAACACGACTGCACTTTTGCAGGCATTTGGTTGGTTTGGTATTCTCATACTCATCTTCATTTTCAATGGAGAGTATGCTTCTGTCTACATCAAAAGGGATGAAGTGGAAATGATCAAAGACTTCAAGTTTCTAGGTGTCCAGATCATGAACAACCTGTCCTGGTCCCTCCATGCTGACTCTATAGTTAAGAAAGCCCACCAATACCTCTACTTTCTCAGGATGCTAAGGAAATTTGGCACGTCTGCCATGATTCTCACTAACTTTTACAGCTTTGTTATGGCTCCTACTCTGACAAATACGGCCAGCGAACAAAGCCCAGTCCATCACACAAACCAGCCTCCCATTTATTGATATTGTTTACGCTTCCCACTGTCTCAGAAAAACAGCCAGCATAATCAAGGACGCCACGCACGCCAGACATTCTCTCTTCCACCTTCTTCTGTTAGGAAAAAGATACAGAAATCTGAGGTCACTCATCAACTGACTCAAGAATAGCTTCCGTACTGCCAGCAGACTTCTGAATGGACCTACTTCATATTAAGTTTATTTTTCTCTACACCCTAGCTATAACTGTAACATTACATTCTGCACCCTCCCTTTTCCTTCCCTACATAGGGAATGCTTTGTCTGTATAGCATGCAAGAAACAATAGTTTTCACTACATACTAATACATGTGACAATAACTAATCAACTCAAAAAAATACCACCATGGCCTTGGTCCTCCCTACCTCTGTAATCGTCTCCAACCAGGGTCCAGGAGAGTGGATTGCTGATAGCGCTAGTCACTGGAGCCATGCTCTCCAGGGAGTGGAGGGGAAAGAGATGGGAGAGCAGGTTCATTGACCAAGTAGTCTGTCACTCCAGATGATCAGTATCCAAAGCAGCCAATCTGGTATTGTGACCATCCTGATGGACATGTTACACAGCAAATGAATGTTAACGTCTTGAGCAGCAGTAATCAGAGGCCCAGTGGGGCAACCAGATTCTCTAGTTCCCCTTTCTGTGCTGACCTCCTGTTGTCGGATAGCTGTGCCATTTTCCTCCCTTGAAGTCAGGAGACTGCTGGAGCGTAAAGTAGAATCACAGAACTCTTACAGTCCAGAAAGAGGCCAGTTGGCCCATCAGGTTTACAGTTATTCTCTAACAGACAGTCCCACCCTTGCCCTATCCCCTTAACCCCATGTATTTACCCAGCTAATCCTCCTAACCTACACACCTTTCAACACTAAATGACAATTTTGCATGGTCTATCTACTTAACCTAAGCTTTGGGGTTTGGAAAGATGCCAGAGCACCCAAAGGAAATTACCATTTTTGTATGTACACTGAAGCCAGCTCAACATGTTCACCACCACCACTGAACTCCAGGCTCCCTCTCTATTCCCTGGTCACCAGAACTTGGGGTCTAACCTGTCTCTCTCCACTTCTGCTTCTTAAGCAAAATATGTTGCTCTGCTGCTTGGCACTTTTTCATTGGTCATTTAATTAATTGGTCTTTAGTGATCAATTTATTGCTTTGATGCTAGTTCCTTTTTGCTCAGCAAGCTGCTTGTTTTCTTCATACCTTAACTTGTTTTTGTGTAATTGACATTTCATGTTGATATCTAACCAGATCTCAGACAGCTGTTGCTGGGTTTCTCGCTGAATGGGAGGAGAGACTCATGAGGGTCTGGATGCTTTTTGGAGAGGCTGGAAAAAAAAGGGGTTATTTTTGCTGCAGTAGAAATGCAAAGTATTGGAAATACTCAGCATGTCTTGCAGTTTCTGTGCAGAGAGATACAGAAGTCAGCGGCTCTCCATCAGCAATAGTGAAGATTAGGGACCCAGAGCATTATCTTTGCTTTTCTCTCCACGGACACTAGTTGGTCTGCTGAGTGGTTCCAGCATTTTCTTTTTATATTTCAGATTTCCGATATCAGCTGTACTTTTCTCTGCGATTGCATGCTCTATGCTGGGTATTTGTAAGTGTAGTTGGTTTCAATTTAAGAATCATGGAATTTCTACAATGTCTTTGACTCTCCAACAGAGCATCTTTTCAAGGCTTACCCCATCCTGGTTACCCCATGTATACCGCAAATCTGCACATCTTAGGACACTATGGGACAATTCAGCATGGTGAATCCATCTAACCAATGGCAAAAAAACCAGGGCTCCAGGATGAAGTCCACACAGACACAGAGAGAACATAAAAACTTCCCAAAAACATTCACCTGAGGCTTGAATCAAACCTGGCTGATGTTGTGAGGCAGCAGTGCTAACCGCTGTGCAACATGCTGCTAAGATGAGAAAATATTTATAACTCAATGCAAAATGTAATTTTTCCATTAACAAAGCCCAGTTATGTGGATAGAAATAGCACATTATTGCAGATCAATTAGTTGGTGCTGATTTATTTAAATGTTTTGCCATTTTTAAACTTGAAAGTGGAACTAGGAGTCATGTGCCGATAGAATGCACATGAGACTATTGCCTGCAGCATCCACAAGGTTCAAGCTCCTCGGTTGTTGCTGTCCAGTTATTACATAAAACAGGTTCAAAGGAGTGGAGTTGGTGGCATGATCTGAACAACTGAGTTCTGTGTAATTGTCAGACAAAGTCATGCTTGTTATGTGTATCATACTAAAATCTTAGCTATCAATGGGCTGTATAAATAGATATACAGAGTATGGGAGACAAAAAGGTTTTCCTAAAGTTACATGACACCATTCAATCCCACTGTGAGTATGACTCCCAATTTGGGCACCCAAAGGATGTGAGGGGGAGGACTAAAGGAAGTGGGAATGAGAGGGCGATGAGGATAAGGGACTCAAACAGGAGAAGCATTGTGATTTCTCTCCCTGGTCCTGCCTCCTATCCACACAACCTTACGAGATATCTGTCCTCCCCTAATTCTGGCCACCTTGTGCTACCAAATAAACCTATTGGACTTTAACCTGGTGTTGTGAGACTTCTTACCTTGTGCACTCTCAGTCATAATTTCTCCACCATTGGTGACTGAGCTTGGATTTACTCATTTCCGAAGCTTTGGAAGATGCCTACTCTTCTCTGCCTCTCCCTACCTCACAAAAAACTACCTCTTCTTTGGTCATCTAACCTAATACCTCCTTAGTGTCATACTGTTTTATAATGCTTCATTTTATAATGACACACCTTAGGGAGATTCATTATATTAAAAACACCATAAATATAAGAAACCCCACGGAACAGAAAGAGGCCATTTAGCCCATCGAACCTGCACTGACTATACAATGCCACCCAGGCCCACAGCCTAAGTATTTACCATACAAATCTCCCTGATACTAAGGGGCAATTTAACATAGCCAATCCACCTCACCTGCACACCTTTGACCTGTGGGAGGAAACCAGAGCACCCAGAGGAAAGCCAGGTAGGGGAAAATGTGCAAACTCCACACAGTCGCCAGCGGCCAAAATTGAACCCGGGTGCCAGGCACTGTGAGGCAGCAGTGCTAACCACTGTGTCACTATGCTGCCCAGTGTTATTATTAATGAGCATATTCATATTCACTCAGCTTAATTGATAATTTGGAACATCGACAATTGCATTAAATACTAAAACAATTTCTACTGTTAGTTACAGTATAAATAAGATTTTACCTTATTCAAGACTGCTGTACATATTTTGAATGAATCGTTCCTCTCTGGTATGTGTTTGTTTCTTGGGCTCTATCCCAGTCTCACTATCTCTCTCCACTAACACCTTAGACCTCCTTCACAGCCATTGTTTTAAATTTAAGCTTCAGTTTGTAGAGCGTTCCATTGGAACAATGATCTGAGGACAAATCCCCAACTTACTTCCAGCAAGTACATCAGTGCCTGAAGAAACTTGGCAATCCTCCCATCTCAGCTTAACCTTAACCTTAACATAGCTTTATGTTTCTGGGCTTATTAAAATTAAAACACCGGTGCTGAGAATGAAATATTCCGGCACTCGATGTCAGGATCCAGCACTCACAAGTCAGGAATTGCAAAGCCAGATGCGCGGTAAAGTCTAATCTGATCCAAGAGATTTGTCTCAACTTCAGTCTCAAAAAAGCACCCATTCTGCAGCAGGTTGAGTTATTATCCCTATCTAACTCTCTAGAACGTACTAACTTATGCAGAGTTATGGATGGTGTAGTCAGATGTAGCAAAAGGAAGGGAAGGAAAGGAAAGAACAATTACTCATCCCATGTTTTGACATCCCAATGTCCGTCACAATCAAGGAAGTGCCTTTGTAATGTGGTCACTGTTGTAACACAAGGAGCGCAGTATCCAAGGTTTGCACTGCAAGCTTCCACAAAGAACTGTATTATAAATCTGTTTTAGTGTTACAGGCCATAATACAGGCCAGTAACAAGGCCAGTCTACTTTTCTGTAAATAGTGGTATGAAACATTTTAAAGCCCCCACAGCAACAAATGTCTCGGTTTAATATCTCATCTGAAAGATGGTAGGATGAATTTTTCCGTACCGTCCACCACGGGAATTGGAGCAGGCGAAGGAGAGGTCCATTGGCCTCAGGTGGGATTTTATGGTTTTGGGATAAGCGTGGCCGTAAAATCTCACCCAGTGTCTCTGACAGTGCAGTGCATTGCTGTATTCCTTATGAGAAAACCTTTAAGCAGTGCTAACCACTGTGCCACCGTGCCACATAAGCCATTCTAAAGATAAAGCATCAGTTGAGGTTATCTTCAGTATAGGTTATGAAGCACGGTGGCACAGTGGTTAACACTGCGGCCTTACAGTGCCAGAGAACCGGGTTTGATTCCAAGTTTGGGTCACTGTCTGTATGGAGGGTGTGCAAGTTCTTCCCGTGTTCATGTGGGTTTCCTCTGGGTGCTCCTGTTTCCTCCCACTGCTCAAAGATGCGCGGGTTAGGTGCATTGGCTGTGCTAAATTGTTCTTTGTGTCCTGGGATGCGTAGTAAATTTGTGGGTTTACAGGAATAGAGCTTGGGTTGGATTGTTGTTGGTGTGGACTCGATGGGCTGAATGGCCTCCTTCTGCACTATAGGGATTCTATGATGTGTCTAAGTCTCAGTCGCTTAAATGGCAACACAATGGTTAGTACAGCTAACCTCACTCACGGTGCCAGGGATCCAGGTTCAGTTCCCAGCTTGGGTCACTATCTATTTGGGAAAGGGGGGGGGGGGGGGGGGGGTGGGGGGGGGTGGGGGGGGGGGGGGAGGTGGGCATTGCCACTCTGCCTGAGATCAGTGGAGAGGAAAAGGGCAGGGGGCTGCAATTGTTCTGACTGGCGGAGAATGGGGGGGATAAGTGGGTCTGTAATGTTGTGGGAGTAGGCCAATGTTTGTGGGGGGTTGGGGAAGGTGTGATGTGGCAGGGGTGCGTTTTTTTGTTTTTTCCTAATTGCGTTGGCGCGGTTGAACTGCAGAATTTCAGGTGCAATGAGCCCCGTCCACAATGCAATTCAAACTCACAATGTTTTTTTCAAACTAAGTGCTTATGAAGGTGCCCGAAAGCAGATTTCCAAGTCGGATATGAATGGTGCCCAGATTCAGAACTTAGACTGAAAATGGTAAAATCGAACCCATGGTGTTTCAATGGGAAGTACTTCTCCACATAATTAAGGCCAATGGACAAGCTCCCCAACCACTGATGCGTATTGCAAGGCAGGAAGAATCATTCCACTGAATCTGCTCTCTATCACAGAACAAGCCAGCCAGTTACATACTGTTAAAAGAAAGCTTGCATTTATATATTGCTTCCAAAGTTGCAGGACATTTCAAAGCATTTTACAGCCAGTGACTTGATTTTTTTCCAAGTACAGTAATAGATATAATGTGGGAAATGTAGCAGCCAATTTGCACACAGAGTAAAGTATAGGCTTAACAGCAGAAACATATGATGATGTACACAAAGCAAGCTCCAAGAAAGACCCACATAAAAATGACCAGAGAGGGGGAACTCCCTACTGGTTGGAGCCATATCTGGCACGCAGGAAGATGGTCTGATGGTTGGAGGGCAGTTATCTCAGTTCCAGGGTATCACTGCAAGAGTTCCCCAGGATAAGTGTAGGCCCAACCATCTTCAGCTGCTTCATCAATGACTTTCCATCATCATAAGGTCAGAAGTGGGGATGTTCACAGGCAACTGCAGAGTGTTCAGCACCATTATATCAGTGGCTACAAGAAAGGTCAGAAGCTAGAAATAATGCAGTAAGTAACTCACCTCCCGACTCCCCAAAGCCTATCCACCATCCACAAGGCACAAGTCAGGAATGTGATGGGATCCTCCCCAGTTGCCTGAATGGGTGCAACTTCAACAACACTCAAAAAGCTCGACATCATCCAGGATAAAGCTGCCTACCTGATTAGCAACACATCTATAAACATCCACTCCCTCCACCACCAACGCTCAGTAGCAGCAGTGTGTACTATCTACAAGATGCATAGCAGCAATTCACCAAAGATCCTTAGATATCCAAATCCACAACCACTTTCATCTAGAAGAACAGGGGCAGCAGATAGATGGGAACACCACCATTTGCAAGCTCCCTCCAAGCCACTGACCATCCTGACTTGGTAATATATTGGCATTCCTTCGCAATTGCTAGGTCAAAATCCTGGAATTCCCTTCCTAATGGCATAGTGGATTAATCTACAGCACATGGACTATAGTGATACAAGAAGGCAGCTCACCACCACTTTCTCAAAGCCAACTAGGGATGGGCAATGAATGCTGGCCAGCGAGCAACACTCATGTCCCACAAATGAATTTTAAATAATTCACCACTCCTCAGATACTGAGTCTACATTCAAAGACCTGGACAATCCAGGCTTGGGCTAACGAGTGGCAAGTACTGATCATCTCCAACAAGAGAGAATCTAACCATTGTCCCTTGACATTCAATGGGATTACCATTGCTGAATTTCCATTATCAACATTCTGAGGTTTGCCATTGACCAGAAAATGAATTACACTAGTCATATAAATATTGAGGTTACAAGAGCAGCTCAGAGGCTAGGAATCACAGCTAGTGACTTACCTTCTGATTGCCCAATACTTGTTCACCATCTATGAGGCACAAGTCAGAAATGTTAGAATACACTCCACTTGCCTAGATGAGTGCAGCTCCAACAACACTAAAGAAGCTTGAAACAATGCAGGATAAAGCAACCCACTTAATTGGCATGCCTTCCACAAACATTCAATCCCTCCACCACTGATGCACAGTAGTAGCAGTGTGCACCATCTATAAAACGCACTGCAGCAACTCACCAAGTTTCCTTTGCCAGCACCCTACAACCCTTCAACCACAATCATCTGTGAGTCAAGGGTAGCAGATATATGGAAACACAATTGCCCAGAAGTTCCCTTTCAAACCACTTACCGTCCTCACTTAGACGGTTCATTAATGTCACTGCATCAAAATCTCTTCCTAAAATCTCTTCCACGTTAAATGTCATTCAAAAATTGTCAAAATGGCTAGAAAGTTTTGGCTGTTCATGCCAGTGGGATTCTTGGGTCCTGCTGCAGTGAACAGAGAATTTGGCTAAGTGCCAAATTTTCCATCTTCAATTACATGTGTGAACAGGCCAGAAAGTGCTAGCCAATATTTTTGTTTAAAAGCTAACTATGCATTACCCAATTTCACTTTTGCATTTCAGATAGCACATCCTGAACTATCAGTCTTTCTGCAAAATCTGATAATGAGACACCACTATGAAAAGGTTTTCTGTTATTATAGCTTTGTCTAGCAAAAAAGTTAGTTCGAGGTGTTTACACCGAGTCTAAAATGCCAAAACTCCAATCTTGAAAATGACTTACAGTTCATTGTACAGCTGAGTTCATAATTAGGATCATGAGAATCTAGCCAGGATTCATTTTCCATCTCCCGGAAATGAAGTCCAATGCTGCTGAATCTTAAAAAAAAACATATAACCCTATTTGATGGATTTTCAGGTCTGGAGTTGGCAGTGGAATCAGGTCAAAAATTAGCCACATAGGTATATGGTGTGTTGGTCATCTGTCCACCCTATTTCCCGACCACACACTCTCTATTTCACCTCTGGGGCATGTTGCATAATAGGTTAAAGACCTAACAGAGACCAATTAAAGGAGGCTGTCTGGAATTTTCTAGCCAACCTCCAGCTAGTTTCCACAATAGGCCAAGGCCAGTTTAAGAGCCTCTCTGTAGGCTAGGTGTCTAACACACTAGGCAGGTCTACTGGGCCTCTCTACCTGCTTCAATGCAGGCAAGGAACAACAGTCTGCACTATAGAGAGATTCCCCTCCCTACACCCTCTCCACTGTGCTGGCCTGACTGCCAAAACTAACTTTTACTGAGTGACTTAAAACTTTAAAGAGAGGGCGCCTCTATTCTGAGGGAGCTTTGAAAGTGAGGGTTGAAATTCTACCTGAGAGAAAGAGATACAGTTTCAATGACATAGGTTGGCTCATGCCTTTTATTGTTGGTGAGAAATCCACGGCATCAATCTTGGTTCCATTTGTTACTTTAGTGTGCAGTGTGGTTATTCAACTACAGTTTGCCTGTTAACTCATGTGTATGTTATATTAACCCCAATCGTAGTGCATAAGATAGATATTGTAAATCGTTTAATCTTTTTGATCTAGTGTAGTTTGTTCAGAACTCATGAAAACAAGTGCTGTTATACTTTTAGTAAGTGTCATGAGTTACAGGATGCGATTTTCTGGTCGCATTCTGGTTGATTCTGGCTTCAGTTGACTGTGTACAGTTTGCATGTTCTCCCCATGTCTGCCTGTATTTCCTCTGGCTGCTCTGGTTTCCACTCACAATCCAGAGATGTACAGTTTAGGTAGATTTGCCAAGTTCGAAATTGCCCCTTAGATTAACAGAGATGTGTAGGTTGGTTGGATTAGCCATGGTAAATGTGTGGGGTTATGGGGATAGGATGGGGGAGAGTGCCTGGCTAAGATATTCTGTCAGAGGATTGGTGCCGATTCCAAAAGAAAATATGCTGAAAAATCTCAGCAGGCCTGGCAACATTTGTAAGGAGAGAAAACAGCTAATGCTTCAAGTACAGATGAGCCTTTGTCAAAGCTGCAGTCAGTGCAATCTCAGTGGGCTGAATAAAGAACAAAGAACAAAGAACAAAACAGCACAGGAAACAGGCCCTTCAGCCCAACGAGCCCGTGCCACCACCCCGATGTTCCCACCTCTACCCGTGATCCCTGTCTATGTTTATAGATCTATGGATTAAAAACCAAATTTGAGACAATTTAGGGAGAATTTGTTTTCCCAATTAGCCTAAGAGCACATCTCTGGAATGTGGGAGAAAACCGGAGCACTGGGAGAAAACCCACGCAAGCACGGAGAGAATGCGCAAACTCCCATAGACACAGGCCCAAATCCATGTATCTGCACAGCACAGAGATAGTAACTGAGGAATGGCCTCCTTCAGCACTGTGGGGATTCTGTGACATTATACAACAGATAGTAAACATTTATATTAGAAGACGAGGAAAAGGAAAATATGTTTTGGAAGGGAATTCCAGGGCTTCGGGCCTAGTTCAGATTTTCCCCAGATTTTTCCCCATGTGGCCCAATTTTAATGCTTCAGGCTTCATGTGACCCCCAGAGTGAAACCTTTGCACTAGAATTCGGGTTGATAGAGGGTTGGTGGAGTTTTAGACAGTTGGGTTTTCCTTCAAGAAGCAATTTGTACAGGCTGAAGCTTTAGCAGTAATCAGGCTTTAGCGAGCAGATGATTAAGCTGCGTCTGCCCAGGGGAGAAAAAGCAATAATTTAAAGGGGCCTCATTGTTGTCAAAATTCAGTCCGCTGCTGCTTCCCCAAAATCTCTGCCATGCCCCCAAAATCTCAACCCACATGTGACTGACAGTTTGGGAACTTCTGGCCTCGTTGGCCAAAGATAGTTGTGGAGGGAAGGAAACAGCAGTAGCATAAGAGACAGAAGTTGGAGGAACAGTGTGTTGTAGGCTGGAGGATGTTAGAACAAATTATTGTGCATGAGATGAGATTTCTGGAATGGCAAGTCTGTTAAATGAGGAGAGATTAAGCCACTTAGGATTGTATTCATTGGAGTTTAGAAGAGTGAGAGGGATCTCATAGAAACTTATAAAATTCTAACAGGATTAGACAGTTTCAGAAAGAATGTTCCAAATGGTGGGGAGAGCCCAGAACTAGGGGTCATAGTTTGAGAATAAGGAGTAAACCTTTTAGAATTGAGGTGAGGAAAAATCTCTTCACCTAGAGGGTGGTGAATGTGTGAAACTACCACTGAAAGTAGCTGAGGCCAAAATGTTGTCTGATTTCAAGAAGAAATTAGATATAGCTCTTGGGACTAAAGGGATTGAGGGATACGGGAGGATATCAGGATATTGAATTTGATGATCAATCATGATCAAATGATGATGGAGCAGGTTCAAAGGGCTGAAGGGCCTACTCCTGCTTCTAGTTTCTTTGTTTTTACTTGAAGTAAGAATCCTGAGAAGAAACAATAGTGAACTGATCAAGGATAAGAACAAATTGATGGGGATACTTAACCATAGCAGACCATAGGAGAAAAAAATGGCAGAAATTAGATGATAAATGGCAATAAACCAGGTATTACATCCACAGATGCTGAATGAGCCAAGAATGCATTGATGGGAGCCACGGAGTGAATGTGTGCCAGAGACTTGTCAGTGTAATACCTTATGGAGACAAATCTTATTTGGGTAATTACAGGCCAATTGGTTTAACATCTGTGGCAGAGAACATTTCACCTTTGACTATTCAGTTTGCGAGACGGGACACTTTACTTAAACAATGGAGAGCAGACACCAGACTTCACTGCACACACAAAAGCAAGTGGCCACAAACATTGGTTGTATTCGACAGATCCTGATTATCTTTGCTGATTAGTAGCCCCCAGTGTAAGTTAATTATTTCTAGCACGTAATGACAATTTGCTCCACATCTGTTAGTGATCCAGGGTATTTTTATGTCGTCCCGAAAGAATCACTCTTCCAGCCTTCACTTGTAAGTACCACTTTCACAGTGGTAGTTTTAACAGAAAAAGGCTGTTTTTAAGCTAAGGAAACCCATGAACTACAGACACAAATCTTCAGTTTTAATGCTATACAATTAACTTACATACTTCATAAGCAGCCTGTATACAAAGTATTTTGAGTGACTACAGTAGGTCTTAGAATTATCGCTGACAAATTTATTCTATTGCATTTTATTGTCTGCATTAAATGTTACTTGTTTTCAGAATGATCTTCTGGTAATACAGAAAACAATATTATCATAAGAAGTTTCATCGGGAAAGCTTCATTGTATATTTCTCTGTCAGTCAGAGATCTGCAGTCAAGGGGAGGAGAGGGTTGATTACAGTCAGCGATGTAAAAGAACATCATTTACTGAGCTCTGAATTAAACAAATGTGTCAAAAGTCTCATTGCATTAGAGCACACAAAATTCAAGTTGGCAGTCTGAGTGCTTCCAAAACTGTCATGCATTGGACTGATAAAAAAGACTGAGGGCATAATTTTACTGCCCTTTAATGCCATGCTCCCACTGTAGCGAATGTGGAGAATTTGGCGATAAGCAAAATCTCTATTCACTGCAGCGGAAAGGTGTTACGGTATAGAGGTTAATCCTATTTACCTCGCATTATAATCTGCTTAATTATTTGGGAAGTTGTCATTCTGTTCTTAATTATTTGAAATGCTGTTCAAATAATACAAGGAACATTCATTACCAAAACAGTAATAACAAAATTCAAGTCACTCTCAAGGAAATGATACAACCAGATATGATGGAATTTGGAAGCTTTTTTCTGTCATTGTCTGCAGTCTGTAAGCACTGTTGGGTTTTGTGCCTTTCGCTGTTAGAGAGTGAATTATTTTAAGACCTATCTGAAGGTGGCAGACTTAAAAACTAACAGTTCCAGTTGATCTAACTGCCTTTAACTGCTTCAGGTGGTCTGGCCCTTCTTCTGGTTGAACTCCTGGCTCAACCGTTGTTGGGATTGAAATTGAGGCAGTTACCTCCTCTTTTATAATCTTTATGACTTCTCAACATTTCTGTACTCAGATTGGCCTAAAGCTGACAGCCCCAGCAAAATAAAGGTTTCCTTTATCTGAGTGTTTTCCTTAAACTCAGAGGCTGTTGGCTATGAGTCTTCTTTAGATTCTAAACCAATCAAGATGCAAAAACCTGCAGAGCCAGTTACCAAGGCAACGCTGATGCTTTTGGTTCTTTTGAAACAAATGTTGCAATATGAAGTCTGTGTACACTCTGCATTTTAAACACCACAGCGTTAAACCAAACCAGCTTTTAAAGGGACCACGCATTGTTGTTTCCCTCTAACATTTTTATATCTTTACAAACTCAACTTCACAACAGTGTGAACAGTCGGAAAATTCTGGCCTGAGGCTTTAGCCACAAAATTGGATAAGATTCAAAACAGCTGTGGGGATCACCATCTTCTAAGTAAAACATTTGTTTCACTCCCTTATGTTGACTAATCCTGAAAACTGCTAAACCCACATGGCCAACTGCAAAGCAAATGGTGAAAGCATTTCAAAATCAGAATTCAGATCATGTTAATATTAAGCAATTTAATTCATTAATTAACACAGATGGGGATAGGCTGTTTGTTGAATTGTCCAAATTCTCACATGTAAAACAGTCCATACCCATATGCATCAAGATGGACAGGTTTAGTCTGATAAGTAACAAGTAACTTTTGCACCATGTAAGTGCTGGGCAATAACCATCTCCAAGAGAGAATCTGATCATCTCACAAAGCTCAGCATCATCAAGAACAATACAACTTTTGACTGGCACTTGAAATGTTCTCTCCACATTGGCACACACTAGCAGCAGTATGAATCATAGAATCCCACAGTGCAGAAGAAGGCCATTCAACCAATCGAGCCCGCATCGATGACAATCCCACCCAGGCCTTATCCCCACAACCCTACTCATCCACTCTGCTAATACCCCTGGCACTAAGAGGCAATTGAACATGGCCATTCAACCTAAGCCGCACATCTTTGGGCTGTGGGAGGAAACTGGAGCACCTGGAGGAAACCCATGCAGGCACAGGGAGAATGTGCAGACTTGCACAGGCAGTGACCCAAACTAAAATTGAACCCAGGTCCCTGGCACTGTGAGGCAGCAGTGCTAACCATTGTGCCACCATGCTGCCCAACATAGCTTTTTTACCTACTAAATCTAATTTTTGTTTCATGGTTTCTTGGCTTTTTTGTTTATAATTGCTTTTCTTACCCTAAAAGAGTGCTTCTACCCACACTCAGAATTCCAGCTTTGGTTGCATAGTTTCTGCAATATATTCACTTCAAGATATATTCGCTTCTTCGCCATATTTTATAACTTCATGCTGATATTTATGGACATGGGAGCAGTGTAGTTAATACAAACTTTTTAACTTTTCAAACAGGGGATAGACAAGTTTTTGGTGTGGCACATAATACAAGTTTATTAAATGTTATAAATGATAGTTTAACAAGACAAGGCCCAGAGGTGGGGATGCTATGACTGCACCACAAGTCTGCCCTATCAATGAATGAAATAAGCAAAGCAAAATGCTAGTAACAAAAGCATGAATGACGATTTCAGCAGCAGATGAGTTGGAGAGGATCTGAGGAGGTCAGTGTACTGTAGGATGTTCACTTTGATAGAATTATGTCTAAGATTATCGGAGAGGTAGCTTCAAATAAATCACATTGGAAAGGCAAGTCACAGGAACAAAAGGTTTTATTAAAGAACTGTACTCCTCGTAGTCCAGCCCTCCCATGGCAGTAGGAGTAGTTTCTCAGGCAAGTCATCCCATGCATCGGGTCACCTGACCTGTCCTCTTAAAGGGGCTAAACCTTGCATATATAACAGATAGTCTTTGTGGTAGAAAACATGGGACCAGTTTAGGATGGCAAGATTCAAACAGTCTGCTCCTTCATATGGCAAGGAGAGCAAAAGGCATTAGCAAACTAAGTGTCTCCGGTATGCATTAGAAAATGGGTGGGATTTTCTGGACCTTCCTGTTACAGGATCTTCAAGGAGGGTTCACCAGAGCTGGGACAGGTGAACTACGCAAAATAAAGCAGAGTTTGTTTGGATGAGAATCTCCTACCAACGGCCAGTGGTGAACCACGTCCAGTGCTGGCGAACATGCTAGGGGGAAGGAAGGGCATGGAAATAAAGGGGGCAGGGGGGTGCAGAAATCCACCGCATGAACCATAGCAGTGGGCAACTCACCACTGGCCAGTGGTGGAATCTTCTGGACCTGTCATTGTCAACAGGGTTTCCAGTTGAATGCATCCATCCCCACTGTGAAATGCACATCAGGAGTGTGCCATCGGCAGCATTGGAAGATCTCGCTGGTGTGAACAGCCGGAAAGTTCCAGCCAGTGTCTTTGTTTATCCCAGTATTTGGTTTGAGAAAATTACTGCTCATCTGATGCTAGTTCTCAGCCAGATCAGAGGCTGTGGAGGAGTTCAGAGGGGTGGGGGTAAGGATCGTTGACACTAAGGTACATGACGTTGTATTTTCAGATGACATTACCAATGGTCATCGTATAGATGAAAAGAACAGGGGATTGAGGTCAAGGAAGTAATTGTGTAAAAGGTACCTCACAAAAATATACCACTCAGTCCAACTAGTCAATCTTCGCATTTATGCTGCACATAACACAACTCTCATTAGTCTTTATCCAACCCTATCAGCATAATTTTTAACTCCCTTCTCAGTCGCAAACAGTGTCTCAGTTTATAGCATACTTATCTCTGAGTCAGAAGATTATGTACCAAAATTCTTGTACATAACCTTCAGAATCCTGCCTGCCACTGAATCGGAGCGAGGAAAGGGGCAGACAATGGAAATGTCCATTGTCCTTGGGCAGGGTTTTCCGGTTTCGCTTGAGCGAGGCCATGAAAGCTCACACATGGGATCAACTTCCACTCCAGAAACGTTGAGCATAAGAATCAGGGCTGACACCTCAGTGTAATAAGTTTTATTATTTGTGTCACAGGTAGGCTTTTATTAACATTGCAATGAACTGACTGTGAAAATCCCCTAGTCGCCACACTCTAGTGCTTGAATTAAGGGATTTCCTCTGGGTGAAGGAGAATCTGGCATGGCCAATGCACCTAAACAGCACACCTTTCAGACTGTGGGAGGAAACCGGAGTACCCTGAGGAAACCCGTACTCACACACATGCAAACTCCACCCAGGCAGTGACCCAATCTGGGAACTGAACGCGGGTCCCTGACTCTGTGAAGCAGCAGCAGTGCTAATGACTGTATCACTGTGCTGCCCCACTCTGCACTCGTGAAGGTGCTGTTTTTCAGATGAAATGAGAATCCAAGTCTGCTACTTCAGGTACATGAAGAATTCCATTGGAATGTTTTGAAGGAGTGTAGGGGAGTTATCTGCTGCTGTCCCTGACAATTTTTATCCCTTAATCAACATTTCCAGAGCGCTGTTTTTGGGAGCTTACTGTACACAAATTGACATACATTTCACTGGCTGTAAAGCATTTTGAGATGTCCTGAGGTTGAGAAAGGTGTTGTATATGTATTCTGTTTGCTCCCTCTTAAATACTTCAGTACAGAGATCTTCATTAGAGCACAATAACTCATCTTTCCAAATAGACTAACATTTAAAATACAGATGTTGCAATGATAAATTATGCTTCATAAATCACCATTTGCAATTTCCTCGTATCTAAAGCCACGTCTCTTATTTTCAAGTTCAATTAGTTCATTGCGGTTCAAAAGATTTTTGAATTATTCAGTCAATGTACTCTTGCTCAACACAATTGATTTCAGTTGAATGGAAACAGACTAAATTTTTTTATTACAGAATAAATCATACAACAAGTTCCAGGTATCTCAGCATTTATATAACAAATGCTGAAATGGCCTTATTCATTAATCGCAAATCCCTACAGTGCTGAAAGAGGCCATTCGGCCCATTGAGTTTGCACTGACCACAATCTCTAACCCTGTAATCCCATGTATTTACCCTGCTAGTGTGCCGGGCATTTAAGGGGCAATTTAGTATGGCCAATCCACCGAACCTGCACATTTTTGGAGGAAGCTGGAGCACTTAGAATAAATCCCTTAATCCAAGCTTATAGACTTCCTCAAGAGTTATAGAGCCGCATGGTGTACCCTGAGTCATTCTTGTGATACCAATGTATGAACAATGAACAGGAGTAGTCCATTCAGCCCTTTGAGCCTACTCAATCATTTAATAAGATCATGTTTGGTGATGAGGGGTAGGCAGGAATGTGGGGTTGAAGTTATAATTAAATCAGCCACAAATGTTATTGAATGATGGAGCAGGTTAGAGGGGCCGAGTGGCCTACTTCTACCCTTAATTTGTACAATTGACAGTGACCTGAAATCTACACTCTCCTACCCCGGTAACTTATCACCCTCTTGGCTACCAAGAATCTATCATCTTTTACCTCATGACTTCTTAGGTTCAGAGAAATGAATGATGCAACAATTGGATAAACTGGATTGCTTTTTGTTTGGTTCGGAGCAATTCCCTCCCCAGCCCATGGATTTCCTCTATAAGCTAGATCCCTAAGTTCCTGCACTCATTAAAATATAAAAGATTATGCTTTTTTTTAAGTTTCATCATAAATGGCTGCAGGTTGGGTTTAACATAGACCATAGAACAAGGTGTCCAAAAATAGTTAAACAGTTATTAATTAGATACAACTATGTACCAATTCCCTCTGAGTTCAATTGACCTGTTGGGGTGGTGGGGGAAGGAATGGGGGGAAGTGCGGATGATGGTGACTGTCTCACTAACCTACTGAATCAAGCGTGGAGACCAAAACAGAATTTTCAGCCAGCATCAGGCCCCATTGCGAGTCTCCCTGCCCACCATGCCAGCCCTGATCAGGGTCACATCCATGATGCTGAGTTCTTCCTAACTTGCATGTCGTCCATGGGCGTGTCATCCAATTCACTAGCCTCCCACTTTACTTCTGCCGCTCCTCTCACCATCCCAGTCAGTGGAAATCCAGTGGACACCAAACAGTACAGGTCCTGGCGAGGATTGACCTGGTGCCTTGGACTCTGAAATGGGCAGCAAAGAGATAAGTTATAAGCCCGTGTGCCCCACACCACTCCCAGGCTACAGAGGGAGTGTCCCCTCCTCTCAAGGAACCTGGGGGTTGGGAGGGCCCAGGTTGCGGGGGAGGGGGGAGGGGTTGATTTCAGGACTCTACCCCGCGGCTGCAGGCCTCGTAACTGGACTTCCCCTTGAGGTCAGTCTTGGCAAGGTGATTTCAGGCAACTTTTTGTTAAAAATTGGTGGTGAAGAGTTGGGGTAGGTGGGGTTCACTGTCTCACTTGGGGAAGTGCGGTTCCTGTAACATGACTCTGAGATCAGGGCACCCTTTACAGATGGTGCCCAATCTCTGTGAAGCTGGGCTGGCCTGCATCTTCCTGTTTTGAATATTTTTAATTGCTGAAGGTAGTTGAATACCACTTGGCTGGCACTGCCAGTGCAAAGCACTCAGAGTTTCCCATTGCTGGCAGCACTTAATTCTTCTCACTGAGAAACGCAACCATCATCTGATAACACTGATGGTGCATATTAGTCATTAACATAATAACTTTTGTTTAAGGCTCTCGATTGTAGTTCAGTAAAGAAGATAAAAGTTCAGATTCTTCACAAAATACCTTTATTTCTTTGATCCAGCTCCACATACAATTCTCTACCACCAACCAGTGCCACCTGTGACTCCTTTACATATCAGTGATTTGTATTGAATAATTAACTTCAAACTAGGACTTAACTGGAAGATCTGTTAACCCATTCCTAATACTTTAATTCCTTCACACTATATTTTTGAACAACAAAAACTTGCATTTATATCGAATCTTTAATGTAAAAAAAACCTAGAGTGATTCACAGCTGAATAATCAAACACTATCTCATACTTAATCACAAGACCCAGACGACCAAAAACTTTGTCAAAGAGATAAATCATCAGCCTCTCATCTGTTGACTGTGTCTATACTTTTTCCTGCCTCGGTAAAGCAGCCAGCATAATTAAGGACTCTATGCACCCTGGACATTCTCTCTTCCACCTTCTTCCATCAGGGAAACGATACAAAAGTGTGAGGTCACGTACCAACTGACTCAAAAACAGCATCTCCCTTGCTGCCATTAGACTTTTGAAAGGACCTTGATTTTTCTCCACACCCTAGCTATAACTGTAATATTGCATTCTGCACTCTCTTGTTTCCTTTCTCTATGAACAGTATGCTTTGTCTGTATAACGTGCAAGAAGCGATACTTTTCATTGTATACCAACCCATGTGATAATAATACATCAGATCAACTCGACTCAGATTTTAATGAGTGTTTTAAAGGGCAGAGAGAGATGGAGAGATTTTGGCCTTAGGACAACTGCCAATAGTGGAGTAATTAAAATCAAGAATACACAAGAGAACAAAACTGGCAGAGCACTGAGATTTGAGGTTGGATTGTGGGGTTGAAAGAAATTACAGAAGGGTGCGACCATAGAGTAATTTGTAAACGAGGATGAGAATTTTAAAATTGAAGCAAATTGCTTAAGTGGAAGTCAACTGTGGGTCAGCCAGCACAGGGGAGGTTAGTGAGTGGCACTTGGAATAAGTTAGGAAACAATCATTACAATATAAATCCTCAGATTTTAGTTTTGTTTAGCAATAGAATTTGTGGAAAACGTTAGGCTGAAGCCGTGTGTGCCTTTCTTTCATTCATTCACGAGTCATGTGTGTCGCTGGCTGGGCTACCATTTATTGCCCATCCCTAGTTGCCTGAGGGCCGTTGAATGTCAATCAGATTGTGGATCTGGATTCGCATATAGGTCAGACCAGGTAAGGAAGGCAGATTTCCTTTTCTAAAAGACATTAGTGAACCACATGGATTTTCTGACAACAGCTTCATGGTCATCAGTAAATTATATTTTTTATTGAATTCAAATTCCACCATCTGCTGTGGCAGGATTCGAGTCCAGGCCCCCAGAACATTAGTTGAGTTTCTCAATTAATAGTCCAGAGCCATTGCCTCTCCTTAGTTCCAAGGAATGTAGGAGCCAAGCTTTCAAGGCATTATACAGCCTCGGATACCACTGCTTTCAGAAGAATCTAAGAGCAGGAGTGGGACATTTAGCCACTCAATATTGTTCCACCATTTATTTCGATCATGGCTGATCTCATCATGGCCTCAACTCCACTTTGCTGTTCGTGCGATCTTTTTGACCCTAAGACCTCAGTGATGATTTATTCTCGTAAGTTGTTCAGAGTGAAGATACTGTTTAATTCCTATTAAACAGTACTTGCATTCTGAATGGCTTACGTTAGTAAGTACACATCCGAAATGTGCAGTTTCCCAAAACACACATCAATATCCCTGAAATGTGAGACATATTATTGGAGAATCAGTGTCGCTAGTGGGTTAGAATATTGATCTTTCATCAACGTGACCCATGCTGAAATGAAAAACAGTTAGATCAGATTTGCGCTTCCTTTCCCTGATTCTGTTACACTAATTAGCAAAAACCATTCTCAAGAGCAGTCAGAAACACCACCCGTTTAATGCAGCAGAGATGGAAAATAATGATGAAATGACATTCAAAGTTCCAGAAGACAGTAAAATGCTTCTTACTTGGGGACGATGCATGATAAATAAATGAATATTTACTGATTCATTTCAAACAACATTGAGGTCAAATTGAGTTTTCACCCCAACAATGTTGTCATTGTTTATACATCTGCTTTTGTTATTTGCATATGACATGCACTTGAGTGAAATTAATGGACTCCAGTTATTTTACTTATCTCATTTTGATTTACAAGTGAATAGTGTAATTCTGTAAGAATGAGATGGACGAGTAATTCCATTTAGGCAAGTGGCCATTTCTCTTACACTTACTTTTGAGGACTACAGAAAGGACATTAAAGAGCAACCAAGGGTATTGAAACCAGGATTTTACTTGCTGTGGTGTATCTGTAAGACCATAGATCATAGGAGTATTAGGCCACTTGACCCATCGTGTTTGCTCTGCCATTCAATCACGACTGATACTTTTCTCATCCCCACTCTCCTGCCTTTTCCCCTGATCCTTTTTCTAATCAAGAACGTATCTACCTCTGTCTTAAAGACACTCAATGACCTGGCCTCCACAGCCTTCTGCGGCAAAGAATCCCACAGATTCACCACTGATTGAAGAAATTCCTCCTCAGCTCTATTTTAAAGGATTGTCTGTTTAGCTTGAGTTTGTGCCCTCTGATACTAGTTTTTCCTACTAATGAAAACTTGCTCTCCATTCTATCGTCCATTCTATCCAGACCTCGCAGTATCCTGTAGGTTTCAATAAGATGCCCCCTCATCCTTCTAAGCTCCAACAAGTACAGACTTAGAGTCCTCAACTGTTCTTCATACAAGCATTTAATTCCAGGGATCATTCTTCTGCACTTCCTCTGGATCCTTTCCAAGGCCAGCACATCCTTCCTTAGATAGGAGCCCAAAACTGCTCACAATACTCCAAATGGGGTCTAACTAGAGCCTTATACAGCCTCAGAAGTACATTCCTGCTCTTGTATTCTAACCCTCTTAACATGAATGCTTACCTTCCTATCTGCTGACTGAACTTGCACGTTAACCTTAAGAGAATGCAGAACAAGGACTCCTAAATTCCTTTGTGCTTCTGATTTCTGAAGCATTTCCCCATTTAGAAAATAGTCTATGCCTCCACTCTCCCTTCTAAGTGCATAACCTCACACTTTTCCACATTATATTCCAACAACTACTTCTTTGCCCACTCTTCTAACCTGTCCAGATCCTTCTGCATTCTCCCTGCTTCCTAATACTATCTGTCTCTCTACACATCTTTGTATCATCTGCAAACTTAGCAACGATGCCTTCAGTTCCTTTTTCCAAATTATTAATGTATTTTGTGAAAAGTTGTGGTCTCAGCACGGACATCAAGGCACACCACTAGTCACCAGCTGCAATCCTGAAAAAACCCCTTTATCCTCACTCTTCACTCTCTGCCAGTTAACCAACCCTCTGTGCATGATAGGATTTTGCCCCTAAAACCACGGGCTCTTAACTTATTTAACAGTATCCTATGCGGCATCTTATCGAAAGCCTTCTAGGAATCGAAATTTATCACTTCCACTGGTTCTCTTTTATTAATTTCCTTGTTACCTCCTCAGAGAACTCTAAGAGATTTGTCAGACATGACCTCCCCTTGGTGAAATCATGCTGATTCACTCCTATTTTATCATGTATCTCCCCCATACCCTCCTATCCCCTCCTCTCTTTGGGACAGAAGTTCAAATTATTTACTGAAAATTAACAAGAAAGATAAAGAGAGTGAATAAAATGTTAGCCTTCAATAAAATAAATGTTCAACTTCATTTATTAGTGTCACAAGTAGACTTACATTAACATTGCAATGAAGTTACTGTGAAAATTCACCAGTCGCCACACTCCAGCACCTGTTTGGGTACACTGAGGGAGAGTTGGGCATGGGTCAATGTACGTAACCAGCACATCTTTCGGTCTGTGGGAGGGCCCCTGAAGGAAACCCACACAGACATGGGGAGAATGTGGACACTCCTGGCAGAGACTGACCCAAGCTGGGAATCAAACCTGGGCATCATTGACTCTGTCTACATTTCCTGCTGCCTCGGAAAAGCAACCAGCAAAATCAAGGAGCCCATGCAGCCCAGACATATTTTCTTCCAACTTCTTTTATTGGGTAAAGGATACAAAAGTCTGAGGTCACATACCAACCGACTTAAGATTGGCTTTTTCCCTGCTGCCATCAGACTTTTGAATGGACCGACTTCATATTAAGTTCATCTTTCTCTACACCCCAGCCATTACTGTAATACTAAATTCTGCACACTCGCCTTTCCTTCTCTATGTACGTTACACTTTGTATAGTGAAAAACAGTACACTTCACTGTATACTAATACATGTAACAAAAGAAATCAAATTAAATCAAATCAAATCAAATCTTGCCAACTTGGATCTTGTTTGATAGGATGCAACATCTCTTATCAGCTTGGATCTGGTTTGTCCTTCATGTGGGGACTATAATTGGACTTACTTTGAACTGGCTTTTTTGATTAGAATTAAAGTATCAAAAAGATACCAATCAAAAGGCAATGGTGGCATCAATACTTCACAGTCAATTACATTGTGATCCGCTGCTGTGTATACTTTTGCCACAGGTTCACTATAAGCATGTGAATGCCCTCACCAATGTGGCATCTGGTGCAACTTGTAACAAAAGTGTTGCAAAATGTGTTGCGGATGCCATTTTGCAGCACTGAAGATGCCAGAGGCAGGCAAAAACCCTGGTAATTAATGAATCCAATTTGTTGCCCATAAGGCAAAAGTAATACTCTATAAAATAATGACTTGCAGAACTTTTTTGCTGCATGGTGTTTTGTATTAAAGGCCAATAAGATGGTGAGGGAATAAGGTGCATTGTTTAAGGCCATTTTCTCTCATGCTCTGCCAAGCTGTCAGCACCTTTTCTTTGATTTTGAAGATGAAAAGAAACAGATCAGTAGATCAAAGAAATATCATTTTGAAAATCATTTTAAGGGCTCCAAGCGTAAAATACTTAGACACAATGAACTTAAATCTGCTCATTCAGAAAGCTCTTTGACCACTCTAGCATCCAGTCTCCCACAGCCCCCATCACAAAAGATTTTTGTCTCTGCCAGTTTACCAGAAAGAGATTTGACATAGCCATATTCATGCCCACGCATATAAAGACTTGAAACAACTGTATGTATTGTATTTTGTCACAGTATATAAGGTAAACTTACAAAACACTCTAAGAAATATAAATGTCTACAAGCAATGTTGGTAAGAAGATCGAAAAATGTTGTATTTTGATTGTTGGGGACATTCCACTATCTTTGAAGTTTGCAATTATTTGCAATTATTTTGTTACATACACTATTGTGAGATACTTATAGTTTCCATTCAGCTTTACTTTGCAAAAAGGTTGGCCAGTCTTTTTGTAGAATCATAGAAATCCTACAGTGCAGAAGGAGGCCATTTGGCCTATCAAGTCTGCACCGACAACAATTCCACCCAGGCTCTATTCCCATAACACCACATATTTATCCATCTAACCTATGCATCCTGGGACACTAAGGAAGAATTTAGCATGACCAATCCACTAACCTACACATCTTTGAACAGTGGAAGGAAACCGAAGCACACAGAGAAAACCCACACAGACAAAGGGAGGACATGCAAACTCCAAGCTAGGAATCGAACCCAGGTCTCTGGAGATGTGAGGCAGCAGTGCTAACCACTGTGCCACTGTGCTTCACTTTGAAACACTGCAGGTAGGTCCATGTTTGAATTGTAAAGAGATGTGGATAACTTATAAAAGGAAATCCAAAGGAGATCTTGCTGTTCCTGAGTTTACCGTGCAGTTTACTCAGGAGTTAAATTTGCAGAAAACCGGTTAAGGTGGGAATATTATCCTGCTTCACCTTTTCATTTCTCTCTTCTATCAATTTAACTGAATAAACAATGACTGCAAATTTTCTGTCTGGCTGAGTGTCTTATCAGCTTTATCTGTTAGAACTTAAAATCAGATATCGTAATCCCATTACTTCATATACATAGGATTTATTCAGTTTCTGTGTCTTTTACCTTTCTGTTCTGATGGAATTAACTCTTACTGGGGTCAGGTTCATGAGTGAAGTTCTGCACGTCAGCTAAACTACAATCCACCATCAATTTTATCACCGTTTGAACTAAATGTGGAAGACGTTCCTAATTGACACCTTTAGCAAGAATAATTGTATCGCAATCAATAAAATTGTTTTTTTTCTCCCTTCCTTAGACTAGAAGCTCACACTGACATAATCGTCACAAATTGGGAATCAGGTCAAAGTGGTGACACGTGTTCAACTTGCAAACTATCTCAAACAGAAGTAAAAGATTCACAAGTCTTAAGGTTTCTAAAGTTTAAAGTTTGTTTATTAACGTCACAAGTAGGCTTACGTTAGCAGTGCAATGAAGTTATTGTGAAAATCCCCTAGATGCCACACTCCGGCACCTATTTGGGTTCACTGAGGGAGAATTTAGCGTGTCCAATGCACCAAACCCAGCATGTCTTTCGGACTTTGGGACGAAACCGGAGTACCCAGAGGAAACCCACATAGACATGGGGAGAATGTGCAGACTCTGCACAGACAGTGACCTAAGCCATCTGGGTACAAACCAAGAATCTAAGGTATAAAATCACTGTGTGGTCAGGAGAGGCCCTATCAACTCACCCAACCCATGCACTAGTCTCCTGCTTTCTAAAACCTGGGGAGAACATAGAACATAGAACACTACAGCGCAGAACAGGCCCTTCGGCCTTCGATGTTGTGCCGACCAATTAGGAACAAGCAGTGACTTTCTAACCTAAACCATTCCCCTTTCATCCATAAATTTATCTACTAACCTCTTAAACGCCACCAAACTTGGTGCATCTACAACTGACACAGGCAAGGCATTCCATACCCTTACCACCCTCTGGGTAAAGAACCTACCTCTGACATCTGTCCTAAAACCACCACCCCTTAATTTAAAGCTATGTCCCCTCGTGCTAGCTTTCTCCATCCTAGGAAAAAGGCTATCACTGTCCACCCTATCTAAACCTCTAATCATCTTATATGTTTCAATAAGGTCTCCTCTTAGCAGCCTTCTTTCTAACGAAAACAACCTCAAATCTCTCAGCCTCTCTTCATAAGACCTGCCCTCCATACCAGGCAACATCCTGGTAAACCTCCTCTGTACCCTCTCCAATGCCTCCACATCTTTCTTATAATGCGGGGACCAGAACTGCACACAATACTCCAAGTGCGGCCGCACTAGAGTTTTGTACAGTTGCAACATGACGTTGCGGCTCCGAAATTCAATCCCCCTACCAATAAAAGCTAAGACTCCGTATGCCTTCTTAACAACCTTATCGACTTGATTGCCAACTTTCAGGGATCTATGCACATATACACCAAGATCCCTCCGTTCATCAACACTATTAAGAGTCCTACCATTAGCCCTATACTCTACACATTTGTTATTCCTGCCAAAGTGAATTACCTCACACTTTTCCACATTAAACTCCATTTGCCACCTCTCGGCCCAGCTCTGCAACTTGTCCAAGTCTCTCTGCAAACTAGAACACCCCTCTTCACTATCTACCACTCCTCCGACTTTGGTGTCATCCGCAAATTTACTAATCCATCCTTCAATACCCTCATCCAGATCATTTATAAAAATTACAAACAGCAGGGGCCCCAAAACAGATCCCTGAGGTACACCACTTGTAACCGAACTCCACGATGAATATCTTCCATCAACCACCACCCTCTGTCTTCTATCTGCTAGCCAATTCCTAATCCAATTAGCTAAATCACCCTCAATCCCATACATCTGCATTTTCTGCAGAAGCCTTCCATGGGCCACCTTATTGAACGCCTTACTAAAGTCCATATATACCACATCAACTGCCTTACCCCCATCCACCTCTTTGGTCACTTTTTCAAAAAACTCAATAAGGTTAGTAAGGCACGACCTACCCTTCACAAAACCATGCTGACTATCCCCAATCAATTCATTTCTCTCTAAATAACTATAAATCCTATCCCTAATAATTCTCTCCAATACTTTGCCCACAACAGAAGTAAGACTCACTGGCCTATAATTCCCTGGAAAGTCTCTCTTCCCCTTCTTGAACAATGGGACCACATTCGCTATCCTCCAGTCTTCCGGAACTATACCCGTAACCAACGACGACCTGAAGATCAGAGCCAGAGGCTCTGCAATCTCCTCTCTCGCCTCCCAGAGAATCCTAGGGTAAATCCCGTCCGGCCAGGGGACTTATCTAACTTCAAACCCTCAAGAATATCTAGCACATCCTCCCTATCTACTTCAATACTTTCCAGTTTGCAACCTGTACCTCAGTGTTCTCCACAACTACATTTACATCTCCCTGCGTGAATACCGAAGAGAAATATTTGTTCAGTGCCTCTCCAATCTCTTCAGACTCCACGCACAACTTCCCACTGCTGTCCATAACTGGCCCTAACCTTGCCCTAACCAATCTTCTATTCTTAACATATCTAAAGAAAGCTTTAGGATTCTCCTTGATCCTATCAGCCAAAGTCTTCTCGTGTCCCCTTTTAGCTCTCCTCAACTCACTCTTTAGCTCACTCCTGGCTAATCTATAGCTATCCATTGCACTAACTGAGCCTTCAAGCCTCATCCTGACATAAGCCTCCTTTTTCCTTTTAACCAGCGAATTAACTTTTTTAGTACACCATGGTTCCCTTACTCGACCATTTCCTCCTTGCCTGACAGGGACATACTTATCAAGGACTCGCAGTAGCTGCTCCTTGAATAAGCTCCACATTTCAGATGTGCCCAGTCCCTGTAGTTTCCTAGTCCAACCTATGCACCCTAATTCCCTCCTTATGGCCTCATAATTACCATGCCCCCAGCTTCATGCCTATCCCTATCCATCACTAAGGTGAATGTAACCGAATTGTGGTCACTATCACCAAAATGTTCACCAACTTCCAAGTCTAACACCTGGTCTGGCTCATTGCCCAGCACCAAATCCAATGTAGCCTCACCTCTAGTTGGCCTATCTACATACTGAGTCAAAAAACCTTCCTGCACACTTTGTACAAAAACTGACCCCTCTAACGAGCTAGAGCTATAGCTATTCCAATCAATATTAGTAAAGTTAAAGTCCCCCATAACAATTACCCTATTACTTTCACTCCTGTCCAGGATCGACTTTGCAATCCTTTCCTCTACCTCTCTAGAACTTTTAGGAGATCTATAAAAGACTCCCAACAGGGTGACCTCTCCTCTCCTGTTTCTAACCTCAGCCCATACTACCTCAACAGACAAGTCCTCATCAAACTTCCTTTCTGCACTGTGATACAGTCTTTAACTAATAATGCCACTCCTCCCCCCCTTCTACCTCCTTCTCTACTCCGACTGAAGCATTTGAACCCCAGAACCTGCAACAACCATTCCTGTCCCTGCTCTATCCATGTCTCTGAAATGGCCACAACATCGAAGTTCCAGGTACTGGTCCAAGCTGCAAGTTCCTCCACCTTATTGCGAATACTTCTTGCATTGAAGTATACGCATTTCAAACTATGCCCTACTCCACCCGTACGCTGCTGTGTTTTACAGTTCTCATCTATGACCCCCCTGTTCTCGTCCCTCTTAACATCCAAACTACTCAGGATCCCACCCTTGGGGAGGGTGTATAAAAATTCCAGGCAGTGGTTCCCCATCACCACATCTCTCTTGCTGAGAGGCAGAGGGCAACAGAACCTTCGGACCCGTTGTATCAACTATCAGACCAAAGTGTGCTGAGGCTAGGGTAAGGTGATCATCAAGCAGCTGAATGTCCTCTAGATTACGTGATATGAGAGTATCTTCCGCAAACAAGAATGCCATGCTTCCTCTTGAACCTTATTAAGCTGGAAGTTATATAGGCCAAAAAGCAGCTTTCAATGGGCAAGCTGCCAGGGATTGATGTCATTCCACCTAAAGTATTCAAGTACAGAGAGACTCATATGGTTAGGAAACTCACTTATCTCTTTTGCCAAATCTGGAACCAGGGCAGCCTGCCCCAAGACAGCAACGCCTCCGTAACTCATCTCTACAAACAGAAAGGAGGCAAGTCCATCTTTGGCAATCATTGTGCAATATGACTTCTTTCAGCAGCAGCAATTATTCTTGCGAGGGTTATTCTTAACTAGATGGTCAGTCACCTCATTAACTCTGTGCACTCAAGAAACCACAAAACTGTGGTTTCCTTACATGGTGGGAAATAATAGATATGACCTTCGCAGCATGCCAAATTTAAGAGAAGTCCTGTGAGCTGAATAATGCCCTCTCTATGGTGGCCATTGACCTGACCAAGGTTTTGGGCACAGAAAACTGGGAAGGCCTAAGGAAGGTTGTGTACAAATATGGCTGCCATGGCAAGATGATCAATGTCATCACTTATTTCACAAGTGTATGATGGTCAACGTGCGATAAAATGACGTACCATTTTATAGGGTACCAAGGGTGGGACATGGATGAGGGTAGATAGAAGACAAAATTTCACCTTAGTGGAGGGATCAATAGCCAGGGGGCATAGGTTTAAGGTGAGGAGCAGGAGATTTAAAGAGGATTTGAGGAAATTTTCACTCAGAGATGATGAGAACTCTGAACTCACTGCTTGAAAAGGTGTTGGGGGGCAACCTTTATAACACTTAAGAAACATTTATGTGAGCTCTTGAAACACCATAGCATACTAGATTATAGGATAAGTGCTGAAAAATGTGATTAGAATAGATAGGTGCATGATTGCCAGTGCAGGCACAATAGGCCAATGAGTCTCTTTCTGTGTGGTAAAACTCTATGGGTGAAATTTCTCCATCTCGAATAGCAGGCGGGAGTGGAACTTGTAAATGCCTATTGACCTTGGACAGGGATTTCTGGCATTGGAGCGGGCGTCGCTGGAAAATCCCACCCTTTTGTGGGTATTTTACGACCTCACTTGGGCATAGCTGTAAAAACCCATTTGAGGCCAACGGACAATTCTTTTCTGCAACTGGTAAAATATGGCATTTGACTTCTTGGCTGGAATTTTATCGCCCCGCCTGCCATGGGAATCGGAGTGGGCGAGACGCGAACAATAGAAAGGTCCGTTGACATCGGGTGGGATTTTCCGATCTTGCAGCTGCAATACCCCATGCTATGACTCTACTGGATGTCTTTCCTGTCACCAACTGTGTATTGACTCCAGCTCTGGTTGCCACATACGTCTTGGCCATGCTCCCCTGCACACTCAAAGATCTTGATACAGGTTACACATTCAGTTTAGAATAGGTGGCAACTTCTTTAACTTGCAAAGGCTCGTACAAAATTCACTGAACAACTACTGAGTAACATTGTACATAATTTTGTCTAATTTTGAAGTATATCTTGGAGGGTGAACACAATTTTACCTAAATGCAAGGCTTTTGTAAGAGTTACAGCTGTAATCAGACAACGTGAAATTGTGAATACTTTAACAAAACGTGTGTGTTTAAGATAGCCAATGATTGATATTTTTCATAGATTAAACTTATCAGCAATGAACAGATGTTTCAGAAGCAAGCAATAGCATGTAAATATAACCACAAACAAATGTTTAATATATTTAGCATGTCAGCAGTATTTTAGGAAACCTGTCTTTCACTTTAAGGAAGCATTGTTCTGTTCCTCAGTGCAACAGCAAGGTATTTTCCATTTTAGCTAAGATACATCAATCTTCTGAAGCCTTATTATTCAAGAGAGACAGAGGATATTTGTGCCAACTGATTAGCATGTTGAGTGCATTCAGTACAAGTATTTTCCTATGTATATGGAGGGCCACATTGTATGTCATGCTACACATTTGAAAATTGAGGGTCATGTGGCTATTGAGCGAAGGTCACACATGCGCAGCTCAAGGGCCACACCTGTGTAGGTCATGCATCTCACATGTAGATCAAGGGCCATTCCACATGTCTCTGCCATGGGTCAGCCCACATATGTATGGGTGGAGGAGGTTCCTCATACGTGTAGATCGAGAGTCACTTGACATGTAACCAGCTCCACAAGCACAAATCATCTCGTAACTCTCTAGTTAAGAATAACTGAGACAAAAAGACAGACAATCTCCTTTGTGAATCAACTGGGATGAGAAAATCCTTAGCCTTTTGGAAGCATATTGGCACAGTGGTTAGCTCTGCTGTCTCACAGCGCCAGCAACTGCGGCTCAATTCCCACTGCCTGTGCGAAATCTGCATGTTCTCCCCATGTCTGCATGGGTTTCCTCGGGGTGCTCCGGTCTCCTCCCACAGTCCAAAAGACACGGTGTTCAGTGCATTGGCCAGACTAAATTCTCCCTCAATGTTATCTGAACAAGCGCCGTAGCGTGATGACTGGGGGAATTTCACAGTAACTTCATTGCAATGTAAGCCTTACTTGTGACACTAATAAATAAATAAACTTAATCAATATTTTATTTACTTGAATTATCAATAATGTAAAATAGTTAGGTTGATTAAGCCCTTTTATCGCAATTGCTGTTTGTAAGAAATGCCAAGTGTGGCTGACATTTTTTTTGCATGAAGTTTCACACCAAGTGTTTCCTGGACTTGCAGTATCAAAGGGAATTAATTGTTAACAAAACATCCATGCACACATTCCACTAAAAGCCATTTTTAATTAAAATACAAGCAGTAACTGAGCATTGGTGGAAAATGTCTGATTCCTGTCAGTGCAGTTGAGATTACATTGCTGGTAATACTTGCAAAGTATAATCCCAGATCTTTTCAAGTGTAGTAAAGCTGCATATGGTCTCCATTTTATTTTAAATCTCCTAATTGACATGGGGGGTAATCCTAATCTTAACCTTTCCTTCATGTCAGTCTCTAATCACGGGGAAGAGTGTGCAAAGCCAGACTTATCTCTGAATTTCCCTTCATCCGCATCAAGAACTACAAACAGTACTCATTCCTGATGGCACAAGTAAAGTTCAGAATTCACTACATGGATAAGCTTATAACTCATCGTTTCGTTATGGAGTGTGTTAGTGAACAAAACCAGTGCAGACTACTAAATTGTAATCAGAATGGAAGTGGGGAAATGTGCTGTTTTCAACTTAAAATGACTATGGATACCATATGTACTTTGGTGCTAGTGGAAGTATTTTACTTTACATCTGACTGGAATCACACTAAAGTCACTGTTTGATGTGTAATATTAGATGGATATACTGGGAAGATACACTTCATTTCCGCCTGGGCAACTCTCACCATAAGAATACTGTCAAAACCTGACATGTCCTCTTATGAGAAGGAGAAATAATCTTATGTGCAGTTCCTTTAGAATACTTCCATAATTTTGCGGGACATTTTGGTAGCTTGCCCCATTTAATGGGCAATCATTCACCTATCATGTGACCTGCTTGGGGACCTATTGTGTGGAAGTGCACAAACCTACCCCAATTTGAGGAACGTGCGAGGTGGTTGGTTAACTGTTTATGCTGGCATAGTGGTTAGCACTGCTGCCTCACAGCACCAGAGACCAGGGTTCGATTCCCGCCTTGGATGATTGTATGTGTGGAGTTTGCATGTTCTCCTCACATGTCTCTGGGTGCTCTGTTTCCTCCCACAGTCCAAAGATTGGCCATGCTAAAATTGCCCCTTAGTATCTTAAGATGTGCGGATTAATAGAATTAGCGTAATAAATACATGAGGTTTCAGGGATAGGATGTGGGTAAGATGCTCTGTCAGAGAATTGATGCAGACTCAATTGGCCAAATGGCCTCCTTCTGTACTGTAGTGATTCTATGTTTCTTATATATAAAGTACGCTGGTATGGTAAGCATGCAGAGCCTCAGTGCAAGCTTGGGAGTCAAGGAGAAAAGATTTGTATTATAGTTGCTGTGTCTGAATACTGTTCTACATCATTGTTGCTTAGATAAATGACTATGTATTTGCAGCAGCCTCCTCGTTGATACCTCACACTATTAGATTGGTGATGAGAGTAAATTGGACTACAGTCGCAGGTTTCAGAAATTGGGGAAGGGAGGAGAAGTCCATGTCATTGCTGGTCTCCAGAGAAGGAAAGGGAGGAGGTTTCTGCAGTAGCAGTGAGTGAAAAAAATCCCTCTTAGAGGAAAATTCTGTCTTTTAAAACAGGCGCTGGGGACTGTGGGCAATACATTGAGAGGCTGAAGTATTTCCTCACTGCTACTGATCTTATTGGTGAACAAAATGTCATCCTGCTTACAGTATCCAAATGGGTGGCCCCAATCATTGTCATTGTAAACAGCCCCACCGTATTAGGTTGAACTCAAATAATGGAACAGAGCACAAGAATGAGGTAGAGAACCTGATAAACTCCTGCGAAGACAATAATCTCTCCCTTAATGTTAACGAAATGAAGGAGACATCAATGACTTGAGGAAGCAGAGTAGAGAACATGCCCCTGAACACATCAATGGGGACAAATAGAAATGGTCGAGAACTTCAAGTCTTTAGATGTTCAGATCACCAACAAATTGTCCTGATCCCTCCATGATGACACTATAGTTAAGAAAGCTTGCCAGTGCCTCTACATTCTCAGAAGACTAAAGAAGTTTGGCATATCAGCGACAACTCTCACCAACTTTTATAATGCACCATGGAAAGCATTCCTTCTGGTTGTATCACAGTTTGGGTTGGCTCATTCCCTTCCCAAGACTGCAAGAAACTACAAATGGTTGTGAATGTAGCCCAATCCATCATGCAAACTAGCATCCTATCCACTGACTCTCTCTACACTTCCCACTGTCTCAGAAAAGCAGCCAGAATAACTAAGGGCCACATGCACCCTGGACATTTTCTCTTCCACCTTCTTCCATTGAGAAAAATATACGTAAGTCTGAGGTCAGCTACCAACTGACTCAAAAACAGTTACTTCCCTGCCAGCGTCAGACTTTTGACTGAACCTACCTCATACTAATTTGCTCTTTCTGTATGTCCTAACTATGTCTGTAACACTACATTCTGCACTCTCTCTTTCTCTATGAATGGTATGCTTTGTCTGTATAGCGCACAAGGAACAATACTTTTCACTGTATATTAATGCATGTGACAATAATAAATCAAATCAAGTCAATGTACTGTTAGGATCTATGACAATTACAAACTCACCGTAAACCAGGTGGCTCAACTCAACAGGTACAGTGTACTTAAAATAGAAGATCTTTTCGCAAAGTTGGCGGGGATTTCGTATTCAAAACTCAATTTGAGCTCGACAAAGATTCCAGAAAATATCCGATGATCAACACACACAAGGAACTATTCAGTACACAGAGTTGCTCTTTGGTATATCATCTGCATGTGTAATTTTCCAATGGACAATTGTGAATTTGCTGTAAGGAATTTCAGAAGTCATGGTGTCCTTCAGTGACATCCTGGTGACTGGAACTGGGAAGGTTAATAGTCACACAAGTTGAAAAATCACACAAGCTAAAGAACAAAGGTCTTCTTATAAGATCTTTCAGAGACAGACATCAAGGCCATTAGTCTTGCAAAACACAAATCAGACATCTGTAACTGGAAACTGGGAGTGAGCCACAGATACAAAACATGAGCTGCATCAGGAAGAATCTTTGGCCAACATGGAAGAAATCCTTAGGAGGTTTAGAGATAAGACAGAAAAGTTAAAAATGTACCTTTCAGACCAATGAAGTTACATATTTGGGGTCTAAAGTCAATGCCAAAGCCTACACCCTTTATGGCAGCTTTATTATAGTGGGGGTCATGACCCTCAGGCAGACCATGGGATGGTGACAGTGTTTTGTCAGGTAAATTCTTACTGTCAATAAACTAACCAGCTCAAAAACATAGGAGCCAGAATTCTCCCCCCAAAAAATTGAAGTCTCCAATTCGCGTGAAAATAAGAGCAACTCCTGTTGTTTTTTTTAATGGGATTTTCAAGTTGAATCTTCCACACTCTGAGCTCTGCAAAGCTGGATTCACGCTGAAAATCTGGGGGCAGCGACTGTTCCCGCCCAAGAGGTCTGCAGCACAGTGCTAAGCTGGCCATTGCACATGCGCCGATCTGTCAGCATGGAGTTCGGCGCACACACAGTGGCCCCACATTGCCAGCCTACCGATTACTTTAGCCTGCCTTGCAATCTCCTTCGTTGGCTTTCTGATCCCACACCCCACAATCATTAGCCTCCTGGGCCTCCCTTGGCTAACCCTGATGCCATTCATCCTGGCCAGCCCCTATCTCTGTAATGCCCCCCACCTCAATAGTCCCAACACCCATGCCCCCAGCAGTCCTGACTCCCCCGCTGCCGGCAGCTCCAATCACTATCCTTCCAGTATCTGCCATCAATGCCAATGCAGAATGTCAGTGGGAGCCCCCCTTCCTCCAATCACTCCAATAGACTCTGCTCACCCAACAGGCCTACCTCTGTCCCTAGTCCTTTGGCACTACCCAATGCCCAGTATAAAAGCAGCCACTTGGGCATTGCCAGTTTCCCTCTTGGGCAGTGCCAGGATGCCAGACTGGCACTGTCAGGGGACAATGCTGCTTTCCTGGGACAGCCTCCATGGACTCTGTTCCTTCAGCAGGGTAAGACCACTTGTTACCCATTAGTGAGGAGCAGTTGTAAATCCCGCAGGAGTGAACCAAACCTGGGTAGGTGGGAAAGGTGTTGGCAGGCCTGGAAACTTCAGTCCTGAGCCCGTTAATGAGATGTAAATGCCGATTATAATAAGGCTGTGCTCCAATTTTTGACACAAAGCTGATGACACTGAAAAACATTGCCGTGGAGATGTGTGGAGGCCCGGGCACCCAGTGGGAAGCCTACTGAATAATTTCTGTTATGTTTTTGCCTTACCATTGTGCTGTTAGAGCAGTATAGTTACAAATAGAGAAGAAATAATTTCCCACCTATCTCCTCAAATGGACATGTCACATCTCCTCCTTCCTAACGAATATGAAGGTCCACCTAAGAATCTCAGTGCCACTTGTCAGGGTTCTGCGTGTCCTTGTGTGGCTAATGAGCTCAGACCTAGAGCCACACTTGGCAGGTGTTCCTAGGAGGTGGGTTCGATCCTTGGATCTAGCTTGCTGTTATTCCTTTCTCAGACTTCCTCGTGTTGTTAGATACCCCTGAAGAACTGTATTTGTTTAATTAGGAAGTTCCTCCAATAGGTCTTTGCAGAATAAGGGTGTCCCAGATCATATAATCATAGAATTCCTACAGCACAGAAGGAGGCTATTTGACCCAGTGAGTCAGTATTGACCACAATCCCAGGCCTTATTACACTAACCCCACACATTTACCCGGCTAATCCCCCTGACACAAGGATAAATGTAGCATGGCCAATCAACCTGACCCACTCATCTATTGGTATTTATGTCGCATTTCCTGAGGTAAATTTTCAGAGTGCTTCCTTTTCTCCTCCTCTTGGACATATAATGAAGTGACCATAACTTTGAAAACCAAGCTCAACCAGAAGGTCTGGATTTCCGGCACCAACATATCGTCACGGGCGGGGTGGGAAAAGTTTCTGATTCCACCCATTATACTTCTCAGCAGTGTGGAGGTTGGAAAATCCTGATACTGCTGGTTTTTCTTCTCGGAAGAAAAATAACTTTTCTGAGATATTGAATGGTCTCATGTTTCCTGACTCACTTCAAATAGAATTTGAATTATCCACCCTTCAAGTTCATCAGGAACTGTAAAGCAAATACTTTCTAATCCAACCACATGGCATTGTTTAAGTGTGAATGATCTCTTCCGTAGCTGACTAAAGCATTGCATTTGAATAGGCTTGTAATAGACTGTGACTTACCCGAAATTTTAATCACTGCATATTATGCGACAGTCAGCAGATCAAAAATATCAATTTTAAAACAGCTCCCTTCCTGCTGTGTGACAGGATCTTGTACAGACGATATAGCTGAGATTAACTTGGCAAAGGCAGAAATCTTAATAGTACCACTTTAGCATAACTTGTTTTTGCTCTATACATTTGTTCCTTCAACCACTCTTCTGCAAACTAGCTTCATTCCCCCAGTTTTCAGCTTCACTCTCCTCTCAGTTCCTTTGTTTGTTAAGCTCTCCTAAAAATTGAGTGTGCAACATATCAGGAAATGATTGCAAGAGCCAGACCAGAGAATCCTCGTCAAAGTATGTCTGCTTACTTGAATGCACCACAGTGTAAAACGGTATACCAATAGTAACTTACAAGCCTTAGGATTCTTGTTGAAACTTAGATGCTTTGTCTAATTTATCATCCAGCACAACTGGATCCCTAAAAATGCTTGTTTAACTCCTTCATAGCAAAAGAAAATTAGCCCAAAGAGTTCTGATAGTTGTCAACTGACATATTTACAATTTAAAACCTGTGACAAAGGCTGTCCAAAGCCTTGCTCTTTCTTATAATGGTCTTAACACAAGAGAAAGATAAGCAAAATAAGCAAAAGGTAAGCTAAAAATATTTTCCCCTAGTGTCCTGGGATACATGGATTATAGGGGGATTAGCAGGTAAAATATGTAGGGATATGGGATAAGGCCGGAGTGAGATTGTGGTCAGTGCAGACTTGATGGGTTGGATGGCCTCTTTCTATACTCAATGATCCTATGATTCTAAAATCCTCAGCCCTGACTGAGTTTTCTTTGATCCGTCCCAGATAACTTGACATACATGAGTTTCTTTGTGAACATAGGCCAGAATTTTATCAGAGTGGTGAACGACCTCAGGTAGAACTTTATGGTTTTGGGACAAGCAAGGCTGCAAAGTCCCACTCATTGTTTTTTTCTGATATTAATATGCTACATTTCCCATAATCATTCAAAACGATGCAGGGAATCAGAATCACAGAACAATTACAACACAGAGGAGGCTATTTGGCCCATTCTGTTTGCACTAGCCCTTCAAATATTCTCCTCAATGATAGAGGAGACCAGAACATCAGTGCCAAAGACAAGGCTGAAGTATCAGCAGCAATCTTCAGCCAGAAGTGCCGAGTGATCCTTCTTGGCCTCCTCCAGTGGTCCCGAGTATCTCAGATGCCAGTTTCCAGCCAATTCAATTCATTCCCCTTGATATCAAGAAATAGTTGGAGGCACTGTATACTGCAAAGGCGATAGGCCCTGATAACATTCCTGAAGACTTATGCTGCAGAATTCGCCATTCTTCCAGTACAGCTAAACACTGGTATCTACCCAACAATGTGGAAAATTGCCCAGCAATGTCCTGTACACAAAGTAGTCATGATGTAGAGATGCCGGCGTTGGACTGGGGTAAACTCAGTAAAGTTTCACAACACCAATTTTAAATCCAACCAATTTATTTGATAGTAAATTTGCGAGCTTTCGACACTATGGCCTGACGAGTTGTGAAACTTTACTGACTGTACACAAAGAGCAGGACAAATCCAACCCAACCAATTGTCGCCCAATCAGTCTACTCTCGATCTTCATTAATGGAAGGGGTCATTAACAGTGCTATCAAACAGCACCTGCTCAGCAATAACCTGCTGAGTGGCACCCAGTTCGGGTTTCACCAGGGTCACTCATCTCCTGACCTCATTACAACCCTGGTTCAAACATGGACAAAAGAGCCGAATTTCAGAGGTGAGGCGAGAGTGACTGCCCTTAATATCAAGGACACATTTGATCAAGTGCAGTATCAAGGAGCCCTAGCAAAACTGGAATCAATGGATATCAGCGGGCAAACTCTCTACTGGTTGGAGTCATACGTGGCACATGGAAAGATATTTGTGGTTCTGGAGGATCAATCATCTCAGCTCCAGGACATCTCTGCATGAGTCCCTCAGGGTAGGGTGCTAGGCCCAATAATCTTCAGCTGTTTATCACTGACTTTCCCTCCATCAGAGGATCAGAAGTGGGTATGTTCGCCGATGATTGCTCAATGTCCAGTACTATTTGTGACTCCTCAGATACTGAAGCAGTCCATGTTCAAATGCAATAAGATCTGGACAATATCCAGGCTGGGGGTGACGAGTGGCATGTAACATGTGCACCACACAAATGCCAGGCAATAACCATCACCGATAAGAGACACTCTAACCACTACCTCTTGACATTCAATGGTGTAAACATTACTGATTCCCTTACAATCAAATCCTTGGGGGTTGTCACTGACCAGAAATTCAACTGGACTCACCACATAAATGTAATAGCTACAAGAGCAGGTCAGAGGCTAGGAATACTGTGGCGAGTAACTCATCTCCTGACTCCACGGAACCAATCCAACATCTACAAGGCACAAGTCAGGAGTGTGATGGAATACTCCTCATTTGCCTGGATGAGTGCAGCTCCAGCAACACTCAAGCAGCTCGATACCATCCAGGCCAAAGCAGCCTGCTTCATTGGCACCGTATCTATACACATTCAATCCCTCCACCACCTCATTCAGTAGCAGAAGATGCACTGCAACAATTCACCAAAAATCCTTAGACAGCGCTTTCCAAATCAATGACCACTGCTATGCCGAAGAATAAAAGTAACAGATACATGGGAACATTACCACCAGCAAGTCCTGGTGAACATGAGTCACCATCCTGACTTTGAAATATATCACCGTTCCTTCACAGTCGCTGGGTCAAAATCCTGGAGTGCCCTTCCTAATGGTAGTGTGGTTCAACCCACAGGACTGCAGCATTTCAAGAACGCAGCTCACCACCACCTTCTCAAAGGTAGGGATGGTAAATAAATGCTGGCCAGGCAACGATCCACATGTCCACAAATGAATTTTAAAAAATGTTAACCCAGTCCATCACACAAACCAGCCTCCCATCCATTGAGACTGTCTGGACTTCCCACTACTCGGAAAAGCAGCCAGCATAATCAAGAATCCCATGCACCCTGGACATACTCTCTTCCACCTTCCCCTGTCAGGAAAAAGGTACAAAAGTCTAAGATCACATACCCACCGATTCAAGAACAGCCATCACACTTTTGTGTGGAACAACCATATATTAAGATGTTCTTTCTCTGCATCCTAACTATGACTCCTTTCCTTCTCCCCTCTGTACTCTATGAACTTTATGCTTTTCCTGTATGGACCCCAAGAAACAATATATTTCACTGCATACCAATACATATAACAGCAATAAATCAAACTATAATTCTTCCAGCTTGGCAACGTCGGCTGCAATACAGAAAAAGTTGTTCAGCTCATACATTAGATGATGCTGTTCTGAGAATCTATACACCCAGCTGTGTGTTGGAGTGATCATACGTTTGAACCAGTAACTGTTAAGATGACAGCGGCTGTATAAAACATTGGTTTGGCCACATTTGGAATATTATGTGCAGTTCTGGTCGCCACATTGCCAGAAGGACAATGGATGCTGTGAAGAGAGTGCGAAAAAGGTTCACCAGGACGTTGCTGGAGGGTTTTAAGTATGAGGAGAGATTGGATAAATTCAGATTGCTTTCAGTGGAAGGATGCAGGCTGAGGAGTGACCTGTTAGAGGTCCACAAAATTATGAGAGGCATAGATAGGATGGCTCTTATCCTATGAGAGGCATAGATAGTCAGAGGCTTTTTCCCAGGGTAGAAAGGTTACCTGCAAAGGGGCACAGATGAGAAGGGGTAAGTTTAGGGGAGGCATGCAGGTAATGTTTTTCACACAGAGGATAATGCATACCTTGAACGGCCTGCCATCTTTTCATGCTTGGCGTACATATCCTGCTCTTTTGTTTGAGTAAAGGATTGCAAAGGCAAAAAGATATCCCCAACAGAGAGGAGACTCCTTCCCTCAACTATTCTGCACCTCAGAAAAAAGTCGATTCAGGTACAGTGAAATTGAGTTATGAACACACAATTCTCAAAAAACATGTTTAATGGAAACTGACCCTAACTCCACATTCTTGTTTCTAATTAAACCCTCTTTTAATAGTGTACTTGGAAAAACATTTGACGGCTAATTAAAACTCACCACCCCAAAGGTCACAATCCTCAGGCTACAGTTTAAAGTTATAGCCAAAAATGTGTTGCTGTGATCAAACATGTAAAGTGAGAGGCTGAGTTTTGACAAGGTCATGCAATTTATTAGCGGAAGTGGAAATTGAGACCAGGTATAAAACTTAATTAATTTCAAGATTTTAAAGCTCTGGAATCATACTTCTGTTACGTGAGAGGTGATTCTCCCAGCTGGCTGTGCTGCTCGAGTGACACAGTGGGCTGGGAGATTTCAGTGGTGGCAGCCATTCACGGGTTTCACGCTGGGCGTGACAGCATATGCATATTTCCCAAGATAAATCTTTTGGCGTCACCAGCTCCATGTCAGAAATCAGCACAGGGCTGATTATCATACTGAAATAGCATTCAAATTGACATTTCCATCTGATTAGCAGGCCTGGGGCGCAATTCTTCAAATCCGCTAGCGTCACCTGCTCCTTCTCTCCGTCAGCAGTGGTTCCCTCCAGTGGTATTTATGACAGCTCTCTACTAATGGGGAACAGTGCCCTGACACCGCTAGAGAGAACAGAGGCCATTTTGGGCCCCCATGAGGTTGGGTGGTAGGGGGAAGTGCCCCTTGGGCAGTATCAGATTGGCAGTACCAGCCTGGCACCCTGAAGTAGTCTAAAGGGCAAATTGGCACTGTTCAAGGGCACATTGGCATTGCACACCAGGTACTGGACAGTGCCAAGGGGGGCAGAGCCAGTGGGTCTATTGGAGACGGGTCCTTTTCGGGGAGGTGCGATTGGTGCGGGGTGACTGGTCAAGGAAGGAAGGAGCGAGGGCGATTGGAAATGCCATGGGCTGTATTGGGAAGATCAGGGCTGGCTGGGATGATGGTAGGGAGACATCGTAGCTGATCATCGAAATGGGGGGTTGGGGGGAAGCAGACTATTGAGATGGGGATGTCGGGAGAACCAGAGCTGGCCAGAGTGCTGTCTGGACATAGGGGCTGGCCAGGGAGGTCGGGAGGCCAGTGATCAGGGAATGGGACAGGGGTTGGAAGACCAGCAATGGGGGCTTGTGATGTGCCCAGCAATCGGGCTTTTCAGCGATTGGGAGGATAATGGGGTACTGCGGATGTGCCAATCTTGGCTCTTACAGATCAGTGCATGCACAATGGCCTACATAGAGCCTGCTGGCCTGTTCGGTAGGAATAGGCACAACTCCATGATTTTCCAAGTGAATCCCGCTGTGGCACTCCGTGATGCATAGAGTGTCAGAGATTCGCTCTGGTAAATGCACTAAAAAAAAAGATAGGTTTTACTCCCATTTTCTCACATGTTGGGGACTTTGGGAGAATCCCAGCTGTGATCTAGTCATTACCAGAAATGTACAACTTTTAGTTCCTGTTAGTTAATAGCTGATAGTTAAATTTCTCTTGTGAAGGATTTCAGACTGTGGGAGGAAACCGGAGCACCTGAAGGAAACCCACACAGACATGGGGAGAACGTGCAGATTCCACACAGACAATGACCCAAACCAGGAATCAAACCTTTTCCCTGGCGCTGTGAGGCAGCAGTGCTACCTATTTGTCACACTGCTGCCTGTATCTTGCCATACTCAGTAGCTTTTTACTTGGGGATATAAAGTAAACACTTATGCTAAATATTGATGGTTATCTAAGCGTACCTTTGTAGTGTCAATAAAACTTTGATTATCTTATAGAAAGTCAATTAGAATTTATTTTCCTAGAACTATCAATGTTGTGATTACCATCAAAAATGAATTGCTTATTCAATTCTTTAATAACAGTAAGACTCCACTTGATCTATCAAGCCATAAGCTTGCTTTGAGGTTTAGCAACTTGGCAATGAGGTTGACTGGTGGCGGCAGAGAAAGATGGGAGAAGTCTACCCGGGACTGGTATGCAATGGTATGGTCTTCGCTATGGAAGGACCTGTGGATGCAGAATTGGACTGGCTCCTCAGTCATCCTAAGACTCACCAAGCCTAACAGATCTCATCCACAATTTTGATGGACAACTGATGATATCATTAGAAAAATAGATTATCTCATCTAATCTTCCGTATCCAAACTCAAAAATCCATCTCCATATACTCTTCGGTGGAGAGATACATTGTTAAGGAACGATTCCCGGAGCCTTATGATATCTAAGTTATTACAATCTGGCTAAAATGTGTTCAAAAATGCCTATCTGGAGGAAGGCAATATTCTGTGCTGGGACCTTTCCTTTGGGAAGAGTTAGATCAGTTTTTCATATCCATTTATGTATCTGTGAAGCCTATCTTTCACAATCTTGAGTATGAGTCATGATCAAGGAATACGCCTGATATGGAATACTCCCAATATGGGGAGAGGATTATAATCTGCAAAACCAGAGAACTATCTTTCATGTGCTGTGTATTACAGACAGATGCACCTTCTGCAAAGTTCTTGACCTGAGACACATATAATGAATAGGGCTATCTGCGCAGTGCTGGGGTAAGGAGTGAGGAGTAGCAGAGGAAAATTGAAGAAGAAAGATATTTATTGATTTCTAGTGCATTCTAGTAAGTTTAAGTTTTATTTATTAGTGTCACAAGTAGGTTTACATTAACACTGCAATGAAGTTGCAGTGAGAATCCGACACACTGAGGGAGAATTTTAGCATGGTTAATATACCTAACCAGCACATCTTTCAGACTGGAGGAGGAAACCGGAGTACCCAGAGAAAACCCACGCTAACATAGGGAGAACATGCAAACTCCACATACACAGTGATCCAAGGCGGGAACCAAGTCCAGGTCCCTGGCGTTTTGAGGCAGCTGTGCTAACTACAGTGTCACCTTGCTGCTCCATATGACTTCTACAGAACTCCAATTCATTTAAGTGTCTGTAAATGTTCTGAAAAAGGGTTATTTGGACTTGAAATGCGAATGCCTTTTCCCTTGCCACTGATGTTGCCTGAGCTGTTGAATTTATCCAGCACTTTCTGTTTCTATTTCAGGTTTCAAGTATCCACAATATTTTGTATTCATCTACCTTACGTGAGTCACGTTGTGACACTTGGTGTCTTCAGGGCAACTGGTCACGAGTAATAAATGTGACTTTGATACTGTTGACAAAATTTTACAAGTGAATTCCAAAAGACCGCTAGTGAAATAAAGTTGGGCAATAGTAATTGAGTTCATAATTGGCCTGATTCCACTTACAGACTAATCAATTCAACATTAAGTAGCGTGAAATTGATTGTATCATGTGGAGAAGTCACAAGGATGGCTGAGCGAGAATTTAAAAAAATCCATAATGATCTATCATGGAATTAAGTAGCAGGAACATTATCTTATATTTAATCTATACCCTTAGAACATCCAAGAATGAGTGGTGATACTGGGGTGAGAAATATTTCATTTCTCTAACTAAATGAACTAAAAGTATGTATTGGACGTAAAAACCTTTTATGTGCAGAGAAAAAGAACAAACGATGGAACAGGATTTTGGGGATACAAATATATGAACAAATGTATTAGGATTAAGCCACTTGACCTGTTGGGTCTGTACTGCTGTTCATTACAGAATAGAACCTCTACAGGACGGAAAGAGGCCATTCGGCCCATCATGTCTGTACCAGTCACAATCTCACCCAATCTATTGCCGTAACTTCACATGTTTATGCCGCTAATCCCGATGATATTAGGGTCGATTTAGCATGGCCAATTCATATAACCCACACATCTTTGGACAGTGGGAGAAAACCAGAGCACCCAGAGGAAACCCATGCAGACACAGGGAGAACGTGCAACCTTCACACAGACAGTGACCCAAGCTGGGAATTGAACCTGGGTCCCTGGCGATGTGAGGCAGCAATGCAAATCACTGTGCCATTGTGCTGCTGCAAAAGCATGAATGACCTGATTGTTACCTCAACTTCACATTCCTACCTCACCCTGATAATTTTTCATCCCCTTGCATATGAAGAATCTTCCTTAAAGATATTCATGGACTTTGCTTCTACCACCTTTTGAAGAATAGAATTCCAAAGACTCAAAATCTCTGAAAGAAAACATTTCATCCTCATTCTGTCTTAAATAGGCAATACCTATTTTTAAATAATGGCCCTCATGTATTAGATTCTCCCACAAGAGGAAGCATTCCCATCCGTGGGGATAAGGCAAATAGGCTTTGCAGGCTTTTGCATCTTGATAGCCTATCAGTTTCAAGGAGACACTCAGCGATCAGGACCCTGTCAAATTTGAATTTGCTGTTGGCAACGCCATCAGACTAATTCTAGAGTAGGAAGCTTGATAAGACATTAGGGTTATAAAAAGGAACTCGACTGAAAAGTTGTCACCTTTCCACATGTAGCAAGGGCAAGAGCAGCTCTCTGTCAGCATCAAATATATCTTAAGAGAGCTCTCCATCTACCTACCAGAAAAGTAGGAAACACTTTACCAGCAGCAACATCAACAAGAGAACTCAAAAGTTTTCTTCAAAGCCTGCTTGTATAAATTTGGTAATGTATGATCCTTGTATTTATTTGAACAGTGTTTCCAGTTAAATCTTACTTTAATTGTTATATTCCTTGTTTGGTTAATGTTTCTGGTTGGTTAAATAAAATAACTTGTTAATTATTCACTTAAAGTGAATGTCAGTCTTGCTATTAATGAACCTCTAAACATTAAGGAAGAACAATTAACACATACCCAAACATTAAGAAGCAAGGCAAAGGGGATTAACCTCTGCATCATAACCTAACCTTAACGCCATGATGTCAGGGGGATTAGCAAGGCAAAACATGGAGTTATGGGGATAGAGACTGGATGGGATTGGATGGGGTGTAGACTTGATGGGCTAACTGGCTGTATTTTACACCGTAGGGATTCTATGATTATTAAGTTCCTAATGGGGTAAATTCATGTAAACAATATCCAACAGTCTCGACTTCAATGGTAGTCATAAGTTTTGAATAAGAGCAATAACTGAAATTATATTTCCAGAAATGATTGAGGATAGAAGGAGAATAAAAAGATCAAAGAGGATAAAAAGGAAGTTTGCCAGGAAGGCATGGTTTTCAATTTCTAATTGGACAGCTCTAGAAATGCAAGCAAAATAAAGAAATGGATTTTTACACTAGGAATATTAAAATGATTGTCCTTTTTTTCTTCCTGTTTGCCAGAGTTCTGAGGCCTTAAACTTCTGGCAAAGTATAATGACTGGGGGAGAAAGAATGATAATAATATGAGGGCAGCATGACAGCACAGCGGTTAGCACTGCTGCCTCACAGCATCAGGAACCCGTGTTCAAATCTGGCCTCAGGTGCCTGTGTGGCATTTGCATGTTCTCCCAGTGTCTGCGTGGGTTTCCTCCAGGTGCTCCAGTTTCCTCCCACAATCCAATGATGTGCATGTTAGGTGGACTAGCCATATTAAGTCACCCTTAGTGTCAGGGAGACTAGCAGAGTAAATATGTGGGTTATAGGGATAGAGCCTGAGCAGGATTGTTGTTGGTGCAGATTTGATGAGATGAATGGTCTCTTTCTGGCCTGTAAGGATTCTATGATTCTATGATAAGATAAAAGGATGTGAAACTATCAGCCTTAGTTTTCCCACACAGCTGTGGAAAAGATAAGATCACTGAACCAAAATGTTCTGGGTAAAGTATAGCCTATGTCGATGGGCTAAATGGCCTGCTCCTGCTCCTACATCTTATGATCTTATCCTTATGGATTTATTCACCTGCAAATTGTTTTATTCAAGAAAGATTTGTTCACATCTACAATATTAGAATCTTGTTCAAAAGCTTGGATTGTGAAACTATGCCAATGAATCAAAATCTCTACAGTGCAAAAGGTGGCCTTTCAGCCCACCCAGCTTGCACCAATACCAATCTCACTTAGGCCCTGTCCCATTTATTTACTTTAGTATCCCTTACACTATGGAGCAGTTCAGCATGGCCAGTCAACCTAACCTGCACATCTTTGGACTGTGGGAAGAAACTGGAGCACCAAAAGGAAACCCACGTAGACATGAGGAGAATGTACAAACTCCACACAGACAGTCTCTCGAGGCTGGAATTGAATTCAGATTCTTGATGCTGTGAAGCAGCAGTGCTAACCATTGTGTCACCTTGCTGCATTCAAAATAAGGCCAGAAATGTCTGGATAATGTTGTATTCTGATAAACTTTGTGCAGTTCAAAATTAGAGAAACATGACAGGGACTACAATTTTACTTCCTGGTCATGTTCCTGACACTTCTTCAGAACTGCCAACTCCACTGTCTAGTTAATTAAAAAAAAAAATCCTTAACCAACAAGGCACTGGGTGGAAAAATCATGAACTACAGGTGGAGCATCTCTGACAGATTCCATGTGCTCTCCCAACATCAAAGGACATTAATCAAGCATATCTTGGCATTCAGAGCAGGGATGTGAGCAGACTGCTTCAACTGCAACTAAAGCCTCAGGAGTTGCAGTCTGTTGCATTAACAGAAGGAAATGTAAGAAGAAAGATTTTTTTAAAATCATTCATGGGACATGGACTTCGCTCACTGGCCAGCATTTATTACCCATCCCTACCTGTCCTAGAGAAGGTAGTGGTGAGCTGCTCTTTGAAATGCTGATACAACTCAGTGTATTCTTTGGCCATTTCAGAGGGCAGTTGAGAGTCAACCACATTGCTGTGGCTCTGGAGTCACAGGTAGGCCAGACCAGGTAAGGATGGCAGATTTCCTTCCCTAAAAACATTGGTGAACCAGGTGGGTTTTTCCAACAATCAACATTGCATTTGTGATCAATTATTAATTCCAGGTTTTTTTTTTATAGGATTCAAATTCCACCACCTGCCGTGTTAGGATTCGAACCCTGAGCCTCAGAACGTTAGCTGAGTTTCTGGATTCATATCCTAGTGATAATGCCACTAGGCTGTCACCTCCCCTTAAAAGAAGCCTCGTACAGCTTTATAATTGTACATGATTTAATGAAAAACTGGGTGGCACCATGGTACAATGGTTAGCACTGCTGCCTCACAGTGCAAGGAACCCAGGTTCAATTCCAGCCTTAGGTCATTGTCTGTGCAGAGTTGGCACATTCTCTCTGTGTCAGCATGGGTTTCCTCCAGGTGCTTTGGTTTCCTCCCACAATCCAAAGATGTGCGGATTAGGTTGATTGGCCATGCCAAATTGACTCTGATGTCAGGAGGATTTGAAGGGTAAATATATGGGTTATGGGAATATAGTCTGTGTGGATAGTTGTCGATACAAACTTGATGGGCTGAATGGCCTCCCTCTGCAATGTAGGGATTCTATGTTACACGGTGACTTTTTTAAAAGTTCAATCTCATCGATTTTACTCCATTTTTCCTTTGTGTCATTCCAGGCTGCCAAGTTGATGATGAATGGGAAGAACTGTACTGATGGGGAATAATGAAGGGACATTCATGAGAATGATTATTTGTTTGCAGAATTACTTTAGGTCATTGGTCTTGAGATTGGTGGGTGGCTGGGAGTAGTGGCTGGTGCATTGCTGCGATCTTTGTAACCAAAGAGAATCTTGTATTAATAATCGCATCATGGGCAACAAGCTTTCCAGCTGGCCATGAATTTCCTTCATCACCTACATCCAGATTGTCTATCTTTCATTTCCCCTTCCTTTCCCAGAATCATCATTCTTCCCACATGATTTAACTCCACTGCAATATCGTGCAGAACATGGCAGACTATGACTATCCTTATGACATTTGTGCATATCGATAGCCACCTCCAGACCTCTCTTGACACCCACAGCATATCTCTAGTTTATTCCTGCACTCACAGTGGCACAGCAGTTGGCATTGCTGCCTCACAGCACCAAGGACCCAGGTTCAATTCTAGCCTTGGGTGCCTGTCTGTATGGAGTCTGTACATTCTCCCCATGTCTCGTGGGTTTCCTTGAGTGCTGTGGTTTCTCCCACATGTGCAGGTTAAGGGGAATTTGCCACATGCGGGGTTACAGTGATAGGGTAAAGAGTTGGGCCTGGTAAGATGCTCTTTCAGAGAGCTTGTGCAGATTTGCTGGGCTTCTGCACTGTAGCAATTCTACGTTTCTATTTATTCACCTTATGATACTCATTGTAGCAATATTGGGTTTCATTGGCTCAGTTGCTAATGGGTGTCATCAGCCAAGTTTGGAATGGGACCCCCTTGTTCAAAGAACTTAGAGAGCTTGAATCACTGCAGGATGAAAGCACTGCCTATGAATTGTGTGCATATTTTATAGAAATATGCACACATAGAAATATCTTTTTCTGGTCCCAGACAAGCCGCACAATGATGGAGTCAAATCTCTTCTGGTTAATGAGTACCTCATCCACCATCTTCACCATTCACTCAGCACGGCAGTACCGTAGTTAACACTGCTGCCATTAAAAGTCCAGGGATTCGTGTTTAATTCCCAACTTGCGTCACTGTCTGTGTGGAATTTGCTCCCTCTCCTGTGTTTCCTCCAACAGTTCAAAGATGTGCCGGTTAGGTGCTAAATTACCCCTTAGTGTCCCGGGATATGTAAGTTGGGGAGATTGGCAGAGTAAATTTGTGGGTTTGCGATCATGGGGCAAAGGTGGAACTGCTGTCAGTGCAGACTCGATGGACCAAATGGCCTCCTTCTACGTGGTCGGGATTCAATAATTCTATGATTTACCGCTGCTCCACATTGGCAGCGATCTGCACCATTAACAGGATGCCCTGCAGCAAGTCACAAGGCTCCTTCAATAGCACCTCCCAAACCCATAACCCTACCATATGGAAGAAGAAGGAAATCAGGCAGATAGGGACAGCACTACCTGCAAGTCCCCTTCTAAGCCACACACCTTCCCGACTTGGAAATGTTTCGCCGCACAGTGGCACAGTGGTTAGCACTTCTGCTTCACAGTTCCAGAGACCTGGGTTCGATTCCTGGCTCGGGTCACTGTCTGTGTGGAGTTTGCACAATCTCCTCCTGTCTGCATGGGTTTCCTCCGGGTGCTCCGGTTTCCTCCCACTGTCCAAAGATGTGCACGTTAGGTTGATTGGCCATGCTAAATTGCCCCTTAGTGTCTGAAATGTGTAAGTTAGAGGGATTAGTGGGTAAACTATACAGGGATATGGGGGTAGGGCCTGGGTGGGATTGTGGTCAGTGCAGACTCGATGGCCTTCTTTCTGCACTGAATGATTTTATGATTCCTTCATTGTCACAGGGCAAAATTCTGGAACTCTCTCAATAACAGCTCTCTGGGTGTACCTGCACCACTTCGACTGCAGCAGTTCAAGAAGGCAACTCACCACCACCTTCTCAAGGGCAGTTAGAAATGGGCAATATAATTGTTGGCCTAGCTAGTGATGTCCCTATCCTGTCAAAGAATTTAAAAAAGCCTCACACACCAAAATTTCCCGAAAAACTGTTTGGACGTGTCAAAGAAACTCTGCCTCTGCATGATGCCTAGTCTGAGATGTTCTCTGCTGCTAAGGTACAGGTCTCTCTAGAGCAAGCTACTGCTGCTGCTGATGCAACTGAGTGGCTTTGCCAGGTCATTTCAGCGGTAAGTTTAGAATCAACCACATTGCTGTGGATCGAGCCTCAGATTTCCCTCACTGAAGGGCAATAATGAACTACATGGCTTTTTACTTTAATGTAGTATTTTCATGATCATCATTACTGAGATGAGATTTTATTTTGCAGATCTATTCAAAATGAGTTTAAATTTCCCACTGCGATAACAGGATTTAAACCTTTATCTCCAAAGCGTTAGTCTAGGCCAGTAACCTTACTTGCCCAGAAACATTACGAGGATGCTACCCGTACTGAGGATGTACTTGAGAGATCTAATCAAAGGAAACAAAAGTCTCACCTTGACCCAATTCAGAATGCTATCAAAACATAGAATGTAACTTTTCAGCATAAGTATTGTGAACAAGCATTTTCTCACAATAAGCAGTTGCGAGTACTGAAATTTATTACGATACAATTCTGAAACAATTCCTTCATATGTCATCTGTTTTCACAGTAAAGTCTGGCAACATCAATTTTAAATCCAACCGATTTATTTGATAGTAAATCTGTGACCTTTCGGCCTTTGTGGCCTTCATCAGGCAAATGAGGTGTTCTGGTCTCCAAAAGCACACATATCTGCACAGGCAGTTTACAGATTGCTGATTAGAATGCGAATCCTTGCACCTAACCTGCCATTCAAGTCTTAAAGTGGCTAACAGCAGAGGTTAGAGGGATGTGTATTGTCTCCAGACAGCACAGTAAGTGAGGTTTTTTGCTAACCCAGGCAAGTCATGGGGGTTACAGATAGTGTGGCATGAAGCCAAGATCCCTGTTAAGGCCGTCCTCATGTGCGCGGAACTTGGCTATCAGTCTCTGCTCAACGGCTCTGCGCTGTCATGTGTTGTGAAGGCCCCCCTGAAGAACATTTACACGAAGGCAGTCACGGGCATTCGGCCTCCAATTTGGTTTCCCATCTCCAGATCCCCATTGGCACTGCCCCTTAACATTGCCCCCTTGGCTCCTTGGTAGTGCCCCACTCAATCCCCAGGGTCTACAGGCAACTCCATGACACGTCCCCCAGTGTGGTCATCACAACTGTTTTTTTTTGAAAAACAGTAGTAATTTGCATGATGTCCTGCCTCCAGGAGAGGAGAATATGTTGTGGAAGATGCTGCTGTGTCAAGTTCATTAATTATATAAAAATTTATTTACAGCTATGGAAATCAGGTTCATGCCTGGGCATTAAGGGCCATTACAGGATTCATGCCCGCCACTAATGGGGCTGCTACATTGCACCCATTATCCAAAATCATTCTCAGCAGGGGTAATTGAAATGTTGTAGGTGAACTCAAAGCCCTGTAAGCACGTAGTCAACCAACAGAATGAGATAGATCCATATGTTAAATAACTGGTTAGGTCTTTCCTATTGGATAAGTTAACACAGACACAGTGGCTTGAATTGCCTCTAAATGCTGTGCTGTAGAATTTGATGATTCTATGAATTATATAGTATCAAACATCAATTTTTGCAGAAAATTCTACGTAATAAGTTGAATTATCAAATATATGCACTCAAGCTAGAAGACAATTCAGATAAGTGGCATTCATATAAATAGTTTCTGACAGTTTCACAAACATCATTTAAAATGAGTACTTATTTATGCTTAATCTGGGGATGAATTTTTTTTCCAAGTCGCAACAATCTCTAAATCATAATAGCCAACGCGAGGATACAATTAATAGCTTTCTGGGGCTAATGTCAGACAGTGAAACCATCAACAGGAAAGTCAAGGTATTAGAAAAAGGAGGACATCTAAAAATAACCTCATTATATAAAGCTTGCTATGAATGCAGGTAGTCACTGAGAACAATCACAATATTAATATCAGTACTTACATTACTCAGGTTCTTCATCATCATCAAGATCCCTGTTAAGGCCGTCCTCATGTGCGTGGAACTTGGCTATCAGTCTCTGCTCAACGGCTCTGCGCTGTCATGTGTTGTGAAGGCCCCCCTGAAGAACATTTACACGAAGACAGTCACGGGCATTCGGCCTCCAATTTGGTTTCCCATCTCCAGATCCCCATTGGCACTGCCCCTTAACATTGCCCCCTTGGCTCCTTGGTAGTGCCCCACTCAATCCCCAGGGTCTACAGGCAACTCCATGACACGTCCCCCAGTGTGGTCATCACAACTGTTTTTTTTTGAAAAACAGTAGTAATTTGCATGATGTCCTGCCTCCAGGAGAGGAGAATATGTTGTGGAAGATGCTGCTGTGTCAAGTTATTTTACCAAAGAAATTCTAAGTCCTGAACAAGCATGAAAATGAGATAAACTTGTGCCAATAGTTTGGGCAACTTAAAAATTGAATATTAAAAAAATCTAGCCAAATTTGGAATCTGCCAGCAGGAAGAGTAGGAGGGGCCTAAATTGCCCAAAAACCAGCTGATAGTAGCAGATGGCACAATTGTGCATGTTCAAGTTTCTGCGGTTGGAAACATGTCACTCTCTCTCCTAGCTATAACTAGCTGGTCTTCTGGCTGATCACCTCCCTTTCTCCTCCACCCGGATCAATATCTGGATATGCAGTGCTGGTAAGATAGCGATAGATGAGATATCGGGCATCAGCCCAATTTCTCGGCTCTCTCATGATCTTACTGGCTTACCCTGCCCATCAGTCAGTGAGGGAAAATGGTAAAATTGCCCCCATTGTATAGTAAAGAGTTAACATCAGGAACACCTGATATTGATGTTACTACTGATGTAACTATGATGCAATGTCACATGACTAAAAGACTGCCATCTGGTTGGAAGCAGTAGACCAAACTGAAATTAAGTTCTGAGACGCATGTATGTCTGTAAGTAAACAAGAATTGTTTTTACAAATAACAGCCTTTGGTAGCATTCTTGGGGTATCAGGAAAATTTAAAGAAACTCTATCTAGACCCCAAATCCAAGATAAAACATACACAACTCAATTTGATCCAGTTGTCAGCTGCAAATGTTAGACACAAAATGGCTCTTATTACAAAAGCTTGTGCTGACAAACACAGACACAGAGCATTGCTTCATACAAATAGTGGACAACTTTCTTGTGTACTGGAGATTACCTTGTGCTGTTGTTAGTTAGAATCAGGATGGTCTCACAGACAAAGTTAAGTTATCTAAAGAGCTTGCAGAACAATTTTTCCTGATTGTTTTTCCTCCATTTGGCCTGGATTTTTATCTGTTTGTTTTCTTTTTTCAGGAGATTACAAGATTTTAGATGTGGTGAGGATTATACGCATTGGGATGCATTCAGTGTCACAACTGTATGGAACTGGCTGGATTGCCCATTCGTTGTGTCTTTGCCGATCATTTTTTGCATGTTTTGACGTGCATACTGAGCCATTTTCTCTACAGTAAGCAAACAGGGACTCTAAGGTAACCAACCTGGCACTTTGTCTTTACATTGAAATAATCTGAGAATCAATTAAGATTAATACTCAGAGAATCTGAGTATTAATCTTAATACTCCTCAATTACAACAGTTTCCTGTATCTTGATATGGAGGTGCTTGCAGATCACTTGTATTGGTTGAGAGCTACTATGCCAAACTCTGTATAATGCCATAGATTCTTCACAACCACCTGAATAGCCTTAGTTCCTCAGCCAGAGGATCGCTTCTCCAACAATGCAGTCTTCCTGCAGTGCTGCACTAAAACAGGAATTTAGGTTCCATGCTCATCTTCTGGAGTGTGTCTTGAACTCACCATCTTCTGACTCAATGTAAGAATGCTCCCACTGAACCAATCTGCACTGATGCAGGTGCAATTTGGCACAGTGGTTAGCACTGCTGCTTCACAACACCAGGAGCCCAAGTTCACTTCCTAACTTGGGTCATTGTCCATGCACAATCTGCATTTTTTCCCTCTGTCTGCATTACTCCAGTTTCTATCTCACAGTCTGAAAGACGTCCTGGTTAGGTGCATTGGCATGCTAAATTCTTCTTTACTATACCCAAACAGGCACCGGAGTGTGGTGGCTAGGGGTCTTTGACAGTAACTTCATTGCATTGTTAATGTAAACCTACTTGTGACACAAATAAATAAACTGATACTACACCATAGTACAGTGTAACAATCACTTTAGCTATTAGGTGTAACACTGTGTCATTCCTGTTTCTTAGTTACGGGTCTAGTTCCAGCGTAAGGCACAATTCATTCATGACTCCCTCAGTGACACATTATCGCACATTGGATTTGGATAAAGTCGAGGTCCCAATGATCTTCTTCCCATACTTTCAGCTATCAGTGGCTCTTTTAATTGGATTCACAGTTTCCTTCATTCCAGGCAAGACACCAAAGAGATCATAGAGTTTCAGTCAAGAATAGGATTAGATGCTCGTTGGAAACAGTACACTCTTGTCATACTAGTCATAACAGAATTATAAAATGTTCTGAGAACAGATGGAAAAACATCAGAAGAGATACAATCGAGGAAAATCATTTGACCCATTCAGCCTTACTCAAAAAAGAACATTTATTCTTCATCAAAATAACCATTTATTAAACTTTTTTTTGGTTCCAGGCTTCATTTCCAAACTTATTATTCCTCCTGATTAATCAGTATGAGGGTGAACTTTGTGACATTTGCTGTTTAGTATGTTGATATTTGACCTTTGTTGTATTATCACCTTATTATTTGAAGCGTGACTTGCTTTAGGTTTACTTTCGCTATAAAATTCACTGTATTACATATCTAAATGAGGTTGTCCAAGTTATAGCCTTCTTCAAAGATTGAATAGCCCAAATATTTTCCAATGAACCTACAATACCATCAGCTTGGTGACACAGTTGCTAGCACTGCTGCCTCACAGCGCCAACAACCTGGGTTCAATTCCGGCCTCCGGTCACCATCTGTTTGGAGTTTGCACATTCTCCCCATGTCTGTGTGGGTTTCTTCCAGGTACTCCAGATTCCTCCTGCACTCTGAAAGACTTTCTGGTTAGGTGCATTAGCCATGCTAAATTGCTGCTTTAGCGTCACAGCGACTAGCAGGGTACACATGCACAGTTACAGGGATAAGGCTGGGTGGGATTGTTTGTGCAGGCTCGATGGGCTGAATGACGTCTTTCTACACTGTAGGGACTCTATAATTCTATATAAGAACATAAGAGTTCCAATAAAGATTAAGCCTCTAAGCCCTTCAATTCCTTTCTGCGATTTAACAAAATACCTTATATCAACTTACTTTGCATACCATTCCCCTTGATTCACTTAGTGCCTAAAACCTCTTAATCTTAGTCCCAAATTTTCTCACACCAGACAGATTCTCCTTCATGGCAAAAACTCTGGAATGTCTGAAGTTTCTAAACCCTGCCCCCAAGCCTAGCATTTGCCATTTTCACATGAGTGAGACTGTCGTAAAAACCATGAAGGGAGCTGCCTATTTAATCCAATGACACTCATTTTTGTATCCCAAGTGATAGAATCCCCAAGTGCTCATAGCAGATAGGGTCAGAGGAAGTCTGAACATGGTAGATTCTTTGGAGGGCTCGGGTACTCCTTTGGAGAGGTAAAGTACTATTTTGGATAGAGTTGAAGGGGAAGTAAGGCATCCTTAGTGTTTGCTGGGATGCATATATTACACATAAACACATTCTTGAAGTTCATTTGTTGTACATGAGCATCGCTGGCCAGCATTTATTGTCCATCCCTAGTTGCCCAAGGGCAGTTGAGAGTCAATCACATTGTTCTGGCTCTGGAGTCACATGTAGGCCAGACCAAGTAAGGGTGGTAGATTTCCATCCCTGAAGGATATTAGTGAACGAGATGGGTTTGTCTGACAGTTGACAATGGTTTTGTGGTTATCCTTAGATACTTAATTCCAGATATTTTTTACTGAATTCAAAATCCACCATCTGCCATGGCAGGATTCGAACCCAGATCCCCAGAACATTAATTGACATTCTGGATTAATAGTCCATTGATAATACCAATAGCCCATCACCTCCCTCAACTTTGATCCTTGACATTAGAACTATCAAAGCTGTGTAGGAATTGTCATTGTTGTTGGCACTTTCTAGCAAGTATCCGTAGATATTAGATGAGTTTTTAGGGAGGGGATAAGGGAAAGAGTAATGGTTAAGAGTAAAGGTCTGCAAGTGTTGGTGTTAAGTTATGCCTGGTTATGGGGCTCCTTGGGGGTGGGTGGCATGTATTGGCATGGATGCGACATAGTGAGTGGGGAGGGGCGTGGGGATGTGAGGGTTGAAGGGATGCTTTTTAAAAATTTATTTAAACACACAGTGGACTTAGAGGCTGACCTTTCACCCAGACCGCCTCTGCACCTAGCACCCTCTGCACATGCTGCCCGCTTTGACTTTTAGTTCATCCTATTGCCCCCAGCAACTGAAAAATAGACCTGCCGGTAGCCATTTTGAAGGAGCAATTTCACTGAGCTGGGAAGTCTCTTGCTTTACAGACTTGGGGATGGAAATTTGGACCTCAAATTTGAATATGCTTGAAGAGGAAACATCTGCAGTTCTCTGTCATAATGAATTCCAGAGGTTCAGAACTCTGAATGAGGCAACCATTTATCTCGGTGCCAGATTGCTGGTCCCATGTCTTGATATTGTGACACCTTGTTCTTGATTCCTGAGCTAACAGCCTCACAGAAGTTGATATGATTCAATGAAATCTCATCCCATTCTTCTACATTTGTGAAAATATAGACCAGGGGTAGATAACATCTGAGCCACATGTGGCCCATCAGGCTTCTGAGAGAGGCCCATGAGATATTTTGTTGACTGTTGCCCATAAGCAAGATTACAACATTTTGCTGGTATCAGAAAATGTTTTTTGGTACGACTAAAATGAAAAGCACATAAAGCAGGGACACATGAATGAGGCATGCATTGACCTTCAGAGCTGAGTGCCCCCTCTGCATCCAATCAAAGTGTAAATATTTATTCTGTTTTTACAGTTTGAAGTTGATGGTAATTTTATCAATATTTAGATCAATAATTAAGTATCTTCTCTAACTCGTTATGAAATATTTAGCCTACGTGAAATGTATTCAATCATATTCATGGGGTCAAGGTTAGTGAACAATCTTTAGGATAGATCTATGGGAGACTCTGCACTCTCAGATACTTTGCATTAACTGTCATTCTTTTCATGAACCTTACAGGAAGGAGAAAATAGTGAGCAGGAACTTATTAGATTTCTCATTTGCCCTGTCTGTACACAAAATCAGAAGTAAGAAAAAGAAAGGATCAAAGATCCAAACTTCACTATTTGATGTTGGCAACAGAAATTGGCCCAATCTATCCAGGAATTTTTCAAGCCAATGAGAGTCTCACCCACAGGCTGGAAAACCATGGAGAAGCCTCAGCAAGAATCACTTCAGGCACTTATTTGCCCTTCACCATAATGGAGGTGCCCCACCATGGAAGTCTTGCCCACCAGAGCGTGCCAGCCTTTGACTGGAGTGATGACTGCTGACAGTACATTATCCATCCAAGGTTCCAGATCAGGAAGGGACGCCTGGCCAAAGGTGAGTGAAAGCAACATGGGGACACAAGGTGAGGGTGGGGGCAGGGATGTAGGAAGGGTGACTGCAGGCAAGGACAAGGGATGGCTGAATTTCAGCAACTACAATCCTGTCTAATGCCAATGCCCTTCATTGCCTAATTAAGTGAGCACAAACATGATTTCCACTACGATTGGCTGGACAAAATCCAACCCAATGAACTGGTTGATATCAGGGGGATATTGAGGGGAGGTGTTGGTACAGTGATATTGTCACAGCATTAATAATCCACAGAATGAGGCTAATGCTCGAGGGACCTTGATTTGAATCCCACTAAGGCAGATGGTGAAATTTGAATGCAATTAAAATCTGGAATTAAAAATCCGACAATAACCATTAAACCATTATTGATTGTGATTAAAAACCATTTGATTCACTAATGTCCTTAGGAAAGGAAATCTGCCATCCTTATCTCATCTGGTCTACTTGGGATTCCAGATCCACAGTCATACAGTTGATGGTTAAATAACCATCTGAAGTGGCTTAGCAAGCTACTGAGTTCAAGAGCAATTAGGGCTATAAATGCAGGCCCAACAAGTGACACCCATATCTCATAAAAAATAACTAAATCACCATAGTATTTTACATTGCAGGTGGAGTGTCTCAAAATCAGTAACCAGGTGTCTGGGTTCACGCCGGATTTCAGATATTGCCAGTTTTTGAGGCATTAATTAGATAGAGATCAAGTTTAAGGTCGGAGCTGAATTGTGCTGAGGTAAAACCAAAACTTTGAAACTGCATTCACTTCTGGTCACTAAAAGAGGAGAGGAAAATAAGATGAATTCCCGAAACCTCTCTGAGCAGGATTGGGTGGGGATTAAGAGTCGTTCAGGCCACTCAGAGTGTGGGAAGTATCAGGTGCAGGAAACGGATAATGAATCAACACGTCACCACATCAATGCAGCAACACTTGGAACAAGCAGCACTTCAATCATTTAAAAGCACTTAAAATTTAGAAAAAGATGTCCAGTGCTCAGTGTTTTTGGTTAGCCAGGTTGGAGATATTGATTCGACTTTGATTTAATTTATTGTCACATATACTCACATACAGTGACAAGTATTGTTTCTTGTACACTGTACAGACAAAGCATACCAGTCATAGAGAAGAAAAGGCGAGAGCACAGAATACTGTGTTACAGTCATATCTCGGATGCAGAGAAAGATCAACTTAGTGGGAGGTAGGTCCATTCAAAAGTCTGATGGCATCAGGGAAGAAACTTTCTTGAGTTAGTTGGTACGTGACTTCTCACATTTATATCTTTTTCATGAAAGAAGAATGTGGAAGTGATTATGTCCAAGGTGCATGGGATCCTTGATTTGTCTAGGCAACGAGAAGTGTAGACAGAATCAACAGATGGGAGGCTGGTTTGCATAATGGATTGGGCTCATTCACAATCCTTCATAGTCTTTTTGTACCTATGTTAAAAAAATGCCTTGGGTGACATTTATAATATACAGACCATGCAATTTTAACACTTGGATCAGGGATGTTATCCCACACAGAATGATGCTAAAAGTTATTTTTCTAACTGAATCAAGCCTAATGCTTTTTTAAAGAAAAAAATTTCCCTAGATTTCATATTGAATAGTCTACTTTGAAGTCTGCACTTTATCTCACTGCAGGCAACCTCTTACATGAAACAGTACATCATGTGCTAACAGAAGGATATATTTTATCTGATCATGAGGTATTTGACAATAGCATTAAAGGAGTGTAGTGAAGAAAGCCCTTTCCCTAACACAAATGCTTCATTCTAGATTAATCAGCGGGAGGCAAATGTACATGAAAAGAAGATAAGTCAGTATTTGTCACAGTTCTGCTCAGCATTGCACCAAATTGAAAAGCTGTCCCTCACAGGCAATGAGAGCTTCCTGAGGCCGTGGGCAGTCCTCCTTTATTGTAGGAACATTCAAATATAGCACAAAACATCTGATGGGCTCAGTGCAATAAATGGATAAAATGCCACGTCGGGTGGACATGCATCTCATGAAAGAGGTTTTTTTCAAAAGAAATGATGAGGCACCAGACTTCTCGTGTGGAGAATAAACATCAATAGACATGGCAATGAGACTTGAAAAAAAAAACCCTCGGAGCAACTATGTTTGTCTTACAGGAGATATAACCCATAAAAATAGCTTTGATTGAAGTGGATGTTGGCTAAAGGTACACTTCGTGATCTACAAACTGAAGTTGGGCTGGCTTGAAGTTAAAGGAGCTGTGTGAAAAGTTGTGTCAGGTGTGGGGGAAATAAAAGATGCCAAATCTGATCAAAGCATCTGACTCGGGACTTCAGAACTTAACAAATATGTACTTTTCTTCATAGTTTATTTATTGTGGTTGACTCTCAATGTCATCCAACCAAGAGATGGGCAATAAATGCTGGCTGGCCAGCTCATGAATGAATAAAAAAAGAGTAATGCAGTTTATATAAATATCCCCATTAATTAGCAATAATCACATGCCATGGCGACTGATAACACAAGATTTATTTTACAGTGAGGCTTCAATATTTGAACAGTCTTTACAAGCCTGGAGGCTTCCAACATGATGGGCCAGTGAATAAGAAATGCAGGTATTAGCAAAACCAACACAAAAACTAGAAAATGCTGGAAAACCTTAGCAGATCTGACAGCATCTGTTAAGAGAGAATCAAGTCAACATTTCAATTCAGAGCTAAGTCGTCTGAGGCTTGGAGGCCAGATTGTTCTGTTTCACGGGGATAGTACCTCAATAATATCCGATCTCACTGCTGCTTTGAATGGAGGAGTGGCATGGTGGCACAGTGGTTAGCACTACTGCCTCACAGCACCAGGGATCTGGTTTCGATTCCTGGCTTGGCTCACTGTCTGTACGAAGACTGAGGTTTCCTCCGGCTGCTCCGGTTTTCCTCCCACAGCCCGAAAAATATGCTGATTAGGTGCATTGGCCATGCTAAATTCTCACTCAGTGTACCTGAACAGGTGCTGAAATGTGGCAATTTTCACAGCAACTTTGTTGCAGTGTTAATGTGCCTACTTGTGACACAAATATATAAACATCTCTGAAATTTGTATTTCCAAATCAATAACCAAGAATAATTTCACGTCCAGTTATTTTCCCTTAGATGAATCTCATGGACAGGACAGATATTCTGTGGGGATCAACTGTGTTTTGACAACTCTCCGACTCAGTAGAACAGCAGTTTCTAACAGGGTAAGAAAAATGGGCCGCAGCATCTCAATTACTTTATAAGCACCAACCCTTACCTCAACCCTTACCAATCCTCATTACTCAGCAATCCTTTGTAGACATGTATCTATATCAGAAAGAAATTAGATGTAGCTCTTGGGGTCAAAGGGATCAAGGGATATGGGGGGGAATCAGGATATAGAATTCGATGATCAGCCATGATCGAAATGAATTGTGGAGCAGGCATGAAGGGCCAAATGGCCTACTTACTCCTTCTTCTAGTTTTTATGCAGGCGATTCTCCCAAAAGTGCTGAATTGGTGGGAAAACTGTTCCAAATCACGATGGGTTTTTTCTCAGTGCAGCATCAGACCTGAATCTCTGCGCTCTGTACACTGTAGAGGCCACAATCATAACTCTCATTAAAAACCCAGAGGGACAAGGCCTATTCGTGTTGGAGGCTAACAATTCTGGAACTCTGCGCATGTGCAGTTGCTCTGATCTGTCAGTTATCCCATTTGCTGGCCAGCCCAGGATTCCCCACAATGCTGCCCCTCCAGCACACCCCACAGCCTGATCACAGCCCCCCACAACAGTTCCTGGGCCAGCCCTGACCCTCCCCTCCCCAACCCCATGTTGAAGCGCCCAAATGTCCAGCCCACGCCCCGCTCCCCAGCAGTGGTGATTCCTCCAGCCCCTTGCCCTGGCAAGCCCCCTCCCCCGCTAACCCACCCAGAGTCAGACTACTACACCAACACCACACCCCCTCCCCCCCCCATCCCCAATCTGTCTTACCTCTCTTCCCGCTGGTTTCCATTGTGGTCTGGACTCCAACTGTCTTCTGGCTCTGGGAGATGTGCAAGCATTCCCAGTGCATGTGCAAATCCTGGAAAAAGACCAACAATGCTATTCTCCCAATCGGACCTGCCAGAAAAGTTGCGGGTCGCAATGGAAGAATCGGATCCTATATTTCTATCTCATAAAATCATTGATTGATTGGTTATTGATTCATTTTAATTTATCCAACAAAAGAAAATGCAAGTCCCCCCCTATTTCAAGAATTCCCACTAATGCTGTACAAAATCATAGAATCCTACAGTGCAGGAGGAGGCCATTCGGCCCATTGTGTCTGCACCGACAAAAATCCCTCCCAGGCCCTATCCTCATCACCCCACAAATTTACCCTCTTAATCCCACTGACACCCTAAGGGACAAGCTAGTGTGGCCGATCAATCTAACTCGCATGTCTTTTGGACTATGGGAGGAAACCAGAGCACCTTACGGAAACCTGTGCAGATACAGGGAGAAAGTGCAAACTCCACACAGACAGTGACCCAAGGCCACAATGAATCCAGGTCCCTGTCACTGTGAGGTAGCAGTGCTAACTACTGTGCCACCATAATGCTGCCCAGCAGCGGATATCATTGTCACTAACATCAGTGTTGCATTGAACTGCTGCGTTATTGGCTCCACGTCGCCCTGAACTGTTCCACTCATGAAAGCCAGTGGTGAAGAATAAAACTGGAGTCTAATCTTTAAATATTTCAGAATTTACAAAGATACATAATTAAAACATGCATCTTCAAACTAGCTACTATTTTGTTTGAGTCAGTTCCTATCTAGAAGAGAATATTAAGACCCAGTTAGTGCCCACCATGAGAATAATGCTAAATACTCAAAACACTATTCAACGAATATGAATGGGTGAGACAAAGAGCAAGAATAGAGCTGAGGAAATAGGGTTCCTGATTCCTTTCAAAAAGTGGTGACACATTAAATGAGTCCCAAACACTTTTGGCAGATTTTTCATTCCCCCTCCCTGCCCACTCATCTCCTCCCCCCAGGGCATGTTTTCCAGTGGCAGAGATGGCTGCTAACTGAATCTTCCAGTCTCATTAATGTCGACAGTGTTTTGTGTGGTTCATCCATCCCATCACAGGCAATGACCTTTGGCAAGGCTGAAGGATCCTGCCACTGGGAAGGACAGGAAAATCTGGTCCCGTGTACATGACACAATGATTAAAATACATACATCTGCAATTTGCAAAGGCCACTAAATCTAATCACTGATTTGTTCTGAATTGTCATTCTTAGTTATGTTTAGAAGGCAATTCAGATACAATTAGATGCAAGCAAGGATGGGCAACAACACCTCCTCCATGATCATCCTCAACACCGCTGTGTTCTCAGCCTCCTATTATACTCCTTGTACACCTATGACTGTGTGGCCAAATTCCCCTCCAATTTGATTTTCAAGTTTGCTGATGATAATACTGTAGTAGGTTGTATCTCAAACAATGAAGAGACAAGTACAGGAATGAGATAGAGAATCTGGTGAACTAGTGTGACAGCAATAATTTCTCCCTCAATGTCAACAAAATGAAGGAGATTGTCATCAACTTTAGGGGGCGTAAAGGAGATCATGCCCCTTTCTACATCAAGGGGACGAAGTAAAAATGATTGAGAGCTTCAAGTCTTTAGGTCTCCAAATCACCAACAAGCTGTCCTGGTTCCCCCCATGCTAACATTAGAGCTAAGAAAGCCCTTCAATGCCTTTACTTTCTCAGAAGACTAAGGAAATTTGGCATGTTCGCTATGACTGTCATTAACTTTTACAGATGCACCAAAGAAAGCATTCTTTCTGGTTGTATCACAGCTTGGTATAGCTCTTGCTCTGCCCAAGACCACAGGAAATTACAAAGGAGCCCAGTCCACTATGCAAACCAGCCTCCCATCCATTGACTCTGTCTATACTTCCCACTAGCTCGGCAAAGCAACTAGCATAATTAAGGACCCTGGACGTACTTTCTTCCACTTTCATCCGTTAGAAAAAAGATACATAAGTCTGAGGTCACATACCTTGGATAGTGATCTGGACAGCTTGATTCGAGGTCAGCTTGTTTCCTGCTGCCATCAGACTTATGAATGGGCCTACTTTGCACTAAGTTGATCTTTCTCTATACCCAGCTATGACTGTAACACTACATTCTGCACTCTCTCATTTCCTTCTCTGTGAATGGTATACTTTTTTGTATATTGCACAAGAAACAATACTCTTCACAGCACACTAATACATGTAATAATAATAAATTAAATCAAATCAAATTAAATCAAATCAATAGCTTCATTTCTAATACTTTTAATAAGAAAAATCAATAAATATAGCAGTGTAGAATTTCTACTTCAGGCACAATCAGGATGAAAATTGCACTATTTTTCTGAAATGAATTTTTCATCCAATTTTCCATTCAAGCCAATGTAAATTGGCTAATGTAAACTCTTCCATGAATTCATGCAACAGGGCAACGTAATAAAATGTATCTGCATTAAGAATGATAATTGATGCATTTTAAAGTGGGTAGCTTCATGCTGTTTTATTAATACAACTGAAAATGTGATTTACTTAACACTTTTGTCCATACTGTCTCTTCCTTCTGCTCACCACAGGAAGCCAGGATGGGAGGGTCACAGACATTGCATGACCTCTGTCACATCTACCCTATCATTGTCTGTTACAGAGTTCAGTTCAAAACAGATCATAACTTCTGTTTCTCACATCTGGCCTTTTATGTCATGGCTGGCTGACAAAATTTGACCAAACTGAAATTGACCCAAATCAGGTAAGCAAGATCAAAAGACTGAAAAATTCATAATTACTGTTTAAAGTCAATTGTTCATTTCTTTGAACAGCTGGCTATCCCCAAATTACCCTTAAACAAAAAGATGTACTCCTTTTAACTCAAAGTCCTTTAACTTTAAAAGCTCAATAATTTCATTTTCATCAATTTTGGGATAATAAAAATTGAATACAGTCATTAACAAAATAATGATGTAATTGTGTTTAGTATCTTTGAGACAGAGATAGATAAGTGCTGGATTAATAAGGAGGGTCAGGGTTAATGGGAAAAGGCAGGATAATAGGGATGAGAAAAATATCAGCCATGATTGAATGATGGAGCAGACTCCATGGGCCATGTGGCCTAATTATGCTCCTATGTCTTATGGTCTCATGTATACTGCATGGAATATTTAAATTTAGTTATCGTCGATATGAGTTGCAATAGACTAAAAGGCTTCATTAAGATGTGAAGTGGTGATACCGGCGTTGGACTGGGGTGGACAAAGGAAGAAGTCTCACAACAACAGGTTAAAGCCCAACAGGTTTATTTGGTATCACGAGATTTTCTTGAAGGAACAGCACTCCGAAAGCTTGTTATACCAAATAAATCTGTTGAACTTCAACCTGATGTTGTGAGATTTCTTATTGTTCATTGAGATATTTTGGTTTGCCTCCCATAACAGATGGAATGATGAGTAAATGTTGTGCCTGATGTTGTTATCAGAGATACAGGCCTGGATTTTTATCCTAGCAGTGGATAGCAGGAAATTTCCCAACTCAGTGTGTCTGCCTCAGGAGAAAGTGTCTGCAAAGGTGGGATTTGTGTCCCGGATTGTTGTTTTTAATATCTAGCTTTCTAGCCATCACCCCTCACGCTCTATTCAATGATCCCTTCCCTCCCCAAGCACTCACTCATTTTCCATGGCTTATGCCCCCTCCCCACCTCCCATGCCATTCGTGCAAACCTATGCCCCTCCACTCATCCTCAGCAACCCTTCTACCTTCCATGTCAACCTGTAGCAGTTCCATGCATAATCATTTAGTATGTACTTCATACAGAACCATTGAGTGCTTTTGTAACGATGATGTGTGAAAAAACTTTAAAAGTAACACCTAGTCATGCAAACTTCCTTCAAAAAAACTGCTTTTACCACCTCCCTGTAAAAGTTCAGAGCCCAAACATCCAGTCGTCGGTTGAAATAGAAGGGAAAACATTGCTTAATTGACAGTTCTTTCTTTTCAATCTATTTTGTCAATGGCACAGTTTATTTACACAAGATGAAGAGATGTCAAGTGCTTGTAGCTTCTGCTACTGACACTTTAAAGTGGACAATTGACACTTTTATTGGGCTGCAGTAAAAGTAGTTATTTTTAAAGAAAGTTTGGAATAAATGATTGTTTTTTAAAGTGTTTACACACATGCCATTGTTAATATGGGTTTCTCTGGCTCTGTACGCTGAATGACTAGGCATGGGACAGCTATAGGTAATGACTTTATGAGGGGACATTGGAGTGGGATAACGGAGCATAGGTTGGCATGGAGGGGATGAGGGGCCAATGAGGATGGATGGGAGGGCATAGTTTAACAAAAGAGCAGTGTTCTTTTGTTTGAATGTTTTGAAATTGTTTCTTAAAAGGATCCCTGATCCAGACTACGACATGAGTTTTTCAGATGGTTGGGTCAGCAAGGAACATAAATCCTCGTAGTCCTGCTTTTGATAATCAAGCTGATTGTCTGGAAGCTCTTTAATCGCTGCACTGACAACACAGCAGTGGATCAAAGCTGAAATGTTCACAGAATCATAGAATCCTACAGTGCATAAGAAGGTCATTTGGTCCATTGAGTCTGCACCAACCACAATCCTACAAAGCCCTATCCCCATAACCCCATGTATTAATATAGCAAGCCCCCCTGTTATTAAGGGGCAATTTAGCATGGCCAATCGACCTAACCAGCACATCTTTGGAGTGTGGGAGGAAACTGGAGCACCCAGAGGGAACCCACGTAGGCATGGAGAGAATGTGCAAACTGCACACAGGCAGTCACCAAAGCAGGAATCGAACTCAGGTACCTAGCATTGTGAGGCAGCATGTTAATCACTTTGCCACCGTGCCGCCCTCTTGAGGATCTTGGAGTCTAAGTCTAGGGACTGGAGGCCCTTGTAAGCTGAAAGGGTCCCGGAGTGAGAAGGGTGGAGATAAATAAGTCCCAGGACTAAAGATTAGGGAAGGCCTGGACTGGCATGGAGGGGATGGGGATAACAAGGTCTCTGGGGAAAGAACGGTTGTAGGAGAAGGAATTCCTGAGGCTACCAGACTTTAAGCATGGGGCACTCAACTTCAGAAGGAGATTTCTGATCCCACTGACATGTCTTTCTGTTCTTTTTCCAACTTCCATGTTTCCCATGGTGTATTTCACGGTGCTGGAGACAATAGAGGTGGTCTGCCATTGGCCAGTGGTGGGATTTCCGGGTCTTGCTACTGTCAGCAGGATTTTCCAATAAATGCATTCATTGCCAGAGGTTCACCATTGGCAGGACAGGAAAATCCACTGGCAGGAACAGCTGGAAAAGTTCAATCCTTCCAGCAGCTGAAAACCTGAGACTGGGTGCAAAGTGGCCCTTAACTCAGCAATGAGGGACTTCTCTTCCAAGGCTTTGCCCACCTTAGTGTAAAATTGCTATGTGACAAAGGTGGGTCAGAACCGGAGGCAATCCTATCCCTTCAATTTCAAACTCTTCATCGCCACCCTTCCCCAAACCCCAGTTTAAAAGTTAGTCATCGGGGAAGCATAAAATTCTGGTCTATGGTTCAATACCTCTGAAGCTCTTTGAAAAGCTAACCAGATTCCACGAAAACTACAGGGCTCAGGAGTAACCCACATCTCTGCAATAGAGCTGGTAACATGGGCAATACAGGCCATGGGCTGATAAGCCCACCAGCCCACATCCCTGTCCCACACTGACAAAAACTGGGAAGGGTAGTGGAAATGGGGCCAGGTTCCTTTGGATTGGATACTGCCTGCTAAGGTCCACAAAGTCTCCCTGACTCCCTGAAAATCCAGGCATAGTAATGGTGGATGGAATTTTCCAGCTGTTCCTGCCAATGAGATTTTCCTGTTCTGCCAATAATGAACCCCTGGCATTTATTGCAAAATAGAGTGAGAAGTCTCACAGCACCAGATTAAAGTCCAACAGTTTATTTGGTAGCAAACACCACTAGAAGCGTTTGCTACCAAATAAACCTGTTGGGCTTTAACCTGGTGTTGTGAAACTTCTTACTGTGCTTATCCCAGTCCAACACCAGCATCTCCACATCATTCATTGCAAAACCCTGTTGATAGCGAGATGCGATCAGAAAAACCGAATGGCTTCCTTCTGTATTGTAGGGATTCTATAATCAGAGGTGCCAGAAAGGATATTGTAATTTATTTCAATAATCCTGAAGCAAAGAATGGAAAGAAAGAAGTCAGACAGAGCTCCAGTTTCTGATCATTATCTCTTTAGTTTTAATGGAATGGCACAATGAAAATGTTAGGTTTAAGCTCAGCTGCGATGCACACCTTCTGCCAATAATTAAAAGCTGACCCACAATGTGGAATATCTACTAAAGGATGCCTGCCATCTACGAACAGATGTCAGCACCTTTAAAACAGGAAGGGGGAGAAAACTCAAACACAATAGTATTTTTAATCAGGCAATATTTTTCTCTGGGTTACCATTTTTCTTTGCTACCACTCAGTCTTACATAGCAGGTCTATGTAAGACTGATCTGGGGCGGGGTGGGGTGGGGTGGGGTGGTGGGGGGGAGGGTGTCCAGTGTTCACAAAGCTCACAATGATGTCTCTCATTTGAAGAGGATGGGAGATATGAACAGAAGCAGCTGAACACTGATAAGAATCAAGCTATGAGTTTGACTCTTTTGTGGCAGATGCTTAAGATCTTTTATTGTCGTACAGTCTGTGCTGCAGAAACTACACACCTACTAGTAACCTCAAAGATCAGCTGCGTAAAGCCAGTTCCGTCTTTGTGCATAATGATAACTTATCCAAAGATATGCCAGATAGCTACACTGGCCATGCTGATTGTTCCTTAGTGTTGCAGGATGTGTAGCTTAGGGAGATTATCAGGCTAAACACATGGGGTTTCAGGGTTAGGGTCTGAGTGGATTATTCTGTTGAAGATTCGATGCAGACTCGATGAGCTGTTTCTGCATTGTAGGGATACTATGATGTGTTTTGCAGTATGGATTGTAATTAGGGTATCTTTTTTGACATGCTGACTCTTAAAGCAAATAAAACAAGATCACGCCAGTAACTCAGAATTTAGCATGAAGGGTACACTTTCACTAATGTAACATTAATGTAAAGCTGTTTTCCTTACATTGCAAATGCAGACTTAACCAGAGCCTGATTTTTGATTCACATCAACACTAAACTCAATGTACACAAAAATAGGAAAATGCTGGAAATCTCAGTAGGTCTGACAGCATCTGTGGAGAGTCAACGTTTCAGAACTCTGACAAAAGTAATCTAGAATTGAAAGGTTGGCTCTATTCTCTCTCCACAAGTACTGTCAGACCTGCTGAGATTTTCCAGCATTTTTCTGTTTTTGTTTCAGATTCCAGCATCCGCAATATTTTGCATTTATTTAAACTTAAGATCCATGAATTTACTATATATCATCACTATATATGTTGATTCAGATTTCAGGGATGGCGATTATCAGAAATAAAAACAACATCTTGTATTTATGCATTACATTTAAAGTTGTAAAGCAATCCAAGATACTTCGCGGAAGTTGTTATCAAATAATATTTGACACTAGGCTACATACGGAGATAGTAGGGCACACGCCCAAACCTCCATCAGAGATAAGTGCTAAGGACAAGAGGAACTTCTTTATCCATGCCCTATCTGTCCATAAAGAGAGGCTTTTTTTTAAATTATTTTTAAAGTAGGATGTAGCAAAAACCCCCAATTTTATAGTTAACACAGATTCTTTTCATGATCAATCCAGATCACAATCAAACTTGGAGAAGGGGGGAATAAATTGATGAACACACACACACACACACACACACACACACACACACACACACCACACACACACACACACACCACACCACACACAACACACACACAACACACACACACACACACACACACACACACACACAACAGTAAAAGGATCAGACAAAATAAATACTAGTTTTTGTGATTCCCAGGTTCCAGACAGATAGAGTCCAGAAGATACTTCCTTTGTGGTGGAATTCAATACTCATGAATCCCTGGCTGGAGATGAGACAACAGCATAAACATCCTTGAAATGAATGAGAATTCAACACAATGGGATTTCAATGTTCAGATCTCTTGGTAGATGAAGATCAGAAACTTTTAAAATGAAATAATCTTCAAGAAGTTGAGATGTGGTGGCCGGCTGCTTTATCAGTGGGGAGACGTAAGACTAGCTTATTTCCAACTGGAAATGATCAGCAGGCTGCTTGTTTCTCAGTTCTGAAATAAATATGGAGATTTCAAAATGCTTACTCGACCACCTGCCTCCACAATGATTTCCAAGGGGTTATTTATCTAATGCCTGGGCCTAACCTTTGTGTCCCGGTCATTAGCCTCTGTAAGAGTCACCATATGAGGTAAGTAAAGAGGCAGAAAGGATTGTGGGCACTTCCATTAACAGTTATGAACCCCCATTCCCTGCACAAAATTTAACGTGAAGAATGGATTATTAACATTGTACTTATCAGAAGAGAGCATCTGAATGTATTTAAATGTATATTCATTTCTTTGAATTTCGACACTTGCTTAAAACTAGTAAACTGATTGTACGAATGTGCAGGCTTTGTTTGGCAAATCAAATTAAACTGAAAATAGCTTGATTATGTTTTCATATTAAAATCTGTCCATTCATGCCATGAAAAGGTGACATTTGATGAAACTTGATAACTTAAAGGGGGCCAAATTGCTGATTAATATGAAATCTGAAGTCAGTTTCAGTATAATCACCCATTCAAAAACAATAAACCCAATGAGAAAATTGGATCACAGAACAAAGACAGCAAGAATCAGACTCTTTGTACTACTCTTAAATTGAGCCAGTTCATCAGAGTCAGAAACAAAACTGTATTCATCCTTTCAAAGGGCCATTAAAGAGGGGACAATCTGAAGGGAGCCTTGTTTTGTCAATACAGGACTGCCTTTGAGACAGTCATATGATTATTATCTGGAGCTGGAGGGCTAGCCTGCAATTAACATTAATACTTTTGACGTAACTTCTACAGACAAGGACAAATTTGGCAAAAGGCCAAATGTTAAAGTAGGGAACATAGGATTAAAAATGAGTGTACAGTCAAATATAATGAACCTATGTCATTTTATCAATTCACATCAATAAAGTGGGAGTTAATTTTATGAGGCAGAGCAACTTCATAATTAGTTTGATCCAATATATCAAATCATATTGTGATTTTATCCACGTAGCGTCAAATTTCAGCTTTGAATTGAACATTAATGGGTAGGAACTTCATACAATTCTTCAAGTATATTAAACATATGATCACTTATGTTCGCATTTTAATAAAGTCTAGGAATTGAGAGTTAAAGAAATTGTGAATAGTTTGCTCAACAGTGCATATGTAATGTATTCTTTTGGTTTTGTTTTATAAGGGAAGAACTTTAAAATAGTACTTTTTCGTGACCTCAGGAGACCTCAAAGCATTTTGCAACTAAAAAAGTACTTTGAGAATGTAATCACTATTGTAAGCAATGCAGTGGCCAATATGCATACAACCATCTCCCATATCAGTAATATGATACTGACCCTGTAATCTACTTTAATTATAGGTACTGCTTAAGGCATTCAGGAGAACTTCTTTATTTCTCTTTGAATAATACAATGGAATCTTTTAGTACAAATGGCCAAAATTCACCATTCTTGCACTTCCTGCTACCACTGTCAGCGATAATAGAGATTTTGAAGCTCAGCCAAACCTTCAGCAAGATCAGAGAATCCTAGCCACGGGTGAGGTCAGAGAATTCTGGCCAACATCCAAAAATCCAGCAGGTTGGAACTGAGCCTATTTTTACACACATTTATCAGCATTGAGTTACAGATGATATGAAATCATCTTCTAACCCTCCAAACACCAGGGAGGATTTTTTGGTTGGTCACACTGACAGGGTCTTCTGGTCTTACCAATGGCAAACCCCACTATAGGCTCCCAGCAGCGGAGGGTGCAAACAATGAGAAACTCTGTTGACAATAGCAGGACCGGAAAATTCCACCACTGGCCAATGATGGGCCGCTTTGCTATCGCAAAACACACCACAGGGACTGTGCAGTAAATCTCATCTGCCATTTTAGGTCTGTGTTCATTTACAGGGACACAAGTGAATCCTCAATCAATGCCCACCACCTTTGTACAATGAAATTCACTTAATATGCAATTCATGAGCAGGGGTTTATTTCAATATCTCATCTGAAAGACATGCTTTCCAAAGCATTGCACTATTTTTACTGTACTTTACTGTGGTGAATTCTCAGCCCAGGTTATGTGCCCATAGATTTTAAACAGCCAACAATAGTGTTAGGAAAACAAAGGTACTTCTAAGGGAATTGCATTCTAAACTTAAAAGAAACATTCCCTTCTGAGTTGACAACCGGAATTCAGAAGAAACAGAAACACAAGACTTGAGTTATGATAATGTTGCCATGGATAGATTCTGAGGGTGCTGTTAAAGTTAATGGGTGGGATGTTCTGGCCGCTCTCACGCCAAGATTGGAAAGAATTGCTCAAGATCAATAGAGCTTTGTGTGGTCCTGTCCTGCCTGCTACAATCCCCATGTCCGGCAGGACACAAAAATTCCATCTATTGTCTTTCATAGAACCCCTTCAGTGCAGAAGGAGGCCATTCAGCCCATCGGGTCTGCACCAAGCACAATCTCACCCAGATGCTATTCCTGTAATGCCACATATTTATCCTGTTAATCCCTTTTGTGAGGGTCAGTTTAGCATGGCCAATGAGCTTACCCCGCACATCTTTTTTTAAGGGTGTAGGAGGAAACCAGAGCATCAGGAGGAAACCCATGCAGACACAGGGAGAATGTGCAAACTCCTCACAAACAATGATCTGAGGCAGGAATTGAACCTGGGTCCTTGGTGCTGTGAGGCAGTAGTGATAATCACTGTGCCACCTGACCACCCGTTGTTTAGGTTACATCACTGCAAATATATACTATGATGTATAATTGTAAATTAAGAAATCTGCACTTGTACGATGCAATAAGTTAAGTAGTTATATAGTTGTCAGGTTAACTTTATGTGACGTGGTAGAACACTAGTGTAAAGAAATCGCATTGATTATGAAGATTTCTTTCTTTTAAAATGGGAAATATTAGGAAAACAAAGCTAAGGTGTTTTATCAAAAAACATTAAAAATAAGTACTTTTAAGTGGGTTTAATTTAATGCTTCTGTGCCTGGAAGGGTACAACCTATAATTAGATTCATGCTAGACGAAACGTGTTTATTCATGTGGGGTTGGTAAATTCTAACAGTGATTCTATTGTGCTTGGAAAGGATTACAGCACGAAGAGTAAAACAATTAGCAGTGGTTACTTAGCAATGGGGAACATCTAAGATAGAAACACTTTGAGCTTTTAGTTTTAGCTGGATATATTACAGTTGAAGAAGGTCACGAGGGAGTGAACAATTTCAAATATGATAGGAGAAAGATTGGAGAGCACAGGGGTTGCAAAGATGCAGGCTTCCCAAAGAACCAGTTACAGTCTAGGTTTTGGGAGTTGGGACAGAAAAAATGTCTTAAGATGACTGACATCAAGAGAACCAAGACTGAAATCTTGTTCAAAAAAATTCAAGGAAGAGTAAACCAAGTGTTATCAGTTAAAGAGATAATTGCAAAAAACAAATTTAAAGTCAGAAAGTAGACTTCAGAGCTAAATCTGAAGTTTGACCTCATTTTAATAAAACCTGGGAATCAAGTGTTAAAACAATTGTGAATAGCTTGCATAGCAATCAAGACAAAAATAATCCTAAAGGTGTTAACATAAAACCTGGATACTGCCTTTGCTGTTAAAAGTGGAGTGGAAGTTTTGTTTAAACAAGTCATTGGGAAAACCTGGCTTGGATTTCAGAATACAAATCCTTAATGGAAAGCACTATTGTGAAAGAAGATTTGAAAGCTTGTTTTTGGAGTGGAGTTTGCAAACTCTGCTGTGACAACCTTGTGGGGGATTCTGAGGGAAGATTCACAGACATTAACTTGGGTTCAGAGTGGAGTGGATGTATCTGACTGCAGGCAATATGTCAGGTACTCCTCAATCTCCAGATGCCTACTGCCTGTGCAGGAGTCTGGACCTGGAAATGTGAAGAAAAAAATACTTTAAAAATGTAATTTATGGTAATTATTGAACTACTGGATGGAAAAATAAAAGTAGTAAAAATACTGCCTGTCAGAATTCAGTCAAGAATGAACACTTTGCTCTACCTACCATGGGATTCTCGAAGCTATACAAGTAAGGTTTCAAAACTTCCCAATTTTTTATCCATTCACTGTCAATTGGGGAAAATCCAATAGACAGTAGTTTTCTTTCAGCAGCAACTGTCTCAGTGGCAAATTATCTAACATTTGCAATTATCTATCCAAGGCTTTGAAACAGCCCATGAATCAAAGTAATTATAGTTAAAAGAAACTTCAGATAGCTAGACTTCTGAAAATCAAACAAACAAATTACTAATGCAGGGTTTGCAGATGGAATAACTTCGTTTTAAAGTTTATTTATTAGTGTCACAAGTGGGCTTACATTAACACTGCAATGAAGTTACTGTTAAATTCCCCCTGTCGCCACACTCTAGCGTCAGTTCGGGTACGCAAAGGGAGATTAGCATGGCCAATGCAACTAACCAGCATGTCTTTGGAGGAAACTAGAGCATCCGGAGTAAACACACGCAGATACAGGGAGAATGTGCAGACTCCGCACAGACAGTGACCCAAGCCAAGAATTGAATCCTGGCAGCCACTGTGGCACAGTGCTAACCACTGTGCCACCGCATCTTTCGCACATGGTGCTGTACTTGTGTGGATTAACGAAGCAGTCCCATCTCTGATGGATTCTAAGCAAGTGTCCACTCAGTGCATCAGCCTCTGCTTATGATTGCATTAGATGGTTCTTCAGTCTTCCAATTCCAGCCCCTTGCCTATCCCTGGTTTTCTTCACTATCAGCGCATGGGCTATCAAATGCCGAGGCCTAGCTCTGGAAATTTCTCCCTAAGCATCTCCTTTACAAAATGTCTTAAAACCTAACTCTGTACCCAAGCTACCGGCCACTGGCTATTATATTTCCTTAAATGGAAATTCCCTTTCAATAAGATTCTGTGAAAAACTTTGGGACGCTTTACTCCATGAAGATGGAAGTGAAACATAGAGGGCGGAATTTTACGCTCCCACCTGCGGGATCTTATGGTCCAGCCAAAGTCATGGGCTTCTGAACAGCCGGCTGCATTTTCCAATCCTGCCTCTACCGCAAAGGTGCCAAAAAATACCACCTGAAGTGCTGTTGCTTTTACCTGGTGCAAAAGTTCAATTCATCTCAAAGTAATTATAAAAAAGGAATCCTTTGGTGCACAAAGGCACTTGCTTATATATGTCACATTGGCAAAAGTGCCAGAGAGTTTATCAAGCATTGGAAATTCTTTGGAAAGTGAGAGGCTTCAGTCACATATTTTAATTTTTTCATTTTGATGATTGAGCATAAAATAAAAAAAAATCAAAATTCGGTACACATTTAGACACTGTCCAGCCTTTGATATTAGAAAGAAAAGGCATAAGGAATCTGATCCAAAAACATTGAGCAAAACTATGCATAGGCTACACTGAACTTTTCATACCACACCATTTCCTATAAAGTTCATACCTACATTTTCTTCTAAATAAGAGCTAATTAGTTTTTTTACTTTGTGGTTCACAATTTTCATGCATGTTTTAATTTCAATGTGCTTGTGATCTTGTCAGTGGAAGCAGAACATTTGTATTTTGACTGCTAGCCCATCAAAATCATGAGGATAATGACAGCAGCCCAAGAGTCACAAATTGAACAAAGTTAAATGCAGACTTCAACCAGGATTGGTACCAAATCCTGTGCTGATGGAAAGTCGTTAATGGGAACAAGGTGTTAATATACCACTGGTGAAATCTAACCAATCTGAGGATCAGCTGGTCAGCTGATCCAGTAAACCATGTAACCAATGACAAAAGGATGTGATGGTCAGCTGACAAACTGACCCATTATAAATAGGAAGCAGATGGGGATTGTGGGAGACATTTTTGGTCTAAGTTGTTGCCCAAGTGGTGGTGTAATGATGTTTCTTTATTAAGCATTTACTTTGTGAAGTTAGCTCTTTTATTGTTTTAAACAGAAGTATCGTTACTCCTGGTTGAACACGAGGCTGAGAGTCTAGGAGTCCTTAGTCAAGAATCTGCACTGAGGCAACAGATGCATAAAGGTGTATCCAGCCCCTCTCATAGCTCAATTGCTGCATAGACTGCAGTGGTGTGAGGAGGTAGCTCACCACCACGTTCTCAAGAACAATTGTAAATGAGCAACTTTGTGGGAACTGAGTGCCTTTGGGGCAGAAGCATCTACAACTGAGGCATCCTCCTCAGGTTACCCTCTGCTCGCTGCCCCCCACCCCACCCCCATCACCAGCTTTGTGGTCAAAGAAAGAAAACTTTAACATTTTGCAACTTGAGTGTTAGAACACTCATGTATAATCTCAAGAGTGGCCATCCAGAAGGAAGAATTATAATGTTATGTCAGCTATTAAGACTCTAAATTGTCATTCCCCAGCCTCAGTGAGATGCAGTCTCCTGGGGAGGGGTAGCTGAAGGTACAAGTAGGGGAGTGTATCCTCTACTGGAAAGGAAGGCTGCCAGTGACTCCAAATGCCCAAAATGTAAAACCACAACGAAGCATCCTAAATCCAAAGCATTGGCACCTCCTGGGTTATGTCCTGGTTCAATTTAAAGATCTAAGTGATAGATGTATCACTTGATCCATGCAGGGAACTGATACCTGCTGCATAGATCATAGATTCATTTGATTGTGATGTATATCTGTCTCATACCAAAACGTCACAAGGTCCAGAACTCCAAGACGAAAGACGGTCAAAGCTTCAGCCCTAAAGCAGTCTGACAGAAAAGATGATGTATCTCACAAAGTAATCTAGGAAATTTTCAAGCATCCAACCCAACTTCAGATAACAAAATCAAATGAACTGGGACTTCTGTGTCCAGATCATTGGGTTTGTCTAACATTGTCACCAGGAAAGGTTGATAACATATTTCAACATTGTTTATCTTTTAGTCATAGAATCATAGTCATAGTGTCATAGAACCATACAGTACAGAAGAGGCTTTTTGGCCATCAAGCCTGCATCAACAAAACTATACCAAATCTTCCCTAATTCCACTTTTAGCTCTATAGCCTTGCATGTTATGACATTTCAAGTTCTCGTCCATTACCTTTTAAAGTTTTGTAAGATTTTCCACCTCTTCTGCCTGCCCAGACAATGCATTCTGGACTCCCACCATCTTCTGGGTGAAAAATCTATTAATTTGATTTCATTTCATTTATTATTGTCACAAGTATGGGAGATACTTTTTGTCTATGCCGACAGTGTCCCGTCCATCAAAGCTGATTTTACAGAAGTTTAGCCCTTCAAGGAGGCTAACAATTGTTTGACGATAGTCTCATTGAATCCAGAGGATTTAGCTTCCATATTCTCTTCCGTGGGATGTTTCTGGCTAGATAAAGGCTGATTGTCCATCCATAATTGCTCCTGAGAAGGTGATGGTGAGCTGCCTTCTTCAGCCGCTGCGATTGAAAAGATGTTGGATAGTCTCATGTGTTCTCTTTAGAGCAGAGAAAGTTGAGGGGGGAAACTGATTGAGATGTATATGGTTACGAGGGGTACGAACAGGGTGAATAGGAGGCAGTGTTCTCCTTAGCCGAAAGGTCAATAACAAGGGAGCAGATGAGGGACAGGAAGTTTGGAGATGGGGTACCCGTAAGTGCACTCATATCCTGCATGGATCAGCTGGCAGAGATATTCACAAACATCTTCAACCTCTCTTTACAATAATTTAGATCCCTATCTGCTTCAAGAAGATGACCATTATCCTGGCTTTGAAGAAAAACCAAGCAGGGTGCCTTAATGGCTATCAACCAGTGACTCTGACATGCATTATTATGAAGTGCTTCGAAAAATTAGCCATTCCAGCCTCTCGGACTACCTCGATCCATTACAGTTTGCCTACCACAGCAGACACTATTTCCCTGGCCGTGCACTCAATCCTGGAAGACCAAGATAACAAGGTCACCTATGTCAGACTCCTATTTGTTGACTACAGTTCAGCCTTCCACACTATTATTGCCATGAAACACATCTCCAAACTCCATGGCATGGGCCTCAGCACTTCCCTCTGCAACTGGATCCTGAACTTCCTAACTCACAGACCAAAATCAGTAAGGGTAGGCAACAGCAACTCCTCCAGAATCATCCTCCCACACTGGTGACCCAGAAGGCTGTGTTCTCAGCCCCCTACTATATTCCTTATACACCAATGACTGTGCAGCCAAATTCTCCAATTCAATTTTCAAGTTTGCTGAAACACCACAGTAGTGGGTTGGATCACGAAAAATGACAAGACAGAGTATAGGAACGAGATAGGGAATCTGATGAACTGGTGCAGCGGCAATAATCTCTCTTTCAATGTCAACCAAATGAAGGAGATTGTTGTTGACTTCAGGAAGCAGAAAGGAGAACGTGCCCCTCTCCACATCCATGGTGACGAAGTACGAATGGTCAAAAGCTTCAAGTTTTTAGGTGTCCAGATCACTAACAACCTGTCCTGGACTTCCATGCCAACATTATCATTATCATTAAGAAAGCCCACCAACACCTCCTACTTTCTCAGAAGACTAAGGAAATTTAGCATGTCAGCGTTGATTCTCACCAATGTTTACAGATGTACCATAAAAAGCTTAATATATGATAGCACCATTCAAAACTCTGATGGTAGCAGGGAAGAAACTATTCTTGAGCAGTTCTTGTAGGCCATTATGTCAAAAACTATAATATCAAAATTACAAAACTGTACACTTTATTGAAAAAAACATTCTTAATTTGGGATCGAATTTGGTCATGGTACTCTCAGGGCACTGAAATCTAATTTAACTTCAATACACTTAGCATGGTCATGTGCACTTAACATTTACTTGAGGATATTAACACCCAAAACATGCCTTATCTCAAATCCCTGTCCATTTCTGTGAAATTGACCTACCTGGAACTTCCCCCTTTCATTGTTCTAGTATCATAATTCACAAGCGTACAGGATGTGAAGATTAAACAACCCATATTGGCCGTTTTCTTTACAAAAATAAATCATGTGCCCATATCACTTTCATCCGAGTGCAAATCAGAAGAGATTGCACAATCAAAGCTGCCTGCTTGTGTCGATAAGAAATATTATCGCACTTTATGCAGTCATGAAAACTAACTGCTGTCATTATATGGCAATCGTACTAACATTGGTAAATTCCAAAACTGCTGGGCTTTGCAAATTATGCGCACAAGCTCTTGTGCTGCAGGGCCATCTAGTGGAGCCCAACTTCTGGAGGTTGTTTTCAAATTGTTGGGGGTATTTTGAGCAATGGACAATGGGTGAAAAGACTACATGGTTGGAATTTTACCAGCACATACACCCAAGATTCATATGATCCCTCCTGAGGCCAATGGAGAATGCAGTTTTCCAAGTCTCGCCCACTCCCTGAATCAGCAAAATTCCAGCCAATAGATAACTGGCTTCCAATTAGACATCTTGATCCATTTTCACCCTTATTGGCTTCAATAGAGGGGAAAATCAGGCAAGGTATATAACGTATGACCAGTTCATACCAACACATTTACTTAAGATCTCCCCTCCTCTCCTTCAACATGTCTGCATGACTTACTGACAAATTCATGAGCTGACTTTGTTTTTTAAATGGATAATTCTGTGCAAATGAGTTAATTCACTGAAATGCCCAGAAGTAAGTAATTTATGATCTACCTCTAATGGTACTCCATTCATCCATTGACTCCGTCAACGTTTCCTGCTACCTCGGAAAAGCAGCCAGAATAATCAATGACCCCACACATACTTTCTTCCACCTTTTCCATTGCAAAAAAGATACAAATGTCTGAGGTCACGTACCAACCAACTAAAGAACAGCTTCTTCCCTGCTGCTGTTGGACTTTTGAATGGTCCCAACGTATACTAAGATGATTTTGTCTTCATCTTATCTATAACTACAACATTATATTCTGCACCCTCTCCTTCTCTTCTTCCCTATGTACTCTATCTTTTGCCTATGTAGCATGCAAAAAAACAATACTTTTCACTGTATCCCAGCATTCGGAGGGAATCCGCACAGTCATGGGGAGAATAGGCAGACTCCACACAGACAGTGACTTGAGACCGGAATTGAATCTGGGTCCCAGGGGCTGTGAGGCAGCAATGCTAACCCCTGTGCCACCAATCCCATAGAGAGAGGTGAAGACACTTGGGAGACACATGGAGCTAGCGACTAGGTAACAGATTTTATGATTGGGACTAAAGGCAATCAGTTATGCAAAGTTAGGGAAATGCACTGCTTGAAGCTCCACCATCAACATAGGAGTATAGGGAATGTACGAATTAGAAGCAAGACTACGTTGTCGATCAATAAGATCATGGGTGATCTGTTTGTGATCTCAGTTCCACTTTCCCATTTGCTCCATAACCTTCTTGTTTTAAGAATTGGAGAAAATTAAGATAAAAAAAAACAAAGGGTGGAGTTTTCCCAAAAAAATGACAGAGGAAAATTCTCAACGACCATTAGCATCAATCGATATTGCGATGGTTCAGCTATTCCAAAACTAGATCTCCATTTTCAAATGGCTCCATAATCTTTGCACTCAGGGTTCCAGAAGGGTTTGAGAGGGAAGGGGATGCATGTGGGGATCTGATGAAGTAGAAAAGTTGACAAAAAAGGAAGAAGATATAAATGGGAGTTATTTCTTTAAGGTCAGTAGGTGGAGATGCCTCATAAGATGGCTCTATCTATGGTCCATGGAATAATAGCAAGCATTATATTTCTAAAAAAAAGGACAAGAAAATTGTCCTTTTCTCCTTTGCTGACAACATTGATTCTGCAGCAGTTTGCTATTGTCAATCTTCGAGGGTAGGTCAAGATAATGAACGGTAGTGAATTTTTGTAGAATGGAAGCTAGCACAGACATGCTGTTGTATCTTGTATCCGCTCATGCCACTACATAGAAAACATGACCTGGTCAAAATGAACCAGTTGTGTTTAAGCCCACTGCTTTTCTTGATCTATATTAAGGATCTCGAGCTGGGTGTTCAGAACATGATTTCAAAATTTGCTAATGACACAAAACATGGAAGCTTTGTGAAATGAGAGGAGGACAGACATTAGGGGAAAATACAGAGATTGGTAGAACTGATTATTCCACAGCTTGAATGGAAATAATGGGGGCGATTCTCCCATCACGACCTGCAACTTTTCTGGTGGGTCAGGCTGGGAGATGCACGCTTTTTGTGAGATTTGTGCATGCGCCAGGAACGCATGCACATCTGCCAGAGCTGGAGAACAGTTGGAATCCAGACCACACTGGAAGCCAGCAGGAAGTCATTTGAACCTTTTTTTGTGTAGTTTAAATGTGTTTTGCATTTTATTATCAGGAACTTATTGGGCCCAATTCAAACTCCCATCCAACCAGGAGTACTTCATTCTGGTGAAGTTTAGACTAACCACCCCCTTTCAGGGAGCAAGTGTGAGACCCCAGTGGAGTGAAGGCAATTGGGGCCCCCAGAGAGTCGGGCAGTTGGGCTAGTGCCCCCTGGGCATAGGCACCCTTGTAGTGCCATCCTGTGCCCCCAGTACTGCCCAAGGGGTAAAGTGTCCATGCCCAGGGGCACCTTGGCATGGCCCACTGGACATTGGGCAGTGCCAAGGATATTGTGGGCAGAGCATAGAAGTAATTGGTGGAGGTGGGGCATCCTGCTGCCACTGGGCATGATAATCGGTCTGGGTTGGAGGGAGGCCAAGGATCATGACAGTCTGGTGGAGGGGGGCCCTGCCTCCTGGGAGGATCTGACCTTGGGGGAATTGTTCAGTGGGCGGGAAGGGGTCTCCCGGGGTGAAGCGGGGGGGGGAAATTGCTACTGTGGGGGAAGGAATGGACTGGACATGTGTGTGTGTGTGTGTGTGTGTGTGGTGTGTGTGTGTGTGTGGTGCTCCGGGGAGTTTGGTGGTGGGGGGGTGGTCAGGACTGGCCCAGGAATTGTCACTGGGGGTGCGATAAGGCCATGTGGGGGGCTGGAGGGACAGTACTGCAGGGGTCCTGGGCTGGCCAACAAACGGAGAGAATGACAGATTCGGGGGGGGGGGGGGCTACTGCGCATGTGCAGAGTTCCACAACTGTCAGACTCTGGTGCGAATAGGCTCCACTCCCTGGGCTTTTAATGAGATTCATGATTGGGATCTTGATAGTGTAAAAAGAGGAGGGATTCGGGTCTGAATCTGCAGTGAAAATAGAGTCGTGATCTAGAACAGTTTTCCTACCAATTAAGCACTTTTGAGAGAGTTGCCTCCCCATAATTCCACATAATAGTACAGTCACAGCTGGCTAAATATTTCCCTTTTTACTGTGCATGACTTTACCATTATATATAACGAGTTACAGAGTAATCTCCACATGCTACCAAACACAGACAACTTTGCTAATCTAACCAGGCTTCTGGCTAACAAGAGTAGATCAGATTGGTCATTTCCATTATATCAATGGTCATATGGGTTTCATAATCTGATTTTTAATAGGCATTTAATAAACATCCATCAGTGTAATGGATTTAAAGGAATTTTTAAAATAATGGTTCAGCTGTTCTTTAGGAAATTAAACTCAGTCTGTTTCATTGTTTGGCTACGAATTTGTGGGGTAATTTTCTATACTTTTTCTGGCACAGTGCCTGGCACGTAAGGACAGCATGTTGAAATACTGGGCATGGATCATTGCATGTCTGTTACACAACTAATCCATATCTCCATCCATGTCATTTAAACTTGAATCTGATATACAATTGGGTGCGTTAAGCTATTGACTGCACTTGGGATTCTAATATGTAGTTTGTCTTTGTAATCATAGAATTACAAATAGTTGTAGCACAGAAGGAAGCTATCTAGCATGTTGTGTCTATGCCTGCTCTCTGCAAATACCCAATTTCCTTTTGAAAGCCACAAATGGATTAGCCTCCACCACACTCTCAGATGAGTACACAGTCCAAAAGACGTGCAGGTTAGGTTGTTTGGCCATGCTAAATAGACACTAGTGTCAGGGGATTAGCAAGGTAAATATATGGGGTTACAGGATTAGGGCCTGGATGGGATTGTGGTCAGTGCAGACTTGATGGCCAAATGACCTCCTCCTGCAATGTAGTGATTCTATGATGCATTCCAGTCCCTAATTGCTTTCTGTGTAAAAAGGTTCTCCTATTATTGCCTTTTGTCCTTTTGCCATTTACCTTAAGTCAGTCATCTTCTAGTTCTCAGCCCTTACACCACTGGAAACAATGGGACCAGTTCCTCCCTATCTACCCCATCCAGACACCTTCATGATTTTAAAAACCTTTACTAAACCTCAACTCAACTTTTTCTTCTCTCAGCTGCTCCAATCTATTCACGTAATTGAGCACTGGGACAATTTTTCTTTCAATCGTTTCTGCACTCTTCCTAATGTCTTTATATCCCTCCGAGTTTTCTGAGAATTGGACACTATACTCAGTTGAGGGTAAACCGGTAACTTATCATTATAACTCCCCTGTTTTGCTCTTTATAGAAAGCCCAGACTCTCATATTAACCACTTTCACAATCTGCCTGTTCTACATCAGGAAGTCAAAAGTGGAGATGCATCTTCTAATGATAAAAATAAAGAATTCAAAAACACTGGATATCAAAATAGTCTGACTGTAGCCCACGCTAGGTGGTGATTCAGGTCAAATGATAGTTCTTCCTCATGAGTCCATTACTGTCCCCTACTAACCTCACACTAACTGGATACACGGTATCTGAAACATAAAATCAGAAGGAGAGATCTGAGTGAGGGGAGAGCTTGGCAGAAATGAAAAGTAAGAATCTATGGTCGCATGATCTGCTGCTTGTTTACATTTCCTGCCAGGTAGCAGGATGAGGGTGAGGTGAAATTTAAGGAGATGGTGTTATAATCCTTAGCCAGAGCCAAGAACATGGGGGAAATCTAGTTAGGGACCAATAACATTTCTGTCTGAAGTTGATAAATTTTAAAATTCACAAACCTGTTTCTAAGAATAAGGCCTCAAGATTCTATCGGTTTTGAACAAACAAACAAACTTCACTATAAAAATTCTGAAAGATAAAACAATTCACAAGATGCATCTTCTACTCTAACATTCAGGCTATGTGTGAGGTATATGTGAATTAACATATGGACTGTAGCCAAACATAGCACACCACAGAATTAAAAACAAATCCAAGCGAGCTGGACTCCATGAGCTTAAGAACTCATCCAGATGTCAGTAACCGCCAAGCCAAATGTCTAACCTTCTTCACCACACCCCCCCCACAAGAGATACTTCTGAGTCACCTTCTCACCCCCCCCCCCCGACCAGAGATGCATCTGACCCGTCTCCTCCTTCCACCATAGATACATCTGACCCGCCTCCTCCTCCATGAGGGATTCCAATATCCACATTTGAAGATCTTCCCTTGGAATTTTCTCAAAAATCACTCCAAACTCAGATGATTTTAACAATGGCCCACCTCCTAGGGTTTCAATCTCGTCTTGCAAGATTCCTTCTCCCTGGATTTCTGAGACTGCACTTTAGCCTCTACGTATTGGCATAATTTCAGCTCTTTCAACTCTTTGCCAGACGGCTAATTTTATTGAGCTATCACTTCATCTGTGTTCCTCTGAATTCCTGTCTCCTAACAATCTCCAACTATATCTGACTCCCAGGGCTTCCCTTGAGCCTACTTTCAGTTCCTCAGAGCTAATTGCAGTGCTTGCTGCTTGTAGACTCTGTCCCAATTTTCAATGCTCCTTTTAAAATGACTAGGACAAGTAGAGTTCTTCACTGACTCCTTCTGATGAGCTATCAAGGCAGTCCCAGAAGCTTCTCCCCTTGATACAAGACAAGGAACTAATGCAACAAGCATTGGAACATCCTATACCTTAAATTTCATAATCCCCACAAACTGCTAATGCAGCAGCCAGGACCACACAGATTAATGAATTGCGTAGCAGTGTATAAGGCAGAAAAATATATGATATCCTGAATGGTTTTAGCACACCAGACGCAATGGTTTCTATGACAGTCAGCCCCAAGATCCTGAGCTGTCTCCTCCAGCAGGCTTAGATGATACAGACATACCTGTTCCCCTATCACTTCTCCCCAGCTCCCTCTCTCTATGGGTCATCTAATCCTTCAATGTGTTTGAGTAATCTATCTGCTATATTTGAGTAGCTGGAAGTGTATGGAGGCTGCAAGAAGTGGATCTGACATTGGAGTGGCGTGCAGGAGAATGCTGGGATAGTCAGAATGTAGGGCTCGGCCTCAGAAAGAGTTATGCTACTCATCTTTCATTACACTCCTAAGGTACAGGTTCTCCATGGTACATTGTTTCCAGGTTTGAGGGAACGCGCTCCTGCTGTGGACTTCCTCAGCCCCTTCCATCCAGGCTTGCTTAGCTCAAGAAGTTGGTGCCTTCCACCAGCCCTTGCAAAGGATAAGCCCCCTTCAGTCCCTCAGATCCCATGGCAGGAGTTCCAGATATAAGTGAGAGTTCTGCCTTCCCAGATCTTCTCTCCATTCCATTCCTGTCATTCAATCCATTTCCAGTTTAGTCATTCTAGCCCACACAATGATCCTCAGGGTGGCATGGTAGTTGCCACTGTTGCCTCACAGCACTTGGGAACCAGGTTCAATCGGCTTAAGATTACAGTCTGTGTGGAGTTTGCACATTCTCCCTATATCTGCATGGGTTTCTCTGGGTGCTCTAGTTTCCTCTGCCTAAAGATGTGCAGATTAGGTGGATTCACCATGCTAAATTGTCCTTTAGTGTCAGGGGGGGTTAGCAAGATAAATATGTGAAGCTATGGGGATAAGGTCTGATGGCATTGTTATCAGTACAGGTTCAATGTGCTAAATGGCCTCCTTCTCTGATCCCTTTAATTAGAAATCCAATATATCATTCCACCACTTCCCCTGATTGCCCAGAGAATCCAGAAACAGGATGTTGTTTGTGGCTCAAACTAAACTGTCTCGGCCTAGTCAAATGAAGGATCCAGTAGATTACCGACCTCATTGTTTTGACAGAGACTAAGCTGAGTGACGCCGGCTCAATGTCTGCAAATACCTCAATATCCCAGTTTGAAGTTTTTCAGCAATTAGTAAAGTTCTTCTGACATGATACATTCTTCAGATTTCTGGCAAGTGCAACATTTTGTTAGTAGGAAAACATTAACATCTCCAACATGAAGAAAAATTAAGAAAAATAGCTTTTCCCTTCATGTATATAGTTAGTTGAGAAGAGATGGATAAGAATACAGTACTAAACCAGCAGGAATGTTTTAATTGCACCAAGTTATTACACTCCAAAACAATACCTATGTACACATTATTTACCCATTGGTCGCTTAATTCACAAAGGTTGCTGCTAACTCTGGGATTAGATGAAACGCCAAACATGATTTAATTGGTACAATTTAATGTTCATGGAGACTCAAGCATGAACTAATTGTCCAATGATTACAAAAGTGTAAGCAACTTCACAAATGGAGTGCATGAGTGCATGTAGTTTAGAAGTCGTAGGCGTTAGTCAAGGATTACGGGGACAATCATTCATTTAACTTTCAAGTTAACGAACCAATCAAATATCTTGCAGTTATGTTTTTCGTGGGATAGGAAATACTCAATCAGAAGCCCAAAATTAAGTCATAAATATAAAATTATATATAATGTATAAATATATATGTGAGATTATTCAATGAACCAATGTCAAACAAAGTGCTGTTATTGCATTGATCAAATAATTTACAAAAGCAGTCATTCTGATCACTCTAAGGTAAATGAGGTAAGGGAATCAAACACACATCACCACATTAAGGTTGCATAGTTTGGTAATGAAAGTAGGTAGATCATTTTATTTGGCTATTATGGTCATTACCCATACTGATGGGCTTATTAGCAGTCTGACTCAAGTCAGAGTCTCAGGGTTAGGTAATCTCAGGAGGTTTTTCTTTATGTTAAAGGCCAGTGCACATGCTAAACATTCATTAAAGTGAAGTCATTTTGAGCATTAATATCTGTCCATGCTTCAAAGATTGCTTCTGTTAACATAGTGATTTAATGTAAGTTAATGCACTGGATCGATGTTAATGCATTTGGAGCTTGTTAGAGTTTTTCTAACCAGCATTTAATGGGCAATATGCCAAATTGCACATGTTGGTTTTCAAAAACCATTGGTGGTTGACAAATTAAAGTAGTGCCAAGACAATAGGAAGGGTCAGCAAATGTTTAACATGGATTGGAAGAAAATTCGCGAAAGTGTTGTATATGCATCCTAAATGTATAAATGTCTCCTTTTGTTGGAATGTTGAAGGGGCAGAAGGGTAGAAGCGACAGTGAAGATCTAAAGTCATGGAAAATGGCTACCAGACTAGGCAATATTTGCACTGTCTGCAACTGAGCTATCTTAACCTTAACAAACACTATCATGTGAGAATTTAGACCTAATCAAGGAAACTATAGATGATTTATAGTTTCATGTTGAATAGGAACAGATATACAGCCAAGAGGCAATCTGAGCACTTGTCAACATTTTCTGTCAGATGAATTCCAGACAATGGGAAAAAAAACACTTGGCAAAAACCAGCCCGGTCATTTGGCTAAGTCTGCTTTTTCTCTCTCTGCTCAGAACTTGCTAATTCCACAGCTTGATTTGTCCAACTCTGCATCCATTACACTGATTAAATGGCTGCTTAGCCAGCTCATCAGAACGTTTGAAAGCTGATTCCAATTTATTTCTCATTTGTGTGTTAGTCATAGCGAGTCCTTACATGGGGTAGAGTTGTGTTTCCCTGAAATGGGCTAGAAAAAAAAAGTAGCAACCTGAAACTCACATTTCACATACTTCCCATATGCCATTGGAATGAAGTTATCACAATGTTATCCCACCTGAGAATAGGACAGCATGGTGGCTCAGTGATTAGCACTGCTGCTTCACAGTGCCAGAGATCTAGGTTCGATTCCCAGTTTGGGTCACTATCTGCACATTATCCCTGCACGGGTACATGTGTGTCTGTGTGGGTTTTCCTCCAGGTACTCCACTTCCCCTCAGTCCGAAAGACACACTAGTTAGGTGCATTGGCCATGCTAAGTTCTCCCTCAGTGTACCCAAACATACGCCAGAGCATGAAGACTGGAGGGATTTTCACAGTGACTTCATTACAGTATTAATGTAAGCCTACTTTGTGACAATAATAAATAAACTTTAAAAAATATATACAAATCTTCCATTGGGGAAATCCTGCATGAATCTCTTAAAATTTATACAGCTTGACAAGTTAATTCACTGATTTTGTTTTTAGATTTAAAGTTTGTATGATGAGCTTCATGTAGCAGAGGTAACTCAGGGAAAGTACAATTCTAGTCAGAACACTCAAGTAGTAGATGAACTTAAAGAGGCACTGAGTTCGTGGAAAAAAAATGTCAAAAATGTTTTTTGGGGGAACATTTAGAATCGCCAGAAGAATTGAGTCAATGATTTCAGTGTGTAATTATGCACAAGAGATAGGATAATGAAATTAAGCAAACAATGTTCCTGCCAATATAAACCAAAGTCATGCTGAATGTAAGTGCTATCCTGTAGCATTCAGTGAAAGCATCCACTCAATCTCTAACTGTTAACAATAAGATTAATAATCTACTGTAATATGTCTCAAGAACGTTAAATCGCAAGTCAAAATACTTTAATCCAAATTAATTATTGGTAAAGGATTTACTTGTAACCCATAGGGGTGAGATGCATCGGAGAGTTCAGAAAACAAAATGACCTCAGTTTTGTATTCAGAATAACAGCGGTAGTCATCAGTGCTTCGTTATTGAAGATGGGAACTCCAGCCATCTACAGATAAAATACAAAGTTGCTGTCCAAGTGGAACTGTTCCTCTAGAATCTTTACTAAACAAGTATCTTACCAAGACACTCAACATTCAAATACATGAATTGAATTCTATGCTATGAAGTTGCCGAAAAGCCCACTAAATTTGCCGCAAATATCAGGGCTGAAGCATTCCAGCATAAGTATTTTTTTTATGGTGTGTTAAAGTCTAATTATAACCAATCATCCTTTCTAGCACTGAAACTTATCTTGTACAAAGAAATATTACATTCCTCCAGATTTTGATTGTTGTAAGAAATTTGAAAAAATTAAATTTATATTACTTTCTCCAGCCTTTTAGCCTCTCTCGCTCAAATCCTCCTTTCTTTTCCTCTGTTTGGCTGTCCATGAATGTTTTGGCATTAAATTCATAATTCAAACTTTGTTCTGACTCAATTGGGGGAGATTTTCCGGCCTCACTTGAGTGAGACTAGAAATTCCTGCCTGAGATCCACGGAGTTTTCCATTGTCGGACCCTTGCTTGCTCGAATCTGCAGCAGGCAAGGTGGTAGAGTTCTGATGAATGTACCTTAGTAGAAATTCTTCAAGTTAATTGGGTAAGGACATATAAAGTTTTATTCCCTGTTCACACATCTCCTGGATCTACTGGCATCAAAATCTCTTAAAATCTGTGTCAAATGCAAATATAATGAACAGATGGCATTGCCCATTCACCACTGACCACTAAATCTGAGCCATTGACAATTCCACAGTGATGATTCTGCTTTTAAGAAATATATTTTTATCATGGGTATTGGTTTAAAATTCAGCTCTGTTTATATGATGCCGATTTAGCTGGGCACCAGGCAGCTCACGTGCTAAGAATGCAGGTTAATGACTGAATCAATCTAGCGATGTGCTTGTTTTAATCTGAGTTCATGTATTTTTGTTTATTTGGTTTTTTCGTCTAGGGTTTCAGAGAAGAGTTTTGATTAGGTTGATTGACAGAATTGTATATGTTAGGGGAAGAGCTAAACTCATAAGGAAAAGCAGGCAGTTACTGCCACGTTCTGAAAGAAGCAAGAAGTCTCTTTTTCTCTCTCTCTCTTTTTCTCTCTCTTTTTCTCTCTCTCTCCCTAGAAGTTACAGTTTGGAACTTGCCAGGAGAAATAGATCTCTCTCCCTCTGTCTCTCTTTCCAGAGGTTCAAGGATTAGCAGCCCAACCCCATGCACATACGCCCATGAGTTGCTAACTGATTTTGAAGAGGAGTTTAATTCTACAAGAAAAATATTGCTTGTATTAGGACTAATTGAGATTGGTTAGCATTTAAGAATTGGTCAGTTGTAAGCTAATTCATTTGTTATAGTTAAACTTATTGTTAAATAAACATGGCTTTGATTAAAAAAAACTTCTTACAATGTCAATAGAATCATATCTGAAGTGAAACACTTTATTCTCACACTAATGCAAACATAGGAAAAACTGTTGTGATCTAATTGGACTTTGTAACGTACTTTGGGGATTCTGATCCATACTAATAACAATAACATCTATTAAAAAGAGACTCCGAGAAGTGAACTCGTCTTCACTAAAGCTAAGATAATCAGAAGGAACATAAACAAAGCCTTTGAAATATGGCAGTGTACAGATAATACGAGGCGAGCAGGTTATGTGACTCAGATATCATAGAACAGGAAACATGAGGATATTTTATGATTATATACCGGCAATGGGGAACTTTGCAGATGTGATTTTGACAAAAATGCATGACTGCCGTGAATCTAACTTCCTCCACAATCTGCTAATGGAACATCACGTTTAATGTCATTTTATTACAGCTGTCATTAATATTTTGTTTGCCAAATACTCATACTAAGAAATGAAAAAGTGATATGCTTGAGTAATAAATTAATATCAAATCACCCGGTGGGAGCTGACTTGGATCAGACCAAAGCTGTTAACTCAGAGTCATTTGGATTTTGGCTTAACAAGAGGGATGCAATCATATTTCCTCTCAGTTTATCATCGATTATTTCTACACAATAAATACTAATTGGGTTGGTTGTACCCTTTTCTCACATGCCTGATCTTCAGGAAGTTATATTCATTCCATTTTCCCGTGATTGCTTCAGAATGTGGCAATTAACAAAGCCTTCAGCATCTCTAACAAATTCCCTCTTTTGACTTTGATTCTTATATATACATTTTAGGCAATGATTAAAGTTAAAATCCATTGTCATTTTTTTCTTACTTTTCAAGTGAATTATTTTCCGAAGGAATATTATAGCAAGAATTTGGTGCGGTTTTGAGCAGACATCCCAATGTCATAGTGTTGTGAAGTTGAGTAGAAGGTTAGAATTCGGTGTTTATAAAATTAGCTTTAAAATTGCAAAGTGCTAAGAAGTGAAAATATTGCATGATCCCTGTTTTTTAAAAAAATGCGCTTTTTCGGTACTGAGAATTTTAAAATAATTAAAAATATACAGGTGCATATGCAGTACACAGACTGAAATGTTGTCCACCTCGAGGGAGCCCAATAGATGGGCTAGCCCACACTAACCATTTTCTCCTTCCCCCTCATTGATCACGGGCAGGGTGGCAGTGGATCCCTCTTCCTCCTCCACCAATCTCAATCAATCTCGAGCAGAGAACTGCCAAATGCTCGGCACTTACCACCTCATTAACTGGAGCGCCCAAATTTTGTGGAGCATGTCTCTTTTGAGCTGATTCAGGATAGGTGAATGTGGTGATAAAGGGGGAAATGTTGGGAAGGTTGACCATACCTATTAAGTGAATATAAATGCATGTGAATGCAATTAAATGGCCATTGTGCCTATTTTGGGCACAGACACAATCACGGCCATTTTCTGGTCTTGGTAAAGAGGGAATGACGTGGAGACAGACACGGATCACACTACTTGCCTCATGCCCGACTTACAAGTTTTCATGTCCAAAAATGGGTGCAACTTGATGGTAAAATTGGGCCCATAGAGACATGTAGCGCAGAAAAGGCTGGCCTAGCGAGTCTGCACCGACACTAACTACTACTAAAAGCATGCTAACCCCAATTTTTTTGGACTTGTCCCATATCCTTGAATGTTCTGATATTTCAAGTTCACATCCAAATATTATTTACAGGTTGTAAGGCTTCCTGCCTCCACTACCTTCCCAGGCAGTGCATTCCAGATCCCCACCACCGTCTGAGTGAAAAAATGTTTTCTCAAATCCCCTCTAAATTTCCTGCTCCTTACCTTAAAACTATGTGCCCTCGTGATTGACCCCTCAACAAAGGGAAGTAACTGGTCCCTACCAAGCCTGTCCATCCCCTTCATAATCTTGTACACTTCAATCATGTTCCCCCTGATCCTTCTCTGCTCTGAAGAAAACAATCCAAGCCTTCCTAGTCTCTCCTGATAGCTCAAATACTCTATCCCTGGCAACATGTTGGTGAACCTTTTCTGTAGCTCCTCTAGTTACATCCTTCCTATGGTGAGGTAACCAACACTGCACCAGCTGTGGTCTAACCAACACTCTATCTATCTATCTCCAACAATACCTCCTTGCTCTTACAGTCCATGTCATGACTGATTAAAAACAAGTATCCCATATGCTCTCTTATAGTTTATAGCCATGTGCTTATATTCCAGTTTCAGTCTAAAACTCACCAAGTTCAACTCTGGAAAATTGAGCATAGTAAGAAGACTCATAACATCAGGTTAAAGTCCTCCAGGTTTATTTGGAATCATGAGCTTCCGGAGCACTGCTCCTTCATCAGGTGAGGAAAATTGAAACCAACCTGTTGCACTATGTACATGTTCTGAATGTTATTGCCATTTGATGTACCACGTATACGAATCACAGAAGATTGATGCATTGTGGACATGTGACAGAGTTGTTTATGGTGGCCTCAAGACTAGCAAGAGCTAGACAATCCTACATCTGCATTCCTAACATATTGCAGCTGTGTAAATGAAAGGCTCATCAAAGTGCATTCAGAGTGATTATTCTACACTTATCCATAAATATAATGAATCTGCAGAGAAGAAACTCAGTATGTGAAAAACATCATGAGTCGAATTCTCCCAAAAAAATTCTAAGTGCTGAATTTGTGTAAAAACTGGAGTGCTCTAACCTGAATCATGGTGAAAGCCAGTGGGTGGAGAAGTTGGCAGTATGGCAAATATGCATTAGCTTGCTCAGTGCTAATCTGTCAGTGCCGAGATTGGCGCATGGGCAGTAGCCTTGCACTGCCAACTTCCCGATCATTGGTCAACCCGCTGTCCAGCACAGGAATCCTTCAACACTGCCGCACTGATAACACTACAAGTCGATTGCTGGCCTTCCAGACGTGTCTGGGCCAGCCCTGAACTCTACCCCCCAGCCTACCTCGATCTGCCCCCCACTCTGGGCAGTACTGATCTCCTGATACCTCTACACCGACAGCTCCGACAATGCTAGCATTCCTGATCCCAAACCATTCCCCTACCCCCTCTGCAGTACCAACTTTCCCCTCAGCATTGTCACTTTGTCCCTTGGGCTGTGCCATGGGGACAGGCAGTTGCTGCCAAGCTGTCAATGGTCAGGGGTAACACCTTCCCCCCCCCACTTTACCCCAACCTCCTGGGGGGCTTACATAGCATCCCTTTGCTCCGGCTGGTTCAGGCCGCCAGCTCCCTCCTAGTGGGGAGCTGTTGTGAAACAATTCTGGCGAGGGGTGGGTGTTGTTGGAGGGCAGGGGGAAACACTAGTGGGACTGGAAACTTCAGTCCTGGACCTGCTAAAGATATTAAAATAATCATTTGCAAACTTCATTCAGCTCCGACCCAACTTCTGGTACAGAGCTGACGATGCTGCAAATCCAGTTGGCGGAGGCTGTGATGACTAGCGGGGTGTCCACTACACAGCCTCTGCTTATGAATCCTGTTCTTCTGTGCTGCTGGAGCATCGCAGTGGGCTTGGGAGGATTGCCCCCCTAAATCTTTCTAGATCATTGTGTTAGTTCTGCACAAAAGATCGAAGCTAATCAACTACTGAAATACAATTCCTGCCTGGATCTCAGTGCATGTCGGTGCCCCATGTCTAAGGAAGGATCCAAAGGAAGTTCACAAGAGTGATCTGGGGAATGAAACGCTTGACATTTAAGGAGTGCCTGAGGGCTCTGGGACTGGGAGTTTAGAAAGATGAGGGGGAATCTCATTGAAACTTACAGAATACTGAAAGGCCTGGATAGAGAGGACATAGGAAAGATGGTTCCAATAGTAAAGAGACTAGGATGCAGGGCACAGCTTCAGGGTAAAGGGATGACCTTTTTGAACTGAGGTGAGAAGGAATTTCTTCAGCCAGTGTGTGGTGAATTTGTGGAATTTGTTGCCACAGAAGGTTGTGAAGGACAGTTCGTTGAGTATATTTAAGACAGAAATAGGTCCTTGATTGGTAAGGGGATGAAGGGTTATGGGGAAAAGGCAGGAGAAAGGTTTCTCAACCCCAATCAGCCATGGTTGAATGATGGAGTAGACTCGATGGGCCAAATGGCCTAATTCTGTTCCTATATCTTGTGATCTAATGATTTTAGACTCAGAACCACATTGATGATAACTTGTGACAGGATACAGTACTAGAAATCAATTATAACAAATAGAGCAAGACATCATATAACTTACATTCCAGGTAGCCAAAAAACTGCCCAGTTCTTGTACAATAAGTGACAAAATTGATAAATTTGAAAGGTCCTAATAATGTCCCAAACCTTAGTTTGCAGAGAATTTGACTGTCCAAAGAAAAGGAAATGTATGATTTGAAATAACTCCTTGGCATTAGATCTAAGATGAATAACCACATGTGAGCAAAATAATGTAATAAATCAGGGCCAAAAAATATCATTTTCAAATTCTCAATATGGCATTATAAACAAAATGATGCAATTAAAAATGGGGCAAAAAGAGATATGGGGGTTCATATAAGAAATCATGAACCGATTTTATTCAGTTGAGAATGCATCTGGTATGCGTTATCTAAAAGGTGATGGGAGCAGGTTCAACTGCAATTTTCTACAGGGAAATTAGATACACATTTGAAAAATTAGCAGGGCTGAGTGAAGTGGAACAAATTGGATAGCTGTTTCAAAAAGTTGGCACAGGTACTCAGAGTTGAATGCTGTGTGAGTCTGTATCATCAGCATACATTTCTGTTCAAAGGGTTTTTCTTACTCTCATGTTAATTTAATGCAGACCAGTAATAACATAATATTCTTGACACTGCTGATATACTGTAGGTCATGACATTCCGAGATGAAAAATCTTGGCAAGTCATTTTCTCTTCTTCATTACTTTTAGTGGCGCAGTGTTATTAGCTAACTCATTTAGATTATTAGAACAATATGGGATAAGTTCAAGACCAAATTTTCAGTAAAGTGTAAAAACCTGGGGCATGGCATTATGAATATTGCTGAATTAAATCAGCAAAAGGACTGTCGAATAGTAACAGAATGGGCATTTACTCTACGACTTAATAGTGTTCACTTTCACTCAATTTCATCGGTGGGGAATCTGATTTCACCCTTGTGAGATTATTATTTTAACATCTGCTCAACTATGCTATGGGGCAAAAATGAGCCTGGTCAGCTGGACTGTTGACCAAGTGGAACCTCCACCCACTGCCTTGTCCCCACCATAAGCCTGGTCTGCTTTCCTGAAACTGGCTTGGCACAAAGTAAGGTGAATTGAAAATCAAAACTCTTACGCCAGGATGAGTTTTGGTACTGACGCTTTTGTTACAGTCCAAAAACAGTCTGAACTAACCTGACACCAGAAGGAAGCAGATTGAAACTCCTTGAAGGAAGTGGAATGATTATCCACTGTTAAAAGGGACAATGGTCATCTGGCTTGATGACCAACTGGGACTCAGATTGTGGAATCACTCTATGGCGGGAAAGGCTGCCAGGCAGAGTCATTTTGGGAGCTGGCGATAGCCATGAAGTTACTATGCAATTCTTATCAATAAATACCTTTTATGTTCAGTTTTGTAGTCTGTGAAAGTGCATCTTTACAAAGGATACCAACAAATATGTTCAGAATCAGATTTACGTTTCAGTTTAACATTTGCAATGATCTTAAAACTATGATAAGATTATAAAAGGCATGAATACAGTAGACGTGGAATGAATGTTTCTTCTTGTGGATCATTCTAGGATGGGCGGTCATAATCTTAGGATAAGGGATAGCAAATTTAAAACAGAGTTGAGGAGAAACTACTTTTCCCAAATGATTGTGAATCTGTGCAATTTGCTGCCACAAAGTGCAGTGGATGCTGGCACAGAGAGTAAATTTGAGAAGTTAGATGGATTTTTAACTGGTAATGGTTTATAGGGAAAAATGGAGATGAGGAGGACATCAAACATGATCGAATGGCAGAGCAGACTTAATGGGCTGAATGGTCTAATTCTGCTTCTATACCTTATAAATTTATGAACTTCTGATAGAGTCAGGAGGAGGGATAATTTAACTTTGGTGCAAAATGGGAAGCCACATCCTTCCCATACATTAATGAAAATTAAGAGGAGAGAACTATAATAGGTGACTGAAATGTTATTTTATTCATTTTACACCATCTCCCTGCAAGGCAGCATTACTCCCATGATGTGTAAGTGTGAGTATAGAATGGGACAAGCAATCAATTCTGAGTTGTTCTACCAGGATGATCAATTCAAGTGAAATGCACTGTCGTTGAAATCCTGGTTAAAGTTTTTAATCTTAACACGTGGGACAGTTATTTGATTTAAATGGAAACTTATTAAAATTTCACTCTTCTTCAGCAAAACTGATGCAGTTGCTTCAGTTAAAACAGAACCACAACACTATTGTCTCAACAAATTATTAAAGTTTATTTGTTAGTGTAACAAGTAGGCTTACATTAACACTGCAATTAAATTACTGTGAAAATCTCCTAGTCGCCACATTCCTACACCTGATTGGGTACACTGAGGAAGAAATTAGCATTGCCAATGCATGTGACCAACATGTCTTTTGGACTGTGGGAGGAAACCAGAGCGTCTGGAGGAAACCCACACAGGCACAAGGAGAATGTGCAAACTCCAATAGACAGTGATTCACATTGGGAATTAAATGCAGGCTCCTGGAGCTGTGAGGCAGCAATACTAACCATTATGCCAGCCTACATGCCTACCCTAAATTTACAAGGCTATTTCGTTATTCTAGTCAAACTGCAGTGTTTTTTGGAAAGAATGTGCTGCAAAATCTGTGTTGTATCAACACAGTAACGGTGATATAACTAGCCTGTAAGAGTAGTAATGTAATTATAATAGCACAGAGGCTATCAACCATGTAATGACAACAAGAGGGAAAGTGTTTTACTATGAAAAGATCAAACAGATCTCAAAACAAGCCCTAAGCCAAAGTAATTTCATTTGCAAACTAAAACATATAAATGAGTGCCAAGTTTAAGGGCTTCAACAAAGGAAAATGTTAACACCAGACATAGTGGAGAAGATACTGCACCTCATGAAGAGGGGGTAAAACAGCAAATATACATATCAATGTGTTAGTACTTTTGTTATATCCAACACTCAGAGGAAATCATTCCGCTCCCTGAAAAAGATAGGTAAGTATCAGAGATTTTAAACTATGATGGTTTTTCTACCTTGCTAGCATGTGGTCTAATTAATTCAGGGGAGAAGCAGCTTCACATGTCACTGTAGAATAGAACCAAATGCTTAATCTCATCCTGCGCCATTTTACACGCGCGTTTACACTACATTCTGCACCCTCTCCTTTCCTTCTCCCCTATGTACTCTGTGAATTGTGTGCTTTGTCTATATAGTACACAAGAAACAATACTTTTCACTGCATACCAATACAATTCACTGCATACAATGCAACAATAGATCAAATCATAAGACATTATGGGCAGAACGAATTGAGCAAAGAGTGTAAAATGAACAATATAACATTTTGGCAGCCTGTTGTAGATGCTAGTCTCCTTTTAATTTTCATTAAATGGGGGGGATGAAAATCAAGAGGGGTGTGTAATAGGTGGTTGAGTCAATATTGTTTATTCTGTACCATATTGCCAACTCAAAACAGTCTCACTTCCTGTCACCATCATGGCTAAAGCTGGAATGTAAATTGAATTAAAGCAAATTGGTGTTTATTTCACTGGTATTTTCCCAACACAGGTCTGGAAGGGAGATACTATTTCCCAAGCTATAGCTTTTTCTCCAAATCTACTTATTTATAAATTATTTTTAACTTACTATCTATAGTTCATTATATTTTAAATTAAATGTAACACTAACATAGCACAAGTTCAAACAGGATAATGTTTTAAAATGACGTTAGTTTTACTCAAGGGCAGCAGCTCAGTACAATACAAGCTCTTGGGACCAGCACACTCTAAACATTCAGAATGTTAAGTGGTTTCCTCCCTTGCTGAGGAGTGCTATTCTGAAGAACAAAATGTAATTTCCTTTGTTCAATTCTTTTTTGTTACGTTATGTGAAATGACAAAGAATATTGGCAACAGTCAATTTAATTGTATTACAAGTTGTTTCTCCCAACTAATGAACATATCGTAACGCATCCAAAACAGGACAAATGACCCCATGGATTGGATGAGCCCGGCAAGTCTTCAGTGGGCTCCCGTGATCTTCATAAATAGAGATAGCTATCCTATCAACATCCTGTTGTTACTACTTCTTATTTTAGAAAAATCTCTTGCGGTTCAGGAAAAATAACGTTAATGAGATTTCCTAAGGAAAAAAAAACAAAGGCTCCCAGATACTGAGATAATCTGAACATGTCTCTGAAAATACTCCACACCACAAAGTAACTTTGGAACTATGTGAGGCACTGCACACTAACATCACAGCCATTTCACAAGGTTCCTTAAGATTAATTACCAATCGACCAAATTTCTGTAGCATGCAGCAATTCTGATTAGAACATCAGACAAATCCTATGTATTCTTCAAATAATCCCTTAGGATCTTTAATTTTTACCCATGCCACTGCAACAGGACACTGGTTTAATGTTTCATTACTATACAACATCTCTGCCAATTCTGCACCTGGGCTTTACGCATCATAATCCCAGTTTAGGCCTAATATTCTTAAATATCCTGGAATGGATATCAATCCTACAGTAAGTAGGTGGCATGGTGTCACAGCGGTTAGCACTGCTGCCTCACAACGCCAGTACCCTGGGTTCGATTCCAGCCTTGGATCACTCTGTGTGCAGAGTTTACACATTCTCCCTGTATCTGCTCGGGCTTCCTCTGGGTGCTCCTGTGTCCTCCACACACCAAAGACGTACTGGTTCAATGCATTGGCCATGCTAAATTCTTCGTCAGTGTGCCCAAACAGGTGCCAGAGTATGGTGCCCAGGGAATTTTCACTTCACTGCAGTGTTAATGTAAGCCTACTTGTGACACTATTGAATAAACTTTAAGTTGAAGCAAAGGTCATTATATAGTAGATGGTTGCCTAGATATATTGATATTCCTATGGACCAGTTATACAATCTTCATAGCACATTCATTTCAAAAACATTCTTATGTATTAAAATAACATCCAAATAATTGCCATACAATCAGTTGGATCAATGGTCTTGCATAACTTTGGCATTGTATCAGTTCTATTTTACATGATTCAACTGCAGTGTTATTGAGGAAAGTAAAATTGAATATATTTCAAGTTGAATCAAATAACGGTCTCATGTGTCGTGATTTTAAAAAAAAAAATCACCAGAATTTCAATTCAAGTGAAATGCACTGGCACTGATTATCCTGGTAGAATAATTCAGAATTGACGGCTTGCCTCATTCGATAGGCACACTGACTCATTATGGGAATAATGCTGACTTTGGGGGAATGGTGTAATATGACCAAAATACCATTTCAGGTATGGCTCTCTCTTTCTTTTAATTTTCATTGATAAGGATGAAAATCTGGATGGCTGTGTAACAGGTGACAGAGTCGATATTGTCTGTCCATTTGACATCATATTACCTAGTCAAAATTATCCCCCTTCCAGCCTCCCAACACAGGTTCAGGATGAGAGAAAATGCTAAAGTTGGAATGCAAATTGAATTGAAGCAAATTGATACTTATTTCACTAGTATTTGCCAACGCAAGTACAGAAAGAGGATTCTTTATTCTAGGCAGTTGGCAACCTTACTTGTCATTTACGCCGTTGTCATTACGCCGTTGTCATTTCCAGAGCAGTCAGAGATGGAGGCAAGGAAAGAACAACTCAGGTGACATCTTAAGAAGATTCAAAAGTTAAGGAATGGCCACCAGAAAGCTTAGAATAAAATAATTAAACTGAGGTTAAAATATGTCAGAAAGGAAATTTAAATTCAGAAGGAGAAGATGCAATAAGAATACTTGAATGTATCCTGACCTGCTGAGTATTTCAAGTATTTTCTGTTTTTGTATCAGATTTCCAGCATCCACAGTATTTTGCTTTTATACAGATCATACATGATCTAATTGACAGGTGGAAACAAGTTCAGAGTCATCAAAGGCTTATTCCTGTTTCTATCTGGACCGCATTTAAAATATTCAGGATAAAATTGGTCAAGGACAATATCACAAAACTGGCCATTCTGCAGCCAAATCTTCATTTTCAGTGAAGTAGGGCAAGTAGCTCATTCATAATCAAGGAATCATTGAATCCCCATAGTGCAGAAAGAGGCCATTTAGCACATTGAGCCTGCACCAACAACAATCCCACTAGTGTCTTGTCCTCATAACCCCACATATTTATTCTATAAATAATGTTTATTGTTATTTAATCTCCCTAACACCAAGGAGCAATTGAGCATAGCCAGTCAACCACATATACTTAGACTGAAATTGAACCCAGATCCCTGCGGTTGTGAAGCAGCAGTGCTAACCTTTGTGCCAACATGCTGCCAATTGTTGGAAAGTCTTATTTAACGTTGAGGTGCTAAAATGTTCGGGGAGACACTGAGAATAATAGGAATTTTATATATGTTCTAAAAAGTCAGGATAAAATGGGTAACGATGACATGGTATTGTTGATAGTTAGGCATGGGCAGGAGCAGTAAAAAATTGGAATGATTTTCTTTTCCCTTTTACTGTGTGCTTTCACAGGGAACTCAATGTGATGGTTGAAGGCACAAAACCAACAAACAGCTTCACAATTACAGTGTAAAGTCTCTGTTGTCTGGAAGTTTTCCCATGCCATGTTGCTTTATTGCTTCCTTATCTACAGAAAGTTGTAGTATGGTTAATAATCCAATGTGATATTGTGTCAAATTATTCCCTACCGCTCCCAATTTTCTCTCCATGCAGAAAAGAGTGTTTACAAGCTTTTCAGATTATGCTAACCATATGCTTTCTTTGGAGTAAAATTTCAATCTAGCTAATTTAGTAAGTACATAACAAAAGCTAGAAAATCTCAGCAGGTCTGACAACATCTCTGGACAGAGGATAGAGCCAACGTTCTGTAGCTCTGACGAAGGTCAAAGCTACATAACATTGCTAATGTTCCAAATATCCCTTGAAATATATTTTCACACCAGCAATGTTCTTCCAGGTAAGTTGGATGATGCATTGGAGTGGTTTGTTAACCTCCTGACTGAGGAAAGTGGAATTCTAGCACTCCAAAAAATGTACAGCAATGACATATTGTCCTGTTGCCATTGCGTTTGTTGCCGTGACAATGCCCTCCCTCCCCTGCCACATCCCAAGCATATCATCCCACTCTCAGTATGGTGCTGACACAACAATGCTTCTGCAGCACCCCACTAGATGGCTGAAGTTTGCCAGGTAGGCTGATTTAAGGAATTGGTGCTACGTGGTATAGGTCTGACCCCAGTGGCCATTTCTGGAGCCTGCATCCAGCTTCAGGTAGCAGATGTTTGAAAGATTGATCTCAACAGGGAGTACATAAAAACATAGAAAATAGGAGAATTAAGGAGGCCATTCAACCCTTCAAGCCTGCTCCACCATTCATTTTGATCATGGCTGATCATCAAATCAAATGTCCTGATCCTGCCTTCCCCCATACCCTTAATACTTGTTTTGAAAACAAACAATGTTTTGGCCTCAGCTATTTCCCACAGTAGTGAATTCTACAGATGCGCCACTCTTTTAATGAAGAAATTTTTCCTCATTTTTCATTTTTCCTCTTTTTCATCATTGTAAGGAGATTCTGCAAACCTTCTTGTAGGTCATTGCTGCTCTGGCTCTACCTTTCCCCACCACACACATCCCCATCACCACCTCCACCCTCAGTTCTCCCAAAACACAATAGGAACCTGTGCTCCCCCATTTTAGAGGCTAAAGGAGCCATCAGTTATATTGACGGGGTAGAGTTGGTGGGCTGCTTTGAGGATACTGCTTCCAGCCATGACAAATTCTGGTCTGGAGGAAAGTTTATTCCATTCTTTACTCATGACAGAACCATCAAATTTTACAAATGCAGCATAGAAAGCATTCTTTCTGGTTGTATCACAGCTTGGTATGACTCCTGCTCTGCCAAAGTCTGCAAGGAACTACAAAAGGTTGTGAATGTAGCCCAATCCATCACGCAAACCAGCTTCCCATCTATTAACTCTGTCCACACTTCCCGCTGCCTCGGCAAAGCAGTCAATGTAATTAAGGACCTCACACATGCCAGACATTTTCTGTTCCACCGTCTTCTGTCAGGGAAATGATACAAACGTCTAAGGTCACGTACCAAGCAACTCAAGAATGTTCCTCCTGCTGTCAGACTTTTGAATGGACTTACTTTGCATTAAGTTGATCTTTCTCTACACCCTAGCTATGACTATAACACTACATTCTGCACTATCTCATTTCCTTCTGAGTGAAAAGTATGCTTTGTCTGCTTAGTATATCAGAAACAATATTTTTCACTGCATGTTAATACACATGACAATAAATCAAATCATCCAGTCCAGCTCACAGTGCTGAACACAACTAAGATATAGCAGTGACTATTGTTGTGGAATCGTAGGAACACAAGAGGCGATTCGGCCCATTAAGTTTATGCTGATCCTCCAAGAGAGTATCCTATCTAGGGGCAATCCCACGTCCTAACTCTGTAACCCTAGGTATTGATCATGGCCAATCCACCTAACCTGCGCATCTATAGAGTGTGGAAGGAAACCAGAGAACTTGGAGAAGATGAACGCAGACACGGATGTAACATGCAGACTCCACACAGACAGTGACCCAAGCCGAGGAGTGAACCTGGGTCCCTGACACTATGGGACAGCAATGCTAACCAGTGTGCTACCGAGGCTCCCATACCCTCTTCAGGATCTGCCCAATATTAGTTTCATTGAATAGGATAGATTCTACAATGATCCATTTCACCTGGATCTCACTCAAACAGTGAATTGGAAAATTAGCCTCTCTCCAGGACGTGTTGACAGCTGAACTTGTGATCAAATGCTCCCAGCAGGGAGTGGCCTTGCGCAGGCAGGAAAGGTAGACATATGTCTGCAGTCCACTAGTTTCCTAGCCTGTACTCTCTGAAAGAACTACACAGGGAGAACCTTATGCTAAAACTCATGATCTCAGCTCCTGAATTTCTTTGACCTGTGATTTCCCAGCCTGCGCCATGGCAATGACTTTTCTTTACTGGAAGATTCCCAATCATTGAATCAGCCCTTTGATATCATAATGGAGATTCTTGAAAGCAGAAGCACATGTGGAACACAACATTTGAACCCTTATTTTTACTAGATAATCTCTGATTCTATAAATCACAAAGAGATGCTGAGATATTGGATTGCGTTAAACAAACAAACAGGAGAAATATGTTGTCTCAAGCATTTGTTCAAAACTAAAGTGGTTAAGACTCTCTTATCATTTGGCCATGGGTTTATCGTGATTTATCTTGCTTGTAATTATCATCTGCAAACCGATTCAAAATGAATAGTTCCAGACAACCACTGGAAAAGTCATGTTGGTTTGCTTGGCAACTTCACTCAGCCTCATATAAGAATCCAAGTTTGATTGTGAAACGAGAAAATAAACTATGAAATAGTTGACGTCAAGTGTTGCAAGAAAATAATATTGATTCTATCTGGGTGTCACAATGTGCTCTAAAACTCTGATTAGGACAGCAAGAAATCATTCTGTGTCCATTCAATCCAGATTTACAGAACATAGTTAGAAACTAGTGACTATTAGCACTCTCCTCATTCCAAGCAGTGTTTATATGCGTGATGTTCCACTTCGACACTTGAAAAAAATTCTCACTTCTGAAAATCAGACATATGAAACAAGACACAAATCTAACTGTTCATAGAACATGCACAATCCCTCTGCCATGATTTCATTTTAACCCATTCCATTTGTTGACGTAAAATTAATTAACATCAACCTGGGAAGTATGGTGGCACACTGGTCAGCACTGCTGCCTCACAACACCAGGGTCACGGGTTTGATTCCTGGCTTGGGTCACTGTCGGTGTGGAGTTTGGATGTTTCCCGCCATGTGCGTGCGCGTTTCCTCTGTGTGTTTTGGTTTCTTCCCACAGTCCAAAAGATGTGCTGGTTAGCTGCATTGGCTGTGCTATATTCTCCCTCAGTGTACCTGAACAGGCACCAGAGTATGACAACTCAGGGATTTTCCAGTAACTCCATTATAGTGTTAATGTAAGCCTACTTGTGACAGTAATAACTATAAACTTTGTAGCCCGAACATAAAATAGTGAATTTTCAGAATATCCTATGCAGACCCAACAGGTGCATATTAGTGCTTCTGCCACAGATAACCTCCTCTCTCTCTAACACATCAAACCCTACCAATATATTCACCTCACATTACAGCCTGCATGGATGTACAAAGGAATGCATTTTTTTAATAATGTGTGTGTTTTGTAAAATATTATTTTACGGTGTCTTTAGCTTTAACATTTTAGATAATTTTTGGAAAGCAAAAAACACTGACATATATAGCCAATATGTTACATTTGTGAAGGATACATGTTGCTTTATGGAGACAGTCTACAGAGCACTCAGAGATAGTGTATAAGATAAACCCAGTTCAAAAGCCAAGATAATGGGTGGGATTTTACCGCCTAGCTCAAGCGAGACCAGGAATTTCAGCCCAAGGTCAACAGACATTCCCATTGTCTACCCCTCGCCTGATCCAATTCCGAGATTAGCAGGGCAGTAGAATTCCGGTATATGTGATCTTGTTCTTGGATGTAAAAAAAAACTTGGATTTCAACTGGCAGAGAGACTATCACAGAGTCGGATGAGAAAACAGCTTTATCTCTGCTGTCTCTTTCTTTGAACCTCTCTTATGAAAGCTGAACTGTTCGTAATTTGAAAAGACTTCATTGCTGCAAACTAAGCTGCCATAAAGGTGGGTTCCAAATCAACATCACTGTACCTAAAAGAAAAATGAACCAGCTATAACTGCTCTGGTGAGAAACTCAAGAATCAGCAGCTATTGTTGGAAGTAAACCCTTCCGCTATAATCAACCATCCAGACAATTTGTGATATTTTTTTCCTGGCTTTACTTTTCACTTGGCCAATTTTTAAGATCTGATACTCTGTAGAGTTTTATTGACTTTCTGCATGCTTGTGTGTGTGTGTGTGTGTGTGTTTGTGTATGTGTGTGCGTGTGCATGCATGTGTGTATGCACATTAGTGGGTAGTTGGACATTTCAGCACTTTTTAAACTTTTTGTTAATTTCTGCATCTTTACCTGAGTGAATTTACTTGTTAACTTAAAGAATTTAGCTGGCTTATTTCTCACACCAAATTACAGATGGTTAGACATATAATGGACAATATCACCTCCTTTTAAAATTCAAACACTGTTATAACCAACCCACTAGTGGGACAAAGAAACTAATCAGTTCACCCTTCCTAACTTAATCATAACTTTCAAATGTTCAGATTTTTCTCTTCAAACCTTGAGAGCAAAAGAGTTAAGGCTGCACTGTGGTTAATAGCAGACAACAACTGTGAATGACCCCTGAAACAAAAACATGACAAAAGCAATTCACAGTCCCTCGGCCAAGAGGAAAGTTGCTGAACGACAGCCAGAAGGGCACGTTGCTGATGTCATTCTTACATCAAGAATTAATTATCGCAGGATTTTGGTGGGATTCGAAGTCCATGTAAGGCAACACAGCTGCTATTTCCACTTGTAGCCTAAACTATGAATAAACTCTCACTGTCACAAACAGCCCAATGTACAACTAGTCTGTCTGCCTGTTCCCTCTACGTCTCAACTTTTCAAGCAAAGATCCCACAATTGCAGATCAACGGGACAGATTGTGCTAAATTTAAAAGAGCTATTTATTCAAGTCATTTACTCTGAGGTACATACCTTAAACCAAAATAAATTGTTCCAAAAACTTGCAAAGTTTATATCATCACCCAACTAACTTGTGAAAACTTTTTTACCCTCTCAACTACTTTAGTCTTTAATCAACAAGTTAAGCTTTGTTATATCAAAATCATATACTTTTTCAATGCTATTTCTGTGGAATGTTAATCCAGATGTCACTAAATCAAGTCAGTAATGTTATGAACATCTGGAACGAGATTTTCCGGACTTTCGGTCATGTATTTCCCACCGGCGGGAAGTAGCGCATTGTTCGCTAGCGGCAGGATTCTCTCGTCCCACCACTGTCAATGGGAATTCCCATTGATGTTACCCCCATGCCAGCAGGAAACCCCCGGACAGAGGTGCACAGCTTGCGGGACTGGAAAATCTCATTGGTGTGAACAACCAGAGAATTTTGGCCCTGATGCTTTGGATGCATACTCTGGAATTAGATACATACTCATCGAGTCAGGAAGCAGGATTTTCCTTACGAGCTCCTGTAATGCAAGTTAGGTTTTTTCGTAGCTTCTGAAAGATTAGCACAGTTCCAAAACACAGTCCTGCCATCTTTTGGTCTCTGAGAAATATATATGGGCGAGGATTGGAAGCTGCAACAATGTGCAGGAAGATTGTGTATGTGTGTGTGTGTGAAGTAGGCTGGTTAAAAAGCCCGTGTCAATACTCAAGGACAGAAGTGCAGCTCTCAAAATCAGTGTCACAGTAGTTAGCACTGCTGCGTTACAGCACCAAGGACACAGGTTCAAATCCTGGCTTGGGTCAATGTCTGGGTGCAATCTGCATGTTCTTCCTGTGTCTGTATGAGTTTCCTCTGGTTTCCTCCATAGTCCAAAAGACATGCCGTTAAGTGCAATGGTCATACTAAATTCTTGGTATATCCAAACAGGTGCCAAAGTGCGCCAACTAAGGGATTTTCATGATAACCTCACATTATAACTTAGTATAAGCCTACTTGTTACACTAACTTTAAAACTTTAAAAAATCATTTATATGCCGTAAAGCTTAATCCTCACAGCCTTTGCCCAGCCCCCATAACTTTGTGTTCCCATCACCCCTCCATGTCCCAACACATCTCACACCCTCTCTGTACTCCCTCATTAACCACATGTCAAAACATGATCCCCTCCAAGCCCCCCCATGTGTCATCCACAGCTATTCTTAGAATCATTTAGAAAGTGCACTGACAACAATCCTACCCAAACGCTATCCTGAAACCCCATATATTGACACTGCTAGTATCCCTAACACTAAGATGCAATTTAGCATGGTTAATCAACTTAACCCGCACATCATTGAACTGTGGGAGGAAACTGAAGCAGCAGAAAAACCCACACAGATATGGGGAGAATGTGCAAACTCCACATAGGCAGTCACCTGGGTCCCTGGTGTTCTAAGGCAGCAGTGCTAACTACTGTGCCACCTTCCCTCCCTTTCACCTAATATCCACCATATGCATTCCTCAGGAGCCAAATGATTGCAGTGAGAATTCTAGTGATAAAATAATATGTAACTACTGAATAAAACTCTCATTCAACAATATATCATTGATAACACAAAGAACAAACCCACACTTCTCTGGAAAAACATGAAATCTCTTTAAATTGTGAAAACAACCATGTCTTCAGAAAGCACATGAAAGACAGTTAATATTATTGCAACCAATTAAAAGGTCAATCCCTCCTCCAAAAAGACCATCTAATAAGCTGAGTACTCCTACAGATTTTGGAAGTCGGTCAAACATCCATTGTGGCCAAAGTTATCAAATTAGCTTGTAGTCCCTGACACCGAAACTGAAAGACAGATAGCTCTTATTTCCATTTCAAAGGAGATGAAATAGAGCAGGTGATTTCCTTTTTTTAAAACCTTTCAGCTCCTGGGCATTTTTCTTTCTAAAACTGAAGACCTCTGTATATTTAAACCACAGTTGAAATCATGACACAAGTTTCCCATCACATTTTTCCACAGGTTTGAAAACTTGGCACTTTTCTAATGGGAAAAGTACTGTAATGCATCATGGCATGAATGCCGTGAGCTGATCAATGTAATGGTCAACCTAAAATAAAACCAAAATACTGCAGATGTTGGAAATCTGAAGTAAAAATAGAAAATGCTGGAAAAACTCAGCAGGTCTGGCAACACCTGCAGTGAGTGAAACGAGGTTAACATTTTGAGGCTAGCGCATTCAAAACAGAATTTTGCCATCCCACGCACCACAGGAATTGTAGCAGGTGGGGGCCAGACCATACAAAGGGCCATTGACCTCAGGCAGGAATTTCTGGTCTTGGGGTGAGCTTTGCTGGAAAATCCCACCATTAAGTCTGTGTCTAGCTCCACAGATGCTGCCAGACATGCTGAGGTTTTCCAATAGTTTCTGTTTCTATAATGGTCAACCTTCCTTTGCACAACAAAGCCCGAGGACCGATCATTGCATTAAAAACACATCAACTTTACAAAACAAGATCTAATAATGATGTGTGAAGGTGTCAAACATTTAAATACTTCAGAATATTCTCAGCCTCTCAGCAAGTTTCAAAAACTCCAAACTGGTCGGATCTTTTAATTTTTCCAAAACTTCACCAGCAGACAAAAAGAGTGTGGGGGAAGGAATTTAATGTTTTTATGGTTCTCGCAATGTTGACCCTGACCTCAGCAGAGGTGCATGCAGTGTTCACATACAAAGCAATCCCAGCCCTCAAGAGACCACAAAAGAATAGTTTGGAAACGCACAGCCAATTGGAATTTTCTAGAATCAGGAAGAGTGAGGTTCGTAGAACAGAATTCTTGGGCAGAAATTTATGAGCCTCGACCAAGCGAGATTATAAAATCCCAGCCTTTATGATCCACAAGGTGGCCTTTCAATCCATTGAGTCCATTTCGGCTCTCTGCCAGATAATCCCGTCAGGTGCCATTCCCTGATCTATCTCCCTGTATTAAATTTACCAAGGACCCTCTTTCGTCACTTTTTATTTACAGTGTGTTTGGAATGCCATTCAGCGGATACAGAGTGCACGTCAGCCAAATCTTTCAATTTCCAGCCTGAGTAGAACTGGCTTGTTTTAAACCTGCCACCCCACTTGCCGTCGTTGCTCCCTTTCCCGATTGGAAGAGCATCTACTCAGCTATTTGGGGGGGGTTCATAATCTACAAGAACTACAGGGAGATTAATAGGTAATCAACCGTGTCCGTCATCACATTCTTTAATCCGACAAATTTATTTCCCTCCATTGCCCATCCAATTTCCATTTGATATCATCACCCTTTCCAGCACCCTCTTGGATATTGATATTGTGTAATAAAGTTCTTCCCTGCATCAGCTTTGCATTGCACAACACTAAATCTCTGTCCCCTGACCCTTGTGTGTGGAAATAAAACTTTTGCAGGTTCGGGAAATAGCGTAAGAGTGGAGCAAATTGGATACCTCTTTCAAAGTGCCGCACAAGTAAGATGTGCTGAAAAGCCTTATCCAGCGCAATGTATGATGCAATTCTTTACAGCTGACAGATGTGGAGAACTGACAGTAATTATCCACCATATATCATTTCCACAGATTTTGAATATAGATGACAAAATAAATCCACTTCTTTTTCACTGAACCAGAAAATGTCGTTCATGGTTTCATTATACTGAGCAACATAATCAGGGTCAATAGATCACATGTAGGAGGGAGATTAAGTGAGATTACTCAATGCAGCAATTTTGCAAGAGTATTTTTTTAAAACATACGCAGGATGTTGAGATCCAGCTGCAAAGGTTTTGTGTTCCTGGCATTAACATCAAGGTCTGGCCTAACAGCAGAACATGTTTCTGTGCTCGATCCATAATGATCTTGTTGGGAGCCAAGAGCCCAGGCATCTCCCAGAAGTTGGCTCCATAGCTCAATGGTTAGAGCACTGGTCTTGTAACCCAGCGGTTGTGAGTTCAATTCTCACTGGAGCCTGTGGATAAACTTTAACCTGATGGGAGCTGCAGTGAAGACACTAACACTCAGAGGAGATACAGACAGCTTTAATGAGTAGGCAAGATGAGAGATTAGATACAATTTTGGGGCAGCACAGTGGTTAGTTCTGCTGCTTCACTGTGCCAGGGACACAGGTTCAATTCTAGCTTCAGGTCACTATCCTTGTGAAATTTGCACATTCTCCCTGTGAGTGTGAGTGTTTCCTTTGGATGCTCTGGTTTCTTCCCACAATCCAAAGATGTGCAGGTTAGATTGGTTGGCTGTGCTAAATTGACCCTAGTGTCAGATGGATTAGCAGGATAAATATGTGGGGTTACAGGCCTAGGTGGGATTGTGAACAGTGCAGTCTCGATGGGCCGAATGGCCTCTTTCTGCACTGTAGGGATTCTTTGTTACAGTTGGAGTAACTCCAGTAACATGACTAGTCCAGCAGTGCAATGACTTTGCACCGAGGTAAGGAAGATGAAAGTTATATTGTTATTGGCCCTTGTTTGCTAGATTCTTCATTTGGCCTGAGCTTAGGCGAATCTCCTCCTTGCTGATTGTGGACACAATTCTCCCAAAACAGAACAAAGTTCTGCCACCAATAGCAAAATCAATGTTTTTCCCTCTGGCCCCAGCAGTATTAATCAGGTGTCATTTAATGGCACTTGGAAATGTTTTTTGGAAATGGGCGAGTTTTGCCCTGAGAGGCAAGAGGCATAAACACACTGGCTAGATCTCTGTCATCTCACCCGTCATGGAATTGGAGCAGGTGAGGATTTGACAATGGAAATTTCCACTGACCCCAGGTGAGAATTTCCAGTCCATCTGAGCGAGGGTGTAAAATCCCGCCCATTGACCATTCCTGCTCCTCAGATATCGGGGCTGGCATATCCCAGGCGCCACTTCTCTTACTCTTTGCACGATGGCACAGTGATTAGGACTGCTGCCTCACAGCGCCAGGGACCCGGGTTCGATTCCTGGCTTGGGACATTGCCTGGGTGGAGTTTGCACATTCTCCTTGTGTTTGCGTGGGTTTCCTTGGGTGAGCCTGGTTCCTCCCACAGTCCAAAGATGTGTGGATTAGTTGGATTGATGTGGAGATGCCGGCTTTGGACTGGGGTAAACACGGTAAGAAATCTAACAACACCAGGTTAAGCTGTTATATGCTCTGTCTGAGGCCAGAACTCTTCATTCACCTGATGAAGGTAGAAACTCAAAAAAACTTGAGTCTACTATCAAATAAATTGGTTGGACTTAACTTGGTGTTGGCAGATATTTTACTTAGGTGGATTGGCCTAAATTTAATCCTAGTGTCAGGATAGATTAATAGGGTAAATATGAGAAGTTATGGGAATAGGTCTGGGTGGGACTGTGGTTGGTACAGACTTGATAAGCTCCTTCTCACCATAAGGATTCTATGAAGGCCATTTAAATATTATTTGGGGTGAATGAAATCAAAGGTTATGGAGAAAAAGCAGGACGATGCCGTTGAATTGGATGATTAGCCATGATTGTAATGAATGACAGAATAAGCTTAAAGGGCCAAATGGCCTCCTGCTACTCCTATCTTCTATGTTTTCCTGATAGTCACTTTTCTGGCCTTCTCACCCTGTTATGCTTCTACTCTCATTGTCCCTGTCCCCTATGGGTAAATTTCAACCCCTATGAATGGGTGTGTTAAAAGTTAAAATGCAAGAGATCTGAAACAAAAACTCAATCTGTATCAAACCTACCTACCTTTCATTTTTAATCTAGACAGTGTAAAGGGCAGATGTCCACTCTCGGAAAGCATGTACAGTGGCACTGCTGCCTCACAACTCCAGGGATCAAGTTTAATTCCTGGCTTTGGTCACTCTGGAGTTTGTATGTTCTCCCCCTGCTTGCATGGGTTTCCTCCGGGTGCTTCGATTTCTTCCCACAGTCCAAAGATGTGCGGGCTCGTTGGATTGGTCATGCTAAATTGCCCATTAGTGTCAGGGGGACCAGCTAAGATAAATGAATGGGGACTGGTGGTTGGTGTAGACTCGATGGGCAGAATGGCCTCCTTCTATACTGTATGATTCTGTGGGCAGCAAGGGTGGCACAGTACTTAGCACTGCTGCCTCACAGTACTAAGGACTCAGATTCAATTCCAGCTTAGGCTCACTGTCTGTACAGTTTACATGTTCTCTCCGTGTCTGCGTGGGTCTCCTCTACGTGCTCCAGTTTCACCTCATAATCCAAAGATGTGTGAGTTAGGTGGATTGATAATGCTAGAGGGATTAGCATGGTAAATATGAGAGGTTACTGGAATAGGGCCTGGGTGGGATTGTGGTTGGTGCAGATTTGATGGGCTGAATGGCCTCCTTCTGCACTGTAGAGATTCTATGATCTTCTTATGATAAGTCATTTAAATATTATAATAAGACTGCATACTTAACTTTAACAGACATTTAATTTTTCATCACAGTCAGAGGAAAAAAATTGAATTTGGCAAAATGGAACAATCTCACTGCAATAAGGACAGATCCTGAATAAGTCCAGTTCCACCTTCAGGCCCATTTCATTGGTAAACTGCTGAAACCAACTTGGCATCCTGAAGAAGCTTAACATTATTGAAATGAAATGTCACCACAGTCCCAGAGGACCATAGGTTGCATTCCCTTTGACGGAGAGCGGACAGATGATGATTTAAACTGCGGATTACCAAACTTCAGGTAAACAGCAAGGTTGAGAATGTGGGACATCAGCCAGTAGGAGAATTAAACTAATGCTGTTGACATCACTCTGCATCATGAATCGTCAGTCCATCCAATGGAGCTAAATAACCCCATTATTGATACCAGCAGCAGCAACTAAGGCTTGTTCTGATGTTAGTAGAGGCTCTGGGGTGATTCCTGTTGGAGAGACAATACTGTGAGACAGGTGAGAGAGGCCCTAGGGTAAGCAGGGGATTGAAGGTGAAGAGGAAGACCTTGAAGTTGGGTCCAGAGAGGTGGTTAGCCTAGCCTCTTAGTGGGCCGCAGTTATTTTGGGGTGGGTGTTAGGAATAGTACAAGACTGCAAAATGTAAAGTTTTATCACATTTTTGAACATTTAGTCAGTGGCCTGTTTCCCGATTCCTGGTTTTAGAAGATAGGAGGAGGCCATTTGGCCCTCTGACCGTATGCTGACCTAGATGCAGGAGATTGGAGCTTGCACAGCACAAGGTTCATCGTATTGCTGCCCAATTTAATATCAGGTTGCCAGCAGAGAATTCTGATTTGCGTAACCAAATTAAACCATTGTCGCTGGGCAACTAAAAGTTATGTGACGCAATTTTGCTCCAGGTGTACTTCCAGTACAATTCCAATGGCAGGCAGGATGGGATAATTCTGGCCATTATGTAGTATTGTTATTTGCGTGTGATGAAATTGTCCAATTCTCTTTCTGCACTTAGTGGCACACTAAGGCAGCTTTTCATCTGTTTCCACAGCTAGTTATTCCTGGAATAGGTTGCCAGTCTGTCATCCGAGGCTTATAGCTTGATTTTAGATCCCAACTCCTATCTCCAGGACCTATCTCCTGCCCGCAAACATTATAACTCTTATAATTGGTGTTCCTTCAACCACTGTCTCCAATCTAAGTTTGGCTGCAACCCATGCACTTAAAGGTATTTATTAACTTAGAGAGGTGCCAAGAAATTGGCTTATCATTGGTATCAGTAAAGAAAAAAATCAGTGGTTTCATTTACATGCTTTAAAAATATGTAATAGTGATTTATGATAAGGTTATAATGTTAGAAATCTCTATCTGGCAATTGCCAACTCCCCACTTTTTCAATCCTGATTAAGCTTTTGCAGTAGGGGCATACAGAGAACAGCCCTGATGTAGGCAAATGCCTCCACGTAATGGTATTAGCTTACAAACCCATTTCCAATTACAGTATCATGCAACATTTCATTTTTAAGTGCTTGCTATAAACTAATACTTGATGCTTAACAAAGCAGTAATGTCCTCATCGTTAAAAGTAACAGTTCTTTAATAACTGCGTAATAGCATTGGCAATAAATATTTAATGAGTTCAGTACAAAATCTGCATTTCACTCTATTAATTAGATAGATCACTCACTGCGAACACAGTAAATTTTGTTCTATGAACCGAAAGCATCCCTAATCAAACATAGATTTTCTTTCAAAATGGGCCCTTCAAGAGAAAAATTGGACAATTTTAAGAGTTTTGATTGCAATTCTGATATTTTTGTATTACTTTATGAAACTCTATTAACTCCTTTTATAAGGCAAAACAATAATGAAGTTATATTCACTACAGAACCAGATTGAGTCAAAAATTATGGTAATAAATGTGGACCTTTATTAACAGTATAGCTCTGTCTACACTTGGACATGGATCTCTTGTGGTACAGTGTGTTAGTGCCCCTAACTGAGTTAGAAGTTCCTGGATTTGAGTCCCAACCCAGGATCCAGTGGCCAAGTGAGGTGCATTCATAATACAGTTGAGCAGGTTGAGCATTAACCTGCAAAATCCTTCCAAACACACCAATGACTGGCAGTAAGAGTGGGAGACATTTTCTGGTGAGCCTTGCTTGGTGCAGAGTGGCACCTCTCAAGCTGTAAGCCTTGAGTGACAGACTAGCAACTTATTCCAGGAATAACTAGCTATAGAAACAGATAAAAGGCTGCCTTAGTGCAGGAAGAGAATTGGACTTATTTCATCACACGCAAATAACAATACTACACAGTGGCCAGAATTCTTCCATCCAACCTGCCACTGGAATTTCAGCAGACAGGTTGCAGAGAATGTGAAAAGCCATTGACAGTCGGGCAAGAGTTTCTGGCTTTTAGACCAGCGCAGCTGGAGAATTCCACCCAGTGTCCCTAATCTGAGATTAACTCCACACAGCTATGAACAGGGGTTAATACGCACATAGATACTCAATCAGTACAACAGGGAGCTCAATATCAATGATGGTGTAGTGCATATTGCCTATAAAATAAGAACAAACTTATTTAAATTTATAGAATAGAATCATTGAATCCCAACAGTGCAGAAGGAGGTCACTGTCAGAATATACAAGATTTAATTATGGGGTGTGTTACAGTGCACAGATTGGCTATTTGGTGTTAATAGGCCATCCACTGGTGCTTAAGCACAGCATGAGCTTCCTTTCACTTTAATTAACCCACCCTATATACCCTTCCATTCCTTTTTCATTCAAGTAAAAATATCATACCTATGCAATTCAATTTAAGCACTCCATGTGATAGTGAGTTTCACATTTTCACCATTCAGTAAAGAGGCTTTCCTGAATTTCGACACTGGATTCGTTAGTAGGAATGCGATATTTGTTCCCCTCTAGTTATGGATTCACTTACAAGTAGAAGTTCCTCCTTTGTCTACCCCATCTTAATATCCATTCACAATTTTAAAGGCCGCCATCAGCTTACAAATGTTAGATTGAACCAGTTTTAGGTCCATAGAATGGGAGCAGTAATGTTAGATTGAAGTCCCCATCTGCTGTGCCATAACTAAGCATTGGATTGCAAACAAGTCTCTTTCGTAGAAATCATAGAATCCCTATAATGCAGAAAGACTGCATTCGGCCCATCAAGTCTGCACTGCCCATAATCCCACCCAGGCCCTAACCCCATATATTTTACATATTTACCCATTAATCCCTCTAACTTATGCAGGACAGTAAGGGGCAATTTTAGCATGGCCAATCAACCTAACCTGCACATCTTTGGACCGTGGGAAGAAACCGGAGCACTTGGAGGAAACCCATGCAGACATGAGGAGAGTATGCAAACTCGCACAGACAGTGACCCGAGCCAGGAATTGAACCCAGGTCCCTGGAGCTGCGAAGCAGCAGTGCTAACCACTGTGCCATCCGCAGTCCTAACTCTGTGATTAACAGGAAGTGTGGTCTTGATGTCTCACACAACACAACACAGGAGGGAAACTTTCAAGTCATACTGGGTCACATTCACATGCGTCCTAGTAGTTAAATAAATAAATGATCTGTAGGACCGTTCCCCCCACCCCTCCCCAACTGTGAAAGCATTGTCCAACATTAAATCTGTAAACATTAAGAACCATTTGCTTGCAGTTCTGAATTTTTTTTTAAGTAACGTGAAACTATGCCATTTCATTCTCCAAGAAGAGTTCCCTTCACGATGCCAATACCACTGGAACATGGAATGAAGGCTGCATTTCTTCACACGCAATAAAAATATGCATGTTTTACATTTTACAGCACATGTTATTTATTTTGTGGAATGTCTGCAAATGGGATTATTTACTTTTACATATTACTTTTCTTGCAACTTGTATCCAGAAACCAAACCGTGAATGAGTGGAATATTTGAAACACGGACAAAATTCTTCAAAACAATTACTTTTTTTATTCTCTCACAGGACGTGAGTGTCGCTGGCAAGGCATTTTTATTGCCTATCCCTAGTTGCCAATGAGAAGGTGTTGGTAAGTGATTTTATTGAACCGCTGCAGTCCATATGATGTAGAATACTGACTCCAAAAGTAGGAAGGTTCTGCTGCAGTTATATAGGGCGTTAGTGAGACCCACATCTGGAATATTGTGTACGCTACTGGTCTCCTTATTTAAAGGTGTAAATCTTTAAAGAAGTTTTACTAGTCTAATACCAGGAACTAGCGGGTTGTCTTACAAGGAAAAGGTGGAGAGATTAGGTTTGTATGAGGTTTAAAGGAGTAACAGGAAACTTGACTGAAACCTTTAAGATCCTGAGGGGTACTGACAGGTTGGACGTGGAGGTGATGCTTTCTCTTGTCAGAGAATTCATAACTAGGAGGCTGGAGATTTAGCGTGGCATGGTGGCACTGTAGTCAGCACTGCTGCCTCACAGCACCAGGACGCACATTCAATTCCTGGCTTTGGTCACTGTCTGTGCAGAGTCTGCATGTTCTTTTCTGTGTGGGGTTTCCTCCGGGTGCTCTGGTTTCCTTCTAGAAAGGTGTTCTAGTTAGGTGCGTTGGCCCAGAGTGCGGCAAGTAGGGGATTTTCATAGTAACTTGATTGCAGTGTTAATGTAAGCCTAATTGTGATTTAATAAATAAACTTAAATAATTTTAAAAATCAGAGGTCACTCAGTTGAGATGGAGATGAAGAGAATTCCTTTCTCTCAGAGGGTCATGAGCCTCTGGAACTCTCTTCCTCAAAAGAGAGTGGAAGCAGAGTGCGTGAATATTTTTAAGGTAGAGCTAAACATATTTTGTTTAACAAGGGAGTGGAAGGTTATCAGTGGTCAGTAGGAACGTGGGGTTGAATTTAAAGGTTGTTCAGCCATGATCTTATTGGATGACAGGGCAAGTTTGAGGGGCTGAGTGGCTTGATCGTGTTCTTAATTTGCATGTACCCAGAGTGCTTGTAGGGAGGGATCTCCAAGAATTTGACCCAATGAACAGCAAAGGTACAGCAGTATAGTTCCAAGTCAGGATGAGGTTTGATCTGGAGGGGAACTTGCTGCTGATAGTGTTCTCATGCATCTGTTTACCTTGGATTTTTAGGTGGTAGGTGCATTGCAGTTAGCAACATTTTTTAATAATTTTAGTCGATTAAAACTTCCTTCTATTATGATGTCAGCACTTAGAATCCTTTTCAATGCTTCGCAACCATCCCTTTATCACAGTTGGTTAGCGCTTCTGCCTCACAATGCCAGGTACCCAGCTTGGAATCACTGTCTGTGTGGAGTCTGCACACTCTCCCTGTGTCTGTGTGGGTTTCCTCCAGGTGCCCTGGTTTCCACCCACACTCGGAAAGATGCGCGGGTTAGGTGTATTAGCCATGCTAAATTCACCCTCAATGTACCTGAATAGATGCCGAAGTGTGGAGGCAAGAAGATTTTCATAGTAACTTCACCGCAGTGTTATCGTAAGCCTACTTGTGACACTAGTAAATAAGCTTTATGTTTTGGCTTGAAGATTGGTCACCTGATAACTGTCTGAAGCCCCTTGATGTCAAATTGATTCTGTGTTATTTCAATACACTCACAGCTGTTAAGGTTTTTCTGTTCTGTCATGATGAATTTAGTTTTACAAGCTGGGAAGATTCCTCCATGGTCTGTCTTCCTGAAAATCTGCTCAACCTTCCAGGAATACTTCACAATTGGCAATGTCTAGTGATCTGTCCCTTGGCTAAGGTCCCTATCGTGTCACTTTATTGATACTTTGAAATTGGCTGTTTCATTCCACAGTCTTTCAAATTTTGTCGCTGAGATGTGAAAATCCTCTTTCCGATTTCTCATATGTTTTGTTCTGATGCCATTAATTTCACCTTGCTCTTCGAATTGAGTCTGCCGCCAGCTTAACAAACCTATTGCGGCCTCTCTCTGTCCCTGTTTTTTGAGAGCTTCAGTTCCCTATGATCTCATTGAGACATATAAAATCCTGATGGGATTGGATATGCTAGATGCGGGAAGAGTGTTCTGTGGAATTCCCTGCCCAATGAAGCAGTTGAGACTACCTCATTGAATGTTTTTAAGGCAATGATAGATTTTTGAACAGTAAAGGAATTAGGGGTTATGATGGGCAAGGGGGGTAAGTGGAACTGAGTTCACGAAGAGATCAGCTATGATCTTATTGAATGGCAGAGTAAGTTCAGAGTAGCCCGATGGCCTATATCTACTCCTAATTCTTATGTTTTTTTATATTCTTAGGGGGGGCCACAGTATAAGAATAAGAACTAAGCGATTCAGGACTGAGATGAGAATGAACGTCTTCATTCAGCGAGTCAGGAACATGTGGAATTATCTATCACAGAAAGCTGTGAGGGCCAGATGGTTAGAAATGCTCAAGAGGGAGTTGGATGCGGCCCTTGTAGCTAAAGGGATCAAAAGTTATGGAGAGAAAGGAGAAATGGAATACATGATTATATCGAATAGCAGTGCAGGCACAAAGGGCCAAATGGTCTATTCCTGCACTTATTTTCAATATTTGTATGTTTACTTAATTGGCTATAAAGATGTCTGAAGTTATAAGGAGCACTTTGTAAATACAAATCCTTCTTTCAATAAAATAACGGGTGTTCCGCTAACCTCAGCACAAAGTACAATCGCACCATTGCAATAAAATAAAGAAAGGAACTCCAGATGCACGTGAACCATCCATTTTACCTCAAGCACCACAGATGGGATGAAGCGATATAATTCTTGTTCGGTTGAATAAAAGAAGGATTTCTACAAGGGGCAACAAAGCCAGGAAAAACATTTCGCTGGAAGCGCCTTACTGACAGGGGAGATTCTGATCTTTTTGAAAGTACAAGTGTACAAGGCGGTTAATCAAAGCGGCTCAGAACAGTAGAGATGAGCCATGTTCCTACAAATACCGCATGCTTTGGAGGGCTTTCAGTGAAGAAAAACTGCAGCCAGCCCCTTTCCTCATCAGTGACAGTTTTATCTCTGATCACTTGGCCCCAGGCTTGACATCACGAGTTGGTTTATTTAAAAACTCCAGCAACATGCACGCAAGATGATCATCTGAATTCTTGGCCTTTTAATACAGCCTCTGAAAGGGATGAGGATGAAGCAGTGAAGTAGCATTGGTACTGATGACCCAAATCGTGCACTGCTCCGGAAATTGCTTCCAGGAGGAACATAAACAGCCAGAAAAACAAACACGGATTGCAGGTGCAATACAGCGCAATCCTAACACTGTTTCTACACACAGTTTAGCTTTTACATGAGGGATTGTTTATAACATCTCTATTTGTAATAACATGAAGATCATTCTTTTGATTATGCTCCCAGGAGAACATCACAAGAAAACAAATCTGCTTACATGCATAAGGAACATCATTCCAACAATTTCCGCACTTTGGAAATCAAGAATTATTTTCTTCATTTCCTTCATTTTCTTCAAAGGGAACATCTTTTATGAGAATCTGGTGGAACTGGTGTACTCAAATTACAAATATACAAATTAGGGGCTGGAGTAGGCCTCTCAGTCTCTTGAGTCAATAAAATCATGGCCAGAATTATGCAGTTTCACACACCCTGTAGCCAGCGAGAAGGAGAACATCTGAAATTAGGAATCTACTCATGACCATGAAATCATTGTTGATTATGGGAGAAACCCATCTGGTTCACTAATGTCCTTTAGGGAAGGAAATCTGTCTCGCTTACCTGGTTTGGCCTACATGTGACTCCAGAGCCACAGCAACGTGGTTGACTCTCGGGTGACTTGTGGCAGCCATCACAAGTTGGTGTCTTATGTTGGTTTTTAAAAAGTCTTTTATGGACTGGTCTGTATATTTGGTCAGCTGGTTAAAGTAGAGATTAATATCACTCATGCATGTGACACATCGTGACAATAAATCATTTTATTTTGGAGGGAGGTGGGAAGATCGGTGGAAAGAATTGATCTCCTGTAATATTGAAGTATGTTTAGGCTACGGAATTTATTTAGCCAGATAGCCTGCTACATCATAGGTTAATAGTCATCGGTATATATTTAGAAATGACTGCAAGTCTAATCAACCCAAACTGCACCATCTTGCTCCTTCTGTATTGTCTTTACCCACATCCTTTGTTTCAGATGATATTAGATGCTTTTTTCTCCTCAACACATCCATTGTTATCCTGAATTTGAATAGCATCAAAGCTCAGTGATTTTCATTTGTAAAAATCCTCCTGTTTAAGGTTAAATCAAACTATCCTGGACTCAGATGCAAGAAAATTACTGTGATCGCTCGCCCGAAATGTTTCGATTTGGACAGGCACAAGTACACGTCACAAAGTAAATTAGTCCTTCCATTCAGTAGATGGAGTGGTACATACTGTGCAATACAAAAGCTCCCCAGTCGCATGGTAAAATTATCAAAATCTGTTAGTGGGGTAGCATGGTGATTAGCACCAAGGACCCAGGTTCGATTCCCAGTTTGTGCCACTCTCTCCATGGAGACTGCACATTCTCCCTGTGTCTGCGTGGGTTTCCTCCCACAATCTGAAAGATGTGCTAGTTAGATGTATTGACCTCAACAGGTTCTGGAGTGTGTGGCGACTGGGAGATTTTCACAGTAACTTCACTGCTGTGTTAATGTAAGTCTTATTTATAACTAATAAATTAACCTTTTGAATGTATGTTTTAAACCTATACATCTCAACATCATGAGAAACTGCAGAATTAAAAAGGGTACCAGGAGGAATTATCATCTTTTTTACTGTTAAATATAAAGCTAGATTCAAAGCATTGCCAATCCAGAGCACCCGGAGTAAATCCATGCAGATACAGGGAGAATGTACAAATTCCACAAGGACAGTTACCCAAGTTAGACAATACTCAACTCCTTCACGATGTCTAGGGCAACAGACTTTGGAAACATAAGCCTCTGCTGCCCTCTACTGTAATGTTGAGATACCAGCATTGGATTGGAGTAAACACAGTAAGAAGTCTAACAACACCAGATTAAAATCCAATAGGTTTATTTGGTAGCACAAGCGACTAGCTTTCAGAGCACTGCCCTTTTATCAGGTGAGTGGGAGTTCTGTTCACAAACAGGGCATATAAAGACACAAACTCAATTTACAAAATAATGGTTGGAATGCGAGTCTTTACAGGTAATCATGCCTTAAAGGTACAGACAATGTGAGTGGAGAGAGGGTTAAGCATAGGTTAAAGAGATATGTATAAACTTCTTCATGCAACAAGTGGTTTAGATCTAGGATGATGCATTGCCTCAGCATGTGGTGGAGACAGACAGAATTGCACTTTTCAAACGGGAATCGGATAATTATCTGAAAAGATTTTACAGAACTGCAGGGAAAATAATCAGTGAGTGGAACTGGCTGAGTTGCTGTCACAGAGAACTGATGCAGAGGCAATGTGCTAAATAATTTCCTTCTGTACTGTAACCAATTCTTTTGAGTCTAGTATGGATATGTTCAAGAAAAGTAATAAATACATGAAGCTAGAAGCTGAAGGTTATAGTGACACAATGGTGAACATTATTGCCTCACAGTGCCAGGGACCTGGATTCAATTCTGGCCTTGGTTCACTGTCTATGTGGAGTCTGCATGTTCTCCTCGTATCTGCATGAGTTTCCTCCGGATGCTCCCACAGTCTGAAACACATACTGACTAGGTACATTGGCCATGCTAAATTCTCCCTCAGTGTACCCGAACAGCCATCGTAACATTGTAAAGTTCAGTTGTACAACAAAAGAATCATCCCTCATTCCGTTCTCCCCATTTTGGTTTCTCCAAAAATCCCTATACCCATCCCCAAACATCCCTCTCTCCACCCCAACGTCCCCTCCCCATACCCATCGCTATCTCCAACATCCAATCCCCACCCTTTATCTTACACACAAAATCCCCTTGTCAGCCCCATACCAAGCACCAGACATTTCCTTCCCACCTCCAACACCATTCTTTCCCTCTCCCCTAATGTGATTTTTTTAAAGCATTAAAGGACATAAGTTTAACTTGCGCTAAATTGGCAGAAACTTATCCTGCTCATTTACATTGATCTGGGGAATGGGCAATTTAGCAATGTGATTTTTACAAAAAAAACAATATTAAAGAAGGTGAAATTTGATTTACACTTGAATGTATTTGTGCAAAACGAATTGCAATCTTTTGTGGGTTTGGCCAGTTTCAGGCGATTTGCACTGGTTAAGCCAATGCAACTTTGTGGAAACTTTACTCTGACATATCTGGTACCTCCATAGCTTTGTGTGAATGCACATAACATACAATCTCACTGAGTCATACAGACACGGACATCCTTACTTAGAAAGCTAAAGCCAGGGCAACAGAAGGAGTTGCACAACTAAACTGAGGGTCCCCAACTTGAGAGGATAATAAAAATATTAGCATTCAGTCTCTCGAGTCTGTCCCACTATTTAATTAGATAACCATTTTAGGAGGGAATGAATGAACTGAGTCCTCCGAGGCCGTGTAAAGTTTGAACAAAAACAGCTTTATTCAACATGTTTGAGGGAGAGCAGGACTCATGGTTGTAGCCACAGCTTGCTTCTGACCTACTCTACTGCGCATTGGTTCTTATAGATTTGTATACCCTTTTCTTTACAAAGCATTACATTTTCATGTTATTTCTTTGAATTGGTTACAGTTCTGTTTTTGATTATATTATATGGTTCCATTGTCTTGTGTACTTTAGCTTTTAATCATTTTCTGGACATCTTTTACCTATCTGCTTACAGTATCAAAGCGTTGTGTTTATCAAATTAATTTTGATGGGGTGTGAATTGCCTCCATCTCCTGGATGTTAATTAGTTTCTCGGAGGCACAATTGTTCCTCTAGACTTCTTGGAGCCTTGATAAGTGATATCAATTCTCTTATAATGGCTGTCATCTTGGAATGATCTCACCTGTGGTGTGACTGTTTTAGTGCTGTCTGAGATATCGTTAATTGTAATTTGTCAAGGCTGTCTGCAGTGAGGGTGTCTGCTACAGTGCTGTCTGTTTTATTCTTTTCTGTACATTCCTGTCCTGCTACAGCCCACAGTCCCAGGAATTGCCCAGTTACACCATTGACCAATTTTCCAGTCACATCCGTTACAGAGATCATCAGTGGTGGGCCAGAAAATTTTCAGGACCTGGGGCAAGAATTTCTAGTCTCGGGGCTGGCATTTCCAGAAATCTGTAGTCCCACAAAGGTTATCGGACCCAAAGATTGGAAGTCACACAACTTGGCGACAAGATTCTGAAGTGGACTGAAAATTGTCATGCAGCCACAGGCCCATATTAAAGAGAGGCATATTGAGTCACTAATTTGGAGGAGGGAAGTAGTCTGCAAGCTGTGGAGTTGATGAATCACTCCTAATTCTCCTGCCTCCAAGGAAATTTCTTTCATATTATTTATTTTTACATTAACCTTCAATTCAAAGTTAAGGTTAAAGTCTAACAAGTTTATTTGGAATCACAAGCTTTCAGAGCACTGTTCCTTCCTCAAGTGAGTCACCGAAAGATCGTGATATCAAATAAACCTGTTGGGCTTTAAACTGGTATTGTGAGACTTCTTACCGAAAATATTTCGGGGGGCTCAATGTCTGGCAGAGGAGGGTTTTTAATGATATGTAAATATATTAAAATAAATCTAAATCAGGTTCACGTCATTATGGCTGGCGAGATCGGTGATTTCTGGGCTTTGCCAGATCTTGCTGGCGTTCCCATGGACAGAGAGTGCAGGCACAAGATCCCACATGGGAACTAGTAATGCCAGTGATGGCTGTTTGCGATGGGGGTTGAGCACCAGTGATGGTATTGTGTTTGGGGAGGGGGTTGGGGAAATGGGGTTCAATGTTCGGGGGGAAGGGGGGATATGTGAAATGATTCCTGAGCTCCTATAGTTTGAAACCTGTGCTCCCTAAGTACCGTGCTCACAAATTAATATTTAAACAGAACGTACACTTTTAAACATTATACTACCTCAATAAAATTGTGGCACAGTTTTGCCCTTGAAAAATGCAGTCTCAAATCTTTTCATAATTTACACCCATGAGACAGGGACCTGAAGTTTAACTGTCCCCCAGCCCAGCAGAAAGTGGGTGTGAAATGACCAATATAACAGGTTATTTTATCTGTCCTTTCCATTAGTTGGTCATAGAATAAATACCTACAGTACAAAAGTAGGACATTCGGCCCATCAAACCTACATTGACAACAATCCCACCAAGCTCTAAACCTGTAACTCCACATATTTATCCTGTTAATCTCTGTGACGTCCCCTTAACACTAAGGGGCAATTTAGCATGGCTAATCAACTTAACCAGCAATTTTTGGACTGAGAGGAAACCGGAGCCACCCAGAAGAAACCCACACAGACACAGGGAGACTGTGTGCAAAATCCACACAGACAGTGACCCAAGCTGGGAATCGGATCCAGGTCCTGGCACTGTGAGGTAAGCAGTACTAACCACTGTGCCACCATGCTGTCCTTGAATGGGGAATTTCACATTAACTTCATTGCAGCATTAACATAAGCCTACTTGTGGCTAATAAATAAATAAACTTTATTTTGCTGCCTTTTTGGTACCTTGCCATATCAACCTGCTCTTCCGAGGAGGTGAGTGCAATAGAATCATAGAATCCTGCAGTGTAGAAGGAGGCCATTCAGCCCATTGAATCTAAACAGATCACAATCCTACTGAGGCCCTATCCCCATAACCCCATACATTTATGCCCTTGCTAGTCTCCCTGATACACAGATATTTAAGAGGGAGGAAGGTCATCTTATTTTAAAGGTGCAGAATGGGTAATTCAGGTCTGCTATCATTCAGAGGTCAAGATGTGGAAATGCCAGCGTTGGATTGGGGTAAACAGAGTAAGAAGTCTCTCAACAGCAGGTTAAGGTCCAACAGGTTTATTTGGTAGCAAAACTCACTCACCTGACGAAGAGTTAGAGCCCCAAAAGTTAGTGGATTTTGGTACCAAATGAACCTGTTGGACTTTAACCTGGTGTTGTGAGACTTCTTACTGTGTTCACCTCCTTCTTACTGTGATCATCCAGAGACCCAAGCAGGTAAATTTCTGCCTTCCCTGTCAGGTAAAACATGCCAGTAGCCAGAAAAAGACCAGGAGGTAAGTTTCCGGTTTCCTTATGGCTCATAAGTTTTTCAGATCTCCTGTCTGCTGGTCAGGCTATCAATCTAGCTGTCAGCTGGGAGACTGCAATATCCCTTTTAAGGGAAGCCGTGCTGTTAAAGATTGTCAGGGTTGTCAAGTTCACCTCCTTGCTGGGCTGATTACATCCCTTTCAGTAATATCCAGCCTGCTTCATTGCTCTTTTCTGTACTACCCAGAGGACTTGAATACCTCCTCTTGTCTTGCAGATCATAACTGAACGCAAGTTTATCATCTACAAATTGAAACACTTTTCATTGAGCACCTGAATATAGCTCATTAATGCAAATTAGGAATAATCCCTGTCACTATTCCTTACATTTCTGACATCATTTCTCCAATAAATATTCATTGGTTTCAACATTTCCATCAGTGATATTATCCAGTTCGAGGCTTTACTTTGAATTCCTACTCAAGTATTTTATATGGAATTTTGTCAAAAGCTTTTCAGAAGTCACAATAGGTCACAACAAGAGGACTTGTATCCAGCCTTGCTGCGTTGATCAGATCATCGATCCGGGGTCTGAAGCTAAGGTACTCCAAAGCGTTAACTGCCTTTGCAACTTCTCTCTTATCGAAGCTCCTGCCTTGCTATCGTTTTGTGTCGGATGAAACACCTGTTTTACGATGCAGTGTGAAAGGTTTCAATCACAGTTGGCTTGATAAGAATGGCCACTCAATTCAAACATTGCTTGAACAGGAATATAGAATACAACAGTGGACATTTTAATTGTCCTCAACATAGGACAGATGTCAGAGGTAGGTTCTTTACCCAGAGGGTGGTAAGGGTATGGAATGATGTGCCTGCTGCAGTTGTAGATGCGCCAAGTTTGGTGGCGTTTAAGAGGTTAGTAGATAAGTTTATGGATGAAAAGGGAATGGTTTAGGTAAGAGGGTCATTGCTTTTTCTTAATTGGTTGGCGCAACATCGAAGGCCAAAGGGCCTGTTCTGCGCTGTAATGTTCTATGTTCTATCTTCTACACTAGAGGGCAGCATTGTGAGATGGTACGGTGGCTGCAAACATCAGAATGACAACTGGCTTCGTCGATCAGCTACTTCAGGCCTGAGAACTCCTGGGACAACACTGATACAATACTCTCAAGTGGGCAGTGCTATAGAACATCTAGGGCAGAAATCTCGCAAAAAAATTCTAAGTGTTCAATTCATTGGAAAGCTGATTTTTTTCAGTGGGAGTTTACACTCTAATCTTCCCGCACTCTGTGCACTGCAATGGCCACTAACGTGAATACCAATAGATTTCAGGGGGCAGGGTTTATTCCCGCTGGGGAGGCTGAAACCAGCAAGTCTCTTGCACAGTGGTCCCACGCTGTCAACCTCCCGATCCCTGGCCAGCCTGGGAGCCCTGCAGTGCTACCCCTCCCGTAGCCCGATTTGTGGCTCCCCATTCATTGTGGGGCCAGCCTCAATGCCTTCCATCCCAAACTGCTCTGATCTCCAGCCACCCCCAAGCCCTTCCCCACAGTTCCAATCCGCCCCCCCCTCCCTGTAATGCAGACACCCTCACTGTCAAATCTCCCCTCCCCAGCCAGCCCCGATTACTGGCCTCCCTCCTTCCCTCATTGATCTCAATGGCAAGAATGGTAACAGGATTACCACTCTCACTAATTGCCCTCTAGGCCCCATTCCCATGTGTCTGCCCCCTTGGTGCTGCCCCATGTCTGATGGACAATGCCAAGGTGCCCCCTGGGCATTGACAATTTTGGCCCTTGAGCAGTGCTGGTGGCATGATCTTGGGCACTGCAAGCGTGTGCATGCTCAGGGAACTACCCTCACCATCTGACACCCTGGAGGGGCACCAATTACCCTCTCTTCACTGCAGCAGAGTCCGGTTGCCAGCTCCCCAAAAGTGAGGAGCTCCTATAAACCCCGCTGGAGTGAAACACACTGGTGATGTGAAAGAGACAAGTAAGCCCAGAGAATTCAGTCCCGAGCTCGCTATTATCATTGAAATGCTATCAGCAGAATGTTCCATTCCTTTCTTGTTCATATATTTATCTAGCTTCTCATGCTATTTTCCTCAATTAATCCACATTCTAACTTTTCTCTGGGTGCAGGTGTTTCTCCTGTTAGATTTGTTAGTGACTATGGCATATTGAGGAGGTCTTGTGGCACAGAGGATAACGCCCCTGTCTCTGAGCCATAAGCTCCAGGTTTGAGTCACACCCCAGAACTAGATAGCCGAGGAAGGTGTATTTATAACATGGCCAAGCAGATTGTGTATCAACCTGAAAATCTTTCCAAACATGCCAGTGGCTGGCAGTGAGAATGGGACACATACTGAGTGGTGCCCCTCAAGTTAAAAGCCCCTGGCAACAGATTATTTGATTTGACATGATTTATTGTTACATGTATTGTTTCTTGCACACTGTAAAGACAAAGCATATTGTACATACAGAAGGAAAGGAGGGAGTGCAGAATGTAGTGTTACAATCTTGGATAGGGTGGAGAAAAAGATCAACTTAATGAGAGGTAGGTCCATTCAGAAGTATGATGGCAGCAAAGAAGACTCTGTTCTTAAGTCAGTTGATACATGTCTCAGACTTTTGCATCATTTTCTTGCTGAAAGTAGATGGAGGAGAGAATGTACGAGTGCCTGCGATCCCTAATTATACTGGCTGCTTTTCCGAGCTAGCCAGGAGTATAGACAGTGTCAATAGATGGGAGGCTGGTTTGAGTGATGGATTGGGCTTTTCTTGCAGTTTCTTGCAGTCTTGGGCAGAGTAGGAGCCATACCAAATGGTGATATAACCAGAAAGAATGCTTTTTAAAAGTTGGGGGGTGAATGTCAAAGCTGACATGCCAAATTTCTTTAGTCTCATGAGAAAGTAGGGGTGTTGTGGGTTCTCTTAACTATCGTGTCAGCATGGGGGGACTAGGATAGGTTGTTGGTGATCAGGATACCGAAAAACCTGGAGCTCTCGACCATTTCTACTCCATTCCCATGAACATAAACAGGAGCATGTCCTCCACTATGCTTCCTGAAGTCAATGATTATCACCTTTGTTTTGCTGATATTGAGGGAGAGATTATCATTGCCACACCAGTTCACCAGATTCTCTACCTCATTCCTGTACTCTGTCTTGTCATTGTTTGAGCTCCCACCCGCTATGGTGGTGTCATCAGCAAACTTGAAAATCGAATTGGAGGGGAATTTGGCCACACAGTGTATAAGGAGTATAGCAGGGGACTGAAAACAGCCTTGAGGACCACTGGTGTTGAGAATGATCATGGAGGAGGTGTTATTGCTTATCCTTACTGACTGCAGTCTGTGGGTTAGGAAGTTCAGGATCCAGTCACAGAGGGAAGAGCCAGAACCTCAGGCCACAGAATTGGAGACGAGTTTCATTGGAGTAATGGTGTTGAAGTCAATAAATAGGAGTCTGACACAGGTGTCTTTGTTAAGTGGAGGGCCAGAGAGATGGCGTCTACTTTGGAATTATGGCGGTGGTAGGCACACTGTAGTGGATTCAGCTAGTCTAGGAGGCTGGAATCGATTCATGCCATGTCTAACCTTTCGAAGCGATGGGTGTCAGAGCCACTAGACGATAGTCATTAAGGCACACTGCCTGGCTTTTCTTTGGTATGGTAGTCGTCGTCTTTAGCAGATAGGGAGCTCAGATTGTTGTAAAGAGAGGAGGAAGATGTCTGTGAATACCCCCACTAGCTGGTCCGTGCAGACAAGGGATCTGTTCCAGGAATTACTAGCCATAGAATCTGTACGAGTGCAGAAGAAGGCCATTAGGTCCATTGAGTCTGCATCGACAACAATTCCACCCAACAATTCCTATCTCCGAAACCCAACATATCTGCCATGCTAATCCCCCTAACCTACAGACATTAAGGGGCAATATAGCATGACCAATCAACCTAACCCATACATCTTTGGCCCCCTAACATGGAGGAAATCCACGCTGACACAGGGAGAATGTGCAAACTCCACAAAGTGACTCAAGATGGGAATCAAACCTGGGTCTCTGGTGAAGCAGCAAAAGCAGGTGAAGCTGCTTTCCACTATGCTACCATGTTGCTGCAGTGGAAAGAGATGAAAGTCTGCCACTAGTTGCAGAAAGGGAATTAGAGCAGAATCTTATATTCCAAAGTTATTTTCTCCCCTGCAGGTGGAATCATTTGTTCTGTCACCTATCCTTTCAAACTCTTTCATAACCTAAAGAACAATTATCAGGCCAAGTCCTCAGACTTCGATTTTCTTGGGATAAAGAGCTCCAGAATAGATAGTCTGACCTGATAGCCATAGTCCCTTGTACCTTGTTTAAGTTTATTTATTAATGTCACAAGTAGGCTTACATTAACATTGCAATGAAGTTACTGTGAAAATCTCCTAGTCGCCACACTCTGGTGCTTGCTCAGGTATACTGAGAGAGAATTTAGCATGGACAATGCACCTAACCAGCGCATCTTTCGGACTGAGAGGGGAAACCGGAGCATCCAGAGGAAACCCACGGGAAGAACATGCAGACTCGACTGAGACAGCAACCCCAAGGTCAAACCCGGGTCCTCGGCACCGTGAGGCAGCAGTGCTAACACTGTGCCATCCTATTGCTCTGTGTGTAAAAAAAAAATTAAAATGAAGAGGGCACTGAATTGATGTAATTTGTGTTGGAAGCATCCTTGAGGATAAAGAGAAACAGAGGATTGCAGAAAATAAATCATTAAACAATGCAAGCAAGTTACATTTGCAACATGAATTTTTTTTTATTTTCAGTGATTCAGACCCATGAACCGCGAAAGTGAAATGTTGGTAATAACATTCTGTGTTGGTTAAGTTAAGCTATCATTGGAAGTATAGCGTAACCCATCCAAAATGGGAGGAAATAAAATTATTGTATAAAATCACCAATACATTCCTACATCAAATGGCAATAATGTATTATATTTTATGGGCAATATTTAGTAAAACGCAAGAGTAATTTGCTTAATGTATTTGGCATTTCCGTAATACCCTTTGTACAGCATTATTACATGAATTTGTGTTTAAGTAGTACTGCAAAACCGCTATAAAAATTGTGTTGAGTGCCCATTAAAAAGTGCACATTTTTCTCAATACTAATTTTAATAAAACATTTCAAAACATTCACTTAATTCTTCTAAAAAAAATCGACTCAAACTGTCGCATACATGGTCATTGCTGGGTTAAGTGCAATGTGCTTCATCCCAACAGGTAGACAAATAATTTACCAATCGTAAATTAACATTAAAAAAGAAAGAAACCAACAGGGATGATGTGAATTTCCTTACCCCAAAATGCTGCGAAACTCCATTAGTGTTAATTTTTTGCTGGCTTCTTTGATGTGAATTATGGCATGAGAAAAGATGTTTGCGTTTGACTTTTGAAGACGTGTTAACCATACAGTTACTGTGTGAAAATAAAAATCAAATATTGCTGCAGTGCTCAGTGTAGTTGGCTTCATGCCTAATTTGCAGTCCAGATTTCTCCATTAGTCAATAGTCAAGTGGTTTTCAGAAACTATACTCATTTAACAAAACTGTAATAGACCAATTATTAAAAGCATGTTGACTTTCATAGATAATATTCCAACATACTTCTAAATATATCTGCACAGCCAGCGTATAAATGGCTGGTGAAATTTACAATGAATATTTGTAAAAGAAAACGTTAGTAGCATTGTTTGCAATACATCCATCCAAAGGAATATCCATTACTGGGGAGAAATCTCGAAAGAAATGCAAGATAGTGTGGCTGACATAAAAAAAGACAGAAGTATGGGTTCTGATGAAGGGTCATCTAGATTCAAAATGTTGGCTCTACTCCCTCTTCACAGATGCTGTCAGACCAGCTGAGATTTTTCCAGCATTTTTCTGTTTTTGCTTTATTGGTTTGCGTGTCCACAATTCCCATGGCAGATGGATCAGGAAAATTTTGTCCCGGTCTCCATATTATAAACAGGGCATAGAGGCACTGGAGAAGTTATAAAAAGACACCAGAGGTTCTATCAATCTGGAAAGATTGAACAGGTTTGAGCTCTGTTCTTCAGAAAAGAGAAAGCCAAGACTTGCTGTCACAGAGCTCCTGAAAAAAAATTAAAAGAGTTTGGCAGTTTAGATATTTTCTTTTGAAAGGGGATCAAAACTAGAGTCTTTTCTGAGGAAGGATGTTCTTGGTCTCGAGAGAGTGCAATGAGGTTTACCAGGTTGATCACAGGATGGTGGGACTGATGTACGAGGAGAGATTCACTATGTTTTCACTAGAGTTCAGACGAACAAAGAGGGAATCTCATACCGACTTTTAAAATTCTAACTGGATTAGACAGGGTAGATGCAGGGAGGATGATGCCAGTGGTGGGGGAGACCAGAACAAGGAGTCACAGTCTGAGGATTCAGGGTAGGCCATTTAGGACTGAGGTGAAGAGACATTTCTTCACTGAAAGAGAGGTGAGCCTGCGGAATTCATTAACACAGGAAATAACTGATGCCAAAACATTGAATGTATTCAAGAGGCGGCTAGATTTAGTTGGGGCGAATGGGATCAAAACTTATCGGGGGAAAAAAGCAGGATGATCATAATGAATGGCAGAGCAGGTTCAAAGGGCCAAATGGCCTCCTCATGCTCCTATCTTCTATGTTTTTATATACAGGTGGAAGTAAGTAAAATTTTCTTATATCTTTAATAGGAATAGTTCTGTACTCTGGATCACTCACTCATGGTAAGTTGTGGTTTCACTAGAAACAATACATCTGTGTTGGCTTTATTGACTCTTGCATTGAAATCATATTGGCATGGTGGTCTGTTTAGACTAAGTTCCCAGCAGAATGCAACGCATTCTCTTGTAAAACAGTTGGACAGTTTTAGTAAGACTGACCCTCTCCAATCAGGCTCAGGTAAGGGTACAACAGCCCTGTTAGTGATAGTTTGTTTTTAGCGGGGAAAGACTATTTGTTCAGGAGGATGATGAAGCTGATTCTGCCAATCCCTGGAATATTCACTGAAATCTTTCCGGTAAATTTTGTGTCCAAGACCTTTTTGAGAACCCAGAAGAATACTAAATCCATGACCAGGAGAAAGCTTTTGCACTTGTTGTTGATCGATAAAGGTGAGGAAAAATTCTTCACAGTAAACCTACCGACGGTGAAAGTCATTTACAGTCATATAAATTATCCTTGTTTGATTCCTTTCTCTTCCATCTCGTGTTCCCTCCCTGCCCTTATTTGCCTTGGCTTTTCATGGAGTTGACATCATGAATAAGTCACATTAATACTTGGAAAAGACACTCCTGTGGGCTTTGTTTTCAAGGCAGGGCCAACTATATTATTTATACAGAGGGGCTGTGGATCTGGATGACAAGTTGCTATGGGTTTTTCAAACACCTTTGGTTTGGAGTTAGGTTGTTTATGGCTGTTAAAACATTCCTCTACTGGACTTCAATTTGCAAAAGAGATCTAGGGTGGCAATTCCGCCCCCAATCTCTCCCCCCCCCCCCCCCCCACCCCATCACCTCCCCTCTGTTATGATTCCCGTGGTGGGCATGATGGGAAAATTCCTCCCTCCTAGTTAATGAAACCATGACCATTTGGTGTGCTCCGTATCACGACATCACGAAGCTATGTGGTCCTGCTGACAACAACAATGTTGAATGTTGGCTAAAATGACTGCTCAGAGAACACTTGTTAGGGTTATGTGCATTCCTATAGATGGGGCAGAAAAGGAAAATGCTTTTTCTTATGTACAAGCCATCAAAATGGAAGACTCAAGGAGATCCGTATAAGACAACCCATCGCAGCAGGCTTGGCAACAAGAACTTAGACTACGACATCGCAAATGAGGTTAGCAGCAAGATAATACTGAACAATGTATTCAAATGTCACTCATGTTGGGTAACTCAGGATCAAATGCAAGGACCAAGCATTTCTGATTGGGGGGTGTCACAGAGTCCTGCAGGGTTCTGCGCTACGGCCTCAATCTTTCACAATTTATATCACTTACTTAAGTTAGCAGAGCAAAGGCATGGCAGCTAAATTTGAAGTTGACACAAAGGTAGGAAAGTATATTGTGAAGAGGTAATAAGGAGGTTGCAGACAGATATAGAAAGAATTGTAGTAAGCCTTCAGTGCAAGAAGGAGGCCATTCAGTTCATTGAGTATGCACCGACAACAATCCCATCAAGAGCCTATTCCCGTAACGCCTCATATTTACCCTACTAATTCCTCTACGCATCCCTAAGGAGCAATTTTAGCATGGCCAATGCACTTAACCCGCACATTTTTGGACTGTGGGAGGAAATTGGAACATCTGGGGAAACCCACACAGATTTGGGGAGAATTTGCAGACTCTGCACAGACAGGCATCCAAACGAGGAATCAAAGCCAGGTCCCTGGAGCTGTGAGGGAGCAGTGCTAATCACTGTGCCACTGTGAGGGAGTGGGCAAAAATCCAGCAGATGGAGTATAACGTGGGGAAATGTAAAGTTGTTTGCTTTTGCAGGAAAAATAAAAAAGCAGAGTATGACTTCAATGAAGAATGATTGCAGAATTCCAAAATGCAGAGGAATTCAGCTCTTCTGCTGCAAGAGTTATTAAAAGTTATTATGCAGGTACAAAAGTAATTAAGAAGGCAAACAGAGAGCTATCTTTTATTATGAGCAAAATCAGGCACAAAGGTAAGGGTGTTATGCATCAGTAATACAGGGCACTGGTTAGACCTCAAGTCAAATACAGGATGAAGTTCTGGGCTGGAATTCTCTGGTCGTTCACACCGGTGGGATTCTCTGGTCCCACTGGTGGTACACCGGCTGCCGTGGGTTTCCAGTGGCATGGGATAGGTTCAATGGGAATTCCAATGGACAGTGGCAAGACCAGTGGAAGCTGGCACCAGTGAATGATGTGCTGCTTCCCACTGCCGGTACACACACAGTTGGGAGGCCAGAGAATTGCGCATTTTTCCTCCTTATTTAAGGGAGGATGTTAATGTGTTGGAGGTGGGTCAGAAGAGCCTGGAATGAGCTTGTTTCCACCAGAGATTAGAAGAATGAAGGGTGTTTGGATTGATGTATATGAGATGCTGAATGGTCTTGACAATGTGGATTTGGAAAGGATGTTTCCTCTTGTGAGTGAGTCCAGAGTTAAGGGGCATTATTAGAGGTTCTCCTTTTACAATAGAAATTAAGAGAATTTCTTTCTCTTAGAGCCTTGTGAAGCTTTGGAATTCTGTGCCTTGGAAGGTGGTGGAGATGGGGCAATTTAATATCGTCAAGGCACAGGTAGGTAAATTTTTCTTGGGCAAAGGAATCAAAGGTTATTGGGAATAGATGGGAACAGGGAACTTTAAATACAAACAGCTTGGCCATGATCTCATTGAATCGAGATGCAAGGGCCTGAATGACCTGCTTCTGCTTCTATATCAGACGTCTGTAAGAACTCAGGGCCACGAAAAACTTTCCTAGCTAGTGAGGTCAAATTGAGCATCGAAGGGAGCAGCTCTTGCTATCTGACCAGAGAGACAATGCAATCCATCAGTTAGTAATGTAACCTTGCACTGATGTGGAGTTCAGTTGTTCTGTTTCATTGGACAGTACGGTGGCACAGTGGTTAGCACTACTGACTCACAGCACTAGTGTCCCGGAATCAAATCCTGCCTTGGGTCTGTGAGGAGTTTGCACGTTCTTCCTATGTCTGTGTAGGTTTCCTCTGGATGCTCTGGTTTCCTCCCACAGTTCAAAGATGTGTGGATTGGCCATGCTAAATTGCCCCTTAGTGTCAGGGGGCTAACTAGTGTAAATGTATGTGGTTATGGGGATAGGGTCTGGGTGGAATCGGTGCAGACTCAGTGGGCTGAATGGCCTCCTTCAGCACTGCAAGATTCTATGATTGCTGATGTACATTTACTCTAATAAAGCGAAGCACCAGATATTTCTAGGTTTGGTCAGATACTCACTAAACCTTTGAAAATAACTTGCGTCTCTCCATTGGTGGTGGACTTCATGCTTTGTGAAATTGGAAGGTCACCTGTATCACAGAAACAAGATCTACCTGGTCATCCACAATGCCAGAGTACCTGCTGCCCACCATTATCCTGTTACGATTGGCTAAACACAGAGGAGCATTGTACCAACACACAAAAGAAAGGAACATTCTATCCCATGAGTGTGTTAAAATAACCAGCCGACATATTGTGCTTGGATTATTGGTTAAATTAGTTGTAGCCCATCTGGTTCCTGCGTCATACAGAATTGTACCTCTACAGGACACTACTGGGGTTAAAAAAATGACACTTTGACTTGAAACTGTACATCTCTTAAGCTGCAGAGAGTTTATTTGCTACACAGACACTTTAACTGTATTAACAGCCATCTAACCAAAGAAGAAGACATCCCCATGAGTTTCATTACTTCCAGATAGGCCAAGGCTTCTGCTCCTCAAGTGACAACTGCAAAAGCCAAGAGGTGCCTAGCTCTGCACTGCTAGTGGAAAGTTGTCAAAATGCGTATCTTCCCAAACCAATGAGGTTCGACTGTATCAGATCATCTCAGGTTCCTTCTGGAATTCCAATTCTGGCCGTTAAAGATTGAGAGAGGGATTTTCCAGCGCTGTCACCCCAAGACTGACAAATCCCACCCTGAGTCAACAGACTTTTGTATGATCCATCCCCACTCACTACGATTCCCATGGCAGGCAGAATGGGAAAATTCTGCCCAGAGAGTTGGTTTCATTGAATCCTACAGTGCAGAGAAAGGCTATTCGGCCCATCAAGTCTGCACTGACCATTCCCTGTGATGACTATGAAGATACTGTTAAATCTCTGGGAAGAAAATTTCTAAGTGAATTGAAAGCCATTCAAAATCTTCCATTTTATAAAAAAATAGTCTTAATATACCGCCAGAAAGCAGGAATTTAACATCAAAACAGAGGGAAATGACAGTGGAGAAGTGAGAAAAGCAATACAGTGAGACTAAACAAAAAAGCCCAACAAGTATCCATTAAACTTTATTTATTAGTGTCACAAGTAGGCTTACATTAACACCGCAGTGAAGTTACTGCGAAAATCCCCTAGTCGCCACACTCTGGCTCCTGTTCGGATACACTGAGGGAGAATTTAGCAAGGCCAATGCACTTAACCAGCACATTTTTCAGACTGTGGGAGGAAACCGAAGCACCCGAAAGAAACCCACGCAGACATGGGGAGAATGTGCAAACTCCACACAGACAGTGACCCAAGCTGCGGATCAAACCCGGGTCCCTGGTGCTGTGAGGCAGCAGTGCACTGTGCCACCATGCCAACATTACTTGCTGGGTGAAGTGAGTACACACCAGCCTGGAGACCAAATAATGAAGGTGGAAGAGCATTCCCCCTTCAACACTGAGATCCACATCCATGATAGCAACAATCTGAACCTGCAGAGCCACAGCCAGAGACTTGCAACCTCTGGGCATTTCCATTTCAACACCGAGACATCAAGCAGTTTTTGCCAGTGAAAGCTGAGACGGACGGCAGCAGTCATTCATTCTTGGATCAGTCTGACAGCACTGCCATGGAGTGGCCCACGACTTCCACTGTGAAAATATGGGCGCTGAGCTGGCTGTAATGCCCTGTGCCGCGGTGAATTTGGACTACTGCATGCTCCCAGACAGGAGACTATCTGGCAGATCCATCAATGCATCTTTGGCCATCTGCATTTTCTTGTTTTTCATCCAAGGGAGTTCCCTGCAGTTGGTCTGGTGTGCAGCCTTGCCCTCCAGGGAGCTTGCACACGAGATGACCCAACTCTCCAGCGTGGTTGCAAATCCCCCGTGCCCACTGACTCTTCACGAGCAGATCCTAACACTAACCAAGGTGTGTGAAGTGTCAGTGTCAGAGCTGTGAGTGTGAGCGGAGCATCAAGTGACAGGACTTCCTTCTCGGAGGTTTCCTCTTGCTCCGGTCTGTCTGCCTGAGAATGCATTGACCAGTCAGACAGTAATTCCTCAGCCTCTGAAAGCACGAGGGAAGGTTAGGACCGAGGGGACGCTGGATAGTGAGGAAAGCACGAAGTCCTCAGTCACTCCATCTGCAGTTTCTCATTTCATCGTAGTCTCTGGAAGGAGAGTGAGTGGAAAAGGTGTCGAAAGCAGCAACTTACTTTCACCCTTGAAAACCACAACAACACCGGCTGCCACTGGATCTGTGACAGTGGTGGCAAAGATCCTCTGCACCATGTTGTGGTGTGTTTGCGTGACCATGTGTTTGCATGCGGGTTTATGAGAATGACACACTCTTTCTCTTGTTCTCCTGCCTGTTGTGAGCAATTCCTCCCCTGCCACTGAGACAGCAAACTGTTAAGGATTGTATGACAGTGTGTTTGCATAACTCAGTGTTTCTATGGCCGTGTGTAACGTGGCAGTATGTCTGTGTGGCAATGTGCATGCGTGCCGGTGTGCCTGCATGCTGGTGTGTCAATGTTGCAGTGTGTCTGCGCGGTGATGTGTTTAGTTGACTGCGTGTTTACGCATCAGTATGTTTGTGTGGCCGTGTGTTTGTGTGACCATGTATTTGCGTGTTGGTGTGTTTGCATGTCAGTGCATTTGTGTGGCAGCATGATTGTGTGGCGGCACGTTTGCGTGACAGTGTGTTTGCTTGATGTGTGTCTGTCTGACAGTTTTTATGTCAAACATGTGGCATGTTTGTATGACCGAGTGTTTGTGTGCTGGTGTGTTTGCGTGACCGTGTGGCATTGTGTATGTGTGGCAGCATGTTTGGTATGTTTGGTTTGTTTGCGTGATGTGTGTTTGTATAGTAATGTGTTTGCATGTGCCATGTTTTCATGGTCGTGTGCTTGTGCGACCGTGTGTTTGCATGTCCATTTGTTTATGTCAATGTTTGTGTGATGTGTTTTTGCTTCATGGTGTATTTGTATGATGGTGTGTTTGTTTGACAGGATGTTTGCGTGACCATGTGCTTGCATGGCAGAATATACGGTGGTGTGTTTGCATGACCACATTTGTGTAATGGTGTGTTTGCATGGTGGCATGTTTATGTGACCGTATGTTTGCATGACAGTACATTAACATGATGGTATGTTTGTGTGGCAGCAACTTGTGTGGCGATGTTTGCATGAAGGTGTCTTTGCATGGCTGTGTGTTGGTATGGCAGTGTGTTTGCATGACTGTGTTTGTGTGATGGCGCGTTTGCGTGACGATGTATGTGTGTGACGGTGTATTTGTGTAACGGTGTGTTTGTACAATCGTGCATTTGCGTGATGTGCATTTGGGTGGTATGCTTGTGTGGTGGTTTGTTTACATGGCAGCATGTTTGCATGGCCATGCGTTTGTGTGATATGTGTTTGTATGTTGTGTTTGCGTGATGTGTGTTTGCATGATATGTGTTTGTGTGGTGGTGTGTTTGCGTGGACAGTGTGTTTGCATCACTGTATGTTTGCATGGTGACATGTTTGCATGATGGTGTGTTGTGTGATGGCGTGCTTCCGTAATGGTGCATTTGTGTGACCATTTGTGTGATGGCTGGTTTGTGTGATGGTGTATTTACATGATGATGTGTTTGCATTGCGACATGTTTGTGTAACTGTGAGTTTGCATGGCAGTGCGTTTGTGTGGAGGTGCATTTGCTTGATGGTATGTTTGCATGATGGTGTGTTTGTGTGACAGAATGTTTGCATAACTGTGTTGGCATAGTAGTGTGTTTGCATGACCATATATTTGGATGACCATGTGTTTGCATGATGCTGTGTTTGACTGATATTGTGTTTGCATAGCAGCATGTTTGTGTGACCATGTGTTTGCGCGGCAGTGTGTTTGCCTGATGTGTCCTTGTATGACGGTGTGTTTGCATGTAGGCGTGTTTGTGTGGCAGTGTGTTTACGTGGTGGTGTGTTTGCATGATGGCGTGTTTATTGACAGCATGTTTGCATGACAGTGTATTTGTGATAATGAGTTTGTGTGACCATGTGTTTGCATGATGGTATGTTTGCGTACTGGTGCGGTGTGTGGCGGTGTGTTTGCGTGACGGTGTGTTTGTGTACTGGTGCGGTGTGTGGCGGCGTGTTTGCGTGACGGTGTGTTTGCGTACTGGTGCAGTGTGTGGCGGCGTGTTTGCGTGACGGTGTGTATGCGTACTGGTGGTGCGGTGTGTGGCGGCATGTTTGCGTGACGGTGTGTTTGCGTACTGGTGCGGTGTGTGGCGGCGTGTTGGTGCGGTGTTTGCGTGACGGCGGTTTGCGTACTGGTGCGGTGCGTGCGGCGTGTTTTGCGTGCGGCGTGTTTGCGTACTGGTGCGGTGCGTGGCGGCGTGTTTGCGTAGTGTGCGTGTGTTGCGTACTGGTGCAGTTGTGGCGGCGTGTGCGTGACGGTGTGTTTGCGTACTGGTGCGGTGTGTGGCGCGTGTGTTTGCGTACTGGTGCGGTGTGTTTGCGTACTGGTGTGGTGGCGGGTGTTGCGTGACGGTGTGTTTGCGTACTGGTGCGGTGTGTGGCGGCCGTGTTTTGCGTCTGTGGTGTGGCTGTTTTGCGTGACGGTGTGTGTTTGCGTACTGGTGCGGGTGTGTGTGGCGGCGTGTTTGCGTACGTGTGTTTGCGCTGTGTGTGTGTTTGCGGTGCGTGTGTTGTGCGTGACGGTGTGTTTGCGTACTGGTGCGGTGTGTGGCGGGCGTGTTTGCGTACTGGTGCGGTGTGTGGGGGTGTGTTTGCGTACTGGTGCGGTGTGTGGTGGTGTGTTTGCGTACTGGTGCGGTGTGTGGCGGTGTGTTTGCGTGACGGTGTGTTTGCATACTGGTGCGGTGTGTGGCGGTGTGTTTATGCGTGTGTGGCGGTGCTTGCGTGCGGTGTGTGGCGGTGTGTTTGCGTACTGGTGCAGTGTGTGGCGGTGTGTTTGCGTACTGGTGTGTTGGCGGTGTGTTTGCGTACTGGTGCGGTGTGTGGCGGTGTGTTTGCGTACTGGTGCGGTGTGTGGCGGTGTGTTTGCGTGACTGGTGTGTGTGTGGCGGTGTGTTTGTGTGGCGGTGTGTTGGCGGTGGTGGTTTGCGTGGGCGGTGTGTTTGCGTGACGGTGTGTGTACTGTGTGGTGGTGTGTTTGCGTATTGGTGCGGCGTGTTTGCGTGACGGTGTGTTTGCATACTGGTGCGGTGTGTTTGCGTGACGGTGTGTTTGCCTGACTGTGTGTATGTATGGCGGTGTGTTTGCCTGACTGTGTATGTATGGCGGTGTGTTTGCCTGACTGGTACGTTGTGTATGTATGGCGGTGTGTTTAGTATGTATGGTGGTGTGTTTACATAGCCATGTGTTTTCATGGCAGTGTGTTTGTGTTACGGTGCGTTTGTGTGACTGTGTCTGTACGATGACGTGTTTGCATCAAGGCGTGTTTGATTGACCGTGTGTTTGCATGATGGAGCATTTGTGTGACCGTGTTTCTATGTGATGGCGTGTTTGCATTGATAACGTCTTTGCGTGGCGGTGTATTTGCGTGGCAGGATGATGTGTGTCTGCGTGACAATGTGGTTGCATGGCCGGTGTGTTTGCATGATCATGTGTTTACATGGCAGTGTGGTTGCGTGATGTGTTTGGATGACCTTGTGTTAGCATGACCTTGTGTTTATGTGACCCTGTGTTTGCAAGCAGTATGTTTACAGGGTCATGTGGTTTTCATTGCAGTGTGTTTGCATGACTGTGTGCTTGTGTGACCGTGTTGCATGATGGCATTTTTGCATGATGGTGTGTTTGTGTGACGGTGAGTTTGTGTGATGGTGCATTTGCTTGACCATGTGTTTGTGTGGCAGTGTGTTTGCGTGACCTTGTATTTGTGTGATTATGTGTTTGCGTGACCTGTTTATGTGGTAGTGTGTTTGTATGACCGCACGCTTGTGTGGCAGTATGTTTGCGTGACCGTATGTTTGCATGGCAGTGTGTTTGCATGACAGTGTGTGTGCGTGAAGGCATATTTGCATGCTGGTGCGTCTGACAGCATATTTATGTGGCAGCGTGTTTGTACAATGCTTTCTTGTGTGACGGTGTGTTGATATGACAGTGTGTTTGTGTGGCTGTGAGTTCACATGATGGAGTGCTTATGTGACAGTGTGTGTGTGCAGCTGGCATGACTGAAAGGAGCATGGGGGTGAGGGGTTGTGGAGGTTGGATGGTTGGGGTGTCTCTGAAGTGTCACACTGAATGCAGTGCAGCTTAAAAACGGGAGGCTGTTTGAAGCTTGTTCTTTCTTCACAACACTACCTAGAGAAGCAGAGACAGTGTGAGCAGGAATAGGCCATCTGCTCCTTCAAATCTGCTCCACCATTCAATATTACCGTGGCTGATCCTCGATCTCAATGCCACATTCCCACTGACTCCCCTTAATGTCAGTAAAATCTAGAAAATTAGTTATCTCTTTCTTGAGTATGTTCTGTGGCTTGGTCTCCTCAGCCTTCTGTGGTAGAGGTTCAATATCCTTTGAGCAAAGAAATCTCTCCTCACCTCAATTCTAAAAGATCTACCCCATATCCTGATTGCATCCCCTGGTTCCAGACCCCCCAACCACGGAAAATATCTTCCCCACATCTCACCTATCAGACCCATGCAGAGCACAAAGACCACTCGCTGTGCAATAAAGTCCAGGGCTATTTGTGACCATGAGATACCGTGCAACACGTTGAGTGACTTACATTTACAGAATCTTTGACAATGAAATCATGGAACCCCTACAGTGTAGAAAGGGGACATTCGGCCCAACCACTCTACATTGACTGGGCATCCCACCCATGCTCTATCCCCAGAACCGCATATATTTATCCTGCTAATCCCTCGACCTACACATCTTGGAACACTAAGGGTCCAATCCTGCACATCTTTGGAGCGTGGAAGGAAACAGGAACACTCAGAGGAAACCGACGCAGACATGAGAATTTTCAAACTTCATACAGAGAATGACCCAAATGCTGGAATCGAACCAGTGCTTCCCACTATGCCGCCATGCCACCCAAATGTCCAAGGTGCTTCAGAAGAGCATCCTACAAGTATGACACTTGACCACATTGGTCAAATGACCAAGCTCGGGTCTAGACAATCAAAGGCACGGTTACCAACAGTGGAGTCATTACAGTCAAGGAAATGAGGTGGGCACATGTATATTACATGCTACTCACCTCGCTTCCAACAAGCGCGGGCACCTCAGGAACTGTTACCCCGTATCCAAAAGTCAGCATAAACAAATTTCGAGCTCAACACACATCTCTTGAAGAAATACCTTGAAAGCAAATTATTTCAATAATTTACAAAACATAAAGCATTTTATCAAACCCTTGCTTTCCCCGGTGCCAAATGTAAATCATAGAATCATAGGCTGGAATGTTACCTGCACACCTGCCCTGATTCCGGGAGCAAGTGAGACACAGAGAATGGCATTCTCCCTTGGCCCTGTGCAGAATCATATCAATCTCGGGTGGACATGTTGGTAAAATTCCGCCCAGATTCCCTACAGTGCAGAAGGAGGCCATGTGGCCCATCGAGTCTACACTGACACATTTTTCATTTTCTGCACAAGTTAAAACAAGTGTTAGCCACGTTTATAAGTTAAATTAATGAAATTGCCACCACGTCAAGTCCATAAGGTTAAACAACGCTAAAAAAACCCATGTGTCCCACCAGATCTGGTTTAATCTCTTAATGGAATAATGAGATGTACAAATTTTTAAGGATATAACTCCCTACATTGTCCCAAAACTCAGATAACCTCCTATTCCTTCTATTGATAAAAACAAAATACCATGGATGCTGGAAATCCAAAATAAAAAAAAGAGTGCTGGAAAATCTCAGCAGGTCTGGCAGCATCTGTGGAGAGAGAAACGCAGAGTTAATGTTTCAAGTCCAAACCAGGGAAGGGCAGTGGATGTTGTACGGATGGACTTTAGTAAAGTCTTTGGTAACTTTTGTCATGGGAGGCTGATACAGAAGGGAAAATCATATAGGATCCGAGCTGTGAAGATGGATACAAAACTAGCTTGGACATAGAAAGCAGAGAGTGGCAGTGGAAGGGTACTTTTCTAATTGGAGGTCTGTGACAAGCGGTGTTCCACAAGGATCAGTGCTGGGGCGTCTGTTTGTAATATATATATATAAATGACTTGGAGGGAAAATGTAGGCAGTCTGATTAGCAAATTTGCAGATGACACAACAATTGAGGGAGTAGCAGATAGTGAGGAAAATTCTCTGAGGAAAAACAGGATATAAATAGGCTGGAGACCTAGGTCAAAAGATGGCAGATGGAATGTAACCCAGACAAATGTGAGATGATGCGATTTGGAAGGTCTACTGCAAATGTAAAGTACTCAGTAAATGGTACAACCCTTAGAAATATTAACATATAGAGGGAGATAGGCACACAGATCCACAGTTCCCTAAAGGTGTCAACTCTGGTGGTCAAGAAGGCCTGCATCGGTCAGGGCATTGAGTATGGGAATTGGAATATTATGTTGTAGCTGTATAAGACTTTGGTCAGGCCGCATTTGGAGTATTGCATGCAATTTTAGTCACCACACTACCAGAAGGATGTTGATGCATTGGAAAGTTTACAGAAGTGATTTACCCAGGTGTTGCTTGGTTTAGAGGACATGGACTACAGAGAAAGGTTGAACAAACTTGGATTGTTTTCATTAGAGTGTCAGAGGATGAGGGAGGACCTGATAAAGGCTTGGATAGATTGGATAGTCAGTCCTTTTCCCAGAGTCAAAGGGCCAATTACTTGAGGGGTATAGGTTGAAAGTAAGAAGGGGAAAGTTTAAAAGAGATATAAGGGGCAAGTTTTTCACACAGAGAGTGGTGAATGCCTGGAACATATTGCTGGAAGAGGTGGTGGAAGCAGATTCTATAAAAACATTCAAGAGGCATTTGGATAAATACATGAATAGGCAGGGAATAGAGGGATATGGACCAGGTAAAGGAAGGAAAATATTAGATTAGATAAGCATCTGTGTCAGCACAGATCTGATGACCAAAAGGCCTGTTCCTGTGTTATAATGTTCTCTGTTCATTTTCAACTCAAAATGTCAATTCTTGTTTCTCTCGCCACATTCTGCCAGCACTTTCTGTTTCTATTTCCAACACCCCATCTTGAAATCTTACCTAACATGACCTTGTGAACGGGTGATATAAATTCTCAGAAAAGACATGCATTTCAGAAATGATTATTAATATTGACCAATAAATCCAATAGGAAACTCAAAAGAAACACTTTATCCAAAGAATGGGGAGAGAGGAGAATTCGCTTCCACAAAAATGGTGGTATCTGTAAAGTCGGCATAGTCACAGATGACCCCATATTACTCTCCCTTTAAGGGGAAGAGCTGACTGATGGGAATTTAACCTGTGGGTCACCCACCTTAGATGAGGCCAAAGTTGAATAACATCAGCTAGTACGGGAGTCAAACCAGTATTGCTCTGCCTCACTAATCAGTTGTCCAGCCAATTCGGGACACTATCTACACACACAAGGGGAAGAAAGGGAGTTAGATGAAGAAAGGTGGGCAGAGCCTCATATGGGACATCAACGTGGGCATCTGCTTATCAGACTGTTTCTGTGCTATCAATACTTTGTAATACTTTATAATGTCATAATAGATTGATGGAGATGTTCCCTGTTTGGGATGGCATGGTGGCACAGTGGTTAGCACTGCTGCCTCACGGTGCCAGGAATCCGGGTTCAATTCCAGCCTCGGGTCACTGTCTGTGTGGAGTTTACATGTTCTCTCAGTGTCTGTGTGGCTTTTCTCTGGGTGCTCTGGTTTCCTCCCACACTCCAAAGATGTGCGGGTTAAGTTGATTGGCCATGTCAACTGTCAGGGGATTAGCAGGGTAAATAAGTGGGTTTAAGGGAAGAGGACCTGGGTGGGATTGTGGTCAGTCACTGGGCCGAATGGCCTCCTTCTGCACTGTAGGGATTCTATGTATTCAAACCTCTCTCCAACACTTGAATGAGCAAATATGGGGCAACACTTATACATATGGTTTATACCCAAAAGCATCAACATGTGCTCATTTATGAGGCAGTTTCAACTCCTTATTTCCAGTTTGTGGAGAGTTTATTATTAAATCTCATTTGCAGCAATATTGGAGTTGTTAATAACTATTGCTTTGAGTTGAGGTATCACAGTTTTGTTCAACAAGTATTAGCTTGCAGCACACACTTAACATGAAGTGTTCCCAACTCAAGAAGTTAACAGTTTTTTTGTCCAAATGCAATTCAACAAATGCAAAGTTAATTTAATTTCCTAAATTTAAAAAAAAAAGAAAATCCCTTATGGCAAAACACTCATCGTAATATTGATTGCAGTCTTTAACATGAATAATGCAAACCTAACATTAGACAAATTAAATATGGTCGAGAGGCATTTTGCACTTTTGTATTGCATCTGCAAGTTTGAGATTATTACAGGGGTCAATAAAAGCACAATATTACAACAGTTAGTTCACTTATATTACTTATTAACAAAACTTGTGTAACCGTGTGCCTCGCCCAGAGTTGAGCATTTTTCACAAAAACCAACTGTAGGTACAAACATCTCGTGACATGTGTAAACCCAGCCAGCTGGGTCTCATGCTGGAATCGCTCCCTCCTGCTTAAGCAGTCTCTGAGGCAGCGAAGGTCAGTAACAGCCGTCTCTCCAGCTTCCATCTTTAAGAGAACTGAGTGCAGCGAGGGGCTTTGGGGGCTGAAGAAAACTGAGGAGAGAAAAAGACAAGAGGTACACAGCAAGTTAACTCACAAGCCGCAAAGGTTTTCACTTCCAGTTTAAACAGCATGAAGATCGTAGGAGTACATTCCATTCATCTGCTATCAGCGATTTCCAGGATAACATATTGGGTTGTGACTTGTCCACTATTGTCCAACAATATTTTAAAGTTTAATTTTGTTTATTAGTGTCTCATTACACATCCCACATTAATAATGCAATGAAGTTACCCCTAGTTGCCACACTCTGGCACCTGTTTGGGGACAATGAGGGAAAATTTAGCATGGCCAATGCACCTAACCAGCACATCTTTGGAGTGTAATAGGAAACCGAGCACTCAAGGAAACCCACGCAGATACAGGCAGAAAGTGCAAACTCCATACAGTCACCCAAGCTGGGAATCGAACCCGGGTCGCTGGTGCTGTGAGGCAGTAGTGGGACTCACTGAAGTCAATTTACTAAGAAGGAAATATGTTGGGGGCGATTTTGGGCTGGGCAGTTCAAGTTGGCACAGTTAGCGTCAGGCTCTGAGCGCCTCTCCCAGCATTAGTACTTGCTTGACCCCGCTGGAGCGAAGGAGGAGCAATCAAGGCCCTCCCCATCCACCCCTCCCTCCACCCCCCCGCCCCCCGAGAGTTAGGCCCCTGGGGGGATGCCCTTTGGGTATTGCCAGCTTAGCAGTGCCAGCCTTGTCCCCTAGGCACTGCCCACTCAGGGAGGGGGGAGGGAAGGGTGGCATCCTTCTCAGGGGGACGGGGCTGCATTGGGGGTTCAGCACCGAGTGGGGCAGGGGGTAGTGTCGGCACTGCATTGCCGGGAAGCGGGGGCATAGTTGGGATTGCCGGTGAGCGGGAGGGGGGAGGATTGGGGGAAGGTGGTAAGGCTTAAGGAGAGGATAGGAGATTAAGTTGAGGCAAGGGGCTGGGGTCAAGGCTGGCCCAAACATGTCCAGGCGACCAGCGATTGGGCCATGTGCGGGTGGGAGGGCCGGCGATGCAGGGGTCACAGGGCTGGCCAGTGGTCAAGCACTCAGTAAGAATTTAGCAACACCAATTTATAATCCAACCGATTAGAAACTTGATGTCTGTGTCGATATGTGCAATCCTCTTGGAGATCCTCTCCACTTGGATCCGGCAGTATGCGGTGTCGATAGTAGTCAAGCAGACAGGGCCCCTGTGCTTGCGCCGATCTCGGCTGCTGACAGATCGCACGCACGCAAGGGCCCACTCAGTGCTATGCTGCCGGTCTCTTTCTTAGGAATTGGCGCCACTGCCAGCTTTTTGATGAGATTTACACGAGAGCACTCTGCAGTGCACAGAGTGTGGGAGATTCATTTTGAAATCCCCGCTGGAAAAAATAACCCAATTTACTCCAGTTTTCACGCAAATTTGACACTTTGAATTTTTTGGGGGAGAATTGGCCTGTTATTTTCAACACAAGGTGGATCTTCTAACATTTGCACTTTTAAGTCCAGTGGCGTAACGCTTGGCAAGTAACACAATGACTACTTTAATAAACTCATCAAGCTCTTGTGGTGCTGAACATGGGGAGTCAAGGATAATCTCCAATTGAAATGGGGTTACAGGATGATGAACACTAAGGTCAGGGTGGGCTAACATAATTCACCACCTACTTTAAAGTAATAAGTTAGTCCTTATTTTTGTATTGCCATTATGAGCATATTTATAATGCGAATACATATGTAAAGCTGTTGCTTAGTAATTATACCCTCCTAACACCCAAGTATGTCACTGACAAGAGGTTATAATTACACGGCAAGTTTGCACAGGTAGCTGCATTATAATCGTGGCCATACAAACAATAAAATGGAAAAGGTTGAAGTATGCACAGATCTAACATATTAACACACACAGCACACAAATGTGCATACATGTGCTCACCTCAAAATAATAACTTATTGCTGGAGCATAGTATTAGAGGACAAATGAACTCCTGAAACTGGGCTTCATTTTAAGTTGGTTACATTTGGTGACGCTGGACATGTTAAAGGCACGCTTCTTAATCCTATACAATCGCAGGGTCTGTATTAATGATACGGCCCACATAACTTAATGTATCACATGCTATGCTTAATCTCTCATTCCCATCCCCCTTACATTTACTATATTTAATCCACATTAATCTACATTCCACTCTACCACAACATACTGTGCTTAACACTTGTTAATATACTTCCCATTACACCATTATATTGTATTCTTAATCCTCATAAACCTACAATCAACAATATCCATTTCACATCATTTTTTCTCCGCTGTTTTAGAAGTTACTGATTAGAAGACTGTATCCCACTATTTATAGAATCCCTACAGTGTAGAAGGAGACCATTCAGCCCATTGAGTCTGCATCGGCCACAATCCCATCCAGGCCGTATGCCCATAGCTCCACATATTTACTCTGCTAACCCCCCTGACACTAAGGTCAATTTAGCATGGTCAATCAACCTAACCCGCACATCTTGGAATTTAAAAGCATATTCTATACAGTTTGTGGTATAGTTAATTGATTATTAATGAATAATTTAGCAAATCTGGTAACAGATTACTGCTTGATCATCTCTGCCTGGGGCTGATTACAAACAGCAAGGTAAACTCCAACTCCCCTCGACACCAATATCATATATTCAAATGCACAGAAATGCGAATGGATACAACGTAACTCAAGTAAGGCAAGTACGCATGCGCAAAGATAACTTCTGAATTGCTATCAGGAGATTCTGAGTGGGTGGCACAGTGGCACACTGGTTAGCATGCTGCCTTTGATTCCCAGCTTGGGTCACTGTCTGTGTGGAGTGTGCACATTCTCCCCATGTCTGCGTGGGTTTCCTCCAGCCTCTTCCCACAGTCCAAAGATGTGCGGGTCAAGTTGATTGGACATGCTAAAAATTGCCACTTAGTGTCAGGGGGACTGGCAGGGTAAGTACGTGGGTAGGGAATAGGGGCTTGGGTGAGATTGTGGTCGGTGAAGACTGGATGGGCCAAATGGCCTCCTTCTGCACTGCAGGATTCTATGAATCATTAAAGAGCAAGATCGAGTGAAAGCTTTAATGGACTCCATGAAACTCTGTGCAATGTAATCTGTGAAACACACATGTGGAAGAGGGATTCGATTTCACAAGATCCTAAAGCACAAGTTCAATGATGTTAACTCATCGTGATGGAGCATAAAGTGGCACTCAAATCTCTGATCCTCAACTCTCTCCGGACAAGTCACAAAACATGTTCGATTCCCAGCCTGGGTCACTACCTGAGTGGAGTTTGCACATTGTCCTCGTGTCTGCGTGGGTTTCCTCCAGATACTCCAATTTCCTCCCACAGTCCGAAATATGTACTGGTTAGGTGCATTGGCCTAAATTCTAAATTCTCCCTCAGTGTATTCAAACAGGCACAGGAGTGTGGCGGCTAGGAGATTTTCACAGTAACTTCACTGCAGTGTTAATCTAAGTCGACTTGTGACACCAATAAATAAGCTTAAATTTAACTTAGTTAATGGTACCAAGAGTAAAATCACATGAAAAGAATACAAACCTTTATTTCACAAATTAAAAACACTTCTCGCAATAAGACTTTACCTTCGAACAGGTTGTGCCAGTTTGCTTCTGGGTATTCCGCTCCCTCCGATGGTAGACGTTGGTCTGGGAAGGCCACTCCGACCTGGTATTCCCGTGTTTCCAGGCCTATTCGGTAAAGGGATGCCAGTGCTGGAAATGGAATGCAAACTGACGGAACTATGGATCCCGTTTGTGTTACTCACAGTCGGGCTCACGTACGCTGTTGCTTTGGGTGGCTGCCTGACTGACAATGGAAAATGGCTAATGCTGTTGACTCGGTGTTGAAGTTTATTGAGAGAAGGACCTGGAAGAAAAGTGAAGTTGAGGATTAGTTTTGCAACATGTTTATTTATTTCCCTATAGGAATTTTAACTTTCATTTAGTGCATTTTGGAGACTGCTCAGGCATTACACTCAACTGCACTGATCTCTGAACTGTTGCCCTTCTATGAGCTTCAATGCTAAGCAGTGATAGCCATGTACTAGTAGTATTTTGCACATTAATACAGGTTAAATCCTGAATTAAACCCTCTACTTGTGTAATGACTTCAATCAGGCCATTGAGGCTGGCCAAATGGAACATAAGAACTAGGAATAGCAGTAGACCATCTGGCCCCTCGAGCCTGCTCCGCATTCAATAATATTATGGTTGATTTTTTTGTGTACTCAGCTCCACTTACTTACCTGCTCACCATAACCCTTAATTCCTTTACTGTTCAAAAATTTATCTAAAAACATTCAACAAGGTAGCCTCAACTTCTTCACTGGGTAGGGAATTCCACGGATTCACGACCCTTTGTGTGAAGAAATTCCTCCTCAACTCAGATCTAGACCTGTTTCCCCTTATTTTGAGGCTATGCCCCTTAGTTCTAGCTTCACCTGCCAGTGGAAACAACTTCCCTGCTTTTATTTTATCTATTACCTTCATAATCTTATATGTTTCTATAACTTCTCCCCTGTCTCTTCTGAATTCCAATGAGTATAGTCCCAGTCTACTCAGTCTTTCCTCATAAGCCAACTTTCTCAATTCTAGAATCAACCTAATGAATCTCCTTTGCACCCCCTCCAGTGCCAGTATATCCTTTCTCAAGTAAGGAGACCAAAACTGTGCACAGTATTCCATGTGTGGTCTCACTAGCACTTTATACAGCTACAACATAATCTCGCTGTTTTAAAACTTCCTCAAGCAATAAAGGACAAAAATCCATTCCATTCCAAATTACTTGCTGCATCTGCAAACCAACTCTTTCAGATTTCTGCATAAGGACACCCAGGTCTCTCTGCACAGCAGCATGCTGCAATTTTTTATCACTTAAATAATAGTCCACTTGCTGTTATTTCTACCAAAATGAACGACCTCACATTTGTCAACATTGTATTCCATCTGCCAGACCCTCGCCCATTCACTTAGCCTATCCATATCTCTTTGTAAACTTTTAGCGTCCTCTGCATGCTTTGCTCTGTCATCCATCTTAGTGTCATCTGTGAATTTTGATGTAGTACATTTGGTCCCCAACTCCAAATCATCTATATAATTTGAGCTCCCTGATTAAGGAGCGCTATATTCATGGCCAGATATCCCTGAAAAGGGAACATGGATGTCCGGGGGTGGGGGGCATTGTTGATGCCTTCCGTGCCTACTGGGCACCACAGGGACTGGATTGTATTGTTGACCCCTTAAGTCACATTTTAATTTGATGTTTGAAATCTCCTTTCTGCTTTGGTTTTTTTTGTTTTGGGTGGTTCCCCTCCTTTTAGAGAGCTGTGCTTTTTGAGTTGTACCTAAGTTAATTTGATTTTGTTCATTTGGTTGGGACACTAAAAGAAGTCCCTGATTAAGGGGTCAATTGATGGGAGTCTTTCCCTTGTATTCAACCAGGAGTGATTGATAGCACTCTATACACTGCTGTTGGAATTGCAAATAAAGGGATTCTGGTGAAGTGACTTCTGCCTCCGAAGACTCATTACAACCGGCATACAATTAACACCCAATTAATATGCAATTAACAAGTAGATCAGCTACCAGCAGGTTACAAGCTGCTAAGTTTAGTCTGAAAGTTAGTTGAATCAGGTTGCTATCTTGCATTGTACCTCAGGGCAGAATTTTCTGCCCCTTCTAACCCAGAAATGGTAGCAGTGGGAAGCAACGGCATGATCTCAGGCGAAAGTTTCCAACTTCAGGTTGAACTCGGCCGGAAAATTGTGCTCTTAGTCTCTATTTTGCCACAGGAGGTTTTAATATGGCAACAAAGGTATAAGGATCAAAAATGCAGAATAATTATACAGCTTCTCCTGACAAATCTAAACTGAGTGCAAAATCAGTGAGGACCTTTGACGTATCATTTCCAACGATTTGAACTGTGGAGTAGAAAATCACAAGGTTCATTTGCGATTCCTTTGGTCAAAACAGTTCAGTCAGTCAAATAAAATGAGATTCTTAATTCAACATAGGAACAAGTGCCCACACAGCATCACTTCATTTTACATCGTAAAAGGGGATGCTACTTTCTGAAATTCCTTCCCCAAAATGCTCGTGTCACTTCTAAATTATCACAAAGAATTCTTAATTTCAACTGTTTATCATAGAGTTTCCCACAGTGCAGAAGGAGGGATTCAGCTCATCGAATCTGTACCCACTCTTTGACAGAGCGTCTTACCTAGGCCACACCCTCATTCAATTGCCCCCAACGCCATGTATTTACCCCCCTAATCCCTCTAACCTACACATCTTGGAAGACTAAGGGATAATTTATCATGGCCAATCCACCTAACCCAAACATATTTGGACTGTGGGAAGAAACTGGGAGCACCCAGAAGAAACCCACGCAGACACAGCAAGAATGTGTAAACTCCCCACATTGAACCCGGGGATTGAACCCAGGTCCCTGGCGCTGAGGCTGCAGTGCTAACCACTGTGCCGTCCTGTTCTTGTTCTTATCCCAAGCTTTCTGTTTTGCTGCTTATCATTGCCTGCTGTCAATTCCTGCAAAGCACTCAAGTTTCTCTCCGCCCATTAGAAGATGCCACAGAAAGCCAAATTGCTGTTATATTCTTCCCACTGTGAGTGATAAATATGAATCTTGCAGCAACTCAGCAATAAGAGGCTTTAAAAACATGAGGGGTGGGATTTTCTGGCTACAGACACTCCAAATTCCTGTCCGAGATCAACGAACCTTTGCATAGCCTGCCCCCTTGCCCACTATGAACGCCATGACGGGCAGGATGAGAAAATCTCCCCCGAGACTATTAGCTTGCATTACTGTGGCACAAACGACACAGGGGTTAGCACTGCCACTGCCACCAGGGTCCCAAGTTCAATTCCACCCTTGGGTCACTGTCTGGGTGGAGTTGCACATTCTCCTCATATCTGCATGGATTTCCTCCAGGTGATCCGGTTTTCTCCCACACTCCAAAGACGGGTGGATTAGATTGATTGGCCATGCTAAATTGACCCTTGTGTCAGGGGGATTAGCAGAGTAAATAAGAGTTACGGGGATAGGACTTGAATGGGCTTGTGTTTGGTGCAGACTCGATGGGCTGAATGGCCTCCTTCTGCACTGAGAATTCTATGATTCCAATCATTCTGCTGCGCATTTGTCAATGGAATCAAAATATTCCCAAATTCGTCCACAGTTTTTCTTAAAACGTGCTGGTAATTTATCTACTTGCTAATTGCATATTCATTGAGTGTTAATTGTATTCAGGTAGAGGGTTTAACTCTGGGTTTATCTGTATTAATACATGTTTAAGCAGGCTGAAAGAGGGCTTCGCTATTGGAGGTATACAATATGTAATCAGTACCCTTAATTAAAAGCTAATAAGTCTAAGAAAAGACTTGATGTCAGTGTTTGATCTTTCACAAGCCGGTTATACTGGATTTTTGACACACTGGCAAAGAATAAAGACAAACAAAGCAATAAGCAGCCTCTATCAGCAGGTCACATCCTGTCGACATGTGTCTCTCCCCTCTTGTCTACATGGATGTCGAGACAGAGCAGACCTTGTTTCATTTGGCACTGGTAAATCGGCTGATTCTGCCAGTGGGGTTTTTGGAGGTGAACTTTATTTGGATTGGATGGCAGATGAGCCTGCCATCCGCTGTGTTACCACGGAGATGGATAGGATGAGAACTGTGCTCCAATAAGAGAACTGCTCGAGTTTAAAATAAAATTCTTGCTCTCAGTGCAGCAAGGAGAAAACACCAAAAGACTGTCTTCCTCTTTGTCGCATATAAGGTTCTCTGCGTTTACCAAATTGCCTCCTGTTGTCCTACCATCGACAACCTAATTCCTATAGCTAATTTCTGCTTCCCTCCACTCTGTTTTGTGGATAGAGTGTTCACTCCGCGACATCCTATTTTCAATCTTCTACCACCCCTTCCTTCGGCTGCCTTTTCCCCAGCACCTTCTGCTGTTCACTTCCTTTCTCCTGCCCTATTCTCCTGGACTGCCATCGCAGTTTCTATAAGAGGCGCGAGTCCTTTCATCAATACAGAATACTACATTTATTGATCAAACTGTGATCTCCTCTCCACCACGATGACTGACTAATTACACAATGAATAGTCAGACACTAGGAAGTACAAGAGGACTAGAGGGATCTTGAGGTGCGTTGCCCAAAGATCTCTGAAGACAGCAGGACAGATCGATAAGGTGGTTAATAAGGCATATGGGATATTTGCCTGTTTTAGCTGAGGCATAGAGTCTCAGAATAGGAAAGCTACGGTGGCACAGTGGTTATCACTGCTGCCTCACAATGCCAGGGATCTGGGTTCGATTCCCAGCCTGGGTCACTATCTGTGCGGAATCTGCACATTCTCCCCATGTCTGCAAACTCTTGCTCCAAGTGCTCAGTATCCCCCCACAATCTGAAAGACGTGCTAGTTAGGTTCATCAGCCATGTTAAACTCTCCCTCCGTATACCCAGTATGCTGGATTGGGGCAACTTGGGGATTTTTTACAGAAACTTCCTTGCAGTGTTAATGTAAACCTACATTAATACATGAACTTTAAAAAGATTATGATGGAGCTGTATAAAACACTCATTAGACCACAGTTAGAGTACTGTGTGCAGTTTTGAGGGAATGTGACAATAAACGCTTTCACCCAAAGTGAGTCTGGAACTCACTGCCTGAAAGTGGGGAGGGGGAGAGATGGAAATGGGAACCTTCATAACATTTAAGAATCCTTTAGATGAGCACTTGAAATGCCATAACATATAAGGCTGTGGAACAAGTCCTGGAAAATGGGATTAGAACAGGTAGGTACTTGATGGTGGACCCAGACACGATGGGCTGAAGGACCTCTTCCCCTGTTGTAAAATTCTATGGCAGAAATGCAGATTAGATGACTGCTTTGCCAAGTACTCCTCTGTCCACAAGAGGTCCTGAACTCCCTGTGGACCAACGCTCTATCCATTCTGACCACTTTCTCTACACTGTTCCAATGAGGTTTGAGGGAAATTGCAGGAACAGCGCAGTCTCTTTCTCAGCAAGCCTTTGGTTTGAACAATGAATCCAGTTACCTCAGGCCTGAAACATAGCTTTCACCTTTTTCCAGTATGATGCGCTGGTAATCTGTAATGGTTACGTTACTAATTATGAGTTAATGTTAAGGGTAGAGTCGGTGGATAGAACACAGCAACTGCAATGTGGTACATACCTTTGATGATTGCCCCTTTCCCTGTTAACACTTTTCTGTTTTACCCCCTTGTTGTTTTACTTGAATGTTTCTCACCATCTCTGTCTTGGATTGTGCCCAATTTTGTTAGCTATTGTCCCCTCAATTTTAATATACTTTTCCATCATTTTACTTGTTTATCTATCCAATTTTCTATGCGTAAGTTGCAGATAATTAAGCCAGTGCTTTCCATTGTTTGAGTTGGACTGAAACACTTGTGCATCAGGTTTACCTGTTCTCGCCATCTCAACAACTGAGAAGCTAGAATTCCAGCAAATTGTGCGCTTGGTTCAGACTTTCTGTTATCTTATGTTAAAGGATATTATACCAAACCCAATTATCAGCACTTTGCTTTGGAGTACAAGTCATGCCCAACTGTATTTTACAACCTGAAGTTGTAAAGAAGTAAAGTCAGCCTTATACACTCTACAGTGTTGTCTTTTCACTATTGCTCTTTCCCCCAACTCTGATCGGAATTCAGTCACAGCAAATAGCAAGAAGTGGAATATATCACAGCCAAGCTGAGCAGTTGCTGTCACAACTGATGTAAAAATTGGTTTGGATGATTTCAACTTGAAGATTTCAGGAAATAGCTCCACCAAAATAGTTTGCACGGGGCCCAGCTTTAGAAATTACACCCAAATATAGCTGAATAGTTTAAGCTGCGGAACAGAGTACTGGGTCTGTGTTTATACTCCACACCAGCTTCCTTCAACCCCTCTTCATCTCACTATGAGAATGACCTTCCATTTCCATTCTCCCTCATACAGCTTCTCCCTAAGTGTGTTTATGCTTTTTGTCTCAGCCACATCACACGACAGCAAGATCCACCACTACCAGAAAACAAGCTCAGCACATCATAGAATCTCGACAGTGCAGAAGAGGCCATTGGACCCATCGAATCTACACCAACTTTATATCTGAATGGCTATAAAATTAGAAGAGGGGAATATGTAATGAGGGTGTCCTCGTACACCACTCATTGGAGGTACACATGCAGGTGTAGCAAGTAGTTTAAAAAAAGCAAATGTATGTTGGCCTTCGTAGCAAGAGGATTTGAGCACAGGAACAGGGATGTTTTACAGCATTATACAGGGCCATAGTAGCACTGCACCCGTGTGCAGTTTTAATGTTCTTATCTGAGTAAGGAAGTTCTTGCTCTAGGGAGAGTGCACAGAGATTTACCAGACTGATTCCTGGGATAGCACGACTGACTTATGTGGAGAGATTGAGTCGGTTAGGATTAAGTTCGCTGGAGTTCACAGGAATGAGGGGGATTTCATAGATTCATGGTGGGAGATAAAGGAGGAATGTCCGAGGTAGATTCTTTACTCAGAGAGTGGTTGGGGTGTGGCATGCACTGCCTGCTGTGATAGTGGAGTCAGATACTTTAGGAACTTTCAAGCGGTTGTTGGATAGGCACATGGAACACATCAGAATGCTAGGGAGTTGGATAGCTTGATCTTGGGTTCAGATATAGCTCGACACAACATTGAGGGCCGAAGGGCCTGTACTGTGCTGTAGTGCTCTATGTTCTATATTCTAACTTTCTGACTATCTCACCCAGGCCCTTGCCCCAGCCCTATCCCTGTAATCAAACACATTTTACCATGGATAATCCCATCTAACCTATATATTTTGGGAGACTAAGAGTCAATATAACGTGGTCAGTCCATCCAACCTGCACATCTTCAGCCCTTCAAGCCTGCTCTGCCATTCAACTTGATCATGGCTGATTTTCTATCTTAACAGCAGACTCCGGTGCACTCCCCACACCTCTTTGACACTCATAGAGTCGAGAAATCGTCTTAAATATACTCAGTGATCTGGCTTCCATTGCCTTTTTATGGTAGAGAATTTCATAGGTTCATCACCTTTTGAGTGGAGAAATTTCTTTTCACCTCAGTCCTACCCTGCATTCTGAGGCCTGAGCCCTTGTTCTAGATTCTCCAGCCAGAGGAAGCAACACCCCTACATCCAGTCAGACCAGCTGTATCAGAATTTTATGCACTTCAATTAGATCCCCTCTCATTCTTCTAAATCCCAATGAATATTGCCCACCTTTCCTCAGATAGCAATCCTGCTGTCCCAGGAATCAGTCTGGTTCCCTCAGGAATTACTTGATTGAAGCTGCCTCCATCATACTCTCAGACAATGCATTCCAATCCCTCTTTCCTACGACTGATGTTGCATTTTTCAATATGACTTCAAATTTACAAGGATCAATTAACTCAGATCTCATGCTCTCTTATTTTTCACGACAAAGTTCCCTTTGAAAGATTTTAAATGTGATATTTGTAAGGTCTGGTCAGTATGTGTTCAATTTTCCCCATTTGTTGTGGCTAATTGCAATGCTGGGTTACAGTAACAAAGTTCTCCTTATTTAACACGTTATTAGGTTTGACTCGGGTGTTATGGAAAGGTCAGGAAGATTGTGTAAAAAACTTTCAAATGCACAAACACAAGCTCTGCAGACTACAAGATCAAAAGATTTATGCTGGCAATTCAGTCAACTTTTCACTATCCCATGAACAATTGAAAAATACTTCTCCCAAGCCTGGTGTTCCTGTGGGTCTCTGAGAAAATAACCCTGAGACAGGCTGGTGGGCAGTTCACTTACTCATCCTTTTAGTCCAAGAATTGCACAATAAGGTGAATATTTCAAATAACTGGAGTGGATTTAAAAGAAAAGGGAAGTCTGATTTGTTGAGATTGAGTAGTAGATATCATGCAGTCAAATAAGATCAGTAGAAAGCTAAACTAACCTCATGTAAGGACATCGAAAATAGGAGCAGGAATAGACCATGAGACTTATCGAGCTTCCTCCCCCTTTCAAAAGGGACAAGAACAAAGAAAATTGCACAGGAGCAGGCCCTTTGGCCCTCCGAGCCTGAACCAACCATGCTGCCCAACTGAACTAAAAAACCCTACCCTTCCGGGGACCATATCCCTGTATTCCCATCCTATTCATGTATTTGTCAAGATGCCCCTTGAAAGTCACTATTGTATCTGCTTCCACTACCTCCCCCAGCAGTGTGTTCCAGGCACGCACCATCCTCTGTGTAATCACGTATATCTCTTTTAAGCCCTGTCCCTCACACCTTAAACCTAGTAATTGACTCTTCCACCCTAGAAAAAATGTTTCTGACTATCCACTCTAACTATGCCCTTCATAATCTTGTAGAATTTTATCATGTCATCCCTAAACTTCCAACATTCCACTGAGTACAAAGTTTTTCCAATCTCTCCTCATTGCTAATGCTCTCCAGATCAAGTAACTCCCTGGTAAATCTTCTCTGTACCCTTTTCAAAGTCTCCACATCTTTCAGGTAATGTGGCAACCAAAATTGAACACTATATTCCAAGTGCAGCCAAACTAAGGTTCTATAAAGCTGCAAACATGACTTACCAATTTTTAAACTCAATATCCCAGATCATAGCTGGTCTTAAGCTTCATTCCATTTTCCTACCTGTTCCTTATTTCCCTTAACTCCCTGAGAGACCAAATATCTGTTTAATCTGGCCTTAAATGTACTCAATGATGGAGCATCTACAACTCTCTGGGGTAAAGAATTAGAGATTTCCAAATACCTACAATCTCCTGAGTGAAGAAATTTCTCCTCATCTCAGTTCTAAATGATCGGCCCCTTATCCCAATACTGTGCCCCCATGTTTGAGACTGTCTGACCAATGGAAACAAACTCACAAGGGGCGGGAATGGTCTAGTGGTATTATTGCCAGAAATTATTAATCCAGAAACTCAGCTAATGTTCTGGGGATCTGGGTTCAAATCCCGCCACAGCAGATGGTGGAATTTGAATTCAATAAAAAAATCTGGAATTAAGAATCTACTATGTCCATGAAATCATTGTCAATTGTCAGAAAAGCCCATCCAGTTCATTGTCACTCTTTAGGGAAGGAAATTTACCATCTTTACCTGGCCTGGCATACAAGTGACTCCAGAGCAATGTGGTTGACTCTCAATTGCCCTCGGCAACTCGTGATGGGCAATAAATGCTTGTCAGCCAGCAAAGCCCATGTCTCATGAATAAATTAAAGATAGTCTACCTTAGCAAGCCCCTTCGGAAGTTTGTAGATTTCAATGAGATTGCCTCTCATTCTTCTAACCTCCAGAGAATGCAAGCCCAATTTATTCAGTTCTCATCATAGCACAACCCTTTTGTCAAAAGGACCAATTAAATGAGCCTTCACTGTACCATTTCTGATGTAAGTAGAGCTTTTCTTAAATGTGGAGGCGTGATGAAGGCTTCTCACAGACGTGGTTTATACTCACATGCTGGTGATTGGAGTCGGGAAATTCCATTCTGTAGGTTGGAATCAAAACTTCTGCTATTCTTGAAGGAGTCTGGCGAACTTGTGGTACTGAATGATCGTGCCAGGTTTGGCATACTGCGTCGGAGTTTTTCTGCAACAGGTAAAGTCACATCTAATTCAGTTGCAATTTTAACACTGACGCAACCTCATACTTCTAAAACTGGAGCAAATGCACTCAGAGCGCAGAAAAGGATGGTGCTACTTAATGACCAGAATTTTCCAGTCCTTCCTGCCAGTGGGATCTTTCAGTCCTGCCAGTGACAACTTCTACCCCCCACAGTACGTTCCCTAGTAATGGAGAGTGCGGGACACCCAAGACCCCATAGACATCAGTAGGACAATAAGATCCTCCATCGCCAGAACAAATGCCATACTAGGCCAGAAAAACCCAGTCGATATTTAATAGATGGAAATGAATTTAAGGTGGCACGATGGCACAGTGGTTAGTACTGCTGCCTCACAGCACCAGGGACCCGGGTACAATTCTGGCCTCAGGTGAGTGTAGAGTTTGCACATTCTCCCCATGTCTGCGTGGGCTTCCACCTGATACTCTGGTTTCTTCCCACAGTCCAAAGATGTGTTGGTCAAGTTGATTGATCATGCTAGATTGTCCCTTAGTGTTAAGGGGGTCGGGACTGTAAAAATGAGGGGTTATAGGGATAGGACCTGGGTTGGATTGTTGTTAGTGCTCGATGGGCCAAATGGCCTCCTTCTACACTGTAGATCCTATGGACAATATGCAAACATTGCAAATACAATATAGGAAAGAAAAATTGCTTTAAGAATACGGCAAGGTGGTTTCTAAGAAGAAATTAACAAAACAGCAATTTATTTAGTCACACTTTATCAGAATAATTCTCCGCAGAACTAATCCACAAACGAGCCCATCTCCTTTCTCGTCAATATTTCATTTATATTTTCATTTCTTTTGTTTTAATTCCATGGCAAAAAATTGTTCCGATTCACCGCCATGTTTTTATTTGAAGTTCCTTCAGCATCTCCTGACTGTGATGGTAGCAAGGTTTCCTTAACCTGTTGCTATCCACATGTCTTACCTGAGCCTATAGTCACACTGCAGTTAGATGAGTTCTCCATCAGACACAATATAGGGCACACCAATCACATCCACCAGTGCATATAAAGTAAATAAGGTCAGAAATGTTTAGCCAATTTTCCAGGTTCTCTGTGGAGAACCTTTATCTTCCAAGTAAAGGCCAAGAAGCCTCTTATCACTTCTTTTAAACGTAATGGGCAGAATTTTCCAGCTGTTCATGCCAATGTGATTTCACCCGTCCCGCTGCAGTGAACAAAGATCAGGTTGAGTGCCAAATCCTCTGTCCTCGCTTCCAGCAGCGGCGGACTGAGGACAGCTGGAAAATTCCAGTGAATGAAGCTAACGATAACTTGCATTTTAAACTGGAAGATATGTCCGGAGTAGTTGTGTGAACTTCTATGCAGCGTATGTGGTGAAGGTTTCATCAAAAGGCAGAGGTGGGGTTTTTAAAGCAATTTTTGTTTCCCATATCGTATTTGCAACGTTTGCATTTTGTTCATAGGCAGGGGAGTCATGAGGGGGTTGGTGAGGAGGACAGGAGAGGTGCGGTGTGTGCGGAGTCATATGGAGCAGGAGTCAGGGAGGTGAAAGGGGTCAAGTTGGGGAGTCAGATGGTCAGTGGTGTAGTGGGGGGGGGGGGGGAGCAGGCCATAGAGATGACTATCAGGGATCAATGGGGGTAGTTGGTGGTTCAGTGTGAGTGATTGGGTGGTCAGCTGTGTGAGTATCCAGGAGTTAGACTAGGATTTTTCTGCCTCACATTTCCTTGGTAACTGTTCAGCTAAGTGAGTCAAAAGGAGGGCCCCAGGGAACAAGGGAATTGTCCATCAGAAGTTTAAATCTCTTAAGCAATTATCGTAGAAGCAGTGCTTTGGGACTTTGGAGTGGGGGGGAGGTGCCCAAAGCACACGTTTCGCAGTACATCTGGTCCTTGACGATACAGAAACTAAAGGTCTGGGCCAATATACTGTAGTCAATAGATGCATTTTAAATGAAAACTCTCACCTTATTCTTCTGAGGGCACTTGTGCAGTGCACTAAAGCAATGAGGGCACTAAGTCAACAGTGCAATACTTACGTAAGTCAGATATGCTGTACCACTTCTGAAGAAATTGATCGGATGGGGTATAATGAATTAGAAATGGCTTATTAGGAATCAAAGTATATTCTTAAAACATTAAGATAATTGTTCAAACTCAATAAAGTTATTTTTTAACTAAAACTGCACTAATTGTTTCTACAAATGAAAATTTTTAATGAAGTGTTTGGATGTTTCTCCTTGTCAGGAGCAAGGAGCATGAAAGGTTAGATAAATAGCTAATAGCAACTCTATTTAATTTTAGAATATGCTTGTATTGTTAAATTTAAAATGACAGCACTCCTATTTAATTTCCTGTGGGTTGCCCAGGCAGGAGACAGCTCATCTTACGGGAATGATCAAATTACCATTAGCTCTGAAGAGATTTCATTTTTTTCTCATGAAAATTGAGATTGGAAACAAGATACACAGAATGGTTCAGATGGCAACTATTTAACAAGTTTAACCAAAGAAAAAGGGACAAGAGATGTGAAAATATCAGTGAGGTTGTGAAAATGGTTACACTTGTTCCACTGATTTTAATTGTGCATTTGTGCTAATCTGAAATACTCAATGTCTCAGATAGGGCAGCATGGTGGCACAGTGGTTAGCACTGCTGCCTCACAGTACTGGGGGCCTGGGTTCGATTCCCTGCTCGGGCCATTGTCTGTGTGGAGTTGGCACATTCTCCCCATGTTTGCGTGGTTTTCCTCCAAAAGATGTGCAGGTTCGGTGTATTGGCCATGTTAAATTGCTTCTTAGTGTCATGGGGACTAGCAAGGGTAAATGCAATGGGGTTATTGGGATTGTGGTTGATGCAGGTTTGATGGGCCAAATGATTTCCTTCTGCACTGTAGGACTCTACCAGATGCAATCTGGGGATGAATTTATTCTGCCAGTTTAATCACATGCGTGTAAAATTGTGGATTCCATAATTTAGCACAAAACCTTAAATTTTTGTTTGGTCTAGATAGCACAGTGGTTAGCACTGCTGCCTCACAGCACTAGAGACCCGGGTTCGATTCTGGCCTCAGGTAACAGTCTGTGTGGAGTTTGCACCTTCTCCCTGTGCCTGCGCTTCTAGGTTTCTTCTGGGTGCTCCGGTTTCTTCCAAAGATGTGCAGGTTAGGTGGATTGGCAATGCTACATTGTCCCTTAGCGTCCCAGGATTTTGTAGGTTAGATGGATGAGCAATGGGAAATGTGGGGGTTACAGGAATAGGACGGGTCTGGCTAAGATACTCTGTCAGAGAGTTGGTGTGGACCTGATGGGTCAAATGGCCTATTCGCACAGTAGGAATTCTATGATTTTACGATTCTAAGACTTGGGGCTGAATTTTCCAGTTCCTCCTGCCAATGGGATCTTCCAGTCACAAAGATGCCTTGGGTTTCCTGGCAGTGTTGCTGGCGAACAACATAAAAGACCATCGACGTCGGTGGAATCAAAAGATCCCCCTGATGCCAGTCAATGGCAAGTCCTGTCCATCACCAGGAAACACAGGAAGAGAAGAGAGGAGGGAAGGAGAGGGGGGAAATCCTGCCTTTGATGTTCACTAGTTTTCTTTATTTATTTTGCATTTAAATATTTATACAGCTTGGGAACCAGTATGCATTGCCATGATGAATGTGGCCAGTGATATTTGATCCACGGTGAATGTCTGATTGCAATTCTATTGGGACATTTGTCAATGATATTGAAAGCTCCGATCTATGAAGAAGGGTAGCGTTGAATACAGATCAAGCTTCAGTTACTTCAGCAAAATTCAAAGGTGTACTGACATTTCATGGCCATTACTTTGTTCTTTGGAGCTCAAAAGCAGCTACATAGTACGAGATACAAAATATATAACTGACAAATCTCTGCATGTCACGAAAAGAGAAAAATTAAAAACTGAAATCATTTTGTAAAGCGTTGTCAATCACTAGTTTGAAGGAAAATCTCTGAACAATCAAGGGAGTTTTACCTGTTTCTCTTTAATCCTTGCGTGCACAGATTCATAGAATCCTAGAGTGCAGAAGGAGGCCATTCGGCCCATCAAGTCTTCATCAGCCACAATCTCACCTAGGCCCTATCCTCATAACCCATGTATTTACTTTAGCTAATGCCTCTGACACTAAGGAGCAATTTAGCCAATACACCTAACCCATGCATTTTTGGACTGTGGGAGGAAACCGGAGCATCCGGAGGAAACTATGCAGACACGGCGAGAAAGTGCAAACTCCACACAGACAGCCAGGAATCGAACTCTGGTCCCTGGAACTATGAAGCAGCAGTGCTAATCACTGTGCCACTGTGCTGCTTGTAATTTCAAAGTCACCTCTGCAGTTTCACAAACAGGTTTATTGATTACACAGAGAAACTTGTACTCTTCCATTTTTCACTTCAGTGGATTTTCTGGCCTCATTCCAATCAAAGGATTCGCTTCTTTAACAGAAGGTGTTACTTCACTTCTTTCCTGGTCTCGAGAGTAAGAAAATAATGAACTTTTCTTCAGGCATTTAATGCTATGTATTTCCATGAGAAATTAAGGTTAAATTTATTAATTAGCATCACAAATAGGCTTACATTAACACTGAAATGAAGTTACTGTGAAAATTCCCTCGTCGCCAAAACTCCGGCCGTGTTCGGGTATACTGAGGAAGAATTTAACATGGCCGATGCACCCAACCAGCACGACTTTCGGACTGTGGGAGGAAACCAGAGCACCTGGAGCAAACCTAAGCACTCAGGGGGAATAGGTTTGGAAATATGAGCTTCGTTATTTGCTGCTGATTGCCGTTTTGTACTGATGTACCTGCACTCAAATTCTTCAACGCCTGTCTTGCCCAACCAAGGTTGGGGGAGACTTGAACAGTTCAGTGCAATCCCAGCTCCAGCAGAGATTTGTAAAAGGAGCGAGAGAAAGAGGGCATGTCCCTTTTTACAGCACTATCTGTCATAAAGCACATGAGTTTAAATGTCCCATTAAAAAGTTCAGGGAGGTGCTAAGTGTCGGAGGTGGGATGTTTGGAGGGCAGGAGATTGGGCATGGGTGGGAAGTTGCACATCAGAGGGGTTTGGGGGTATTGGATTTGGGAGGGGCGTTTCCAGTTGGAGTCAGGGTGGGGAATCCTGGATGGGTGGTGGGGTGGGGAATGCCGTGAGGGAAGGCATGCTCAGTTGTTGGGGGAAGCATGTGGGGGAGTACCCATGGAGTGTCGGGAATGTGGGGGCTGTCCCTTGTGGGGCTTGTTGAGGGTGTTTAAGATACACTGAAGTTAGAAATCCTTTTATTTCTTACAGATTAACTGCTGGTGTAAATGGGCAGAACCATCTGAAGTTTGTTGATTGTCCAGGGGAAATGAACACTTCTGGATACTTGCCAGGTAAACCCTTACCTGGAAACTTCCCACAGGGATTCCCCAGTGTATTTTTGGAGCATCCCTCCGAATCTGATGCTGGGGGACCCGGAGGTTACGAGCTGTCAATTGGTTATTATCAAAATGCAATTCGTGGGCACTTCCTGTCTGCTGATGCGGTTCCCAGCTTCCAAAAGTGATCACATTTATCATCAGCTAGGAAGTGCCAGGATGCAGCCTGACGTTGTGAAAATTGATACATCCCTACCTTTCCTTCACTATTTCCCGTCTGATTGATTAAGAAAAAACAAAAATCTCTTTGCAAATGATCATATTACAGAAGTCTTTTTTGGTTGAAGCCCTCACTTGCTGACCAATTATTCCCTGTCTCACAATAGTATCACCTTTTTTTAAACCAATCACTATGTAGCTTTGCCCCCACTATACTTTTGCAACATCTGGCTTTCCATTTTAGCTGACGTCTTCTGATCCTCAGACTGTAGGCACTCGTGCATCTCCAACTACCTCCACTCCCTTATTGGAAGCTCAACTTCTACCTTACTTTTGTATAATCAAATAATCCCTTCAGTGCAGAAGGAGGCCATTCAGCCCATCGTGTCTACACCAACCACAATCCCACATAGGCCCTATTCCTGTAACCCTACATATTTACTCTGCTAATCCCCCTGACACCTAGGGTCAATTTAGCTCAGACAATCCACCTAACTTGCACATCTTTGGGCTGTGGAGCAAACTGGAACACCCCAGAGGAAACCTACACAGATAGGGGAGCAAACTCTACACAGACAGTGACTGATGCCAGAATTGAACCCAAATCCCTGGCGCTATGAGGCAATAGTGCTAACACTGTGCCACCGTGCTGTCCGACTTTGTTGAACCTTTGCTGTAGACTCCTCGTCTTCACTGTTTCTATCATCTTTGAAAGTTTCCTGAAAGTTTCCTAGTATTCAGTTCTCTACTTCTGCTGTTTCACATTTGTAAGCACTGTGGGACAGTTGACACATTAAAAGTAGCAATACTAATTCAGGTTGCTGTGGGTACAGTCAATGCTCAGTTTGTACAATCAGAGGTACACTTTCTGAAATTCTGTTCCCTGCATGGAGCTTAATTAAGATACAATATATTGGGGGACACAGTCCACAATTTCAAAAGCTGTAGGCTACAAGTCAAATTTCCTAATCTGTGCACCTAACAGCATGAAGAATGCAGTTAAAAAAAATGACCATAGAATTCCTACAGTGCAAAAGGAGGCCATTCAGCCCAAAAAATCTTCACCAACAACAATCCCACCCTATCCCCATTGCCCCATGTAGCTATTCATACAGTCTTCCTGACACTAAGAGGCAATTTATCATAGCTAATCAACCTAACCCATGCATCTTTGGACAGTGAGAGGAAGCTGGTGTATCTACAGGAAACCCACACAGACAGGGGGAGAATGTGCAAACTCCACACTGACAGGCACCCAAGGTGGGAACCGAACCCAGGTCCCTGGCGCTGTGAGATAGCAGTGTTAACCACTGTACCACTCTTTGACACATGTTTAGATCAATTTGTGAATCTGGCACAAAAATTCAGAAGATGGGCAGACATATCAAGAATTCCAGTACGGAAGACAGTGTATCCACCCTGTTTTCTGGTTAGCCTGAATTCTCAGTATGTACTCTCGGGACATGAGGCTTAAACTTGCGTTGGGAGTGCGCATTGATAAAATCTATTCCAATCCTTATGCATGAGATAATTGTTTCATCTCGACGATGATCGTTAACAAATAATAACTTCATAATTCATAATTAGAACATAGAACAGTATAGCACAGTACAGGCCCTTCAGCCCTCAATGTTGTGCCGAGCTATGTCCAAACCCAAGATCAAGCTATCCCACTCCCTATCATTCTGGTGTGCTCCATGTGCCTATCCAATAACCTCTTGAAAGTTCTGAAAGTGTCTGACTCCACTATCACAGCAGGCAGTGTATTCCACACCCCAACCATTCTCTGAGTGAAGAATCTACCTTGGACATCCCTCCTATATCTCCCAACGTGAACCTTACAGTTATGCCCCCTAGTAACAGATATATCCATCCGAGGAAATAACCTCTGCGTGTCCACTCTATCTATCCCCCTCATCATCTTATAAACCTTAATTACAAGTAGAATGAAGCCATCTTTTAACTTGCACTGGTGGTTTTTTCCTTTGAAATGATTAACAAGTAAATAATAACTGAAGGCATGCATTCAGAAGATTGAGAGACAATGCCCACTAGTCGTAATGCAGACTAAAAGACACATTGGGTGGGATTTTCTGGTCCCCTCAAGGTGGGACCCTCTACAGAGAATGCGATAGTTTAGCTACAAGTCTATTAATCTTTGGCAGGACTGATGATCCCAACCACAGGAGAGAGTGGAAAATCTTGGTATTGTTCAGGTCAGAGTGGGAGTTTTTACTCAGATTCGCATCCATGCTACACCTGACTTGGGATGGCTGGAGGTTGGACAACAAAGGAGCTTCCAAATTCCAACTCAAACATCTTCCTCATGGCTGGAAATTTAAGTTGAGGATAAAAAGCCTTTGCTTGCCAATCTGCAGAATCTTACCTGTACTTGTCCGGTACTGATGATGTTCGGATGTGTGTCCCTGCGAGTAATAGGATGGGTAACCACTGGACTGCAAGTAGGAGGAAGGGGTAGGGCCTTTTCTGCATTCTCTGATGCTGGCAAAAGTCTGTGAGTGCGGCATACTTCGCAATGGCGGAGAGCACCTCGTGAGGCGAGGCTGTGGGGGAAGTTGGTCAAACTCCTCTTCATCTTCCAGACTGCAGCAGTCGTATTCCTGGTCGCTGCTCGTCCCTCGCTTGGCCGAGTATAATGAGGTACTGGAGCTGCGTTGAGAAATGGTTGTTGAAGTGGAAGCGTAATCTTGCCGCAGGCCTAGAAATCAACAGTGGCGGGGGGGGATATACAAAGAGAATTAGGAAGTATTTTGCTGAGATGATTTGTAACTGAACATAAATAAATACATACAATCCAAAGACTAAAGTTGGGATTTTCCAGGGCCCTGTCATGATGGGACCCCACCATAGGAGATTTGGCAACCCAGTCAAAATCTCATTGACTTTCGGCGGGACAGGATGATGCCAGCGGCAGGTGAGACTGGAAAATCTCACCCTAAATCCTGACACACTGCACGCAATGCTAAAATAGAACCTGTAAAACAATTAGCACAGACTGCGGTATATAAGTTGACCTTGCACGTGAGATGGTCCCAGTTTTAAGTCCCAAAGTACATGTTTCGGCCAATACTTGGCGTGTAAGTCAACCTCCCCATTTTACAGCTAATGTATGTTTTTTCAGGGCAAAGTACTCACTTTTGGAGTCAGTCTTAATGTTTCAGATATATGTTTAAAATTATAATTGACTACTAAATCAGCGTATTCGATCTGTCAGGTGATACAGGCCTTGTTGTTGAGACGATGTGCGGAACTTTAGGGCACACCCACATGTTTTAAAATTGCAACCACCAAGGTTAACCACGAAGGTTCATATTTTATAGTCAGTGTATAATACAACCCTGTTTTGAAATGGTTTTTCAAGATTTATTTCATGATTTACAGGCTGCTCATGAAATGATGTATAAAGATGTATATTATTCAATAAATAATGCGACTCAGAGTGTTATCCATGGCTCAGCTAATAGCAAATCCACCCCTGGATCACAACGTTTTGAGTTCAAAGACGATTTCAGTGGCGAGAGCGCATCTAGACTGACTCATTCCAGGGATGTACTGCGAGAGTGCTGCACTGTTGGAGGTGCCATCTTCTGGATTAGACATTAAGCTGTGGCCCGGTCTATCCTTTTAGGGCCCAAGTCACGATTTCACAGAAATACAAGGGATTTCTCTGTGCTGTGCTCGTCAATATTGGGAGCGGAACGTTGGCATAGTGGTTAGCACTGCTGCCTCACAGTGCCAGGAACTCAGGTTCAATTCTGGCTTCGGGTCACTGTCTGTGTAGAGTTTGAACTTTCTCTTTGGACTGTGGGGGGAAACTGGAGCACACAGAGGAAACTCATGCAGACATGGGGAGAATGTGCAAATGCCACACAGACAGTGACCCAAGCTGGGAATCGAACCTGGGTCTCTGATGTTGTGAGGCAGCAATGCTAACCACTATGCCACCCTATTTATGCAAACAGAAAGTAAGCGACTTGTTCATCTCCATCTTCCAGTTGAACAAATTGGGAAAATCCATCAAGATTAAAATCCAGTTTCTAGTCAATTTCCCTTACAGCCGATAACAGATCTTACAGCAAAAGAAAAAGCACTCATATGGACAATTTCCAATGCGTGAGTTTGTACAGACATATAAGGATCATTAGAACAGAAATCTGATAGACCCCATACCATGGTCTATCAACACTTATGGAACAAACTGGAAAAAGCTACAAATAGCTATTAGGAGACCTCAGAATGGGGAGAGGGGAGAGTTGGAGGGGGAATGTAATATGGGATGCAGCATTGGTTCTGCAGGCCATTCATTCACTGTAATGGTGGCACACAAAGAGGATGCACCCCTGATTATTCACAATAAGTTTGCATTGATAAAACCTTTATAGCCAATAATCTGAAGCAAGCAACATGTACAACACAGCCAAGTGAGAAGTTGGTGCTCAGCCAAATCACAGCGACAGGATCGGAAAATCCCAGCTGCAGGAGAATTCCTGTCAATATCTCTAGCATTCTCACTTTGCTGAAAAGTTATTCAAGAGGATTCATTATTGTTCCTCATCCATGGCCAGACCTGTGAAATGGGGTCAAGTTCATGACAATGTAATTGGTAAATAAGGAAATTATCTGAGCCCATTCTGCCCGCTAAAGATGCTGACATTGTTTGACAATATTTACTTGCTACTAAAAGTCTTGTTTAACTGTATTCTTAGCTTATCACATACTTACTTTCTTCTTGTAGTCTTGCCATGATCTGGACATCTGTCAGGTCCTGCAGTTTATAGCCCATTGAGATAGATTCATCATCCAGTTCAGAAGTACTCAGTTCACTGTCAATCGATGACTGCGGGCTGAGTGGAAGATTTCTACTTGCATAACCTGTAAGCACATGCAAACAAAAACAGGTATTGTAATGGGTAATTAAACTTTTTATCTGAGATGCTAAAGTCAGTCTCCCAACTGTACAAACATATGGTTCTAAACCCCTTTTGAAAACTGAATCAGAAAAGGAGGAATCTGACAAGAATTACAGGATCGGTCTGCCACAGAAATTAGACAATTAGTTATCGTGAACCAGCAATAGATCCAGAGGCACTTGGTGGGGGAGGAGGGGAGAGCCTTCATTAAGGTACAGTGGATTATGAAGACTAATTAAAAATACTTTGTGCATTCCATTTCCCCACCTCCACCCCCACCTCAACAACTCACAAGGACAATTAATTCTTAAGTCAATAAACATCACTAAGGGAACTTTTACTTTCAGTTTTCCAAGTAGGAACATAGAAGGAGTAGGCCATTCAGGCTGTCAAACCTGCTCCACCATTCAATGGCTGATCAGACACTTTTACAACCACTATCCCCGAACCCCTTACATTACTGTTAATCAGAAATCCACCAATCTCCATTTTAAGCACACTCAATGACTGAGCTTCCACAGCTCTCTGAGGGTAGACAATTCCAAAAATTCACAACCTCTGTGTGAAGAAATTTCTCCTTATCTCAGTCCTAAGTGACATCCCGCTTATTTTGAAACAGTTTCAAACCACTGTTTCCCTGGTTCTAGATTCCCCGACCAAGGAAAACATATTACCTGAATCAATCTGACCTATTCCTTTAAGTATTTTGTTGTAAGTTAATGAATTTAAAAATGTGATGTATTGGGCAATAGATGTACTGTACTCCAAAGCAGTGGTTACGTATCACAATGATAGAACCAATCTCAGCCAAAACAGAGAGCCAAATTCATTGAATCCCTACAGAAGGAGGCTATTTAGCCATCAAGTCTGCACCGACCACAATCCCACCCCAGGCTCTATCCCCATGACCCTGTGCATTTACCCTAACTAGTCCCTCTAGTTGAAAAGTATTTTTAATAATCAGCCGTTCCACACCATTTCTTACACATCACTTAACGGCCACCATGTTACTACACTAACACAGGCTGGATCACGATTAATAACAGGTGTTTTAATATAGAGCATTGAGACATATTGAGTGTTTTTGGGGGGTCCAGAGAAATAATACTAAAATGTAAATTTATTTTTATGGTTGTAACCAATTCTCACAATAGCCACTGTAGTAAAAGGTGCCTAAAGATGTTTCCTTGACCTGTGTCCCGCAACCTCCATGTTGACGGATGCTAAAGCTTCACAATCAGGGCCAATCAGTCTCCTTAAGGCGGTTTCTTATTAATCTGGGTTGAAGCCACATACAGTATAACTCCTGGATAGCAATCAAAACTGGAGTTTTGTGGGTGTAAAGAGAGGAATTTTGGACGTGCCAGGGTAGAAGTTGCTCCTGAGCAAGTGACTTACAATTGAAAGCAAGCAGTATAAGTGAGGCAATTTTCAACTTAGACTGGTAGACGCAGAATAAATGCATCCTTATAGCCCACATATGGGTTAAAATTGCAACCTAAGTTTTCATGCATGCAGAAAACCATGTATATTAATTAGATTTTACATAACCAAGATTAACAGAAATACTTCGGATGCCCATTTGACATTCTCCTGCTCTCTTTTGGGTAAAGAATTACACATGTGAATTAGATGAGTAACCACCTGCGTTGAAATGACAATGAAATGCCATTCAAGCCCGTCGAATGATCGTGATCAATATTGCCAAAAGGAAATACTGGCCTTATCTGCTCGAGCACAAAAAGGAAACCTGGAAGCCCTCTCAGAAGTTGATGCAAAGAAGCCAAGCAAAAGGTACACTTCAGTCCAAAAACCAATATGAAGCGAGGGGAAAAATGCAGATGTGAGCAACAAGGTGACAGGAAAACCAAAGTAATCGTACCGCAAAATTCCACGGGATGCACTTTCAACCTTGGTGGGATGGTCAGACCCGAGTTCGTGGTCTGGCTGCCCACTATACATCCCGTTTAATTTGAATTTCCACTGACATGAATTTCACATCCCTGCCAAAATCAAACAGCCTCAACCCTTGTCTGTGTGGAGGTAAAATAAAGTTAATACTGTTGCCTGTTTGCGGCAGAATAAAAGCTGAACAATTATAGTGGTTGATATTGAAATCAGCCCTGTATGGTGACAGCATTGTCCAGGAGTTCACCTGGTTTGTTTTTCTGCTTGACATCCCTGTAGGGAGGTGATAGGCTAGTGGTATTATCACTGGACTCTTAATCCAGAAACACAGGTAATGCTCTGGGGACCTGGATTCGAACCCCGCCACAGCAGATGGGGGAATTTGAATTTACTAAAAAAAAACCTGGAATTAAGAATCTACCATGAAATCACTGTTGGAAAAACCCAACTGGTTCACTAATGCCCTTTAGGGGAGGAAATCTGCCATCCTTACCTGGTCTGGCCTACGTGTGACTCCAGAGCCACTGCAATGCCCTCCAAGGGCAACTACAGATGGGATAAATACTGACAGCCACGTCCCACGATTGAATTAAAAAAAAATTACTGAGAAGACTGTTTCAGTAGAATCAGCTCCACTGTGCTGAAGTCATCACAAACAGCTAACAATGCAAGCTTGCACTGGGTTATCATAGAATCCCTACAGTACCATTTGGAGGCTATTTGGTCTATTGAGTCTGTACCGGTCGCAATGCCATCCAGGCCCTATTCCCGTAACGCTGCATATTTACCCTGCTAATCCCCCTGACACTAGGGTCAATTTAGCATGGCCAATCAACCAAACCTGAATATCTTGAGGCTGTGGAAGGAAATCGGAGCACCAAGAGGGAATCCACGCAGATGTGGGCAGCATGGTCGGTGCAAGCTTGGAAGGCTAAAGGAGCCTGTGCTGTAATTTTCTTTGTTCCTTGATACGGGGAGGAAGTACAAACTCTGTACACACAGTGATCCGAAGCCAAAATTAAACCTGGGTCCCTGGCACTCTGAGGTAGCAGTGCTAAACTACTGTGCCACCGAGCCCATATCTGATTGTACGGATTTATGTACGTTACAAGCTCTGTAATCACCATTTTTAGTCTGTGTCGCGTCTCCTCCACAACTCTTTTTACAGCCTCAGAGAAAGCGTTTCAAACTAAATTGCCAAATTGTCATCCAAAGGCTACTGCTACCTCTGCCTTCTGGATCGGATTAGCTTTTTGAGTCGGACAAGATTCACACAAGGCCGGATTCTCCCATCTCGCCCGCAGCTGGGATTCTCCGGGTCCCGCTGCAGTGAATGGAGATTGAGCTGAGAGCCCAATTCTCTATTCTCGCTGACAGCGGCCGTGAGGTGTGAACAGCCGGAGAGCTCCAGCCAGAATGTGTGACTGGTTTACTGGAAAGATCTTACTGCTGCTGACAGGTTTTGAAGCAGCTTGAAGCAAATTAGCCACAGCCTGGGGATGTATAATAATGAACAGATTTCTGTTGCAGTTTTGAATTTTTGGCTGAGCACACCTCTCCCTTATTGCCCAACTATTTCTTTTCAATCTTCTTGTTCATTTTATCTACATGATCATTACTCCTTCACATCCTCCTCTCACTCATCATAAGCTCTAGTCCAGCCGATTTCCTCCTTTCTCATCCCTGTACCCACACTACATTGAAATGGATATTCGTAAATTGAATCTATCAGCACAGAAGGGGCCATTCGATCCATCACATCTGTGCTAGCTCTTTGAAAGACCCACTTCCCTTGTTCTTTCCCTATAATCCTGAAATTTTGTCCCTAAGTATTTAACCAATGCCTTTTAAAAATGATGATTGAATCCTTTCCCACCACCCTTTCAGGCAGTTACAATAAATTGCTGCCTTCAAAAACGAAACCCTTCTCGCCCAACCTCTGGTTCTTGTGCTAATCTCCTTAAACTGATCTATCAATGGAATTTCTTGCCATGTGTTCATTCAAAGCCATTCATGATTTTGAATTCCTTGATTAAATCTCTCCTTAATCAACTGCGCCTGGAGGAGAACAGTCATTTTACTATCTCCTAAGCCAAGACATAAGAGTTGGTCTTCCATCCTGGTCATTGACATGCAAGCAATAAAGGACATAGCATATAAGAAGGGCACTGAGTTCAGAAAAGATTAGCTGTAGGATATCCTGTTAGATTAGTTACCATGACGAGGACAACCATCAAACACTGCTGGAAATGTCCCTTTGGTATTAAATACCATTGCTGCCCAAGCTTAAAAGTAGTAGCACTGTTAAAATGAATGCCCTGTGAAAATCATTGCGGTATCCAGGATTTTGATGAATTGGGGTAAGTTTGCAACTTAATTTGCCACTCGCTATTTGCATATTGGTGACCTTTAGATTTTTTATTATTCGTTTATGGGACATAAGCATCGCTGGCTAGCCAGTGCTTAGTGCCCATCCCTAGTTGCCCTTGAGAAGATGGTGGTGAGCTGCCTTCTTGAATCGCTACAGTCCATAGGCTGTGGGTTGACCACAATGGGAGGGAATTCAAGAATTTTGATCCAGAGATTATGAAGGAACAGCGATACATTTCCAAGTCAGGATGCTTGGAGGGGAATTTGCAGGGTAATGGTGTTCACAAGTATCTGCTGCCCCTGTCCTTTGAGATGGAAGTGGACACAGGTTTGGAAGATGCTGTCTAAAGATCTCTGGTGAATTGCTGCAGTGCATCTCGTAGATACTACACACTGATCATGTATTTGTCAAGTACACAGACAAAACAATCTATCCCTTTGGAGGACTTTATTTAGCTGTGCCATGGCTCGGAAGGCAGCAACCATTCAGTGCCTCCTGTGGTCTGCTTAGTGGTGCCAACAACGGGGGGGAGGTGTCAGTAAAGCAAGTTTCAGTGTGAAGAATGATAGTACAGGAAGAAGGTGCTGGCTCTAAAACGAGTCTTCAATTTATTCTAGGTGGAACAGAGCAAAGGCACGTTTAAAGAAAGCAGGCATTCCTCCTCTGTAGTAGGAAAAGCATAGTTTGAGGTTTAGGGAAACACAGACAAATTCTTTCAACTACTAACCAGAGGACTCGACATAGAATCCCTACAGTGGAGAAACAAGCCATTCAGCTCATTGAGTCTGCACCAACTCCCTGAAAGAGCAACATACCCATACCCTATCCCTATAACTCCACATATTTACCCCATCAATCAATCTAACCTACACATCTTTGGACACTAAGGGGCAATTTAGCACGGCCAATCCACCTAACCTGCACACCTTCAGACTACGGGAAGGAACCGGAGCACCTAGAAGAAACCCACACAGATACAAAGAGAATGGCCAAACTCCACACAGCCTGTCACCCAAGGCCGGAATTGAACTGGGGTCCCTGGCACTGTGAGGCAGCAGTGCTAACCATTGTGCCATCGCGCCACCCTTTCTCCTTCCTTGCACTGAAATGATTCACAATGCAAAGGGGGAAAAGGTGCAGCAGTCTGTGGACATGGTCCCATTTCATTAAATGTAAAATCAATGGCAGCAACAAGTAAAAAAAAAGCAAAAGCATTTCTTTCAAAAGTGAAGACCTTTGTTGACACTGCACCGAAGAAAACCTGAGCTGAAATGTCAATTCTAGAAGCAGATACACAATGGGAAAGCTTTTTCGTTCCTGGTTTGCATTCAATATTCTTGGAGCCAGGCCGCATGCAATGGCCTCTGATGCTCATCTGAATGATTTTTAAAAATCTTCAGCTCTTCAGGGTAAAGTGGGAGCCATGAGGAAACTTGGCTGTGGTACAATTCAAGAAAGTTTAAAGTGTATTAGTGCCACAAGTAGGCTTACATTAACACTATAATGAAGTTACTGTGAAAATTCCCTATTCACCACACTCCGGTGCCTGTTTGGGTACACTAAAGGAGAATTTAGCATGGCCAATGCACCTAATGAGTATGTCTTTCAGATGATGGGAGGAAACCGGAGCACCCAGTGGAAATCCATACTGAGAAGTATGGATAACCAGGAATCGAATCTGAATCCTTGAGTAGCAGTGCTAACCAATGTGGCATCCTGCCACCTTTAAATGGTCTCTGCATTGCACCCTTCTTCAGATGGTATCTGGGAGTAGCACAGAGTGAAATCGGCTCTATTCTGTCTGAGAATTAAAAGCTCTGGAATGCCTTATCCCTCACAACTCTTGTTATCTTAAAACCGAATGGATTCTGGAAGCCAAAATTCATGTCATTTAACTGCTGATTCTTGATTTATCTTCTTAATTCCCCTGCTCTCTTTAAATGTTTGTGATGATGTGCGATCTCAAGTTTGGCCATTGACCAAAGTTTCGCAATTTAAAAACTCAACTCAGGCCAGCAACAAAACATTCACAGGAGACCACGCTGGTGAGACTCAGCAAATTTTAAATAATAACCAGATACTATCACTGTCAGTTCAGATAAATGGTATTTATTAGTCTGGTATAAAGTAGAGTCAGAGTTGATTTTTCAAACTATTTTATGGAATAGCAGTAATACGAGCACAGCTAAGGTCAAATTTTCATGGCCCTGTCCATGTTGGAACGGAACTGTCTTGATTAAAAATGACGGGCGGGACCAGATTCCAGGAATCTCGCCCCCGTTGTGAAATTTGTATGGCCTCCGGGTAAGAATGCAGAGAGTGAGCCCGCACATTGCAATCCTGCCCTTGCCACTCCGTTTCGGAGGTGGGTAATTTAGACCCGCTTGCTGTTTCCAATGCTAACCCATTTTTCTGTCAGAAAATACAGCTCAGGAAGTTGAGAAGTTGTGAACTTTTGGGAAAACGTAGTCTGCAATCTGAAATCTTTGCCATGTAAATATGTATTGCCAGCTTCAAATATCATAATTGGGTGCTGTATTGTAATTTAGCTATATATGTGATGCAGTGATTGGTCTCTGTTGTAAAGAGGTAAGCGACCAATAAATTTAATAGATTTGTGTAAGTGTTATGATGCATTAGAGTGTTTTCTCCAATGGATATAGTGCTATTCCGAATCAACCAGTATTGAGGAGCAGCACGCTGGCAATAGTAGTTAGCACTGCTACCTCACAGCACTAGGGACATGGGTTCAATTCCAGCCTCGGGTGACTGTCTGTGTAAAATTTACACATTCTCCCCGTATCTGTTTGAGTTTCCTCCAGGTGTTCCCCCCACACTCCAAAGACATGCGGCACCGGTTAATTGGTCATGCTAAATTGATCCTTACAGGGATAGGGTCTGGGTGGTATTGATGTTGGTGCAGACCCAATGGGCTGAATGGCCTCCTTCTGCATTGTAGAGATTCTATGATTCTGTAAGAATCAGATATTACCAAGTTAGCTAAACCTACTGCTTTGATTTTTAAATTGATTTTAAGTTCAGATATATGTGCCGACCATTTGAAATATTTGAATAGATACGTGACTGTTTTGACTGAAAGTCTATATGTTAAGCCTTTGAACAGATAACCATTTATTAAATTAACTTTAAAGTTACAATTTTTTGAGCCCTGGAGGGTTTGTTAATTCCATTGTGCAATGAATCTTGAGTATGAATATTTGGTTGAGTTCCAACCACACCAATGAATTTAGCTCAGAAGAGATTGTTTTCTACTTTGAAGAGATTTTTGAATGGCTGTTTGCTTATTCTGACAGATTTAAGAACACTTAACGGGAACGCACTTGATTGCTGGAGTGGTAAATGAGAACATAAGAATTAGGAGCAGCAGTATGCCTTCTAGCCCTTCGAGCCTGCCTTGCCATTCAATAAGATCATGGCTGATCTGGAGTGGATCAGTTCCACTTACCCACCTGCTCCCTATAACCCTTAATTCCCTTATCTATTAGAAATATATCTACTGTGACTTAAACATGTTCAATGAGATAGCCTCCACTACTCCAATGGGCAGAGAATTCCAGAGATTCATCACCCTCTGAGTGAAGAAGTTCCTCCTCAACTCTGTTCTAAACTGCTTCCCACTGCACCCCCTCTCCCCCGCCATCTTGAGGCTGTCCCCTCTAGTTCTGGTTTCCTTTCTAAGCAGAAAGAATCTCCCTACCTCTACCCTATCTAGCCTCTTCATTATCTTGTAAGTCTCTATAAGATCCCCCCCCCCTTCAGCCTTCTAAACTCCAACGAGTACAGGTCCAGTCTATTTAATCTCTCCTCATAAGCTAACCCCTCATCTCCGGTGTTAGCCTGGTGAACCTTCTCTGTACTCCCTCCAAGGCCAATGTATCCTTTCACAAATAAGGGGACCAAAACTGCACACAGTGCTCCAGTTGCGGCCTTGTACAGTTGCAGCAACACCTCCCTGTGAAACTCTTTGCCGCAGAAGGCTACGGAGGTCAGGTCATTGAGTGTCTTTAAGACAGAAATAGGTAGGTTCTTGATTGATAAGGGGGTCAGGGGTTATGAAGAAAAGGCAGGAGAATGGGAATGAGAAAAATATCAGCCATGATTGAATAGAGGAGCTGACTCAATGGGCCGAATGGCCATATTCTGCTCCTATGTCTTATAGCCTTATGGTCTTCTATGAACACTAAGAACAGCAATGTTTTTCAAGTAAAGTTTGAATTGATGATCATTTAATTTTTGTATGAGCATTTCAAAGATTGTTATTATAGTTCTGTTCATGGTGGATATTGGGTGAGTAGGTACAGCGATGGCATTAGGGAAGGGACAAGATAGGAAATTGGGGTTAAGGGTGAGCGTACCAACCACTCACAGAACTGGTCCAATATCAGTGAATTGAGTCGAGCTTTCTAACCTTCCCGCCTTAGCAACTGCCTGCTTCCAGAGACAACAGCCCCCACTGAAGGTCATCCCTAAGAACCTCCACCCCAACAACCACCACCTCCCCCTCTCTCAACCACCACTACCACAAGAAAATAGCATACTGCTGGGCAGCAGCCAGGATCGCAATATCATTAAAATGACCAAACTCGTGAATCCCAATCCTTATTGTGCTACTTTAGCCCTTTTAACATAGATAGGTTAATGTCTCACTTAAAAAAGGAAAGTTTAGACAAATGTGTTGTATTCCGGAATGTGAATTAATCTGAGTTTCAATTTTGCATATGTCCTTGCTGATTAAATATCGTGCCAAAAATACACAACAGAAGGAGCGCTTTAAAGATTCTACTTCAGGGAGTGGAGGAGGAATGTAATTAAACTGGTTGCTATGCCAACAGTAGTAGCACCATTTCCAATGACTATATTCAGAGGTAATTTATTGCAGTTAAAACCATGCATGCCTGGAGCAGACTTTCTTCAAGAAAAACCCTATCAAAGAGGATATTAGTCTATATCACCCCTAACAAATACATTTTTCATGATGCTTCGTTTCATCTTGAATAACTCTCATGAAGGGATTCTTCGTCATATTGCACTTTTTTATTACAGAAATCAGCATCCAAACAATCAAGATTGTTTTTTAACACAGATTACCCAGGTTTTCCTTGATAGAATTATATTAAGCAATGCATGCAGGTAGCAGAATGTGTAGCAATGCTCATACTGAGAGAAACAAACATTCACGCTGTTCCAGTTTTATACTCTACCTGTTCTTTCAGAGATTAGTAATTGTTTAGTAACAGGTTTGTAGAGGCTTTGAGAGCTAAACCCATTGGTATATGGACTATATCCTGCAAACGAGCTACATGGAAGGCCAGAAGTGTAAGAATTCGAAAAGAGGTTTTTCCATCGTTTGGCTTTTGAGGGAAAGAAGCAAAGACACAGTTAGATTTGACAAAGCTCCGCTTGAAGCGTTAGCTTAAATAAAAAACAATAAAGTATACACATACAGCATGGAGTAGCTTCATGCAGCAGAACATTCAAAGGCAACAGCCAATTATAACTGTCCAGTTTCCAACTCTTAAGATCCAGGGTGACACTCTTTACCGATAATTTATAAATTCAACAAAACTTGGCGTTCAAGTTCATAATTGGAGAAGGGTTTATGAACAAGATGGACTGGGATTGTTCAGCCACGCCTGCCCCAAAACTGGAAAATCCAATGGACCATTACATGGTTCCCTGCTCTCCACCCCCACCACAGCCACCTGCTACAATTCCCATGACATGTGAGACGGGAAAATTCTCCCCCATTCAGGCTTGATCAGCGTAACTCTATCTGTAAAGAATGAAATGCTTTAATCACTTAGATTCTCTCTATCGCCATCTGAAGTACACATCACCGACTATTATCTTATCTAAGTTGTTATGCACAGGCTATTCAATATTGTGATCTTCCTGACCGCAATGGTCAACTTGTATCCTCCTCATTGCATTTGGTTTTGGATTAATATGAAAGAGATGCTGGTGTTGGACTGGGGTAAGCACAGTAAGAAGTCTCACAAAACCAGGTTAAAGTCCAACAGATTTATTTGACAGCACTAGCTTTCGGACCCTGAAGCTCGTCTTTCAGGTGAGTGAGGACTTGTGTTCATAAACAGAGCATGTAAAGACACAAACTCAATTTACAAGATAATGGTTAGGAATGCTTTACAGGTAACCAAGTCTCAAAGGTACAGACAATGTGAATAGAAAGAGCATTAAGCACAGGTTAAAGAGATATGTATTGTCTCCAACCAGGACAATTAGTGAGATTTTGCAAGCCCAGGCAAGTCATGGCGCTTATAGACAGTGTGACATGAACCCAACATCCCGGTTGAGGTCTTTCCCATGTGTGTGGAACTTGGCTATCGGTTTCTGCTCAGCAATTCTGCATTGTCATGTGTCATGAAAGCTGCTTTGGAGTTTCCCACGACTTGCCTGAGCTTGCAAAATCTTATTAACTGTCCTGACCGGAAACAATATACATCTCTCTAACCTGTGCTTAACTTTCTCTCCGCTCATATTGTTTGTACCTTTAAGACTTGATTACCTGTAAAGACTCGCATTCCAACCATTATCTTGCGAATTGAATTTGTGTCTTTATATGTCCTGTTTGTGAACATGAGTCTTCACTCGCTTGAAGAAGGAGCTTGAGGCTCCGAAAGCTAGTGCTGCCAAATAAACCAGTTGGACTTTAACCTGGTGTTGTGAGACTTCTTACATTGGATCAACAGCTGTTAATACCATAACTAAGCATGATCCTGTCCTGAACCAATGTCAACCACTGTACTTTTTTTCTGTGGGAGTCGATTGATGCTGATCAGGAATAGGGACGCTGAACAATTATCCCTTCCGATGGCCAAGATTGCCAATACAAACCGCAATGTCCCAGCCTTGACAATGGAATGAAGCTAGGACTGAATGCTAAATCAAAATCTCAATTATTCGATCATTTGAATTCAGCAAATTTTGAATTAAGAGAAGCAGAGAGAAGGCTGAATTTATCTCTGCAATCCAAGTAATTGTCCCATCTCCTTTGGCTCTGCCTCAATTACATCACAATCTTGACTAATTCCAACAATAACAATGGGTCAACACAGTGTAAGGGGAGTGAGTGGAAGCCCTGCTTTACTGTTGCTCTATTATCCAAGAGGAACACCCAGATTCAACTCACGAATGGCAAGCACTAACTTCTCAAATGTATCCATTTCAGGTGGGCGTAAAATCTCACTAACTGTCTTGGCTGGAGACTAGATATCTTGCTGGCCAATTCTCAGGAGTCAAAGAGACTAACCAATTATATAGACAATTCTTTAATTTTAATAAATATAATTTATTATAATAAATATAATTATCTATATAATTATATAGATAATTCTTCACCCTTTACTGAGGGTTTCACACTCAGGAATCTCCGATAACAGCACAATCCAACTGGAAGCTAACAGGATTTGTCTATTCACGAATAGAAGGTCTGAGGTTTTGTTATTTGAAGCCCATAGTAATGTGTTCTCTATCATTGCCAATTAAATGAATTGAAACTTCTGAATGGATCTACCTAGTATTAAGTCAATCTTTCTCAACTCCCTACCTATGACTGTAACACTACATTCTGCACCCTTTCCTTCTCTATGAACCATATACTTGTATAGTGCACAATACTTTTCAATGTACACCAATTAATGTGACAATAATAAATCAAAATGGAAACTCTATTTTTATAATAAAAAGAAGTATAAATGTGCAAAGCATTCCACTTTCTAAAATAAATCAATTTATTCTGTAATTCCTCCTACCACAACCTCCAACTTCTTTCTTCTGCTGAGACACCAACATTTGCCCTTCCAACATCTGCAGTCCTCTGGGATTTTATTGTTTTTGGTAGGGGAAAGAATTCCCAGAACTAATCTTCCAGTTTCTTTTATTTTAAGATGAAAAGGATAACTTCCAGAAAAGTCCTTCAGATTTTCACTCAGTTTTAACAAAGAAAGATTCCGGGAGTGGGGGGTGGATCCTTTTCAAGATGGGCAGTACGTTCATTTATCCCTAGCAGATTAAATGCTAACATATCTAATTGACTGATGAAGAAGATTGAACTTTCAGGTACACAAAATGCCTCGTTTTTTCCAATAAGACTGGCACATTTTTTGGTTGATTTCTACCACGCTAGTGCCCAAATTCTCCAGAAAATCTAGTCTTTAGGAGCAATTTATAATTCACAGAATCCTACAGTGCAGAAGAAGGACATTCGGACCATCAAGCTTGCACCAACAACAATCTCATCCAGGTCCTATCCCTGTAATCCCATGTATTTACCCTGCAAATCCTCTGACACTAGAGTCAATTTCGCATGGCCAATCCATCTAACCCACACATCTTTGGACTGTGGGAACAAACCAGAGCACCTGGAGGAGACCCACACAGACATGGGGAGAACATGCAGACTCCACACGGGCAGTCACCTGAGGCTGGAATCGAATCCAGGTTCCTGGTGCTGTGAGGCAGCAGTGCAACTGTGTCACCGATCGACCACTGGACATTCTTCTCATCAGGGTAAGGCATTGGGCGGGATTTTTCCAGCCAATTCCAGCGGTGGGATTTTCCAGTCCTGCCGACAGTGACCGTTCCCCCACAGGGTGCAAATAATAGGAAACCCCATTAAAACTCCAGCAGCAAGACCTGAAGGGCAGCATAAACATGCCATGGGGGGAAAGGGGGTGGGGGAGTACAGAAAATCCTGTATGTTAAGGATGAGGTGCTCATTGCATGCAGAGAAAGTGCAGGTAGCAAGGATAATACATGACTAATGCAATCCACACAACTTTCCATCTATCCACTACAGGGGATGTGATCCTCCTTCCAAAGAGTTCCTCTCTGTGTTCATCTTAAGTAATCCTTGATGTTCAAACGTAATAAAAGGAACATGTTTCCTCAAAATCTTAGTGTTTTTCCCATAAAAAGGCTACATGTGAGGGCACACCTAAGCTCCCAGTGATAGGCTGAATACAAAAACCACAGGGACTGCCCCCCCTTCGCAGAACACCCAGCATGACTTGCAGTGGAAGCGCACATCTGTATGATATAACTTCTTGTTCCCACTGTAGCTCATTTGCTCAGCGCCCATAAAGGTTCACATTTTCCTTTGCTTTTGTACAAAAAAAATTTGCAGGCCAAGAGCCAATATTACATATGCTGGGATTACTTCAGGATTAGAACAATTGACAAAAGAGCTCCTTCCTAAGCCCATCTGTCGCATTATCTTGTATTCCCAAAAGGACAAGCGATTAAGTATGACCTCGTGCAAACTAATCCAAATTACGGATAATACCATTCATATTCATGATGACCCTAAAACCATCACACCCTTTAAACATCAGGATCAGACCCTTGTCGCAGCAAGACAAATAACTCGTACACTAACATTTCAGATGGCACCATTTATAAAACATAGGTTTTTTTTGAGTCAAGTCTCTCCACCAAGTAAGTTAGACTCATTTGATGTTTGAATTCAATGAAAGACTCCTCTTTTAACATTAGAACGTTTTAAAAGATATCCAAAAATGCAAATTCTTCCATTTCTCCCTGGCTCGACCTCGCTTTGCTGGATAAATAATAATTAGAATGTACAAGTTGAATAAAAGGTCAAGCTAAACCGCACTCTTCCTCACTTCCCAGGGCATCAATCAGGGAGTTTTCTGACATCCAGTAATAAAGGGTCTTGCTTCCAATAAAGAACTGGCTCAGATGTTCTCAGCACATTAGTATCACGGCTCCCCTGAGACTGACCTTTGAGAGGCCAAATGGATCTGTAATAGAGATTGCTAAGATGAGCTTCTAACACTAGAGTAAACACAAGGCACTCCATCTCTAAAAATGCACCATCAGGTTTTTACCCAGTTAAATATATTAATAGCATTGCATTACATTTCTCTTCCATCCTAGAATTGCAACTTTTAATCTTTTGGTGCTCTTTAAGGAACTTTATTAGCATTCACCATGCTAAGTGCTAACCTAGTCTACAAAGAAATCATTCAGAATAAATAAATTGCTTTTAATTTTGGCTAATAGCTATTCTCCAGTTCCTCTCCAATCAGCCTTGCCACAAGATATCAATGCTCTATTTATTGCTTTGAAAATTAAAGCAAATCATCTCCAATCTATTTAATGCCAGTTCAGCATTACATTTCAACTTTTACATTCCAGACCAATATGGGTGAAATGACTTCCTTCTGCACTGTAGGGATTCTATGAAATCCTAGTGTTATTTTAGGATTTTTTTAAAGAATAGCCTCTTTTGCTGGAGGTCCTGTTTCTGATACAAAGTGGACCTGAACTCTCTCTGCCCCTTCACATAATCCAGCTTTCACCATTTCTTATGCTTTTCTTAAAAAACTTAACCATACCAAGCACATTTCCTAAGAGTTGAATTCCATCTGCAATTTATTTTCTGTCCAGTTCGCAACCTTAACAATGACATTTTGTTGCTTCCACTGGTTGTCAGAATTATTTACTAGGCCCCCCATTTTAGGATCATCTGAAAATTTGGTTACCAATTTGGTTAAGAAGGTGTATGGTGTACTGGCCTTCATCAATCGAGGGATTGAGTTTAGAGGTTGGGAAATAAGGTTGCAGGTTTATAAGACCCTAGTCAGACTTCTGTTGGAATACTGTGCTCAGTTCAGGTCACCTCATTACAGAAGTGATGTGGAAGCTATTAAAAGGGTGCAGAGGAGATTTATATGGATGTTGCCTGGATTGGGTGGAATGCCTTATAAGGTTAGGTTGAGGGAGCTCGCTTTTCTCCTTAGAAAGACGAAGGATGAGAGAGGTGACCTGATAGAACATAGAACATTACAGCGCACAACAGGCCCTTCGGCCCTCGATGTTGCGCCGACCAATTAGGAAAAAGCAATGACCCTCTAAACTAAACCATTCCCTTTTCATCCATAAACCTATCCACGGACCTCTTAAACACCCCCAAACTTGGCACATCTACAACTGCAGTAGACAGGGCATTCCATACCCTTACCACCCTCTGGGTAAAGAACCTACCTCTGACATCCGTCCTATAACTACGACCCCTTAATTTAAAGCTATGTCCCCTCATGCTAGCTTTCTCCATCCGAGGAAAAAGGCTATCACTGTCCACCCTTTCTAAACCTCTAATCATCTTATATGTTTCAGTAAGGTCTCCTCTTAGCCACCTTCTTTCTAACGAAAACAACCTCAAATCCCTCAGCCTCTCCTCATAAGAAGTGTATAAGATGTTGAGAGGTATAGATCAAGTGGATTCTCAGAGCTTTTTCCAAGGGTTGGAATAGTTGCTAAGAGAGGACATAGTTTAAGGTGCTGGGGAGTAGGTACAGAGGAGATATCAGGGGTAAGTTTTTCACTCAGAGGGTGGTGAGTGAGTGAAATCGGCTGCTATTGGTTGTGGTGGAGGCAAATTCGATAGTGTCTTTCAAGAGACTTCTTGATGAGTACATGGGACTTAATAGAATTGAAGGTTATAGGTAACCCTAGTAAGTATGGATATCATTGGCGCAACTTGTGGGTCAAAGGGCCTGTTTGTGCTGTAGTTTTTCTATGTTCTATCCAAATCATTGATGTACAAAGGTTACAGGGCCAAATTCTCCCATTTTTGGGATGAAGGATGAAGCTGAAGTGTTTCCCGCTGCAGAGGCTTGTACAAAAAGACATCAAGGGCAGGAATTTTAGGCCATGTTCCCTGCAAACAGGAAAACCCCACCCCATTTCAATGGATCTTTGCATAGTCTGCAGCCCCCTGCCCTTCAATGATTCCCATGGTGGGTGAGATAGGGAAATTCCACCCCAAATCTTCCAGCCCTGACCTCATCAATCATGCAACTGGGAGTTTTGCGCTGCATTCTGTAGTGAGACATGATGTATAGTCCACCATCCTATCCAGGCACCAGATTAGAAAGCGGCCCCAATATAGAACATAGAACATTACACCGCAGAACAGGCCCTTCGGCCTTTGATGTTGCACCGACCAATTAAGAAAAAGCAATGACCCTCTAACCTAAACCATTCCCTTTTCATCCATAAACTTATCTACTAACCTCTTAAACGCCACCAAACTTGGCGCATCTACAACTGCAGCAGGCAGGGCATTCCATACCCTTACCACCCTCTGGGTAAAGAACCTACCTCTGACATCCGTCCTATAACTACCACCCCTTAATTTAAAGCTATGTCCCCTCGTGCTAGCTTTCTCCATCCTAGGAAAAAGGCTATCACTGTCCACCCTATCTAAACCTCTAATCATCTTATATGTTTCAATAAGGTCTCCTCTTAGCCGCCTTCTTTCTAACGAAAACAACCTCAAATCCTTCAGCCTCTCTTCATAAGACCTGCCCTCCATACCAGGCAACATCCTGGTAAACCTCCTCTGCAATCTCTCCAATGCCTCCACATCTTTCTTATAATGCGGGGACTATATTCTTATAATATCACTGACTAACTCCTAGAGATAGGAGGTGGACGTCCTGAAAATGAAGCTGGGTCTCTGGGAGCACTCTGAAGCAAGAACATGGAACCCCTGAGAGGGAAGAGGAATCTCCAGGAATATTCTGAGGCTGGTAGATGGACAGCCGCCAGGACACAAATATGGAAGCTCCACCTCTAGAGCTGCCCTAATCCGCTGCTGTGGTGCTGCAGCATCCAGGGTTACGGGCAGCTTCAATCTTGAACTCTAGAGACAACCACAGGCATTGTTCAGACGTGCCTCAACATCTGCACACCACATTCGCCTGGACGTGTTTAGCACTGGTGTGTTTTCCTATTGGCACTGAGGAGAACTAGGCTTGAGGAATCATCTGCACCCTATTAGCTGGATGCTAAAAAGTTTAATGCTGATCTCTAGCAGGTTTCCTCACTATCATGATGAAAGATCCCGCTGTAAAGTCGCACTGGTGTAAAACAGATTTTTGGACCCCACTAACCCACCTACTATTGGACCTAAGCACCAGGGCTTGGAGAATTCTGCCTACAATCCTAGGACAGAAATCTTGCTTTCCAATTCTCTTCTTTCTCCCTCTCTCAATTCCATCTTGTTCCTTTGCATTTTAACATAACCCATAGGTTTTAATGTCTCTGTCCACAGCTGGGTAATAGTGGAGTACACAGAGTTCAACAAATTTATATCAAAACAATTAAAAAAAAATGCAGTGTAGTTGATCCCGCATTTATAATAGCCCACCCGAAATCAGTTACAAACAAAATCACTCAGGTAAGCTTATTATACACACTCCATTCTAAATAACAACAGAATCTTCATAACACAAGCAATCTGAGTTACAAGTCAGATTCACGTTACAGCAGATGAGTCATTCATCACAAATAGAACATTATATGAGGAACCAAGGTTCAGAAGTCACACACCAAGGTGTACAAAAAAAATCTAATGATCAACAAATCAGTTTTAAAGGTCAAAATGCCGAAATTACAAAAGTTTTCGGCAATTAAGGCAGCTTCCATTTGCAGAAAGAATTTGATGCGTTTCTGTTAAAAGACAATTGAGGCTCACCAACTGAAATGATTGTTACGTCCACAGTGTAAACCATAACTGCGCAGGACACAAGAAAAGAAACTACGTGGATAATTCTCCTGGCTGCAACAAAAATAAATGACCCAGAAAGCAGTCCTTTCCCCCACATCCAATCTACTGCAGCACCAGAGCAAAATCCTACATTATTCCCCATTGAACCTCTGCAATATCACTATAATAATAGCTTTGTTTAAAAGTCATCTGTATTTTACTGCAGTAGCCATGCCGTGTCAGCCTCTGCAGTTGCACTAGGGATGCCAAGATCTATCACATCATTCTGTAATTTCATCTGCATTACTAAATTGCAGACAAAGGCCACGGATGAAGCTTAATAGTGGCACATAGCCAGAACCACAAGAGTGGTGTAGCTGCGTTTCAGGGGAAGGTGGACAGGCATGGGCGGGGGGCAGGGGGGAGAGAAAGGAAAAGAAGATTGTGCTGATGGAGTTAGATAAGGAAGAATGGATGGCGACCCGAATGGATTATACATGGACCAAATGGTCCGCTTCTGTGCTGTATAATCTAAGGCAGAGATTTTCCAGGCAACCCGCCATTTGTTTTGGGGCAGCAGAGATGGTCCACCATTGGCCATTGTCAATGGGGTTTCCCACTGAATGAACCCGTCGGAAAATCTGTGGCAGGGGCTGCGCCATCGACGGGACAGGAAGATCCTGACAGCACGAACAGCCAGAAAGTTTGGGCCTACACAATCCATGAAAGGAAGAGTAGCATCGAAAATATCCATCCTCGCCTGCAGTTGGGATTCCCCAGTGCTGCTGCAGTGAATGAAGTTTTGGCTGAGTGCCAACTTCTCCATTCTCGCCGGCAGCGGAGCAGGAACGAACAAGATTGGAGAATCCCATTCTGTATTTTAAATTATCTTGTAAATAAAGCCCCATCATCAAACAATTCATCAGATCTTTTTCTTTACACAAACAGATACGATGCAAAGCACAAACGCTGCACCTTGCGATGAACATTGAAAGAAAGAAGTTGGACTTTGCTGGTCGGACTGTTATACAATTACAGTCATTTCTATTTCACATTTATGTAACGTTTTCTACTGAATAATTGGAGCATAGAATCATAGAAATCCCTACAATGCAGAAGGAGGCCATTCAGTCCACTGAGACTGCACTGACACAATCCCACCCAGGCCCTATTCCAATAACCTCTCATTTTTACCCTGCTAATCCCCCTGACACTAAAGGACAATTTAGCATGGCCAATCAACCTAACCTGCACATATGAGAGGAAACCAGAGCACCTGAAGGAAACCCACACAGACTTGAGGCTGGAATTTAACCCAGGTTCCTTGCACTGGGAGGCAGCAGTGCTAACCACTGTGCCACCATGCCAATTGTGAAAACACAATCTCCCAAATTCCAATATACATCGCAACACTCATTTCCACTGCTTCAGATCCACTGGCTTGCCTTTGCCCTCCTCACCCACCCCCAAGCACCTCTTGGTGCTGACTGGAATTAACATATGCACAGCTTTGCCTGACTTGCAGCATGAGATGGGCATTTTGATGGCTTTTCTCAAAAGTCAAGACTGCACCGAGATTGCGTGGCATGAACATGAATGAGGAAGGCATTCAAGTTGTAGTGTGTGCACCTCAGCACCGAGGGTAACCATGGCAATGTGAAGAGATGGCAATATGTAATGCGCTTCACAAAAGCTTGCTACGCAGCCAAACCTTTTACAGCTGACTCAGATCAACACACTGCCAGTAGCTTCCCTGGAGTCCTGGGTCTTAAAACAACTGGCTGAGGATAATTTAAAACAGAAACACATTCACGATTACGCAAACTGCTTGGAACAGGCAAAGTCTGGTCAGAAGCAAGGCCTCAACCCAAATACCACACGCATAGTTTAGTCTGAAAACTCTTAATAATTCTTCATCTTTACTAGAAACATCTGCATATCTGGTCTTTCATAAATCTGTTAAAATTTATTCAGACAAGGTGGTAATAAGGATGGAGATGGAAAGATTCACGTAATGCCATGTTAGCTGGAGTGCATAAAGTCATAAAGTTCTACAGAATTACATTACAGTAGAAGGCCATTCGATCCATCAACCCACACTGACAACAATCCCACCCTATCCCCCTACAGCAAGTATTTACCCTAAAAATCCTCCTGATACTAAGGGGCAACTTAGGTGGATTAGGCTAATCCATCTAACCCGCACACCTTTGAAGTGTGAGAGGAAACTGGACTACCCGGAGGAAGCCCACGCAGATACCAGGAGAACGTGCAAACTATGCAGACAGTGACCCGAGGCTAGAATTGAACCCGGGATCCTGGTGCTGTGAGGCAGCAGTGTTAACCACTGTGCCATTGTGTCTGCCCTGTCGTAGTTATAGGGAAAAAGTAAACTTTTGGCTCAGTTAACACTTAAAGTCATTATATCTCACATTAGTATTTTCAATCTCAAAGCTGATGCTTTTGTCCATATGTTTGCTTTCAGCAATAGGATGAATCAAGGGGCAAACGATGCAGGCTAATTCATTCAGTCCTGAGAACTTAACCCTGCTTACATTCCTCAGATGGCCATAAGTGCTTGACAATACTCTGCGGTCTTGAGTACTCTGCCACAAGGAAAGGTCCTGTGGTCCAGGTGGAATGAGGTCTTTTTCTTTAGGATAGCGATGCCTTATGCCAACAGAGCAGACATTTACTTAATGTATCTGTGGACTGGTGATTGGTTTGGCATCCAACACCAGTAATGGCTAGGAAGGAATGAATGACACAAAAACTGAATGCAATGCCAACATTTGCCAACATTCAAAGAGCTGTCTTCAGAGAGGCAGGTGGCTCTCTGCATCCCTTTGCCTTGACAATGGGCGAGAACTCAATGACAGTCTCTCCTGTGAAGTGGAGGCAAGAAAGACAGTTCGTGTGGGTTCGGAGTAATGAACGAGTGTGTGCACATCAGGAAGATATTTACAATTTTGTGCTCAGAGAACAGCAAATCCCATATCAAGAGTGCAAACCTGCAGAGTGGCACAGTGGTTAGCACTGCTGCCTCACAGCACCAGGGACCCAGGTTCAATTCTGGCCTTGGATCACTGTCTGTGTGGAGTTCGCACATTCTCCTTGTGTCTGCGTAGGTTTCCTCCAGGTGCTCCGGTTTCCTCCCAATATGTGGGTTAGGCAGACTGATCTTGCTAAATTGCCTCTTAGTATCCCAAAATGTGTCGGTTAGATGGAGGTAAATGTGTGGGACTACAGAGATAAGGTATGGGAGAGGGCCTGGATGGGATACTTTGTCAGAGAGTCAGTGCAGACTCGATGGGCTAAAAGGCCTCTTCTGCACTGTAAAGATTCTAAGTTTCTGTGAAAATAAATGCTGTAAATCTGGAGGAGTTGTGATCGCTTCTTGTCTCCTTATGAATGCCCTTTTCCAAATTAAAGCATCATTCAAACAAATCAGGAAATAGCACTCTCAGTGTAAGTGAAATTAGAACTGTAATCAAACCACCTGAAGAAAGAGAAGTGGTGAATAAAGAGTCTGCAGTGCAAATGAAAATGCAGCTATTTTCCAGAAGGAACTGTAATGAAAACGCAGCCACTATTCGGAAGGAACCGTAACGAAAATGAAACTACTTTCTGGAAGGAACTGTAATGAAAACGCAGCCACTATTCGGAAGGAACCGTAACGAAAATGAAACTACTTTCTGGAAGGAACTGTAATGAAAACGCAGCTACTATTCGGAAGGAACCGTAACGAAAATGAAACTACTTTCTGGAAGGAACTGTAATGAAAACGCAGCCACTATTCGGAAGGAACCGTAACGAAAATGAAACTACTTTCTGGAAGGAACTGTAATGAAAATGCAGCAACTTTCTGGAAGGAACCGTAACGAAAATGAAACTACTTTCTGGAAGGAACTGTAAGGAAAATGCAGCTACTTTCCAGAAAGAACTGTAATGAAAACGCAACTACTTTCTGGAAGGAACCGTAATGAAAATGCACCTACTATTCGGAAGGAACTGTAATGAAAATGCAGCTACTTTCTGGAAGGAACTGTAATGAAAATGCAGCTACTTTCTGGAAGGAACTGTAATGAAAATGCAGCTACTTTCTGGAAGGAACCGTAATGAAAATGCACCTACTATTCGGAAGGAACTGTAATGAAAACGCAGCTACTTTCTGGAAGGAACCGTAATGAAAATGCACCTACTATTCGGAAGGAACTGTAATGAAAATGCAGCTACTTTCTGGAAGGAACTGTAATGAAAACGCAGCTACTTTCTGGAAGGAACCATAATGAAAATGCACCTACTATTCGGAAGGAACCGTAATGAAAATGCAGCTACTTTCTGGAAGGAACCGTAATGAAAATGGAGCTACTTTCCAGAACTATAATGAAAATGCGGGCGAAGCCAGTGGAGGGAAAAAAAACGCAATCACAACTTCAATACACCTTTAAAGAACAGCATCAAAGCCAGACAAACATAGGTGCCTGTTTTGTGTGGGGAGCTACAGGGGAGAACACAGTGCAAGAAGCTGAGATATCCAGTAAGGCATCCATATGCCAGCAGGATACCCAAACAAAGACATGAAAATATTGTTGCCACAACAGCACAGGGACCTTTGCTCAGGAATGGGATTCTCTGGTCTTGCACCGCTGCCAGCGGAAACGGAGAATTTCATGCTCAGCCAAATCCCCTTCTACAGCAATGGGACTGGAGAATCCCAGCCCTGGGTGATGTCGGAGAATTCCAGCCTTGGAGTCCCCGTTCCAGGTTTGTTACTTTTATGATGCCACTGATACTCTGTGCTGTGGCTACAGTATTTATCTAATCTGGCATTTATCTGTTAAATACTAGAGATTATAAACATTCACAGTGTCACAGAATCCCTACAGTGCAGAAGGAGACCAATCGAACCATTGAGTCCACACCAACTCTCTGTCAAAGCATTCTGCTCAGGCTCTAACCCCTATCCCCATAACTCCACATATTTATAGAATCATAGAACCCTAAAGTGCAGAAAGAGGCCCTTCGGCCCATCGAGTCTGCACCAACCACAGGGCCACAGGCCCTACCCCATATCCCTGCACATTTTACCCACTAATCCCTCTAACCCAGGACACATCCTAGGACACGAAGGGGCAATTTTAGCATGACCAATTAACCTAACCCGCACATCTTTGGACTGTGGGAGGAAACCTGAGCACGCGGAGGAAACCCACGCAGACATGAGGAGAATGTGCAAACTCCACACAGACAGCGAACCAAACCAGGAATCGAACCCAGATCCCTGGAGCTATGAAACTGCAATGCTAACCACTATGCTGCCGTGCCACCCATTTATCCTGCTAACCCATTTAACCTACATATTTTAGGTCACAAAGGTGCGATTTAGCTTGGCCAATCCACCTAACTTACACATCTTTGGACTGTGGAAGGAAACTGCAGCATCTGGGGGAAATCCACGCAGTTATAGGGAGAATGTCATCTGAGGCCAGAATCGAACCTGGGTCCCTGGCACTGTGAGGCAGGTGTGCTGAGCACCAAATTCTCACCTGGCAGTGACGGTGGGGCGTGGAGTGGCCGGAGAATTCGGCCCTCGTCTTTCCCCCAGCTGAAGCCCAAAACTATTTCATTAATTTTTCTACCTAGTCTAACAATGCTAGGGAATTTGTTACTGGTACTTTCTGTCAGCCTGACAAGTTGCTAAGGAATACCATACATCCTGAAGATGTGGCAAACATGGAACGCTATGCATCCTCAAGATGTTGTCAAAGCTGTGCGAAAGCTCTGTGAAGTTGCTGTAACAATGAGTGTTTGTTCTATAAATTCCCCTGAAATCTGTTTTATTACAAGCAGTTGAGTTATGTTACTTCTCTCTGGTCTAAAACCAACTTGTCCTTCATGAAGTGACACTTCTAAATATCTTTTCACTCTCCTGTCCAGTATATTTATAAATAATTAAGTGAAAGGAAGCCTCTGTGGTGACCACGTGGACTCTTATCTCCTATTTTTGAAGCTATTTTTGTCACGCTCCAGTTATCATAGCCAGAAGGTTATTGTGACACAGAAGGAGTCCATTTGGCCCAACAGATCCATACCTGGCTCTTTGCAGAACAATCCAGCCTGTCTTGTTCTCCACTCTATCCCTGTAACCCTGGAAATTTATTTCCCCCAAGTGTCAATCCAATTTCTTTTTGAGACCATAGATTGCCTCCCCTTCCACCATCCTAGTAAGCTGAGAGTTCCAGGTGCCAGGGCACTGTGTTACAGCACAGAGAAAGGCCATTCATCCTTTCATATCTGCGTTGGCTCTCCGAACGAGCAAGTCACTTAGTGCTATTCGCCAGCCTTTCTCCCAGCACAACATACTTCCTTTTCAGATAATGGGCATGGTCCTCTGGCCTCCCTGTGGTGTATTTCTCATCAGTGGGATGTGGCCCATCATTGGCCATCAGTGGGATATTCTGATCTCGCTCTGTCAATGGGATTTCCATTGAAGATTTCCCATTGAAACCACCCCATGTCACTGGGAAACCTATGGGGGAGAGTGTGCCATTGGCAGAACTAAAAGATCTCACCAATACGAATGGCTGGAACATTCTGGCCAATTATCCATTTCCTTCTTGAATGTCTCAACTGAACTTCCTCCAACACACTCACAGTGTGTGCCAGACCTGAGCCACTGGCTGTGTGAAAAAGTTTCTCCACATTTCTCAATTTCTTCTTTTCTGGGTGGGGATTGTACCATGGACCTATCTCACATTAAGCTGATCTTTTTCTACACCCCAGCTATGACTGTAACATTACGTTCTGCACCCTTCTCCATTCCTTCTGTATGTACAGTATGCTTTGTCTGCATAGCTCAGAAGAAATAATACTTCTTTTTATATACTAATACATGTGACAATAATAAATCAAATCAAATTCAAATGGCCTCCTTCTGCATTGCAAGAATTCTATGATTAGCCACGACATAGAAATAGGAGCAGAGAGGTCTTGGTACAACTTCATAAAACATTGGTTAAATCACAGGTGGAGGATTGTGTGCAGTTCTGGTCGCCACACTTTCAGAAGGACGTGATTGCACTTGGAGAGGGTGCAGAGCAAATACATCAAGAATAAGTGAGTGACATAGTAGCACAGTGGTTAGCACTGCTGCCTCACAGTTCCAGGGACCTGGGTTCGATTCCTGGCTTCAATCACTGTCTACGTGGAGTTTGCACATTCTCCTCGTGTCTGTGTGGGTTTGCTCCAGGTGCTCCAGTTTCCTCTCACAGTCCAAAGATGTGTGGATTAGGTCAATTGGCCATGCTAAAAAGTTGCTCTTTAGTGTCCTGAGATGTGTAGGTTAGAGGGATTAGTGGGTAAATATGAAGGGATGTGCAGGTAGGACACGGGTGGGATTGTGGTTGGTGCAGACTCGATGGGCTCAATGTCCTTTTTCTGCATTGTATGATTTTAAGTGGTTTCGAAGGGATCTGAGGAAGTAATTTTTAGCCCAGAGAGTAATGGAAATATGAAACATGCTGCCTAAGAAGTAGTGGAGGAAGGTACTCTCCTAACATTTAAGAAGCATCTTTTGAACACTTAAGTTACCAAGGCAGATTAGGCTATGGACAAGTGTTGGTAAATGGAATTACTGTAGACTGGTGTTTGATGGTCGACATAGACATTGTGGGCTGATGAGCCTGTTTCTGTGTTGTAAGATTCTGTCGCTGAAATTCTACTATCCTGCCAACCACGGAATCAGAGCCAGCATGGAGCAGGACAATGGAAATATCTGTTGACCTCGGGTGGGATTTTCTGGTCAAAGGTCCAGCAAGGCCATAAATTCCTGCCCATAGGCTCTATTCTACCCTTCCTAGGACGCCAAAGTGACACAGTCATTAGCACTGCTGCCTCACAGTGTCAAGTACCCAGTTCGATTCCCGGCTTGAGTCACTGTCTGTGTAGAGTTTGCATGTTCTCCCCGTGTCTACTTGGGTTTTCTCCGGATGTTCCAGTTTCCTCTCACAATCCGAAAGACATGCAGGTTAGGTGCATTGGCCATGCTAAACTCTCCCTCAGAGTACACAAACAGGGAGTGTGGCAAATAGGGGACTTTCACAGTAATTTCATTGCAGTGTTAATGTGACCTTACTTGTGATTAATAAATAAACTTTTCTAATAATTGTTGCCTGTGTCTCACCTCATTTCAATTTCCATTCAAGTATCACCGCTGAGCTCATTAACCTAGAATGATCTAGAACTTCCTATTTTCAAAATTTGCATCCTTGTTTTCAAATCTTCCCATGGTCCCTGTGTATCTCTGTAATCTCCCTGCAATGCCGCTCTAATTCTACCCTCTGGGATATTCCTGAACTTCATCACTTCAACATTATTGGTTGCACCTTCAGGTGCTAAGGTGCCAGTTGTAAATAAAAGTTGTTGTTGTTGCATAGCACCGCTGCAAACAGTTTTGCACAAACCAAATGACAAAGCACGCATGAAGAATTGCCCAATTGAATTTATGTGTTAGCACAGAGCAAACAAGAGCTCTGTTACTACTGCAGCATCCAGAACATGTGCACGATACAGTTGGACACAATTGGACACTTAATTGGATTTGTATACCTTGGAGGATTAGTACCAGAGATCAGGAATTATGAAAGCCTTCAATTTTGTTGTGAAACCTGCTGATGTTCAGTGTTAGGGCATCCCAAAAGGGAAACACTGCTTCTTAACTATTTTTGTGATTTGGAAAAAAAAAGTGAGGAAAGAGATGAAAGTCAGTGAGGAAAGCCTACTTGTAAATTATTCAAATAATGAAATGTTTATCAAATGTTAAAACATTCACCAAGAAAAGCAACAGTAAAGACCAACGTTCACAATGAACCTCAATAATGGTTACCCAGACAGCATGCTTTAATTAACCCTAATCCAAATCTATCTATTTTCCTGGACTCTGAGATTCCACCTTCCCCAAAATAACATCCCATAGATTTTAACACCATGAACCAAATAATTACTAGACAGAACTGGTAGCTTTCTACTGGGAAATATTCTTCTGGAGTCAAACCACTAGGCATCTAACAAGACAGACCTCTGATCTCAGCGTTGGATTAGGATGAACACAGTAAGAAGTCTCCACACCAGGTTAAAGTCCAACAGGTTTATTTGAAATCACCAGCTTTCGGAGCACTGCTCCTTCATCAGGTGGCTTACACTCTTTAACCTGGTGTTGTGAGACTTCTTACTGTGGCCACAATAAGATAAAATGCTAGAAAGTCTCAGCAGGCCTGGCAGCATATATAAGGAGAAAAAAGAGCTGATGTTTCGAATCCAGATGACCCTGGCCATGCTAAATTCTCTCTCAGTGTATCTGAACTGGCGCCAGAGTGTGGCGACTAAGGGATTTTTACAGTAATTTCATTGCAATGTCAAAGCTTTCTTCTGTGTTTTCTTTCTACATACAGCTCGATTCTGTGTGAGAGAGCTCTGCTTTGCAACTGGATGTAGCTGTAATCTCAGACCCTAGTCTGCTAATCTCCATGCCACTTAACAAAGTATCTGCTTCACTCTGCTACTAGGTTAACTGCATCTCATAAGTCCTCAAAAATCCTAATAGGTATTTTTTTGTCCAATTCTTTACATTTCATTTCATTCTAACTTCCGAATAAAACCAGCACCAACATGAGGATTGGTCCTGCTTCTGTTGTTTTGTATGATTGAGTAGAAGGGGACATCTGAATATACTGTGGTAAAAATAAAGTTAAAGTTTACAAGGCAATAGTTATCCCCACATTATTATAATAATAATCAGCCCTCATGTAGCCGGGAAATCTTCACCAGTGGATCCAAGAAAGATGACTCAGATTGGTTGGAGTGGAATGGAAACAGCTGGATTCATAGTTCTGAATCCAGAACTGCATGGTGGAACAGTGGTGAGCACAGCTGTCTCACAGTGCCAGGATCCTGGGTTTGATTCCCGGCTTGGATCACTGTCTGTGCAGAGTCTGCACATTCTCCCCGAGTCTGCGTGGGTTTCCTCTGGGTGCTCTGGTTTCCTCCCACAGTCCAATGATATGTTGGTTCGGTACATTGGCTATGCTAAATTCTCCCTTGATGCATCTAAACTGGTGTCAGAGTGTGGCAGCTAGGGGATTTTTACAGTAATTTCATTGCAGTGTTAATGTAAGCCTATTTGCAACATAACAAATAAACTTAAAACTTAAAGACGAGGCATGCTAAATGCCACAGACTTCAGTGGGGCCAGGATATCCCTCAATAGCCAATGGCAAGCCACCTCCATTGCTGGAAAAAAACCGCAGAGGAGAAATCCCGCCTGGAGGATACAAGAAAGACGACTCTGATTGGTTGAGATGGAATGAAAACAGCTGGATTAGCAGGCTGTATAGCAGCACAGTGGTTAGCACTGCTCCCTTACAGCATCAGGGACTCCAGTCCGATTCCCAGCTTGGGTCACTGTCTGTGTAGAGCTTACACATTCTTCCCGTGTCTGCGTGGGTTTCCTCTAGGTGCTCTGGTTTCCTTCCACAGTGATGTGCAAGTTAGATGAATCGGCCATGCTAAATTGCCCCTCATGTCCAAAGATGTGTATGTTAGAGGGATTAATGGAGTATATATGTGGGGTTACAGGGTAGGAATGGGTAAGAGTCAATGAGTTAAATTGTCTCCTTCTGCATTGTGGGGATTCTATGGAACACTTTTCATGCCTCTGTATCCAGATTGCAAACAGCAAGACAATGAGTAAAATCAGAAGTAGTGTTGGATAGACAATGCCAAGAGTGACTTGTCACAGAAAGCTATGCAGGTGACTGAGGCAGTCTGGCTGCTTCAGAACCAATGATGGCAGAGAGAATTGATTGAGCTCCATTGTCTTTACTAAACAGATGGATGGAAATATAACATCTGGACTGGTACTGCCCACTAATCTACATCCAACTATTAAAATAGATGGAAAGCCATTGACAGATAATGCCCAATTTCCTGATATGTACATCTGGCATCAGACATTATGCACAAAACCTTCTGATCATTTTGTTATTGCATCCAATACAGGGCATCTTAAAGTCAATTTGCAGTTTGGGAATCTACTAAAACCAGTCATTCCTATGTTACGCTCGAAACATTGCGTCATAAATTATAACAATTTCTTTAAATGCAAAATATCACAGAAACTTGCAATGTCTAGCATCTATTTTTCCCAAACACAATGCTACAGTCATTAAATCTTCAACATAGCACAAATGAATTCACAGCTTCCATTTGTTATAAATAAATGATTAGAACAGTGCCTACGCTAACGTGCTACAATGAACCCATTCTCCCGCTGAAAATTCTCGGCCTCTTAAAAATGTGCACCCAAATACATAAGACCACACAAATGTTTCCAATGTAAGTAAACCCTGCCTTAAATTTGATGTGGAGATGCTGGCGTTGGACTGGGGTGGGCACAGTAAGAAGTCTCAGGTTCAAGTCCAACAGGTTTATTTGGTAGCACGAGCTTTTGGAGCACTGCTCCTGCATCAAGTAAGTGATGCCCCTCACTTGATGAAGGAGTAATACTCTGAAAGCTCGTGCTATCAAATAAACCTGTTGGACTTTAACCTGGTGTTGTGAGACTTTTTACTCTGCCTTAAGTAAGGGGACCAATACTGTACACAATTCTCCAGGTGAAGACTCACCAATGCCCTGTACAGTTGCAGCAAGATCTACCCACTTATATACCCCATCCATAATAAAGTCCAACATTCCATACGTCTTTCTAATAACTTACTGTACCTGCATTTTAACTGAGTGATTCATGCACAAGAACAACCACAGCCTTCTGTACCGTCTCACTTTACAGTCTCTCAGCATTTAAACAATGTTCTGTTTTTCCTATTATCCCTACCAATGAAGACAACCACACGTTTCCACTTTATACTCTATCTGCCCACTTTTTGTTCACTTGCTTAACCTGTTCACATCCCTTTGCAGACTCTTCCTCACAATTTGCTTTCCTATTTATCTGTGTATCATCAGCAAATTTGACTACATTAAATAAGTCCTTTCATACAAGTCATTAATGTAAATCATAAATAATTGAGGCCCCGCATTGAACCCTATGTCCACTAGTTACAGTTTGCCAAAAATGATCCATTTTTCTTAACTTGCTGCATCCTGCTAATTAATCAACCCTTCATAGAATCCTGACAGTGCAGAAGGAGGCCATTTGGCCCATTGAGTCTGCACTGACCACAGTTCCATCCAGGTCCTATCCCCATAACCCTATGCATTTACCCTAGCTAGTCCCTTAACACTAAGGGGCTATTTAGCATGACTAATCCACCTAACCTGCACATCTTTGGACTGTGGGAGAAAACCAGAACTCTTAAAGGAAACCCATGCAAACATGGGGAGAATGTGCAAACTCCACACAGACAGTAACCCAAGTCGCGAATCGAACCCCAGTTCCTGGCACTGTGAGGCAGCAATGCTAACCACTGTGCAACCAATTTGCCCTTATGTATTATCCTTGCTAATACAACAGCCCCAACACCATGAACTTCAATCTCGCACAGTAACCTTTTATGTAGCACGTTATCAAATTCCTTTTGGAAATCAAATATATTGGGCAGGATTTTCTAGCAGCGCTCGCTCTAAAACCGAAAAATTCCACCAGAGGTCAAGGGATTTGTGCATGGTTTGCCCACCCACCCCCCCCCCACCACACCCCCCCACCCCACCACCACCACCACCACCACCACCCACCACCCCCCCACCACCCCCACCACCCCCACCACCACCACCCCCCCCCCCCCCCACCCCCCCACCACCACCACCACCACCCCCCCCACCACCACCACACTATGATTCCCATGGTACGGGGGGATAGGATGGGAAAATTCCACCTACTACATCTACCAGCCCTCATCATTACATCTCCATTCCTCTGGCCTGTCTTAGTTCAGTCACAAAGAGAGAAATAATTGTGGGAATCCAATCGTTCTTTTCATAAATCTAGATATTTGATTTGATTTTGATTTGATCTAGGGTAGATCAGCAATGATCTTATTGAATAGCAGGGCAGGCTCAAAGGGTGAGATGACCTAATCCTGCTCCTGTTTCTTACGTTCATATGATTTATTATTAACACATGTATTGGGACACAGTGAGAAGGATTGAGGGCGATTCTCCCAGCCCATTGTGCTGCTCTGGTCAGGAGACATCAGTGGAGGCCTTTTGAGAGGCTCCCCGCTGGGCGCCATGGCCTCCATGTGTGTCTGCAGCAAAGAATTTTATTGTCATCAGCTTTGTGCAAATTGGCGCAGAATTGATTTCAATATTTAAATCAGGATTTGCATCCCATTAGCAGGCCTGGGACTGATATCCCCGGATCCGTTAATGTCTCCCCCATCTCCCTAGCCAGGAGTGGTTCTTTCCAGCGGGGTTCACAACAGCTCTCTACGAATGGCGAACAGGCAGCCCAACCCCGTTGAAGGGAACAGAGGCTAGGAGGCTGTCCTAGGAGGTCGGGGGTGAATGGAGGTGTGCCACCTGGGCAGTGCCAGCCTGGTCCTTGGCACTGCCCTGGGGGCACCCTGGCACTGCCCACAGGCATCAGGCAGTGCCAAGGGGGCAGAGTCTATTAGGGCAAGACCTATAGGAGGGCAATCGGTAGAAGTGGGGGATCCCGTTGCCACTCTGCATGTGGATCAGTGGCAGAGGAAGGGAGGACAGCAATTGGTGCTGGCCGTCCAGGTTGAGGGTGGAAGGAGGGGGGTTTGGAAGGGCAGCAATCATGGATTGCAGGGCTGGCCAGCGTTTGAGTTGGCCAGTAATCTGGAGGCCAACCATGAGGTTCAATGCACATGTTTTGACAGATTGACATATGCACAATGGCCTGCTTTGTGCTACACTCCAATGGGAATAGGACTGTTTCCTGACTTTCAAAGTAAATTCTGCTAGTGCTCAGATTCATTCTGAAAATCCCACTAAAACACCAGTTGGATTTGCTCCAGTTTTCACACGAATTGGAGACTTAGAATTTATTTGGGAGAATCCCAGCCAATGTTTCTTGTGCACTGTACAGACAAAGCCACGCAGTACATAGAGAAGGAAAGGAGAAGGTGCAGAATGTAGTGTTACAGTCATAGCTAGAGTGCAGAGAGATATCAACTTAGTATGAGGTAGGTCCCTGATGGCAGCAGGGAAGAAGCTGTTCTTGAGTCAGTTGGTATGTGACCTCAGACTTTTGTATCATTTTCCCGACAGAAGAAAGTGGAAGAGAGAATGTCCTTAATTATGCTAGCTGCTTTTCTGAGGCAGCGGGAAGTGTAGATGGAGTCAATGGATGGGAGACTGGATTTTCTCCTTTACCCAAAAGTCCATATGTATTCACACACGAAGAGCAGTTCCGGTGTTCTCGACTTATTATAGGAAAATTGTCTCAATTAGAGAACCAGATGCACAACTCCCACACAGGCTATAAGTGGATTATGTGTTTCCAGGTGAGTTTATTACAGGGCCATTTAATGCCAATCATATGCTCTGTAATCCTCCATCCGCCACACAACACAAAACTTAACATTCAATTCGCAATGGACGACAAAAATTATACTCTCTTCATAGAGTGAAGAAGGCCTATTTCTTCAACGGAATTATACACATAGAATCTTATAGTGCTGAAGGAGGCCATTTGGTCCATCGAGTCTGCACCAACCACAATCCCATCCAGGTCCCAACCCCATAACCCCATGCATTTAGCCTAGCTGGTCCCCCTGACGCTAAGGCGCAATTTAGCACGGCCAATCCACCCAACCCGCACATCTTTGGAGTGTGCAAAGAAACTGGAGGAAATCTACGCATACACAGAAGAACGTGCAAACTCCACACAGACAGTAACTCAAGCTGGGGATTGAACGTGGATCCCTGGTGCTGTGAGGCAGCAGTACAAACCACTGTGCCACAGTGCTGCCCAATAACAAGGCAAAATTGGTTGCAGGAAGGTAACATAGATACATAGAAGCAGGAGGAGACCATTCAGCCCTTCAAACTGAACGTAAAGAGTAGACATACAGTCCAAGATGGAGGCAGGAAACTTCAGAAGGCAACTGGCCATTGTTCTGTCAAGCAGAGTGAAAGACTGTCTTGACAGAGAAAATTGGAGGCAAAATATGAGGGAGCATATCAGGGGATTAAATTTCATGTACCTCGAGGGTACAATCAAAAAAGTCAGCGATAGTGACTGGAGAAGCTCAATCATGTCCATTTAAAACCTGAACAGAATAGTTTGAAGACTGCTTCAGAGGGTAAAAACTCCAAAATACCAAAGGAAGTCCTGACAGACATCTGGCAAAGAAAAGCATCAGAGTTGCTCAACTCCAAGGGATTTTTCCTCAGGTTCTATAATGTCCTTACTATTTTTGGAGTTGGGGAGTTTAAACAAAAAGAAAAAGATGCAGGTTGAACACGTAAATTCCAATGCCAGAATTTTACCAACCCATCTGCCAAGGAAATGGGAGCAGACGAGGGGTGGAGCATGGGCAGGATTTTCTGGTTTCAGGATGAGTGAGGCTGTAAAATCCCGTCCAAAATAACAGCAATAGATTTATGGTAGGATTTGTTGCCTGCCTCGAGAAATAAAACTAAAGCAGGAGCCTGTGGATGACCCCCAATGACATCATCAAATCATGTGACTGGCTCTTAAAGCAACCATGCAACCATTTAAATATATAACAGGTTCATTTTCCTACCAGTCAGTATCTAGATGTGCTACTAAACAGTAATATTGCTCCTTATAAGAGTAATAAACCCAAAAGTAATGCAATAATCAGATCCATGAGGGATGTTGGCCAAGGGCCAAGAATTCATAATATCCTAACAAATTTTAGACATAAATCATAAAATGAATAGAAAGGAAGACATGTATGGGGCTTGAACCACAAGAATAAAAGTCACAGAAACTTTCAATGAGGCGATGGTAATCAATTGGGTAATGTTACTGGACTAGTAATTCAGAGGCCTGGATTACTGCTGTCGCGACCTGAGGTCAGTTCCCAGCATGGCAGCTTGGAAAATTTAAATTCAATTCATTAATAAATCTGCAATAAAAAGCAGGGCCTGAATTCACAGTGAGGGTGTCATAGAATCCCAGAATGCGGAAGGGGACCATTTGGCCCATCAAGCCTGAACCAACAACAATCCCACCCAGGACCTATCCCCATAACCCCACTGTCCCCAAGGGTGGACAGTGATAGCCTTTTTCCTAGGATGGAAAAAGCTAGCACGAGGGGACACAGCTTTAAATTAAGGGGTGATAGTTATAGGACGGATATCAGAGGCAGGTTCTTTACCCAAAGGGTGGTTCGGGAGTGGAATGCCCTGCCTGCAGCAGTTGTAGATGCGCCAAGTTTGGTGGCGTTTAAGAGGTTAGTTGATAAGTATATGGAAGAGAAGGGAATGGTTTAGTTTGGAGGGGCATTGCTTTTTATATTGGTCAGCGCAACATCGAAGGCCGAAGGGCCTGTTCTGTGCTGTAATGTTCTATGTTCTATTCACCCTGCTAATCACCCTGACACTAAGGGGGCAATTTAGCATGGCCAAGCAACCTAACCTGCAACTGTGGGAAGAAACTGGAGCATCTGGAGAAAACCCACACAGACATAGTGAGAAAGGGTGGGTTGCACACATCTCAGTGTAAATGGGAGGCTCAATACCTTTCCATTTTTTGGGCAACAGCCCTTTAACCTTGGAATGCGCCCACAAGGGCAATCTTGGCTCTCTTGGCATGGAAGGAAGGAGGCATCCCCAAATGTTAAACCTGCCAGGCTACACTCTGGGTACAGGCCTTTCTCTCTGATCATTATACCAGAGCAACAGTGGGATGAGGCCCTTATTGGGCTGTGCTCGCTCGCCTGTTTTCTCACCGATGGATGACCCACAACATTCAGCTCCTGGTCCCAGTAACGGTGATCATGAAACCATCAGATTGTTGTAAAAAACCCATGTGATTCACTGGGATCTGTTAGGGAAAGGAATTTAGGGAATCCGCTGCGCTGACCCTAATGTGGTCAACATGTGGCTTCAGACCCAGAGCAACATACTTGATGATGAGCCACCTTCTGAAATGGCCTAGCAAGCCACTGAGTTGTACCAAATCACTACAAAAAAAGCCAAATATCACATGGACCGTAGCAATTCAAGATGGCCGCACACCCCAAGGGCAATTCGGGGTGGGCAATAAATGTTGGCCTTGTTAATGAAGAACCATTTGTAAAAACTATTGCAAAGGGATGAAAACATCCTGATCAAGCTCACATCGAACATGTTTCAACAGTTAATGAAACAGGATCAAGAGTTGATGAGAAAGTAATTGTTACAACTCCTGAAGGCCTCAAGGTGTTTTTTCCCTTCATGGATGTTACAAAACAACCGATTCCTTGGACACTGCTGATATTTCAAATCCCCGAGAGAAACCTCTAAGAAAGCCGAGTGACACCACGGTACTGAAACCAAACTTGAGAACTGACATGAGAAACTGAAAGACTTGCATTTGCATAGCGCCTTTCATCACCTCAAGATGCCACGTTGTGCCACAGAGCCGATTAAGTGGATTTGATGTGTAACCATTGGTGCAATGCCAGAAAAACCATAGCCAGTTTACACACAGCAAGATCCCACAATTAGCAATGAAATAAATTAACAGGTCACCTGTTGAATGAGGAATAAAGATTGACAGGAGGACATCCTTGCTCTCCCAGGAATCTTCTACCCGTCTGAAAGAGCTGACAAGGCCTCAATTTAATCTCTCACCTGAACGGTGGCACTTGAGACAGTGAAGTACTTCTTTCCTGTTGCACAGAAGCGCCAATCTAGATTACAAGATCAACAGTGGGATTTTTAGCTATCACTCGAGCAAGACCAGAAATTCCAGCTCAAGGTCAACAGACACTTGTCCGCTTCTCAATTCCGGGGCGGGTAAGGTGGTAGATTTCCGGTGCAACTCTCTAGAATGGGATTTGAATTCACAACTTTCTGATCTAGAGGCAACGCCTAGTGGTATTATCGTTTGACTATTAATCCAGAAACTCAGCTAATGTTCTGGGATCCCGGATTCAAATCCCACCATGGAAGATGGTGCAATCTGAATTCAATAAAAAAAATCTGGAATTTATCTAATGATGCCCATTGTCGATTGTCAGGGAAACCATTCAAGGAAATCTGCCATTTTTACCTACATGTGACTCCAGAGCCACAACAATATGATTGGCACTTAATTGCTCTCAGGCAACTAGGAGTGGCCCATGTCTTATGAATGAATAAAGTGTTCTCCTATTGATTCAACCATTCCTGTTATTCTTTCCAACTCACCTATAGTTAAAGCTTTTATTTTATTCTTTCACAGGATGCACCATATCTGGCAAGGTGAGCATTATTTCCCATCCTTAATTGCCCCTGAAGAGTTAGTGGTGAGCCCCCCTCTTGCATGGCTGCAGCCCGTGTGGTGCAGATACAACCACGGTGCTGTTAGGAAGGGACTTGCAGGATTAATTGCCTATTTCAGAGCCTCAAATGACTACAGGGCAGAAAGGCCATTCAGGAGTCTTCCCACCAAAAGTTTAATTGTTGTGGAGATGGGAGGACGGTGGGGTCGCCACCCACCATGCTCCTACCTGATCAAAGTCCACCTATGACCAAACTCACCACATGAACAGGGAATCAAATTCTGTCCAACAACTGCACGTACTTTTCAAATGCAGAGATGTGACTTTTTTAAAACACCCCAGCTCGTTCTATTGACAATGTGTTTGCCCTGTGGCCCAGGAATGGTGACACGCAACACATATCAACCACGTTATTAATGCAAAGGTAACACATGCCATATATTCAGACTTACAGAAGATGTTTGCTAATCAGGACATTTGGGATGAGCAAAATTGCAGAACATTCACGAAGTGGAAGTTCTAAAGGTTTGATTTGATTTGATTTGATTGATTATTGTCATATGTATTAACATACAGTGAAAAGCACTGTTTGCACTATACAGAGAAAGCATATCATTCATAGAGAAGGAAACGAGGGAGTGCAGAATGTAGCATTACAGTCATAGCTAGGGTGTGGCGAAAGATCAACTTAATGCAAGATAAGTCCATTCAAAAGTCTGACAGCAGCAGGGAAGAAGCTGTACTTGAGTCGGTTGTTACCTCAGACTTTAATATCTTTCTCACAACAGAATAAGGTGGAAGAGAGAAGGTCCGGAGTGCGCGGGGTCCTGAATTACGCTGGCTGCTTTGCTGAGGCAGTGGGAAGTATAGATAGAGTCAATAGATGGAAGGCTGGTGTGCGTAATGGATTTAGCTACATTCACGATCTTTTGTAGTCCCTTGTAGTCTTGGATAGAGCGGGAGCCATACCAAACTGTGATACAACCAGAAAGAATGCTTTATATGCTGAATCTGTAAAAGTTGGTGAGAGTCGTAGCTGACATGCCAAATTTCCTTAGTCTTCTGAGAAAGTAGAGGCATTCATGGGCTTTCTGGACTATAATATCGACATGGAGGGACCAGGACAGGTTGTTGGTGATCTGGATGCCTAAAAGCGTGAAGCTGTTGACTCTTTCTGCTTTGTCCCTGTTGATGTTCTTCTTTCCTGAAGTCAATGACAATCTCATTCATTTTTGCTGACGTTGAGGAAAAGATTATTGTTGCTGTACCAGTTCACCAGATTCTCTATCTCTTTTCTGTACTCTGTCTCATCATTGTTTGAGATCCGACCCACTACAGCAGTATCGTCAACAAACTTGAAAATCAAATTGGAGGATAATTTGGCCACACAGTCATAAAGGCAGATCTACAATGGCATACCCTGATTGGTGGCTCTTATATTGGTGCCTCTCCTTGGTATAAGGACACAGAGCTGTGCCAAGAGGCCAACCTGTAGACAGCTTACACCACAGGGGTATAAATTAAACCTTTACACCACCGCTTCATTCCACTTGTTACTCCACTTGTAACTCATGTCACAAACATTGAGTCAATTTGTCCACTGCTGCATTGAGTGAGAGATTTTATTTACAAAAAGTCCACTTATTCATTGAACACAATGCTGATGAACACATCTGGGCATAGAACATTCTTGGTATACACTGGTAACGGAGTAATCAACAGGCTGAGTCTGGATGCCACTTCATGCTAACTCAGCAAGCTGAATCGTGAGGGCGGGCGAGGTTCCAAACAAGACAGCTCCCCTCGTATCCAACTCATGTGGCAGCAGCTTCACACTGCTAGCTCCCAAACAACACCTCAATCAACCCAATCACCTCCAGCTTTAGGCTTTTAGTCTTTTCCTCCACTCCCCACAGCCTTGGCAGAGATTGACAAACATTCACTTCGAAGCTTTTTACAGGCTTGACACATAATTGACCTCACATCCGTTTTAACGGGAGCTGAAGATTTGATCGTGCCAATTCCCTGTTTCTCAATGCTCCGTATTAACCCAAGCTTGTAAAAATGCATGCAAATGCATTTAAATGGCTGGCGCGTCCATTTCGGTTGCAGTCCTGATTATGGCCATGGGAAAAGGGAACTGGCACGAGAGCAGGCACAGATTGTGCTCCTCGCCTCACGCCCGACCTTGTGCAGTTTTCACGCCCCGGAAACGGGCGCAGCGGTAAAATTGGGCCCTAAGGGGCACCTCAGCATGGCCAATCCACCCAACCTGCACATCTGGGGGACTGTGAGAGGAAACTGGAGCACCCAAAGGAAACCCACATCGGCATGGAGACAATGTGTAAATTCCACACAGTCACCCGAGGCAGCGCCAACCACTGTGCAGCCATGCCAGCTCTTACTTGTGGTAAATGTGAATGGTTTTACAGACTCAAACTCATGAACTCAAGGTTAAACTTGGATTGAACCTTTATTTGCTGGAGTACAGTTGATGGAATAGGCAAAATATATGTGATTTTTACATTGGTGCAATCAAGCTTTCAGCTCCCCTTTATTTTATGAGTTGCATCTTCGGGCTTGATATTAATTCCCCCCTCAGCAATGGGAGGTGCAAAGGATTAGAAAGTAATTAAAAATTAATGATCCTGGATCGAACCATCACATACGTGCTGCTGGGTTATGTTCCAGGACTGTGCCCCATTCAAGAGATAGAAAACATCTTTAGTTCTTTAGTTCAAAGTCTCAGGGTGCAATTTGGAGCCTGATATAAGTTTACCAATGGCCTCCTGGTCAGTTGATCTTTTTTTACACCACTGCCTCACAGCGCCTGGGACCTGAGTTCGATTCCCGGCATGGATCATTGTTTGTGCGGAGTCTGCATGTTCTACTCCATGTCTCTGTGGGTCTTCTCCAAATGCTCCAGTTTCTTCCCACAGTCCAAAAGATGCACTGATTAGGTACACTGGGCATGCTAAATTCTCCCTCAGGGTGCCCAAATAAGTGCTGGAGTGTGGTAACTAGAGGGTTTTCACAATAACTTCATTGCAATGTTAATCTAAGCCCAGTTGCGCTTAAACGTTAGATATGGCTGTAGCACCCTCTCCCTTCCATCCCTATGTACAGTATGCTTTGTCTGTGTAGCTCGCAAGAAACAATACTTTTCACTGTATACTAATAATGTGACAATAATAAATCAAAATCAGTCAGGTCCCAGCACTGTTCGTGAGCTGGAAGGAGCAAAAAGGCTCCTTCCAAGTCCTTCAAGCCAATCTTCTGTCAATCCTGGCCCTCTGCTCACTGCCACAATATGCCACCTCTCCTCCTTTCTACCAGAACAATCTCCTCTCCAACTGATTGGCACATGACCTCAGCACTCCTGCGTTCCCCATGCAAACAGGCTCTGCCCTAACCACTGCCACCTGCCCATGAATATCGATTTCTAAACATCAAGCGGTTCAGGCAGGTATTAAAAATCTCATAGCACTGTTTGAAATGTTCTCCCAGTGCTTAGCCCAAATTCCTTTCAAACAATCAGTTCCACCAAAAAAAGAGAATCATTGGCTTCATTTAGAATACTGTGTACACATCTGGTTGCCACACTACCAAAAGCATGTGGATGGTATAAAAGACATTTACCAGAATGTTACCTGCTCTGGAGGGTATTAGCTACGAGGAGAGGTTGGATAAACACTGGAATGTTGGAGATTGAGGGACAACCTGATAAAAATTCCTAAGATTATGACTGACATGGACAGAGTAAATAGATGCTCTTTCCTCAGGTAGAAAAGTCAAGTACCAGGGCACATAAGTTTAAGGTGTGTAGGGAAAAGTTTAGAGGAGATGTACGAGGCAAGTTTTGTTTTATACAGAAGGTGGTGAATGCCTGGAATGTGCTGTCCAGGGAGGTGATGGGAGCAGGTACGCATTTAAGGAGCGTCTAAGCGAATACATGAATAGGATGAAAGGATACAAACTCCTTAAGTGCGTACAGATTTAGTTTAGGCAGGCATTATGATCAGCGCAGGTTTGGAGGGGGGGTTGCTGAAGGACCTGTTCCTGTGCTGTACTGTTCCTTGTTTTTTATTTTTTGGAAACCTCAGTTATCTGTCAGGTGGACTTAAAAGATCCCGCGACGTCATTTCAATAAAGAAATAGCCACAATGTGCTGCCCGATATTGAGTCCTCAAATCAAAAAAAAATATTAGATTACTGTTTGTGCAATTTGCTGTGTGGAAATTGGGTGCTCCCCTTCCTTCTTCACAGCAGTGATTGCTCTTCAGAAGCAATCCATTGACGATGAAGCACTTGGAGGAGATCGGTGGCTGTAAAAGATAGTGGAAAGGCTGGTCTTTTTTCCCCATTCATCTCAAGAGTCCTTTCAATGCTGTTGCATATTAGCCATTATATTCTGCCTTCTTAAGATTTGATGCATTCCATTTCTAAACGTACAACCCAAGTGTTATTACAATAATCACCCTCTCACTCTCAACCTATTTAATATCACCGAGATATTTTAATAGATTTACACTTCCAAGTGTTAACTAGCGTACATATTTAGAATCAAATAAACTAGATGATGTTTTTGGTTCATTTAATGCCAGTATTATAAAGGGTACAAATCATTGGCTGCCTGTGATTGCATAGTGCAGCCAGTTTAAAGAGTCTCTGTAGGGAGAAAGCCTCATTGTGATTCCAACAATGAAACAGTGGATTAGATTTTCACCCTGTGTTAAGCCATCAGAATGCTGAAAAAAAACGTATCAAAGATTGGTTTCAATTCACATTTGCCACCTGATTTTTTAAGATGTTTCATATTAGCCCCACGTGGTGCTCCAAAAATGGTCAAACTCTGCACAACCCAGCATTTCACTTGCCTTTCAATAATCTTAAGCCACAAATGCACTGTGTTTCTTCACAATGTTAAATATCAAATGCTTCGTGCTTCTAGACAAAAAGGTGTGTCTTTACCAGTAATTTATAGGAGTCTTTCCTTCCCAAAATAGGCAATTTCAAAGCTTAAGGTGCAACTTTGTCAGGGCACTGTCCTGGTATACTATTCTGATATAATGGTTTCAAGGCATGATAAAACATAACCTGTGCAAATTCCTTCATTTACCAGCTACCAATTTCCACCATTACAATTACATCACACATTGCATTTAAAAGGTATTTTTTATTGATAGCGATGGCAAGGATGTATTGCATTTCACAAGTTCTTTACTCAGCCAGCACAGTGGTTAGCACTGCTACTTCACAGCTCCAAGGACTCAAGTTCAATTCTGGCCTTGGCTGACTATCTGTGAGGAATTTGCACATTCTCCCTATGCCTGTGTGGGTTTCTTCCAGATGCTCTAGTTTCCACAGTCCAAAGATGTGTGTGTTGGGTGGCACGGTGGCACAGTGATTAGCACTGTTGCCTCACAGCGCCATGGATCTGAATTCCCGGCTTGGGTAACTGTCCATGCTGAGTTTGCACGTTCTCCCCATGTCTACGTGGGTTTCCTCCCACAGTCTGAAAGACGTACTAGTTAGGTGCATTGTCCATATTAAATTCTCCCTCAGTGTACCCAAACAGGCGTCAGAGCGTGGCGACGAGGGAACCTTCACATTAAAATTCATTGCGATGTTAATGTAAAGCCTATTTAACTTAAGATGGATTGGCCATGCTCAACTGCTCCTTCGTGTCAGAGGAATTAGTAGGATAAATACACGGGGTTACAGGAATAGGGCCTGGGTGGGGATTGTTATCAGTGCAGGCTCAATGGGCCAAATGGTCTTCTCCTGCACTGTAGGGATTCCGTGATTCTATAATGAATTTTTTTGCTTTATGAAGGTGCTTCTAACTAAGGTAAGCCCAGAAAGTTTAAAAATATGAAACAATAACGTTACTTCCTGGGTTACATTCACCATGTAATTTGGGAGGCAGCTCTAATACGATAGAGAAACATCTATGTAGACAATGAATGCTTTCCCGAACAATACAAGTCTTAGCTTGAGCGTTGAGATCTTCAAAAGCCTTCCACCATCTGTTCCTTTATTTGCAAATGGGCAAAACCAAGGAACACAGTGATTATCATGTCATTCCTACATGCACTGTACAGAGATCTGTAATTAAACTGAGTTAGCATATAGTTGCAGCGAATAATCAGCACCTAAATGAGCAATGATCTGACTGCACATTATCTGTAAACAGAGGTTATATTTAGTAATGATAAGTATGCCCTGAAAGACAGACAGCTTTCCCATCATTATCATCAACCAATGTACATTTGCCAAATTAATTTGCAGAAATGACTGCAGGTAGAAGCATTTAACAAATTCTATTAAATTCTTAAATGGAAAAGCAAAAGACTCATCAGCATAAATGAAAAGCATCAAGATAAAGATGCTTTCTTCCATTTCACAATTACACTGTCAGAAATCCTGATGGTTTTATGTTTGGCAGTCAACAGGAACAAGGTGACGTGTACACAATAATCTATGCTGCTCTGAACTCTTTGTGCCAATTCTACAATTAAATTTTGAAAGCAGAATTTTGTCCCATATGTGCCACTGCCACATCAAAGAAAGGTAAACCCAAGTTTGTACCCTCAAACTTGGAAGGGGAGAGCAATTAACATCAGAGGACAGCACGACGGCACAGTGGTTAGCACTGCTGCCTCACAACGCCAGGGACCTGGGTTCAATTCCAGCCTCGGGTCATTGGTCATGTGGATCTCTCCATGTCTGCATGGGTTTTCTCTGGGTGTCCTGGCTTCCTCTTACAGCCCAAAGATGCATAGGTTAGGTGGTGATAAATTGCCCATTGGTGTCAGGGGGATTAGCAGGATAAATACATAGGGTTACAGGGATCAGACATGGGTGGATTGTTGTCAATGTAGGCATGATGGGCTGAATGGTCTCCTTCTGCACTGTAGGGATTCTATGAAGAAATTCCTTCTGGTGCCTTGGCGTATCTCCAAGCAGCTATTTCCTCAGAATAATGTTAACTTTGTAGCTCCTGCTAGCAGCATGTGGATAGTTTGGGCCTCCCCTGCCAGAGGCATTTCCCAGGTTTGTCCCTGTGTCAACTTTTCCCATTCCTCTCCCCAGCCGCCACTCTTAAAGTGCCGTGTCAATGACTGCCCGAGGGTCCCCAATGACGGCTGACCCAGCAGCAGCAGATAAACCAAAATTATCACGGATGCTGGAATCTGACAGAAAATCTCAACAGGTCTGACAGCATCTGTGGAGAGAGGAAAGAGCCAACTTTTGAGTCTGATGACCCTTTGTCAGCAGCAACAGCACTGGTGCTGATACCACTTCAAGCAGGAGTTGATATTGGAACGTGGTCAGGAGTAAACGTCCTCACAGTCCTGGGGAAATCACAGTCTGCTTCACAATGTGACACAACCCACACCTTCACCCCAACCCAACGCCCCGACTCCAGTCTAAAGTTAAAACTGGGTTTTAAATTTAATCCAATTGTAAAACAAGATAAGTTTGGAAAAATTAAATCAAGGAGAGGCAGATGTGTAGAAGAGGAAATGCAAAAATTTGATTCAAGCCAAACAATTACAGCTGTCACAGAGGTTAACCATGATTCTGATTAAAACATCCGAAGGCATTGTCAAGGCTGACATTCCAATGCAGTGCTGAAGGAGCACAGCACTGTTGGAGGCACCATCTTTCAGACGAGACATTTGACTGAAGCCCCAACTGCCTGTTTGAGTGGATGTAAAAGATCCCATGGGGTTATTTTAAAGTTGAGCTTGGGAGTTGTCCCTTGAATATTCATTGGGATATAGGAACTATTCATCCCTCACTCAACATCACCACAAAAAGAACAGATTATCTGTTTGTGGAGATTTGTGTCTCCAACATTGAAATAGTGACTGCACTTTTATTGGCTGGTAAGCACTTTGAGGGATCTTATGGTTATGAAAATCTATCAACACAAGTCTTTTCTTTCTATCAAAATACAATGAGGTGTTAATGCATCTGATTGAGAAATATAAAATTCACACTTAAAGTCACCAATGTGCTCTCTGTAAACTCTACTGATGATATTTTTGCTGTCTCCTACCTGCCATTCACTTCAAATTGTCAAATTATCAGTGCTCCTATCCTATCTGTTGAGATAGTGTTAGTTGCAGAACGCATTCTGTTACAGAAGATTACAAAGACTCCTTTGTGTTAACTGAAATGCTTTAATAATTACTTATAACTCTAACAAGTAGAGAGTGAAGGGTACAGACATGGAACTATTTACAACTTTGGTCATATCACATCACTGGCCAACACCACAATGACCGTAATTTGGATCATGTGCTTCTCTACAGTGGCAAAAGTAAAGTCACCATTGTCCCAGATGATCATAGACTGCTCTCCCCTTTGAGGGGGAGAGCTGAATGGTGGTGATTTAACCTGAGGATCACCACAGCTTAGGCAAGGAGTAAGATTGAGAGAACCTTCATGAATAGTCTGAGCCGCTACAGGAATTCAGCCTGCACTGCTGGTGTTGCTTTCCATCACTAATCAGCTGCCCAGCCAATTGAGCTAAACTGCCCTCGCTGTGTTGTGGTACTATACTCAGTCCCACATTAACCCTGTATATACCAAACCCTCCTATTACACCTCCTCCAAGTCTTCAACCCATGGATATATGGCAAGATTTTCTGGCTGCGCTCGCACCAAGGCTGGAAAATACTGCCCGAGATCAACGGACTTTTGCATAGTCCATGTCCCACCCACTATGATTCCCGTGGTGAGCAGGATAGGAAAATTCCGTCCAATGAGTTGTATCAGCTTGCTTCAAGTCTTACGTTGTTAGAGGTCTCATGCATTTACCTTATTGTCACGATTTTAATGCAATCCTAACAGTATTGCCGTTACAATATTATAGAACATAGAACATAACAATGCAGTACAGGCCCTGCGGGCTCAATGTTGCACTGACCAGTGGAACCAATCTAATGGCCCTCTAACCTAAACTATTCCAATATTATCCATATGTCTATCTACTGACCATTTGAACACCCTTAAAGTTGGCGAGTCCACTACTGCTGCAGGCAGGGCATTCCACACCCTTACTACCCTCTGAGTAAAGAACCTACCTCTGACATCTGTCCTATATTTATTACCCCTCAATTTAAAGCTATGTCCCCTTGTGTTAGCCATCCAAGGAAAAAGGCTCTCACTGTCCACCCTATCTTTCTATGATCATGTTGTATGCCTCAATTAAGTCACCTCTTAACCTTCCTCCCCGTGACGAAAACAACCTCACGTCCTTCAGCCTTTCCTCATAAGACCTTCCCACCATACCAGGCAACATCCTGGTAAATCTCCTCTGCACCCTTTCCAATCTTCCACATCTTTCTTATAATGTGGCAACCAGAACTGTACACAACACTCCAAGTGTGGCTGCACCAGAGTTTTGTACAGCTACAACATGATTTCACAGCTCCGAAATTCAATCCTTTTACCAATAAAAGCTAACACATGTACACCTTCTTGACAACCCTATCAACCTGGGTGCCAACTTTCGGGGATCTATGCGCATGTACACCGAGATCTCTCTGCTCATCCACACTATCAAGAGTCTTTCCACTAGCCCAATACTCCTGTTCTCCTTCCAAAGTGGATCACCTCACCATTTCTGCATTAAACTCATTCTTGTCCACCCTGATTAGGGAGTAAATATGTAGGGATGTGATGGTAGGGCCTGGGTGGGATTGTGGCCAAATGGCCTCTTTCTGCACTGTAGAATTTCTATGATTCTATGAAAATACTGGCAAATGATAATTTAAAAAAAAACATCGTTTTAAATTCATTTGATGGATGAAACTGGCTGCGCTCGCCCCAAAACTGGAGAATTCTGCCCGAGGTCAATGGATCTATCCATGACCCAACCCTGCCATTGGAATGGCAAAATGGGAAAATTTGTCCCAATTGGTCAGCTGAGTATGTGACACAAGTGAAAATCCATCACCACATTTAGGAGTCTCCAAAACAAACCACTGAGAAATCTGCACAAGTGGGGTTTCCAACCCCCCCTGCACCCTCCACCTCCATAGCACATAGTCTATTTTTGCCAATCTAAACTGTTAAATGCTTGACTAGCAAGAACAGTGAGGTCCAAGTTCCATCTTTGCGGTGTATTGCAAGAGTGTTTGTCCAACCAGAATTTTCCCATTCTGCACACAGGAAGAAAATTACAAAAAGAAACTTCAGTTTTGCTTTGGAATTTGTACTTTACAGTTTTCATCAAAGTTAAAGTTTATTTATTAATCACAAGTAAGGTTTACATTAACACTGCAATGAAGTTACTATGAAATTCCCCTAGTCGTTACATTTTCAGCATCTGTTCAGGTCAATGCACCTAACCAGCGCGTCTTTCAGACTGTGGGAGGAAACTGCAACACCTGGAGGAAACCCACGCAGACACAGGGAGTGTGTGCAAACTCCACATAGACAGTGATCCAAGCCAGGAATCGAACATGGTTCCTGGTGTTGTGAGGCAGCAGTGCTAACCACTGTGCCACCATGCTGCCCACAGAATCATCGTAGAATCCCTACAATACAAAGAAGGCCATTCAGCCCATCAACCACAATCCCACCCAGGCCCTATTCCCTGAATAAGTAATCCCACTTATTTCCCTGCTAGTCCCCTGAAACTAAGGTCAATTTAGCAACCTAACCCATGCATCTTTGGACTGTGGAAGGAAACTGGAGCGCTTGAAGGAAACCCACACAGACACGAGGAGAACGTGCAAACTCTAAACAGTCAGTGACCCAAGGCCCGAATTGAACCTGGGTTCCTGGCACAGTGAGACAGCAGTGCCAGAGAGAGGGCAGTTAAAAGTCATAGTGCTCCATATGCTAAAGATAGCTGAATCATTAATAAAAACTAGCCCACATTTACTTGTCGATATTTGCCAGATAGTTTTCGAATGTGGACCATTCATTAATTATAATTTCTCTCTCCTTTAGATATTCCCCATCTTTTTATCTGCAGATTCCTCTTTTTATTATTTTTAACTAGCTATTTTTTTCATCTTTTCATTGCTTCAGTGAGATGATCTTGACCTAGCTGTCTTTAATTTAATAGTTTGCAAGTCACACAACCCAGTAACTCCCTCTTTGCAACTGGATACAAATTTGCCCCTTTGTTTATCTCTTCATTCCTAAAATGCCTGCTTATTTTCTCCACCCAAAAGATTAATTTGTCCTTTCACTTTATGGATGCTATGTGGCCTGCAGTGCAATTACAGCATTTCCTATTTTTAAACTTGTGTGCTTTACCTTCAGCAGTATTGAACTTCTACCTGCACGCGTCCCACTTTCTTTGCTTCAAGATTGGCACAGTGGTTAGCACTGCTGCCTCAGCACCGGGGACCCAGATTCGATTCCGGCTTCGGGTGACAGTCTGTGTGCAGTTTGCACATTCGCCTCGTGTCTGCGTTGGTTTCCGCCGGATGCTCTGGTTTCCTCCGCACTCCAAAGATGTGCAGATGAGATTGATCGGCCATGCTAGAGTGCCCATAGTGTCAGAGGGATTAGCTAGGGTAAATATGTGGGCTTATAGGGATTATGGCCTGGGTGGGGATTGTGGTCAGTGCAGACTCGATGGGCCAAATGTCCTCTTTCTGCACTGCAGGGATTAGGCGGTTGGCATGCAGTGCTCTCTAATGCTGGATGGAAACAATCCTCTCTCCCTGTGGACCCCGATAGTGAGTTCCACCAGCTGATCAACATTCAACACTTGTGACTTGCCTGGCTCAAGAATCACACTAGTGATTCTAACACTGTGATGCCAACTTTAGGAGATCAAAATGAATTAAAGCTTGGAGGCAAGAGGAGAGGAAGGTTGTCCATTCTTGAGCTCTACTGCCAATCAATAAAATCATGGCTGATCTTTGACTTTGACGCCAATTTCCCACTCATATCTGCAATCCCTTCAATTCCAGAAATCTACTTAACTCCAGCAACTGCCAACTGCATTGGAGTATCTACTAGCAAGTTACTTGAACATATCAGAGATAATGCAGGAATCAGTGCGAGGCTCTGGCACTTGGTATTATCTGAGGTTAACTTTGGGGAACTTGGTCACCTCAGTGGACACTGCACTTGGTCCCTCCTTATCGAAAGCTCTGAAACCAATCTCTCAAAGATGCTCGTGTAGGGAACCTGGAAACTGTAGATTTTGCCAACTCATCCACCTCAGCAAAGGTTTTCTCAAATCCTACAATGTGTTTACCTGCTGACTGACAAGAGTGTTCAGCCATAGTCAATTAACAGGTGAGATGGAGTGGCTCAGTGGTTAGCATTGCTGCCTCACACCACCAGGGGCACGGGCTTGATTCTAGCTTGGGTCACTGTATGTGTGGAGTCTGCACATTCTCTGTGTCTGTGTGGGTTTCCTTAGGGTGCTCCAGTTTCCTCCCACAATCCAAAGACGTGCTGGTTAGGTGCATTGGCCATGACAAATTCCCTCTCAGTGTACCCAAACAGGCACCAGAGTGTGGTGACTAGGCGATTTTCAGAATAACTTCATTGCAGTGTTAATGCAGGCCTATTTATAGCACTAATAAATAAAACTTTAATGAGAATTGAACATACCTTGGACCCTCACCAACCATCATACCAATATCCACCCAAGTGCCAGGAAAGTAGCTGGGTACAGTTGCTTTGGTAGCTAAGTTGCTAAATTTTCCAGCAGGTATATCTGAGACCCTCAATACAAGAAGATGCCAACTACCAGCAGATAAAGAGCCTGGGTCTGAGCTGCAGCAACCTTCAGCCTCCCGTGAAACATCCATTAAAAAGATGCACTTCACAACAAGCTATCAATTAATGACAGGAGCTACAAGCTGGCTGTCAATCAGATTGCCTTCTTTCTATCGAGTCTCTAGCCAGCTGCACTTCATTCATTCCTCCTCCTCTTGTCAATTTGCACCAATTATGTAAAGCTGTGTCACCAGATTTCAGGGCAATGATCACCAATGAATAATTTAAATTGTCCAAGTAACCAAAAGGTGGCTTTAAGTTACCACCAAAATATTGCCTTTTCTCATTTTTAAATCAGAACTGCTGAGATCCCTTTACAATAGTGCTACAAATAGCAGCTACCCAATGTATATTTACCCAGGTTAATAGGCAGATTGAGGACAGAGTAACAGTACATAGCACTGTGGATCAGGCAGGTGTTGGGGACTTTAGTTGGCTGGTTACCTTAATCAATGTCCATTCAAATCTTTGGAAAAGTGTGGCTTTAGAATTAATATTTCTTAAATCTTTCCCATTGTTTTTCTCTTTCTCTTTACAGTCCCATTTTGGAACAGTAATGAAGCAGAAATGGGGCCCAAAGACTCCATAGTACAGCACCAAAGCAGATTCTTATTCTACCTCCAAAACACAGTGCTCCAAACAATAAAACTATTATGTTTGGTCTAATTATAAGTTATAAAATGCCCATGAGGTAGGCACATAGGACTTAAACAGATAGCAATTTATTTTATGTTTTCATAGCTACATATTCAGCCCAGACTGACGCCTCCCCCGCCCCCCCAACCCTGGATGGAGATTGCCCACTGGGGCACCTGACCCACTCTCTTAAAGGGAGCACCCCAAAATGACATACATATCCAAAACTTCTTCCTGTTGCACATTCTCCCCATGTCTGCATGGTTTTTCTCCGGGTGCTCCGGTTTCCTCCCACGGTCTAAAGATGTGTGGGTTAGGTCGATTGGCCATGCTAAAATTGCCCCTTAGTGTTCTGAGATGTGTAAGTTAGGGGGATCAGCGGTTAAATATGTAAGGATATATATAGGATTATGGTCGGTACAGACTCAATGGGCCAAACGGCCTCTTTCTGCACTGTAGGGTTTCTATGATTCTATGATCTCGTGTAGCCTCTCATATATAATTTCTCAAGTTTTACACCTTGAGACATTTAGAACATCTGATTGTTCAACATTGATGTTCCTGTGAAATATCTGCTGCCCAAAATGCTAGCAAACATAGGCAAGTGATGTAGCTGTGTGGCTGTTGCTTCCCACAATTGCTTAGAGGGCCAAAGGGTTGTTCCTATGCTGTAATTTTCTTTGTTCTTTAATAAGTGGATGTTAGTTTTGACACTTCAGGTAAAAATGAATGAGTTAATGAATCAAATCTCTGATCTCTTCAATATGATGCGGTGCGCTTCAGATGTTGGTTATCTCAGAGTTCAGTCATGCAGGTCTAAGCACCCATAAATATAAATAGCCAATCGCAGAACAGAGAGCTCTGGGTGAATTCAAAATACTTATCAATCACAACTGCAACCAAAACCCTTTAATTCCTTACTTAGAGCATTTCTCAGCCTGCCCGCCCGCCGTTCCTTGTAGTTGAAGACCATACAATGGCTTAAAATATAAATGTATCTTTACACAACACAGCAAGAAGCAAAGCTAAGTTAAAAAGAAACAAAAGAGTTACTTGATCCACTAAACAGCAGCCTGTAGTTTTAGCCTTTCACAAAGAACTAATCATGCAAAGCAACAACACTGCTATTCATAATTAATCAGGGACTGCAAACCCCTTTGTATCATCGTGGTTAACCTTTCCAAACGTGAACAAGTTTGGATCATTCGACTTGGGAGTTGACGTCACAGAGCTGCTTTCAGTAGGTTTGGGTGATCCTTTAGAAGTCAAAAGGTAAAACACCAATGCCACTTCTGAAATTCCTATTCTGTCCAATTTCCATATTTCAAATCTAAGTTTAATATTTCAAGAAACAAAAGCAGTTCATGAATGTTGTAAACTACCACCTCTGGGTTCTTGAATGATTCAACTGATGAATGCTGAAGAAAAATCACTGACCTAAAACAATGGACAGAATTCTCCCAATCTCCCAGTCTTGTGGCATGCGTGAAGAGTCTTGCCAGCATGGAGACCAGCAGGGAAAACATTCCAAAATCCAATCCCAACCTCATCAATTAAGTAACTGGTTGTAATCAGTGGTGGAACAGGTCTGATGGTAAGTAATTCTCAGTTATAATGGCAGCACAGTGGCACAAATAACAGCACAATGGCACAGAGGTTGGCACTGCCTCCTCACAGCACCAGGACCCGGGTTCAATTCTGGCCTCAGGTCTGTGTGGAGTTTGCACGTCCTTCCTGTGTCTGCATGGGTTTCTCTGGTTGCTCCAGTTTCCTCCCACGTTCCAAAGATGAGCGGGATAGATTAATTGACCATACCAAATTGCTCCTTAATATCAGGGGAACTAGGTGGGTAAATTGCGGGGATAAGGCCCGATGAGTTTGTGCTCAATGGGCCTCCTTCAACAATGTAGGGACTCCGTGATTTGTAACCGGCTGCCATATTGAAACAGCACCCAACATCGCTGGCCCACTATCAAAGAAAAAAGGTGGAACCCCCCCCAGCCCCCACCCCCACCCCCCCCCCCCCCCACCCCCACCCCCCCCCACCCCCAACCCCCCACAACACCCACCCCCACCCCCCCCACCCCCCACCCCCCACCCCCCCCCCCCACACCCCCCACACCCCCACACCCCCCACCCCCCCGAACAGGATTCTAGGATAGCAAACATTTCAGGGCTGTTGTTAACTTGTGCAACCTATAAGTTACTTTGATCGCCATCAATACATACATTGCACTATTGCAAACACTCCCTATTTATCTTCTCGCAAATGTAACTTTACTTCCTCAAATATCTCATTAAAACTTTAATAAAGGATCATTTAGAATAATGGAGGGAGAGAGAAGAACCTAATGAGAAGTGAAACAAATGCTCAGAATGAAACAAATTTTAAAATTATAGGCTAATTTAATGGGCTGAGTTAGATGGTGCCACAACTGTAGGCGTGCACTTCCTGCACATGTACTACATCTGGTATCAAATCCAGTGACTGAAACTGCAGCCTACAATCTCTTAAACTTGCTCCTTCATAAATAAGCTGACATATTATTCTTATAGATCAGCACAGAATCGAAGAATCGCTTGTATTTTTGTTTGAAAAATGAGCAGTTTTATTTTGATAGAGGATACAAAATACAAAAGGTGTGGTCTTACTGGCCGTTCACACCACACTCCCAGTGCAGCGAGGACGGAGAATTTGGTGGCCAGCCAAATCTCCATTCACCGCGGCAGGCTGGTAAAATCCCATCGGCGTGAATGGCGATAAGATTCCAGCCAAAATTACTCAGACCATTACAGATAAGGTAGTATGGGAAACATTAAGAATATCCTGGACATGACATTCCAGGTAAATTACTGCTTGCAACGCTTGGAGAAAGGAGCAGCATGCAGCCAGGGTCACAGGAGAGGACGGGTAAGGATTAGCAGAGGGAAGGAGCTAGTGGCAGGCAGGAAGCAAGATGGGAGGCACACACACAAGTTGGAGTGCAGGAAACGATGGGTGAGGAGTAGCAAAAGAGAGGAAAGCCAGGGGCAGACAGGAAACAAACACGTGGGGCACACACCAGGCAACGGGCACAGGAAAGGACAAAGCAGAGAGAACAGGCTGGAGAGGAAACAAGCACGTGGGGGGCACACACCAGTACTAGCACCAGTTGATGAGCACAATCGATGGACACAGTATGTGCCGAGTGCCTATCCCTGGCATCCGGGCGATCAATGTCAGCAGTTACAGTGTATTTAAGGATGAGGCTGCTGTTGGCAACATGTCTTAGGAAGTCTTTGAGCATTTTGTTCCTACCTTGATCAAGTCTAAAACACAATGAGCGTTTCGCTGCCTCGATTTCATGGCCTGGGTGATCGAGCACCTGTCTGCACCATTCTAAAGGACTCCGAGCTTTCTGTTCCAATGTGGGCTGCTTCCTTGGTGAAACATACAACCTGCAATGAAAAATACAACATTCATCGTCACTTAATAAATGAATCTTTACCACACTTAATTCTCATTTCTATAAATTTGTGTGGAGCCTAAAAGTAGTTGTCCTCAAGCAATCTCATTCCACAAACACTGTTAGATAAAAATTGAAGTCCCAGGATATGATTTTGGTTCTTAATCATACTGTATCATAGAGTCTACAATCCCAAAGGAGGTTATTTGGCCATCGGGTCTGCACCGGCAATAACCCCACACAGTCCTATTCCCACAACCCCACAAATTTACCCTCCTAGTCCTCCTGATGCTAAGGGGCAATTTGTCATGGCCAACTGTGGGAGGAAACCAGAGCATCCAAAGAAACTTTGCAGACACTGGGAGAACATACAAACTCCACATAGACACTGGTCCAAGGCTGGAATTGAACCAGGGTCCCTGGCATTGTAAAGCAGCCATGCTAACCATTGTGCCACTGTGCAGGGACTGGGGGTGGAAGTTCGATTGGAGGGAATCAAAGCGGAGTGATTCAAAGAGTAATCTGAAGGAAACTCACTTAGCACTAATGAGTGTACAAAGTATATCCACGATTATGCCACACTGCCAAGTCCTTTTTGTCCTGCATAAGAATTCAGATCTGGGATGTAACTGGGAGGCATTAATTGTGGCACATGTTTTATCAGAAACAACAGCACACAGCTCATTTAATCAACTAACCACTATGCATTGAGAAAGAAAATATCCCAAGCTGCACAAATGCATATCCACTTTCAAATTAAGCATAAACAATCACATTTCAGGCAAGAAAAGGAATCTGCACCGGGTAGAAATAAAAACTTGAAAAGGAAAACCACAAATATATGAATTCTTCCATTTAAAATGCATTCAATAAAAATGGGTTTAACAATAATAATTTCAGCAAAATGGCAGGAACATTGATAGACCAAATACTGCTGCCAGTGAGAGATACTGTCCTCTGGCTGAAGATTTTGAGAAACTACAGTCAAGTTTCCTATGAGCAGCACAATTGGCACAGTGATTAGCACCACTCCCTTCACAGCACCAGGGACTCGGATTCGATTCCCAGCCTGGGTCACTGTCTGTGCGGAGTCTGCATGTTCTCCCCGTGTCTGCATGGGCTTCCTCCAGGTGTCTGGTTTACAGACGACGTGCCAGTTAAATGACATCATGCTAAATTCTCCCTGTGTACCTGAACAGGCACCGGAATGTGGCAACTAGGGAATTTTCACAGTAATTTCATGGGGATTGGGGATTGCGGGAGGACAAACCAGAGGTTGCCTGCCAGCGATACATCATGGTACCCATGTATTGAACTTTATTTTTCCCAAAAAGCTGCACTATATGGTGAAGAAATCTGCATTGCTGTTGATGGCATCAATGCTTTGTATATTTTTCACTGTATACTAATATATATGACAATAATAAGTCAAATCAAATCACTTCTATCTCCCAATGTCGGCCTTTGCTGATATCAGTAAAAATCCCAGCCTATGTTTCGATGATCATAACCTGAAAATGAGGAATCAAATATTCAGAGTCTAATCTGACTGATACCAACTTACAAGGGGTGGGTCAGTGAGCACCCAGAGTGCAACTGTCTGTGTGTCTCACTGTGTCGCTGTGTGAGTCTGTGTATGTGAGTGTCTCAGTATATCTTACAGTATCACTGTGAGTATGTGTGTCACTGTGTGTGTCTGTGTGACAGCGTACATGTGTCTCAGAGTATCACTGTGAGTTGAGTCTCTGTGTGTGTCTCAGTGCAATTTTCTGTGCAAATTCTATCACCTATCAACTCCAAATGTTAACTTGCAAGATAAGTAGGCAGAATGTGTGCCATGCAATCTCTGCCCTCTTTTACCTTTTTAAAGTATATTTGTTTGTTAGTCACAAATAGACTTGCATTAACACTGCAATAAAGTTTCTGTGAAAATCCCCAGTCGCCACACTCCAGAGCCTGTTTGGGTACACCGAGTGAAAATTTAGCGTGGTCAATGCTTCTAACCAGCACGTCTTTCTGACTGTGGGAGGAAACCAAAGCACCCGGATGAAACCCACGCAGGCATAGAGAGAATGTGCAGATTCCACACAGACAGTGACCCAAGCCAGGAATTGAACCCAGGTCCCTGGCACAATGAGGCAGCAGTGCTAACCACTGTGCCACTGTGTCACCCTGGTGGCATGGTCACTGCTTGACCAGGCTCCACAAGAATTCTGTGAGTTGCTGCCATCACAGCCCCCCCCCACCACATTCCCTCCGATTTTGTCCCCGTCCCATGCCGCCTCAGCAGGTCTTGCCTTGATGCCAGCCAGTTCAGCCTCTGAGTTACTGCTGTCTAATATTACACCTCTCACAGTTGGTGAGTGACAGCAGGGCACCTGTTCTCACTTGGCAGCACAGTATTGAGGTAACACCATGGCTGCGCACCAGGTCACCCGCTAGCATTATGGATGCAATTATAAGGTTAAAAATCAGCTTCCTTGCCTGCCGTAATCCATCCCGAGATCTACACTGTACAATTTAGCAATGTTATCAGGTTTTACATTAATTTCACATTGAATAAATATGCAATATACATTTCAGGCACCAGATAAAGTGTTAACCAGAAAGTGTGCAGAAATCAGAAAGTGTGCACAGAACAGCGTATCATGGTCTTTAGCTTTAAGTATCACTCTGGCAGAACTCAAAGGTATTGAATTATTCATGTAGTGAATCTCGAAATTGGCCATTGGAAGAACCAGCTGCACCATTGCAAAAAGGAAGGCAACAACAAAACATAAGAAGCTTCAGAAACTCAGACTCACACTCAAACTGACACATACTCACATTCTCACATACACAGTGGCACGCTGAGAACTGAGGCACACACACACACATCGACTCACACAGACTCGCACAGTGACACACTGAGACACACAGTCACACAATAGCACACTAAGCCACACCAATACTTACACACACAGACCCACACACACATACACATTGATATATACAGACACATACTTACTGATATACACACACACTAACCCACAGAGACACAATAAAACATTGAGACACACACAAACACTCACATATTGACTCACATACATACAAACACACACACATATTGATGTACACACATACACACACACATACAGACATTGATGTACGCAAACACATACACACATACAGACATTGATGTACACAAACACACACACACACACACACACACACTCCGGTTTCCTCCCACAGTCTGAAAGATGTACTGGTTGAGTGGATTGGCCATGCTAAATTCTTCCTCAGTGTTCCCAAACAGGCGCTGGAGTGCGGCGACTACGGGATTTTCACAATAACTTCATTGCAGTGTTAATGTAAGCCTACTTGTGGCACTAATAAATAAAAACCTCAAAAAGAAACGTATTTTTAGAGGAACAGAATTGAAAGTCAAGAAGTTGTGCTGAACTTGGCTGAACCTTTTAGGCCAACTGTGAGCCTATGACTATGACTCTGTGTGTTGTACAGCCTATTCACTTTATTATTATGAGGTGAGTTACGGCACTGGAAAGGAAGCAAACAAGACTTACAAGGATTATATCAGAATCGTGAAGTTATACTCATCAGGACAAACAGGAAGGCAGGGGAGAGGTGGCAACCTAACAGCAATCTGTAACATTTCAAAAGGTTTTGACAGATTAAGATATGGTGTTTCCATTTGCAGGAAAGAACAAAATTCAAGGCCACCAATGTAAGATAGTCACCAAAGATTCAAATGGAGAAGTCAGAAAGAGCATCTTCATTCAGTAAGTGTTTAGACAGGGAGTTGTTGAGACAAGTCATTTCAAGGTATTATTTTCATAGCTTAGTTTATTTATTGTTACAAGTAGGCTTACATTAACACTGGAATGAAGTTATTGTGAAAATCTCCTAGTCACCACACTCTGGTGCTGTTCAGATCAGACTGTGGGAAAAAACTGGAGCATCCAGACAAAACCCCGGAGAAAGGGGGAGAGTATGAAGACTCTGCACAAACAGTGACCCTAACCGGGAATCGAACCTGTATCCCTGAAGCTGTGAGGCAGCACTGCTAATCACTGTCCCAGCATACTGTAATTAAGGTGAAGCCAGGTATTCATATGAGGGAGAAGGAAAGAAAGGGTTTTGCTGATGGAGTTACTAAGGAAGAGTAGAAGGAGGCTCAAGTGCATCATAAGCACCAGCATGCTCAGATTGGACCAAACAAAATAAATTGCATTGAAAGAGTTTGTGTAATTCTACATAATATTCCAGTGGAACAAGCTCTGATGTAATCTGCTAATGGGAGTAAGGTGCTGACCACTGTAACTGTCACACCCAATACAGGCATGTCATGTTATGAACACACAATCAACACTTCTCAAATTTGGACACAAACTGTTGGGATGGTGTTGTAAACTGTATGACAACTGACAATTGGACTACAGACTCTCCCAGTCTGCAGCAAATACCTAACTGAATGTGGACATAAGTGAAGGTAGTTCACGGCCATTTCTGGAATTCACACTTCCAGCTGTTTCAAGGTGGACCAGCCGCTGAAGAATATAGAGTATCTGGACTGTCAATCTTCATGTATCAGATTGAACAGAAGTGGAAGAATAAACTCAATGGCCACTCTCTACGTGCCACTGTTATCACAAGTACCTCCCCATCCAAACTAGACTGAGTGAGCCTCAGAAGTGTTAACCCAGTAGTTATGTGATCAACCTGTTTTCAGGGATGATATCCTGATTCCTCCAGAACCCAGCAGATCTACCAAAGTCCAAGAAATAGCAGAGAGTCATCAGGCAGCCAACCTATTCCAGTTTCAAAGTTCACCCGAGAACCAATCTCCAAGATATTCCACTACCAGGAATCTCGCAACCTGCTGTGAACTCTTTGCTTTACATGACCCTCTTTACAACCTTCCAATCATTAAATCCATCCAAGGTGCGACTTGGGAGGGCAAAACCCATAAATCAGAGATGCAAGCAACTGCAATCTGTAAAAGTGCACTATCTATACCTGTACACAACTTTATGTACTGTGTGAAACTGAGTGTGTGGTGTTGCGTTAATTCAGAGCACACAGAGTCAGAATAAAATAATTTTCTTAAAATTTTAAACTTACAAAAAACTGTTGCTGAATTACTTAATTGGGATGCACAATCCAAAAGGTAAGAGAAACCACATCTCTTTCCATACATAGCATATTAATTACACACATACATTCTAACATATCTGTTACTCTGATTAAAGGCTGAATAAATGTTCATTTTTCTTCTATCATTAATTTAAAGGAACTAGAACAGATCAGTGGATTTCTCAGGAAAAGATGAAGTTATTCAGATCATGTAGAATGAGTGGGTTACCTAAAAATAATTACAAGAAATGAAGTTTTTAATTGCCTCTATTCTGTGATCACATCAAAGAAATTCAGATCTATTCATCTTAGCTGTATCCCGGCAGTCAGTTAGAATTTCTTTAATCATGGGAGGCAAATTCATAAGGCGGTTCCAAAATGCATCTAGGAATATAGAATACAAAAACAAAATATATAATTAAAGGCCTTTACACGTTACTGGTAAGATTTGAGCTGTAACCACTGAGAGCAATTCTGGGCATGACAATTAAAATAAAGCAAAGTAAATAAAGTTTACTTATTAGTCATAAGTAGATTTACATTCACACTTATTGTGATCGCCACAGTCTGGCGCATGTTCAGGTACACTGAGGGAGAACTTAGCATGGCCAATCGACCTAACCTGCACATCTTTTGAACTGTACAGGAAATTGGAGCACCCAAAGGAAACCCACGGTCACACGGGAAGAACATGCAAGCTCCACACAAACAGTGATCCAAGCCGGGAATTGAACCCCAGGTCCCTGGTGCTGTGAGATAGCAGTGCCAACCGCTGTGCCATCCCTGCATTAGAAAGGGTACAGTAGAGATTTACTAGGAGAAATGAGAGACTGTACCTCCTGGAATTATGGGTTAAGAAGTGGTTAAAAAGTTTTTCAGTTAGTGAGAAATTTTGAAAAGGGTACATTGGAGAGAACATGGCACACGGGTCAGCAACTGAAGATCTCAGCTTCAAGGTCACTGGAAAGAAGTCACAGAGGAAATGAGGAGTTATTCTATTCCATTCAGAGTTGTCAGAATCTGGCACACTCTACAGTGGTAGAAACAGATTCTGTAAATGTAGTTAGATAGGCACATGACAGAGTGGTTAGCACTGTTGCCTCACAGTGCCAGGGTCCCAGATTCAGTTCCAGCCTTGGGTCATTGTCTGTGTGGAGTTTGCATTTCCTCCCCACGTCTGCGTGATTTTCCTCCAGGTGCTCCAGTTTCTTCCCACACTCCAAAGAAGTGCAGGTTAGGTGGACTGTCTATGCTAAATTGAGCCTAATGTCAGAGGGATAAGTGGGCTAGATGTGTGGGGTTACAGCAATGGCAGATTAACTACCACAGTAAGAAGTCTGACAACATCACGTTTAAATCCAACCAATTTATTTGATAGTAAACTCGCAAGCTTTCGACTCTATGGTCTTCGTCAGGTGAATGAGGTGTTCTGGTCTCCAACAGCATACATACCAGCACAGACTGTTTACAGATTACTGATTAGAATGTGAATCTTTACACCTAGCCTGCTATTCAAGTCTTGAAGTGACTAACAATGTGAGTAGAAGGAGCACTGAGCACAGGTTAAAGAAATGTGTATTGTCTCCAGACAGCACAACAAGTAAGGTTTCTTGCTAACTCAGGCAAGTCATGGGGGTTACAGATAGTGTGACATGAAGCCAACATCCTTGTTAAGACCGTCCTCATGTGTGCAGAACTTGGCTATCAGTTGGCTTAAATTGGCTATTCAGTTGGAACTTGGCTATTACCACAGAACACTTCATTCACCTTACAAAGACCATAGAGTCAAAAATTTGCGAGTTTACTATCAAATAAATCAGTTGGATTTAAACTTGATGTTGTCAGACTTCTTACTGTGTTTACCCCAGTCCAACTCCGGCATCTCTACATCATATTATCTACGACCCAGACCCCTCGGCTGAAATTTAGTAAGGCCCCCTGACCTTGCCCTCTGCCCCACCCTTTGTTGCATAGAATAAAGTGACATTAGATAATTTATATTGTTGTACTATGTATAATGTACTACGTGTATAATATCATAAAGTTATATGAATCAATTACAGCCCTTATATTCATTTATTTTTCATTTTCTTTACATTTGTACTTTAAAAAGTTTCCGTGTTTTCTAGTTTACAAAAGTGTTGATAACAGCATGTAAATCAACAGATCGAAGCATGTCTGATTCAATTTGCATGAGTGCCAGATGACTAAGTTTCTCATTGCTCGTTGTTGAGTGCAAATAGATTTTGATCATCTTCAACGTCGAAAATGAACGCTCACCTGAACAGCTAGCGATCATTAAGGACAGATAAATTCTAGAACAAATGTATGTATTTGGATACACCTTGTGCAGTCAGTCTCTTGCTAAGTATCTGCTGTAACTAAGTATGCACTAAAATAAGTATGTATACGTTTTATAGTATGACAATAAATTCTTTGTTGCATTTATTTTGTATTTATTTGCATGTAATATAAGTCTGGGGGTGAAGCTCCTCTATTTATAGGTATTTGTTACATTAATTCACCCATGGGGTATAGTTATGAACATTTATTCACCCTTAAAAGAGTTAAAACAATTTTTTTTTGCTCTCGCCCCCCCCCCCCCCCCCCCCCCTCCCTTCTAGGACCCGAGGCTTAAGCCTACTCAGCATAATGGTTAATCCACCATTGGGTTATGGGAGTAGGGCCTGGGTGGGACTGTGGTTGGTACAGGCTCAATGGTCTGAATGGGCTTCTCCTGTACTGTACAGATTCCACAAAATAACTTTAGTAGGGAGTCATACGGGTATTTAAGGATGAGAAACCTGCAAGGTTGCAGACAAGAGGAAAGAGGAAATGAGACTCAACACGGCGCTGCTCTTTCAAATGGCCAGTATATACATGATGGGCAGAATTGCTGACATCTCGCATCTACGATTCTATAAACCAGCACAAATAAGGAGCAAAATTTCTGATTCTACCAACAATGGGAATTGTGATAGGCGGCGGCTGAGCAAGATTTCGTGGAAGTTCAAAAATCAGTTTCTACACAGCAAGAAATTAGCTTGGAATGTTCTCCTGAAATTCATGGTGTCTTAACCAAGGATCAAATGCCCTGTGGAGCTTCATCAGAAATCAGTTTTGCAATTCATGAATGCTTATTAAAAGGCCAATGAACCAGAATCTTCCTCATCCAATTTAAGCGACTTGCCAGCAGCAATTTAGAACCCTCCCAATGACAAGCCGTGTTGCATCTTTATAGAATCTTAGTTAGGCCGCACTTGAAATATAGTGTTCAATTCTGGTCAGTTCAGGTGAATGAAGATACCAGAAGGATGTGGTGGCTTTGGAGAGGGTACAGAAAAGATTTACCAGGATGTCGCCTGGTATGGAGAGCATTAGCTATGAGGAGAGGTTGGAGAAAGTTGATTTGCTTTCGTTGGAACGATGGAGGTTGAGGAGCGACCTGATAGAAGTCTACAAGATTATGAGAGGCATGGATTGAGTGGATAGTCAGAAGTGTCAATTACTGTGGGGCGTAGGCTTAAGGTGCAAGGGACAAGGTTTGAAGATATGAGGCAAATAATTTGTGCAAAAGGTGGTGAGTGCCTAGAACTTGCTGCCTGGAGAGATAGTGGAAGCAGGTATGAAAATGACTTCTTAGGGACATCTGGACAAATACATGAATATGATGGGAATGAAAGGGATATGGTTGCCGGAAGGGTAAGGGCGGATAGGAAGAATGATTGGTGCAGGTTTGGAAGGGCTGAAGGACCTATTCCTGCGCTGTAATTTTCTTTGTTCTCTATTCTTTCACTGTATCCAAGGGGCACGCGCCTGGCAAGTTGGAATTCTTCCCGGACTTGTAGACACTGTTTTCGTCTCCCTTTCAAATCATCACAGAGATATCAACTGCCTGTCACAAACACTGTGCCAAGGCTGGGCACGGAGGCCACGGCAGGATTGGCAGGTGGGGTAATGGCCAGAGAAAGGCTGGCGTAGTGAAATCAAAAAGCAGAATGGAAGAATGAATTGCTGTCCGCGTGCCATTCAAATACAGCGCTCGGATGTTGGAGACAATGAGACGATGGCGGAGCAGGTCATTTCCTGACTGTCTTGTCACGAGATTCAAGGTGCTCTTCATGGTTGCACAATTAATTAACTCAATGGCACAAGGCCTCACACGTTCCCACCACCCTGCTCTCCAGCAGAACTCACTCAGATTTCCACTTCCACCACAAGACTTAGTCTCCAGAATGGAGTAGTCCACCTAAGGAGCGGGTTAAAAATTAATAACGGCAGACATTGTCGGGGAGTTGTGTACGTTGAGACCTCAAGAAGCATCACTGTGCCTTTTCGCTATGGGGTCCTCAGGAGCTTACAGAGTTGGTAATGACTGTGTTTGCAGGGTTAGAGTTTCTCCTTTGGGCACAGTCAGCAAGAGGTTAAAAATTGTAGTAAAATTTGCACTGAAGTCTCCCAAAATTGAGCTCTCATTCAAAAAAAATCTGCGTATTCATAAATGAGAAAAAAACAACCCTGAGTCAGCAATCTGAACCAGAATTTTACTGTTCTTCCTGCCTGATGGGATATTGTGGTCCCACAGAACAGAATGGCTCACTACATCCACTGGGGTTTTGTGTGTGTGTGTGTGTGTATAATAACTTCAATCAGGCAATTGAGGTTGGCCTATTGGAGTATTGAACTCTCTGATTAAGGGTCCAATTAATAGGCCAATCAGGGAGTCTTTGTACAGACTCAATGGACTGAATGGAGATAGACTGCTGATTGCAAGCACTCTGTGTACTGCTGTTAGAGTTAATAAATAAAGGGATTTTGGTGGAGGGACTTCTATCTCCCAAGACTTATCACAGGGAGACGTGCTTTGGCAAGACCATTACATCCTGGCCCAAGTTTCCTTTGCATTAAATATATTTAATCATGATAACTTGGTGCAGTTGTACTAATACGACCAACATGGGGTTTTCTCACAGCAACTACCATCTGTAAAAAAAAAACCAAGTTCGAAAAACTGAAAATGTCTTTTATAGACTTTTCAAAAGCACTTACTAAATTAATTGGTATACAGTGGTCGGTTTCTTAGTAAATTAAGTATCCTTTAATTATTTAAAAGCTTTTAAAGGATGCCAATTAGTGGCCATGTGCCGAACAAAAATGCTTAAAATTAGGCACCGCCTTGTACAGTCACAAAGCAGCAGGAACATGCTACAGATTAATCTGCAATAACGATTAGTTTCCCAGCACAACACAAAAAATTGCAACAAGCTCATTTCTACTGGGTGTAACTTGGGCTTGAAATTCCTTGATCTTTTCACACAAGCTAGGGGAAACTGCAGCATTTGTGCCAAGTTCTTACATTTGCCGGTTTGACATTCAGCAAGTGTTTCAAGTGATCTATGTTCTTTGCCACAAACTGCTGGATGGTATATTCATGTTCTCAATGAAAACCAGACAAAACACAGGGCTACGTGATGTATTCTAGGTAGCCGTAATACAATGACAAGGTTCTGTGTTAGGGAGCCCAAGTCTTGCTATATTTGCTTAATACTGTGCAGGTGAAGGAAGGAACAACTTGTTTTGCAGGGGGTGTAATGTCCATTGCCCATTCGTAAAAAAAGAAGTGCTTCAGACCAAATCCACAGAACACACAGATGAAAATGAAGATGTCAAAAGTTGCTGACTGCAGAATAAAATACAATTTGTTTATTTGTCACAAGTAGGCACACATTAATACTGCATTGAAGTAACTATGAAAATCCCAGTGGCGTGGTTCTTCAGCACCTCTGCCAAATATCATACCCACCTCTTTTTCATAGGTAGCACTGATTTGCTGAACTCAAACCTGTAAGTCATAATTTGTTTCACAGAAGTTTGGATGGCACAGTGGCACAGTGGTTAGCACTGCTGCATCACAGTGCCAGGAATCTGGATTCAATTCCAGACTTAGGTCATTGTTTGTGTGGAGTTTGCATGTTCTTCCCATATCTATGTGGGTTTCCTCCAACACTCCAAAGATGTGCAGGTTAGGTGCATTGGCCGTGCTAAATTGACTCTGTCCCAAAATGGTGGATTAGTCATGGTGAAGGGGATAGGGTGGGGAGAGATCCTGGAAAAGCACTCTATTAGAGAGTCGATGCCAATTCAATGGGCTGATGGCCTCTTTCTGTATTGCAGAGATTTAATGATTCCATGTAGTTTTACTATGTACACTGCAGCCTGGATTTACATCATCGAGGCAAATAGCGTGAGTTGGGAATATAATTGGCTCAACCCACCCACCTTGGGAGAGAGTGCCCCCAAGGACAGGGCCTGCATTGATGGAGTCAAGCCAGCCATAGGCTTTGCCGGATGCTCAGGACCATCACGCAATGCTGTGGGACTTTGTCCCCGTTAAAGTAAAACAGGAAGACCCTCCAACCCCATCCCTGAACAAGGCTCACCTCGGCACACTCCCCAGTGTCTCCATCTTAAAATACTGACATTATCTAGCAGCCCCATCAGCAACCAGTGCAAACCCCATCATGGCCGCTAAGACTCATGAAGTAGCCAAAAATTGGGATTTGCTCCAGCGAGATCTCATTTTGAGATCCTTCCCAATCCCCACCAGCGACGTAATCAAGTTCACACCCTTGCTGGACGTGAAACTGATTTGCACAGATTTAAATAAATTTTAATATAATTAGTAGGCTTGAAGAATTACATCCATCCACAACACATCCCTCGTGGACTGTCCCCACACACTTGCATGTGCACACGTGTGTAAGCACACATGCACATGCACCTCCCAACCCCCCCAAATCACTACAGGTTTTGCAAAATGATAACCAGTAATGATGACCATGGGGGGAAGATTGATGGATAAGGCTGCACATTACCTCACTGCTAGTGCCAAAGGCTGTACATAAAGGATAGGCCTTTTGGCTAAGATTATGTGTAGTTTTGGCATCCTGTGCTTGGTTGAAGTCATGAGATTACACTCAGGCTTTTCACTTGAAGCAATTTTTTAAAGTGGCATTTATGCCTTTTGGACAAGATGCAAATGAGGTCAAGCCTTGGAGTAGGTGCAATGTCTGCTCCCATCAGCTTGGATCGTGTAGATCAGGCCCAAGACAGGAAGAGGCTTGTCAGCTTGGACCTGGAATGTCTCACTTGCTGAGACTCTGAATTGGGCTTTGATTGGATATAAACATAAAGGGGGCTCTGGCTTGGGTGTTAGAGGGATTTCCCCTCCCCTTACATGGGTAGGGGGATAGAGAGGAGTGAATCCTAATGCCTCTGAGGTAGAGGTGGAAGGGGAGAAACCGGAGAAAATCCTGAAAACTACACACATCCAATTATCCAAGCCAGGTATCAAATCCAGGTTCCTGGTACTGAGAGGCAGCAGTGCTAACCACTGTGTCACTATGCCACCCGTATTTTGGTGGAGACTTGCTATAAAAATGATTAAAGCCCAAGAGATTTTAACATGGATAAATGGAAGTTAATGCTAATCAAAATAGAAGCATTATAAATATGAATGGCACGCAAGAGCTTTATTTTGTTGTCAGCTCCTGGCTTGCAGGATATATTAACAGGATACATCTCCTTAAAAGGAGGGCACCATGAAAAATTCAGGAAGCTGCTTTCTTCAAACAAACCTCAACAAAACAAAAAGAAATCCAGAGAACCAGTAGGCCCTGCTGTCGAGAAAAGAAACAGACAGTTTGACATGTTCGTATATCTGAACACTTTCCCTAAGTGCCCTTATTTACAAGAAGAACAAAAGGATAAGACTCAGCAAAAAAGCAAATTACTGCCGATACTGGAATCTGAAACCAAAAGAGAAAATGCTGAAAAATGTCAAAAATCCTGGCAGCATCTGTAAGGAAAGAAGAGCTGACGTTTTTAGTCCAAATTACTATACGTCCTTTACATTGAGTTCTCAAAGTTCTGAGCATTGCTCCTTCATCAGATGATGGAACTTGTCCACCCCAGTCCAACACCAGCATCTCCACATCATGTCTATTTCTGGTTGTCGCCAAGTCTCATCTGTTGTCTTCTTCACTGGTGGTCATGCTGAGTCTTTGTGAAGGTGGTCTCCAAGTGTTTCTTATCCCCAAGAATCATCTAGGCTTGAAATGTCAGCTCTTTTCTTTCCTAACAGATGCTGCCAAACCTGCTGAGACTTTCCAGCATTATCTCTTTTGATGACAAGACTCAGTTCACGGTTCAATCCAATTTTAATCCAATTGGATTGAACCATGAACTGAGTTATTATTCCCAAATTACTCGAACTCTATTTGCCTAAGGTTCTAATACTACTTGTGTCGATGAACTTCGCCAAGCCATGGATCTAATTCTCTGAGCCTCTGCCGTTTCAGAGTCCTTGTCTGAGAAGGTGATTCTCATTCTATCCATTTCCTGGCACAGTAAGAAGTTCCACAACATCAAGTTAAGGTCCAACAGGTTTATCTGGAATTAAGAGCATTCTGAGCGCTGTTCCTTCATCAGATGATGGAGCTGCTCATTCCAATCCAATGCCGGTATCTCCATATAATGTCTATTTCTTGGTTGCCACCAAGTCTTATCTGTAGTCTCCTTCACTGACAGTCATGCTGAGTTATTGTGGGGGTGGCCTCCAAGTGTCTCTTCCTTCCCCCCTCTTCATGGCCTTCCAGAAGGTTGTCTGATTTCCAGCCAATGGGGTTACCAAGTAGGGGTCGCAGCACCTAATGAGGTTGCAAATTCCTTATTGGGGGGGATGCAAGATGCACCCTAGGGATGAGATTTTCCTGTTGTGCTCACCCAAAAGTCAGAAAATCTCACCCGAAGTCAAAGGGCCTTTACATGGCCCACTCCTGTCCACGACGATTCCCGCGGTGGCGGGACGGGAAAATTTTGCTCTCATTGTCCACCACCAGATATGTATATCCCGCGTAACCCCTTCCACATAACATTGTGGCGGGAACTCTAGGCACCAAAGAGTCCAGCCGAAACCAGGGAATACACAACTACCTGCCAAAAATGGTCAGGGACAAGTCCTTCTGACCTCTGGTTTGCCCTGACCTGTGTTGTTTTTGGCTTTGGCCTTGGCCTGTCCAAGTTGTCAGCATCATCATTATTCACTGCAGCAGTTTACTTTAGAGTGCCCAATTGTCCATTAGGCCTATGATTCAGGCTGTTGATCATCTGGCCACAACACTGCATTCAACACTCTGCCACTTATCTTAAACTCTTTAAAAGGTAGAGAGGAAACTGACCCAATGATTTTACAAGTCATGGACCTGCATTGGACAATCAATGGATAGTTTGCTAGGCCAAAGCGCAGATCCATCAAACATTTCACCAATCAGCTTACTCTGTGCTTCGAGTGTAGAATGAACAAGTAGGTAATGCAGACAGGCTGCAGCTAAACAGGAAATCAATCTTTTATCAAATCCCAAAAGCATCAGGTTAATGTGAAGCAGTTACCACTAAGCAGATTGCGTGCTGGGATCCATCTACAGAGCATCTGATTACAGTTTTTAATTATTTCAATATTGTACAAACCATGGGCCAGACCAAGTATAGAGTACAGGATCCAATTTTGGGCAATAATAAATATTTGTTTGCCTAAGGTGAACAAGATCATTTTAGAAATCTTTGGATGATGTAATGAAGAGGCTCTAGTGTCTGTAATCCATTTAAGATTAGTTGAGTCAAACAGATGTAACTCAGATCATTAAAACAATTACAGGACAGTGCAGGAAAGAGGTAGAGAATCTGGTGAGATGGTGCAATGACAACAATCTCTCCCTCAACGTCATTAAAATGAAGAAAGTTGTCATCAACTTCAGGAAACAGAGTGGAGGACAAGCCCCTGTCTACATCAATGGGGATGAAGTGGGAATGGTTGAGAGCTTCAAGTTTCTAGGTGTTCAGATCACCAACAACCTCTCCCACACACTAACACTATAGTTAAGGAAGCCTAGCAATGCCTCTACTTTCTCAGGAAGCTAAGGAAATTTGGCATGCCCACTACAACTCTCACCAATTTTTACATGGATATATCTCAGCCTGTATGGCTCCTGCATTGACCAAGACCACTACAAACTACAAATGGTTGTGAGAAAGTAACCCAGTCCATCATGCAAACCAGCCTCCCATCCACTGGCTCCATCTATACTTCCAGCTGCCTCAGAAAAGCAGCTAGCGTAATCAAAGGCCCCACGCACTCTGTTGGTCATACTGTATTCCACTTCTTTCATTGGGAAAAAGATACAAAAGTCTAACGTTATGTCAAGACAGTATCTTCCCTACTGCCATTAGACTTTTGAGTGGACCCACCAGATATTAAGCTTATTTTTCTCTATACCTTATCTGTAACCGCAGCACTATAATCTGCATCCTCTCCTTCCTTCTCCCCTATGTGCTCTATGAACAGTACACTTTCTCTGTACAGTATGCAAGAAACAATACTTTTCATGATATCCCAATACAAGTGACAATAATAAATTGAATCAATTTTAAAAATACAATATGGTAAGCATGCATCTTGAACTTGGGCAGTACACTTTAGTAGGCAAGGGTGTATATCTTTAAAAGAGTTTATAACTTTCATACATAAAACACAAAAAATCTTTTCAACTACCCCAATGGGTAACAAGCACTTGGAGAACTCTGAGTCAGGTTTGATGGACTGTTACAGTACAATAAAATTAGTAAATACTACAAAGAGGAAAACAAGGGATTCTAACAGTTCAGATCAATTCACATTCAAAAAATCACAACCCTGACTGTTTTTCTACGTAGATGCTGTCTGGCCTATTTATTGCAATTTCTGTTTTCATTTTCAAATTCCAGCCTAGCAGCAGAATTTATCATTCTGTAAAGCAGGAGATCAACACTGGCAACAAATGGTCCAGATTAAATCCAAGATCAAATATGCCAACATGAACTCTGGGTTGCAAAAGCATTTTTCCACTGTCTCTCGACTAGAGGATGATATCTACTCAAGGCTATGAGTTTTTGCCATGTCACTGGAAAATCAATTCTCAATGCGCCGATCTTTGATCCCATTGGGCAGGATGTCTCTCAGGGTAGTGGGGAACTGGAGTGGAGGATTGGCTTCCTTTTCATTCCTTCCCTGCCGCCACTCTGCTTTTCTGCTTCAGTATTAAGACGCTTTGATTCAAAGCGAGGTGCAACTCAATGAGTAAGTTGTCACCATTCTGAATGATTGGCAATACGTTCCTCCTGGTCATTAACATCAATGCTGCCATGCTTTAAGGAATGCTCCAGAGTATTTTTCAAGCATTTATTTTATGCTCCTCAGGAACGTTGACATTTCAGAAAAAAGGGGCCAGCTTGTTTGCAGCTATCCTACACAAGGGAGAACTTTCCAGCCCTTCCCACTGGCAGAATCTTCCTGTCTTACTACAGGTGACCCCACATCGCAGGTTCCCTGCAGGAAAGGCAGGCCATGCAAATTGCGTTTGTCTTCGGTAATGACTATAAAATCTCACTGGTGTCAATGGTCAGCTGCCTCCACCACATGAAAACCCATGGTGAGCTTCTAGAAAATTCTGGCAACAGTTTCCAGTCAAACAGTTGATTTTGCAAGAGTTTTGCCTGAATGCTTGTGAATCTGGCTCTATGAAGGTTACCAGCATTTGTTTGACAATCCTCCTATTAAATTTGGAGGATGTGGTGCAGGTGGTGCTGATAGAATTTATCCAGTGTTCCTACGTCTTGCAGTGGTACAAGAGTATGGAGACTAAAACTGCTCTGCATGCTTGGACAACATCCACACATGGGCATCCTACAAAATTCCCCCCAACACACAGTGTGCAGCCTCAGACCTTTCAGAGGGACTTAAAACATGGTCTGTGTTGCCAGCCGAATGTCAAGAATAATGCCAAGAACGCTTCATTGCAGGCAGCAAGCTGACACAAGCATTTGATTCAAGAAGTCACAAGGCTCTAGATTGGACTCCTTTGGAGGTCCAAGAAACTTCATCATAATTCTACAATTGTGTAATGATAACATGACTGTAAATGTCTTGAGTGAGAGATTGGAAACAAACGCCCTCAAAATCCAAAAAGGCACAATCCATCAATGGCAATCTTTCATAGAATTCAAGAATCCTACAGTGCAGACCCATCGAGTCTGCACCGACCACAATTCCACCCAGACCCTATCCCCATAACCCTATGCAATTATTCTAGCTAGTGTCCCTGACACTAAGGGTCAATTTACCATCGCAATCTACCTAATCCTCACATCTTGGATAGTGGAAGGAAACCAGAGCACCTAGATAAAACCTACACAGCCACGGGGAGAATGTGCAAACTCCGCATAGACAATGACCCAAGGTGGGAATCCAACTGGGTCCCTGATGCTTTGAGGCAGCAGTGCTAACCATTGTGCCACTGTGCCACCCCTCTCATGCCTGGCTTTATTACATTCAAAGAATAATTAGTTTTGGCTCACTGTTACCCACATTAATTATAAGCTATGGAGCACACTTTATTGAAAAGTGATTATTGAAACAACTGACGATAATGTCCAGTACAGTGCCATTTTAAGGGGTAGAGAAAATTCTATCCCTACTGAATATCCCAAGGGAGTATTGGTCACAACATGTGGTTCGAATGAAAAATGGTGTATAATGTATAAGGCATAATATCCTCATAAGTTATCCTCCAGCAATAGTCCCAATTATTCTTTGGTAAGTTTGCTCCATTGCCACCAGGGGCAGCATGAGTACAATCAGCGCTCAGGAAATTTAAAATGTTTCTCCCTTTAATCATGAATATGTAAGAGATTTCCTTGAAGTATAAAATACATCAATCAGTTTACTCTGTGCTCTGAGTGCACAATAAATAAGTAGGTAATGCACATGGGCTAAGGTTGAAAAGGAAATGGATCTTTCATCAAAAACTTCATGCCTATGTCCACACATAAAGCCCTAGACAGGAATTGGGTAATTTGTTACAAAATAAACAATTATTCTTTAACAATAAATGAGATACAATGTGAGACTCCCATAGAACCTGACAGTTCAGGAAGAGGCCATTCAGCCCATTGAGTGCACTGACTTTCTGGCAAAGCATTCCACCTGGGCACTATCCCCGCAGCCTGACTTATTCGCCCCACTAATCCACGTAACCCACACATCCTTGGACTGTGGAGGAAACCAGAGCACACAGAGGAGACCCTGGAGAACCTGCAAACTCCACACAGTCACCTGAGGTCGGAATTGAACCCAAGACCCTGATGCTGTGAAGCAGCAGTGCTAACCACTGCGCCACCATGCTGCCCCACAATGTCTGACAATATTCCAGGCAATAAAATCACTACGTTTGGCCCAGAAGAAATGGTTCAATAGAGAAACAAAATGTTACACTGAAACAAGATACTTACAGTTTGCCATCAGATTTACTAAATTAGGTAATTGTTCACATTTCCACTCTAATCACAGAACATTGTTCATTGGGGAGTATATGATGGGAATCTGGGAAGCCATTCCCTATGATAGTCCACCCATTACTTTAAACCAAACATAGGGGAAGGAACTTTCAAAAATTTTGAAAAGGAACCTCAAGATATGCTGACTCCTTCAACACAAGAAACTTGGAATGGTCTAGTTCCTTTCAATAACCTCTGCGATGGGCTTTAAATAGGAAGAGAATCTTACATTGAGCCTTAAGTGTTCTCACATTACCGAGCCATTTCAAAGACTCAAAGTCTACAGAGTCCACCCTAAATCATACTCAATGTTCTTCTGTGATGCAAAAGGGTTCAAAGCATGCATACGTATAGTGCCATTTGTAAACTCAAGTCAAATTAAGATACTGTATAGCCAATACAGTAATATACTCATTGTTGTAACATAGGAAAGTCAGCAATCAAGCTGTATACAACATGGTCCCAAAGGCTGCAGTGTGATAATGGACAGATACCCCAATTGTTAGTAACAGTGGGATTAAGGAAGTAAAGTTGGCCTGAATATCAAGCAGAACTCCTCCATTCATTTTCATCCATTACAACAGTGACTACAATTCAAAATACTTGACTGACTATAATTAAGAGATCTTGTGGTTGTGAAAATTGCCATCTAAGTCCTTTCTTCAAGTAGCTCCACATGTACTTAGTGCCCACCTGAGAGGGCATCTCATGAGAAAGGAGACACCTCCAACAGTGAAAGAACTCCTTCACTGGAGTTGGTGGTTTTGGTTAATAGTTTTGAACAATACACAACCAACCCTCTGAGATAATAAAAACACCTTGATCAACTAATCATTTAAGATGTGATGACTATTTATAAGATTGTGTATGTTTAATATTTACAAGCAACTGAATCCATTCTGTCTGATTGGCATAAGCTGGAGTTAAAATATCATTATCCTTCAAAGGAGATGCTATATGATTAGTACCTGGAATCAAATTACTGCAACCCATCTTACTGAGAGATCAAACAATATGGCCTGCATTCTTGGAGCCAGCTGCACTGCAGTCTTCATTTTGAAATCTGGTTGAAATAGACAGCCAGTGTTCTGACAGAATACCTGGTGGAAACCAAGAAGAGTCCGAGAGCAGGATTTTACAGCCGTGCTCATCCCGAAACCGTAAAATCCCACCCAAGGTCCACCCCTCACCCACTCCAATCCCCACGGCACGGGGAGCAGTAAAGTTCCAGCCATAGAGTCACAGAACAATACTGCACATAACCAGGCCCTTCAGCCCAACCAGTCCATGCCAACCATAGTACCCTTCCTGCTAATCCCAGTTTCCCACATTTGATCCATATCTCTCTAATCCTCTTCCATCCATGTACTTATCCAAATGCATTCTAAATGTTGCTCTTGAACCTGTCTCAACCACTTCCTCTGTCAGCTCATTTAATATAAGCACCACCCTCTGCGTAAAAAAGTTGCCCCTCAGGTATCCTTTAAATCATTCCTCTCGCACCTTAACTACACCCTCTCGCTTTCACTTCCCCTTTGGAAAAAAGACAATGTGTTGAATTTTACCACCTCACTGGAGTTGTAACAGGCAAGGAGCATAATATGGAAAGATCCATCAGCCTCGGGTGAAGTTTTCCGGTTTCTGGGCAAGAGTAGCCGCAAATCTCACCCTTCATGTGTTCATACTACCTCTGCCCCTGAAGACTGTATTCACCTCAGTAATGTTACCTCTCATTCTCTTTTATTCCAAGGAACAAAGTCCTAGCCTTGCCAACCTCTCCCTATAACTCAGGCCCATGTGTCCTCGCAACAGCCTTGTAAATCTTCTTTGTACTCTTTCCAGTGCCTTTCCTATAACACGGTACCAAAACTATACACAATACTCCAAGTGCAGCCTCACCAATGGATTGTACCTACTGAAAATCCCAAATGAGATGAAGGAAAAAGCTTTGTGTTTCAGATAGTCACCACATAGGTATTCTGTTTTGAAATTCAAAAACTATTTCCCAACCTCAAAAATCTAAATTTCTACTCTGTGGTTACATTCCTTCTGTGACTCCTTGCCTGCTTTATTCCCATTCTCAGTTCAATTGGTGCACCTTTCACTGATTGTCCTTTCTATTCTGCTTCTCTTGTTTCTAGGGCAGCATAGTGGCACAGTGATTAGCGCTGCTGCCTCACAGCACCAAGGACCCAGGTTTAATTCAAACTTTGGTCACTGTCTGTGTGGAGTTTGCACATTCTCCCTGTGTCTTAGTGGGTTTCCTCTAGGTGCTCCAGTTTGCCCCCACAGTCCAACGATGTACAGATTAGGTGAATTGGTCATGCTAATTTGACTGTAGTGCCAGGGGATTACCAGGGTAAATGCGGATTTACAGGAATAGGGATTGGGTGGGATTATGATCGGTACAGATTCAATACATCAAATGGCTTCCTCTGTACTGTAAGGGTTCTATGATACTATGACTGTCACACCTTTTTTTTAAATGATGAATTAAGGAATTCGCAGGTAACATTTGAATCTGACAAGTCAGGCAGGCCTCATACTACAGATCACCAGCTGGAGACCTCAAAATCAAGCTGGAGAAGTCACACAGGCAGAGGGTACAGAAAGGGTGCAGAAACCCAATTATTTCTGTGGTCTCCAGTCGAGCCCAAGTTATGGAGTAAAATGACAATTGATTCACTCATTGGGTCACAGGGTACTATCACCCTGCTCCCCCACCCCCTTCTCTCAATTTCCACAATTAAATAAGAGAGGCTATTGCCTGAAACCAGTAAGCTTAATTAAATGCCAAAACTCAAGTGAGGTTCCCTGCAAGTACACCTCAAAAATGTGCCAGGCACTGCCTCAGAAGAGCAACAACATTTTGATTCTCTTTCCATTACATCACACTAACCATCTTTGTAACCTCACAATGGAGCTGCCAACTTGCACCATATCTGTGGTCCTGTAAATCTAATTGAGGTTACCCACATAACAGTTAGCAGAGAGGGGAAATTGTTCTATGCCCGTCTGACCTGGATTCGATCCAAGATCCAAAACAGCACAGTCCATACACCACACAATCCCCAAGTTTATATATTTTTTATATCCAGGGGAAGAACATTGAAGACTAAATAATTGTTCCCTTGTTCACATTACATTGGCTATTCTTGTGAGAAAGCTTATTTTTCTTTATTCATTCAAGAGATGTAGGTTCTGTTGGCTAATTTAATGGGTGTTTATTTCCAATTCCTAATTGCTCTTGAGATGATGTAAATGCTCATAGATATGGCAATTGCCGGTCATTTATGAATCCATGTGACTCTTCTTTAAGACTTGCTACTGAGAAATGATAAAATGAAACAAAACAATTTGAATAGTAATTCATTTGATTTATTATAGCTGCAAACCTTTTCTTTCGGAGACTGATAATAACTAAGGCCGTGATTTTCTCAAAAGATGAGTAAGCATTGAAAACCACAGCAATCCACACGGGACCTATACTTTTATTTGGAATCATGAGCTTCCAGAGCAGCACTCCGAAAACTTGTGATTGCAAATAAACCTGTTGAACTTTAATGTGGTGTTGTGAGACTTCGTACTGTGCCTACACCAGTCCAACGCCAGCATCTCCACATCATGGAACCCACACTTAATCATTTTTTGCGAGAGTGGTGAGTTCTGTGCCAGTTCTGAGAGGAGCGGGACCTGGGTGAGTCCTGCTGCGATCGGGCACTATTTCGGTGGGTGCCCCGATCTCACAAGGCACTGAGAGATTTCCCCCCCCCTCTCCCCAAAGACATCAGTACATCCCCTCATCTGCAGCATGTTTCCCCACCCCTTCCCTGGCACAGACTGCCAGCACTGAGCTCCTCCACTGGGTCCCCCAACATGTCTCCATCTTCCTTAGCCGCAACACGTCCCCTTCAGGCTCCATCCCTTGATCATTCTCCGTTCGTACAATCCCTACAGTGCAGGAGGAGGCTATCGGGCCCATCGAGCCTGCACTGACAACAATCCCAACCAGGCCCAATCCCCATAGTCCTATGTATTTACCCTGTTAATCCCTAAATACAAAGTGGGAGATACCCATGCCCAATCCATCTAACTCACACCCTTCACAAGTCTTCCCCTTCCATCCGCATAGCTCCTCTATTACAGCCCCGCTGTCGTAGCACTCCCCCATATCCTCGCTCAAGCCCCACCTCTGCTCAGACTCCACCCTGCTTAGCCCCCCCCCACTGACGGGCACTGCCACGGTGCCAGGCGAGCACTGCTCAGACATGCTCCCAACCATCAAGGGGTTTAAATGACCTCCGAGAATGACCTCCACTCGTGGAGACCAGTAATGACTATCACCAGTCTTGCGCTGCACCTGAGGTTCAGGAAAACCTGGCGGCTTGGAGAATACAGCGTCAAGCACGACTAAGTATATTTAAATGCTGCTTCAAGTATGCTAATTGGCCTCGCACCTTTTCTGGGCCAATTTGGTTTGCGCCAGCTTAAAGGGACCAGGGCGATCGCAAATTTTGGGCACAAAACCCGTTGTTAGGCCAGCAGGAAATTTCTAGGATTGGTGCAATCTGCACCAGGCACTGCAAGGCTGGAAAATCTGGGAGTAAAAATATTTCTGATTTTTAAACACTGTATTGTCTTTGATTCTTTTCAATTGTACACATGTTCAGACACTTTTTGTTCATGACTCTGCCCCAAGCTTCTGGAAATGCAATGTACATCTGTACTTTACCAAGGGACATTAGAAACACGTTACAACAGATTTTATGAACAAAAGCATTTGATCAACAGTTATAACGTGGGGTAAATGACAGCAACTCTTCACATCAGATTTCAGCCCATTTAGCAGTTTATCCAACCTTTGCATTCACCTTTTGTTTCCAAAAAACATCCAACAGCACGTGGTCAATAACAGTAAAATTAGGTCCCCCGTTTTGCTTTTTCAGTTGTCTGTCCAATTCCCTGAGATCCCATCAGGAAAGCAATCAGCCACTGAGGTTGCTAGCACCATTTTGAAGCTGCTTCCTGTCAGCTAGGTTCAGTGATCGCACTCGCACCTTCTGGTGTGAGATTATCATCTGGGCAGGAACAAGAGGAAATGGGCGGCCAGCCCATCCATGAGGTGTTACCAGGCAACTCAATTAACTTTAATCACTTGACCAAATTGGCCAAGTACTCAGCAGGAAGCAGCTGGCCTGGCCATTAGATCGAGGATACAGCCCGACCCAGGAAACAGGTCCCGGCGCAAGGGAGAGGAAATTTCCAATCACTGGAGGAGAGGTGTGGAAGTCTGAGGCAGGGAGACCCATGGTTTCATTGTGGAAACCAAAGGAGCAGTTACAGTTCCCTCTGGTCCACAAGGAGAGCCAGAAAATCAAATTAAAGACTTATTTTCAGGGTCTCTTCTGCCGCTTGTCATAGAATCTCACAATATTCAGCCCATCGAGCCCGCACCAACAATCCCAATCCCTGTAACCTCATGTATTTAATTCCCCTGACACTAAGGGGCTATTTAGAATCATATCATAGAATCTGACAGTGCAGAAAGAGACTATTCAGCCCATCAAGTCTGCATTGACCACAATTCCCCTCCCCCGCCAATAATAAGGGGAATTTAGCATGGCCAATGCACTTAACTCACACATCTTTGGACTGTGGGAGGAAACAGGAGCACCCAGAGGAAACCCACACAGACATGGAAAGAATGTACAACCTGCACACAGACAGTCACCCAAGACCAGAATTAAACCAGGGTCCCTGCTGCTGTGAGGCAGCATTGCTAACCACTGTGTCATCGTGCTGCCCAATACTAACATGATAGTCAAGAACGTTGCCCTACCAGCAATCTGTTAACATTACAATTTAGCAGCATCTGGCTGTTACTGATTAAATTTCTCTTCCCCATTGAGAGAATGAAGTGATAGTTTGATGACGACTATGTATTGTATAGAACAGGTACCAGTACCTACAGTATAACGACATTCTTAGCCAATTTTCACACAGCATTTCTTGAGAAGTTTATCTCACTGGGCAGAAGATGAAATTGAAAAATAGCATTCTAATGATCAATAAAAATGTTTCATGATCAGCAGACATTGGGGAATGAAGAGTCTGTTACCAATGCCAATACGATCATAATGTAATTAGAGCTCTGGTGCTTTATTAAGTGTACTGTTTAATTTGACTTTGTTTGTTCATTGTATTACTGATGCTGTAGGGAATTTGCCACTGCTTTTATATTCCTGTTTGATGACACTGGAGCAAACAAATGTCCCCGTGATTGTTTTAAAAAACACAACCATCAACAAAGCAAAATAGTACAAATTAGTATATTATCTTACAATGGTTATTGTGCAACATCCAGTAGTTTGCTTTAAAATGTTTATTTATTAGTGTCACAAATAGGCTTACACTGTAATGAAGTTACAGAGAAAATCTTCTAGTTGCCACACTCCGGAAACTGTCCGGTAAACCGAACGAGAATTTAGCGTGGCCAATGCACCTAACCAGGCCCTAAGCCATCATATTTACTCTGCTAATCCCCCTGACACCAGGGTTAACTTATCATGGCCAATCAACCTAACCAGCACGTCTTTTGGACTGTGGAAGGAAACCAGAGCATCCGAAGGAAACCCACAAAGACATGGGGAGAATGTGCAAACTCCCCACAATCAGTGACCCAACCCAGGAATCCAGATTCTTGGCATTGTGAGGTAACACTGCTAACCACTGTATATTGGATTTAGGAACCTGGTATTAATGAAAGGATTCCTACATTCTTATTTGCCATTATATTCGAGCATAAAGTCAATCTCTATAGACTTATAAATATCAACGACTGTTATTATATCACGTCAAAATGTGATGGGCTGTGGACCACTTCCAACACACAAAGGTTTTAAATTGTAATTTTAATTTTTAATGAGAAAGTTAAACTGGTAAATAATAATCTGATTTCACTGTGATCATTGACCTCCTTTTCAATCAACGGGAAGATAAATATCAAATGGCACATTATTAAAGCATCAGAAAAATACACCTTAGACCAGTCAACCTAGACTCAGGACAGGATGCAGCTGTTTTATTATTAAACAGCATCACATGTCATTGGCAGTTACTATTAAACATAACAAACACATCTAAGTGATGAAATACAGCCTTGTACACGGTGTGGACTTGTAACACAAACATAAGAATAAAGCTTGGGGAATACGGCAAGGTAGAACTGGCAACTTATTGTTGAATGCTGGCGGAATATCGTGCAGCTCTGAATTAAAACAAATGCTGAGAGAGCATGAGGATGCATGAGGAGAGATGGAAATGAAAAGCAGAGCGAAGAGCATGAGTGGGAAAAAGAAAAAAGAATGAGAGAGGGACGTAAGAGGGTGAGGCGGAGAGAAGGAAAAGAATGAAAGGAGAGAGGATGGGGAGAAGGAGAGAGAAGAAAGCATGGGGAGAGTGAGAGGATGGAGGATGAGGGAAAGAGGATGAGGGAGAGAGGATGGAGGATGACGGAGAGAGGATGGAGGATGAGGAGAGGATGGGAAGGGAAGGAGGAAGAAAGGGAAGAGGTAGGGGGAGAGAGGAGGGGGAGAAGGAAGGGGAGAGAGGAAGGGGTGGGAGAGGGAGGGGAGGGGAAGGGGAGAGAGGACGGAGAGGGAGGGGGGAGGAGGAGAGGGAGGGGGAGAGAGGACGGGAGAGGGAGGGGGAGAGAGGACGGGAGAGGGAGGGGGAGAGAGGACGGGAGAGGGAGGGGAGAGAGGACGGGAGAGGGAGGGGAGAGAGAGGACGGGAGAGGGAGGGGAAAGAGGACGGGAGAGGGAGGGGAGAGAGGACGGGAGAGGAGGGGAGAGAGGACGGGAGAGGGAGGGGAGAGAGGACGGGAGAGGAGGGGGGAGAGAGACGGGAGAGGGAGGGGGAGAGAGGACGGGAGAGGGAGGGGGAGAGAGGATGGGAGAGGGGGAGAGAGGATGGAGGATGAGGGAGAGAAGATGAAGAAAGAAAGAGAGAGAGAGGATGGAGGAAGGAGAGAGGATGGGAGAGGAAGGGGGAGAGAGGATGGAGGAAAAGAGGATAGGGGAAGAGGCAGAGAGAAAGGATGGAGGGAGAGGAAAAGGGAGAGAGGGTGAAGATAAAAGGAAGAAGCATTGAGCTTTGAAATCAGACAATGGCTCTGCAGTGGGTGACAAAGGCAGTGTAAGGAGAGAGGGAGAGGTGAATTGTACCAGTTGTCCTCGTCCCCGCTGCAGCGGCCGTTCTCCAGATCCAGAGTGTCCACCTCCTCCAGGAGCAGCCTGGCCGAGCCGGAGGAGCCCAGTGGCCGGGGAGCCGCCTCGCTGGCGCCGGGAGGCTGGCGGCAGTGGCTGGCTGCGGGAGGGAGGTAGCTGCCGCTGCCGGGGCCGGGGCAGTAAGCCGGGCTGGCGGCGGCAGCGGCGGGGTAGAGAGAGGCGGCGCTCGCCCGGCTCTTGAGCTGCTCGTTCTGCCACTCCAGCTTCCGCACCAGCTCCTGCAGCTTCTTCACCTCCAGCTCGGCGCTCACCTTGGAGCTGACATCCCCTCCTGCAGTCCCCAACACCTTGAGCAGAGGAGCTTCCATCCTCAGCGCTGTCCCAGCCCCTCCAATAACACACACACACACCCTCCTAATGCTCTGCCTTTTGTGTGTATATGTGTGTGGCTGGGATAAACAGTAGCTCTCTGCTTTCTCTCTCAATCTCTCCTACACAACAAAGAGCTGGCGAATACTGCGACTGGGATTCTGCGGAACCCTCCTCTCCATCACAATCTGTGCCAGCTCTCTCTCTCTGTCTCTCCCTCAAACAGCACCACTTCTTCCTCTGACCATGAGTGCCAGCTTTCTGCCTTCTCTCCCTATTAGCACCATCCAAGCGACACTTGTTTTCTCCCTCTCTCTCAATCCCTCAAAGCTTTCATCCGAAGGGGTATTTCTTTTTTGAGGAGGGGGGCGGTGGGTGTCCCACTAAAGCGCCGCCCACTTCAATGGAGTCTAGCCACTGGACCACAACTCGCTTGTAAACACCCTTACTGACGCATCGTTCCTTCATCTGGATGTTTTCAATGCCCACAGTGAACCATTCGGACCATCGACTCTGCATCCTCTAACGCCACAAATTTATCCTGCTAATCCCCCCAAACCTATGTGTCTTGGGACACTAAGGGGTAATTTAGCATGGCCAAATCCACCTAACTTACACATCTTTGGGAAAGATGCAATTTAGCATGGTCAAAGGGCACCCACCCAACCTGCACATGGAAGATGTGAGAGGCAGACACTGGAAGAACATGCAAACTCCACATAGCCATCCAAAGCAGAAATTGAATCCAGGTGCCTGGCACTGTGAGGCAGCAGTGCTAACCACTGTACCACCCTATGTTTTAATCTATTACTATTTTCTGCTGGGTATATGCTTCAACATGTTTAGCACATGTGCATGTGCACAGGTATACTTCAATGGATCACAGTTTGCTACTAAAAAAAACCAGCAAGATGGTGATTAATGCACAGTTGGTATCGCCAAACTCCAGTGAGGGTGTATACATGGTTAATTGCCGAAATTGAAAAGTAGCCACCAGACCAGTCACAGTATCATGATCTTCGTGAAAATGTCATTTCATTATTGTCTGGATCACCATTGACATGCATTGACCGAAGTGCAGCTGATGTCATTGGTGTGAAGTTACATATATAAGCTAAATTCAGCAAAGAATTTAAGGCCATGCCTCTTTCAATTCTTTTATAATGTGATAGGTATTGATTATTGTCAGTCAATCACTCCGGTACTGAAAATTCATCATTACAAGTGTGGAGTTTCATTCCTTTAACTTTTAATCATTGTCAGAGATTTTAACATGTAAAACTTCAAAGTAAAAACAAGTTATTTTCTATTTATTTCCCTCTCTCTTGATTTTATCCTTTCCTAAAGTCCTAGAATCAATGAGAATACAGAAAGGGATCATTCAGCCTCTGCTCCCATCCCCTCCCCCACCTCCATGGAGCAACCCAGTCAATAACACTTCCCTATTTAATTTCTATATCCCTGCAGGTTTATTTTCTCCAAATGCCTATTCAATTTCCTTTTGAAATCACTGCTTGTTTCCATCTCCATCACCATGTGTGCAGTTTTGTTACATTCCTGACATCCTCCTTGTATCCCTTACCTAAAACCTTAAATCACTGTCCCCTAGTCCTCTGCCATCAGCTAATGGGAACCTTGTCTGCCTTATCCAAGCCTGTCATAATCTTGTATCCTTCTATCAAGTCTCCCCATTCTCAAAGAATCCCTACAATACCAAAGGAGAACATTCAGCCCATTAGATCTGCACCAACAAAAATCCCATCCAGGCATTAAACCCCATAACTCCTTGTGTTTGCCTTGCTTGTCCCTGCCCCGACACTAAATGGTTGGCCAATCAACCTAACCCACACATCTTTGAATTGTGGGAGAAAACTGGAGCACCCGGAGGAAATTCAGGCAGATATGGGGAAGATGTGCACAGTAACCTGAGGCCACATTTGAACCAAGGCCTCTGGCGCTGTGAGGCATCAGGGCTAAACATCATGTCACTGTACCACTTTTAATCCACTTTGTCCCAATGGAAACAACCCTAGCTTTTCTAACCTAATTTTGTAGTGTTCAAGTCCCCATGACTGGAACCATTCTACTAAATCTATTATTCAGCTTCTCAAGGACGCTCGCATTCTCCGCCAAAGTATAATTATGTGAGTTGGTTACAATAGTCCAGTTATGGCCTAACCAGAGTTTTCGAAGATACCAGCATGGCTTCCCTGTCTTTTTAACTCAATACTTCTATTAATGAAACCCAAGAACCAATCTGCCTTGCTAACCACTCTCTGCCACCCTTGAAGATCAATCCACTCACAGGTCCCTCTGCTCCTGCACATATCTTAGAACTGTACCATGATGTCTTTCATGCCTCCACCATCCCTTCTGAAAAATTGCATCACTTCACACTTGTCTATATTAAGTTTTGTCTCCCAATCATCTTCCCATTCTGCTAGACTCTCTCCTTTTGTACCTGATTTAGCATTGAATTCTCCCATTCAACCTTCCTCTCTATACCAGTGCTGTTAATTTTTCAATCACTCCAGTTGACCGCTTAAGCAGGTATACTGTTGCTTGTGTTGTTCATTTGGGCTCCCAATGTCATGTGTCCTTTGCTCCCAGTTATCAACTTGCACTTTCAGCAACTTGCCTCTCAGGTATTTCAAAAACCTAAACAAAGAAGGGTAAATCTAACTAACAGTGAAGACAGGATTGTACAGCCTCACTTGTCCCAAAATCATAAAACCCTGCCAGAGGTCAACAGACTTTTCCATGGTCTGCCCCTCACACACTCCAATTCCCTTGCTGGGGATGGGGGGGTTAAAATTCCAGCCTATGGGATGTTAGGATACAGGTGCTTGTGTATACTTACTTCAATATGTAGAGAGTACAAAGTTCTTCCCATTAACTGGATGACCTGAAATCTCTCCCACTCTTATCTCCTGTCATTGGCATGTTGGGAGGAGTTCAAGGTTGACATTTGACTGATTTGACCACATTATGAATGCATTTTTCTTGGTCATTAAGTCCTGAGTTTCTGCCTTGGAAGCAAGGGTGCCAACCCCTGCACCACAAGGTTTCCCCCTGTATGCGTAGTTCATATAGTTCAAGATAGATGTACAGACACATAAACACCTATGTACTTATATCACAGACTTCAACTTTTACAATTACTTAGTAAGTTCTGATTTGATGTATTATTGTCATATGTATTGAGATACAGTGAAAAGTATTGTTTCTTGCACGCTGTACAGACAAAACATGCCATTCATAGAGTTCATAGGGGAGAAAGAAAGGAGAGATTGAGTTTGGTGATGAACCCAGTTCCAAGAGTATTGCTGCCAATGACATATGTTAATTTGTTATGGTCATTACCTGAAATGATAACACGCTTCCTTTCTCCACAGATGCTGCCAGAGATTGCAGGGTGGCACAGTAGTTAGCACTGCTACCTCACAGCACCAGGGACCTAAGTTCAATTCTGGCCTTGGGTGACTATGTGCAGTTTGCACATTCTCCCCATGTCCATGTGGGATTGATTCAGGTGCCCCAGTTACCCGCCACAATCAAAAGATGTGCAGATTAGATGGATTGGCCATGTTAAGTTGTTGCTTAGTGACCAAAGATGTGTAGGTTAGGGAGATTAGAGAGGCCAATATGTGAGACTATGGGAATGAGGGTGGGAAGAGGGTCTGGGTAAAATACTCTGTCAGAGAGTTGGCACAGACTCGATGGGCCGAATGGACTTCATCTGCAGTGAATGGAATTTACCTGCTCAATATTCTTTTCCATTTCGAATTTCCAGCATGCGCAGCATTTGGCTTTTGTGCTGTTGGCATAAAGTTATGATGTAGAGATGCCAGCGTTGGACTGGGGTAAACACAGTAAAAGGTCTGACAATATTTGATAGTAAACTTGCAAGCTTTCGGCTTTGTAGCCTTCTTCAGGCGAATGAGGTGTTCTGGTCTGCAATAGCTGATGTGTATGCTATTGCAGACCAGAATACCTCATTCGCCTGAAGAAGGCTACAAAACCGAAAACTTGCAAGTTTACTATCAAATAAATCAGTTAGATTTAAAACTGATGTTGTCAGATATCTTACTGGGCAAAATGTTAGCAGAGATTGGAAATCTTACACAAAATGGCACAGAAAAGATTTGTAGATGAAGTGGAAAAATGTGCGAAGCCTCTTTGCTGAGGTCAAAGCAGAAGGTTCTTAATGTTGCATTTGGCAGCAGTATTGCATTAGGACCTGAAATGGAAATGGCTATATTTCCCCACAGAGACTAAACTCAACTTGATCAGCTATGAGGGTGTGTATATTTTATGTGCTTTATTATATCTATGCACATTTCTATTACATATATCACAGATTGTTGTCTATTCAGTTGTTTATCTAAGATGAAGTGTGAAGAACAGGATTCTCCAGCCACAGTCCCCTGAAAACTAAGAGTTCCCGCCTGACCTCCACCCGCTAGGATTCCAGTGGTGGGTAAATTGGGAGAATTCCGGCCAAAGATACAGAAAACCAGCAAGTCTGAGAAGAACAAAATAGAAGATGAAGTGAGTCATGTCACTTGGATTAGTCAAATCCCAAAAGCATGGAAAATTGTGGGAGGAAGATTTAAGTCATACAAAGTTTTAAACAATGAGAAAAGAATGGGATGATAAAGTGGCCAAAATCCCAGATCACCATGGGTTGCTGTTCACTTTCAGTGGGAGAGAGGCTAACTGCTGGTGACTAAACGAGTGGATCACCACACCTCAGGTGAGGGGCAAGGTTGAGATGGTGGGGACTTCAGAAATGGGATGGTAGAAGAAAACTGTATCTTGATTCCAACACAGCGAGGCTGTTGAGCAGAGGAAAGGTATTCAGAACTTAAAAGGGGAAAGCTTAGAGGAACACAGAATACAGTGGTAATTTATAAAATAGTGAAAAACAAGAATGCTTGTAGTGTAGAGTTCAGCAAATCATAGAATCCCCACAATGCAGAAGGAGGCCATTTGGCTCATCAAATATGCATCAACCCCTACCAGACATACCCCTTAACCCCATATGTTTATGCTGCTAATCCCCCTAACCCATACATCTCGGCACACTATGGGACAATTTAACATGGCCAATCCACCTAACCTGGAGTGTGGAAAGAAACCAGAGCACCCAGACAAAACCCACACAAACCTGGGAAGGACATGCAAACCCCACGTAGACAGTGACCCAAGGCCGGGATTGAACCCAGGTCCCGTGAGGCAGCAATGCTAAGCACTGTGTTGAATTTGGGGGCAGAAGCTGATGGGATGTGCTTAGTAAACTGTCAGCCATTTCTTGCATTCTGTCCAGCCGTTCAAAAAAAGAAGTTGGCAACAGAACCTCCCTAAGATATGGGGGAATAACCGGGGGTGCAATTTTTCCAAAAAAATTCTATGTGTCGCACCCACATAAAAACTGAAGTAAATCCCAGTTTTTCAGCTGAATTTTCAAAGTGTTTCTTCACACTCTGCAGTGCAGAGTGTGATCCCCCCAACCTGATCACTAGACCCCCATGCCAGCATGATGTCTCCCCTCCCACTCCAGCCAGCCCCAATCTTGCCCCAACCTGCCTTGATCTTGCTCACCCACTGCAGCCTCGGCAGGGCAAGACCCCCTGCTCCCACCATCCTGATGACCATCCTAATTGTTAGCCTCCCTCTGTCACTGATCTCAACAGAGTGGCAGTGGGACCCCCACCCCACTGATGCCCCCAACCCCCTGCAAAGGCCATGCCTGTATAGGTCCCATCCTATTTGCCCTGGCCCCTTTGGCATTGCCTGATGCCCAGTGAACAGTAGTGATATGTCCCCTGGGCATTGCCACTTTGCCCCCAGGGCAGTGCCAGGAGGCCAGGCTGGCACTGCCAAGTCTGTAATGCCTTGAGGGTGCACCCCTCTTCATTCCCAACTTTCTAGAGGGGGGGCATCGATGGACGACCTTCACTCCTGTGGGGTCGGGCTGGAAAATCCCCACAGGTGGGGAGCTAGTGTAAACCTCGCCAGAGTGAAACAATACTAGTGGGTGATTGGAGGGAGTGGAGAGGCTAGCACAGATTTCAATCCCAGCCCACAAATGCAAATCTTAATTTACATATTTTATACAGCTTCATGGAGCTGACAGCACTAGAAATCCACCAGCCACATACGTGTGGTGGTCATAGTGCCCAGCAGCAAGCCTGCCACACTCCCTCTATTTGAGTCTCGTGGCCCATTTCCCCCGGGCTGGGAGAATTGCCCTGCATGTCTTCGTCGAGTTCGCCTTTGAGAGCTGTGTTACTGAGCAAAGAAAGTGTTTGTCACAAAATTAATAATTCTTAGAGACAGCAGTCACAACAGCAGACATCTGAGAGGGCCATTTGATGTCATATTTGATCATTTTACCAAACAATTTCCTGCACAGTTATCCAAAGAAAGAATTTTACTCTCACGGTAAGGATAAAAGTTGATGAAGAATGACTGATGCTGGAACCGTTGCTGGAAATGGATGTTATGAGTTGGTTAGATTTACAAGAGATATGAAGGAACATGGTCGCTACATTTTCATTGCCCAATGGACGTTGATTGTATTCACGAGGCAGCTGGACATAGCACTTGCAACGAATGGGATCAAAGATTATGGGAAGAAAGCAGGATTAGGCTATTGAGTTGAACAATCAACATGATCGTAATGAATGGTGGAGTAAGCTCAAAGGGCCAAATGGCGTCCTGCTGTTTCTACTTCTATGTTATAGAGTCATGGAAACAGGCCCTTCGACCCAAGTTGTTCATGCTGCCCCTTTTTTTAAAATCCCTAAGCTGATCCCAATTGCCCATATTTGGCCCATATCTGTCATGTAATGCCTAAATGCTTTTTAAAAGTATTTTTAAATGTTTTTATATTGAAGACCAATGTTTGGATCTTAAAGTATAATTAGTCTCACCCATCAGAGGAATGAATTTGAAAGTTGGGCAAAACCAATGCTTTTTTGAGGCACTAAGTATGCATGAATAGAATGAAAACATTGGTTACTTTTTTTAATAAAAATACTGAGTGATGAATCAAAATAGAAAAGGTATGCAAGGAAGACTAATGCATAAAATTGACCAAATGATCTCACACAAGTTTGTGTATGTGTGAATATGAGATATTGTAAGGAACTTGAGGGACTTTTGATTTAATTTATGATTGTCACGTGTATTAGGGTGCACTGAAAAGTACTGTTTCTTGCACGCGATACAGACAGAGCATACCATTCGTAGAGAAGCAAAGGACAGGATGCAGAATGTAGTGTTATAGTCATAGTTAGGGTGTAGAGAAAGATCAACTTAATGCGAGGTAGATCCATTCAAAAGTCTGATGGCAGCAGGGAAGACCAAATCTATAAGACATTGAACTGGAGCATAGTTAGAGAGTTTATGATTTACGAGTTTTAAGAGCATAGAATGAGAATAAAAGATTGAATTAGAGGCTATGCTGGGGATAGTTTGCAAGAAGAAACCATGCTCCAGAGCCTTTCAAGACACCAAATAGAACTTTAAAAAATTAAATGAAAATAGAACAGAAGTAATGATTTCCAAGTAATTAAAGGATGGCATAGTGGTTAGCACTGCTGCCTCACAGAGCCAGGGACTCAACTTCAAATCCTGGTTGGATCTCTGCCTATGTGGAGTTTGCACATTCTCCCTATGTCTGCATGGGTTTCCACCAGGTGCTCTGGTTTCCTCCCACAATCCAAAGATATGCTGGTTTGATGCATTGTTCCAAATAGGCACCAGAGTGTGGTGCCGAGTGGAATTTCACAGTAACACCATTGCAGTGTTAATGTAAGCCTTACTTGTGACTAATAAACAAACTTTAACTTTAATGGAACATCTGCATAATTAAGAACAACAGTATTTACTAATAAGTCAGTTCTTTTTTTATTAACACAACAACATTACAGCTCATTAACAAACTACCTCTGTACCAACATATTCTCCTGCTAAATGTTCATGCATAAGTACAGAGCACATTTTACTTAACATATTGCTCAAATATAAAATATCATTTTGAAGGGAGCTCTTGTTGCTTGCTTCTGACAAATGATAGAGCTGTCAGAATATTGTCCCGCTTGTTCTCAGTACTGGATGCTTTTGTCTTCAATCTAAATTCACTCAATTACAACTGGTGCTCAGAATTTAAAGCAGGCAAAATTTTCAAAGATTGTATAAATGCTTGTGTCTTCAATATCACTGTATATTTTGTATGATACAATCAACAGTTCGATAAAGTAATGAATCTCAATTGAATCTTTCAGGTTAACCTTCTGGTGAACATTAAGTGTACACTTCTATGGATGATGCTTATATATATATGTGAATGTGTGTGATATTAAAAAATTCTGAAGCGATGATTGCCCCGTACCCATTGATTCCCCTTTCGTTTTAAATCCCAACACAAGTAAATCATGCTTTTGTGCATTGAAACCAAAGCTATCTCTAAAAACGTGAAACACAATTTTCTTGCTTGCAGCATTCCGGTGTGATGTTACAGGTGTATTTCCTTGATTTGCTTGTTGTCACCAACAGCAGGAACAAAGGTGAAACAATAACAGAATATGCTGGAAAATCTCATCAGGTCTGACAGCATGTGTGGAGAGAGAATAGAGTCAACATTTCAAGTCTGGATGACACTTCGTCAGAGCTCTCCACAGATGCTGTCAGACCCGCTGAGATTTTTCAACACATTCTGTTTTTGTGTCAGGTTCCAGCATCTGCAGTATTCTGTTTTTCAACACAAGATGATTTTAGATCAATTCAAATTTTAAGGCAGCCAGCCAGTCCTGAAATTTTAATTTTTTTTTTATGATAGTCTTAAATGAAGAAACGCACAGAGTGGATGGGATAAGTCCAAATCTATCCCCTTATTTGCTCCCAAAAAAATTCAAATTGAATCCAATTCATGGTCCTTACAAGGGAGATAAACAGGATGCAAGCTGACAAGAAAAGGCATTATGTCCCATCTTGTGCTTGATATGACAATTGATCTTAGCCAAAAGGCCAGAAAAATGCCTCTCTGCATCCAAAACACTCTCCATAGATTACATGACATTACCACAACTTCATGGAGTAGACATTTATGTGAGCATTATTTGAATGATCTAGCCAGCGATGTGAAGAGAAAGATCTTCTGTCCATATAATCCACTGTCAAACTCTTACTGCAAGAGGAAAGCCAGTCCCGGATAGTTTGTTGCACAAATATTCACACAAATTGAAATAAAATGAGTATGCCATTTACAGATTTATCATCACCATACAGAAACATAAACCTCGCTAAAACTACAACTTAGTAAAGAAATTATACATAAAAGAGATGGCATTAGCTTCAATATTCATTTTGAATTCCTGCTGCTTGCTGTTAAAAAACCTTTTCTTTCTGAGATTACATTTAAGAAGAATTTCATAAATCTTCAATTTGCCTGAAAGCTAATGGCTAAAATTCAGAAACATCATAATATTTAATTCATAACAGTGCTTGCCTCTTAAAGATGCAGTGTTGTCATAGTAATTAGGGTGGTGCTTGACAGAATCATCACTGTCCTGATAGTTACTGTGTGGCAAACTGGATTCTGCTATAACATATTTGCCTCAAATTAAAATAAAATTGGTTCCCATATTACCAAATAAACTGTGATGCCAAACAAATTTCTTCTGTAGCAAAGTAGTAGCTGCCTCAGAAACTGAACAGGTTTGAACCACCCCCAACCCCCACGCCTCAAATCTGCCCTTTCAATTTAGAAGCTTGGTTTCATTTTCAATTCTTGCAACTGGAAAACTGGATACATTTTTTTGTATTCCAGATTAAACATTGACGATTTCATCTCTATCGATGTCGTTTTGTCACCTGACTTGTCAATCTTTTATCATTTGAGGAACACATACTGCTCTTTAGATACAGGTAAGGATGCAAATACGCAGAATTTGAAATAACGCAGGCTGGTGAACATTGTTCGGCAAAAGAAGCCACAGGGGGTCTTATTATGCTTATTCAATTGTACGTTGATTAAACAGAAAAAGAATTTCATGGCTGTTCTTTAAGCAATGACTTCATCATCACGTGATGCAGTTCCTTTGTTGCAGTTTGCCCCAGAATATAACATATAAGGCGTACTTAGGAAACACTATTCCTTATTTTGAAATACAATTTAGAATGTACAATTAAAAAAAGCAATTATAATCTGTATAAGAAATTTTTCTAAAATTCACAAAGCAGTGTAAATATATGCCCTCCCAACCCGAATAAATCTCAAAGTGTAGAGTCATCATTCTTCAGCAGATACGTTTGTCTGAGTCAACTTAGTATGAATGTTGGACTGTAAAAAAATAGAAATATTATTCATATTTTAAAACCATGACATATTCTTATCTGCATGTTGCAGTCACATATATATTTTATTTTCCAAATGGAACATTAGCATATTTCATATTAAGAAATGAACGTTCCTTATTTATTAGTGTCACAAGTAGGTTTATATTAACACTACAACAAGGTTACTGTGAAAATCCTCTAGTTGCTGTACTCTGGTACCTGTTCAGGTAGACAAAGGGTGAAATTAGTATGGCTAATGCACCTAATCAGACATCTTTCGAACTTTGGAAGAAACTGGAGCACCCAGAGGAAACCCACACACAGACACAGGGAGAATATACAAACTCTAGTCAGACGATGACCAGAGCCAGGAATCGAACCCAGCTCCCTGGCACTGTGTGACTGCAGTGCTAACCACTGTACCACTATGGCGTCCAATAAAAAATGAGAACACAATAGCAGTGCCAGTGATGGGGTAACTGCCAGCAATTACTGTCATAACTACTTTGAAAGAGACAGCATTATCTTGGCTGGAATTCTCACGCTGGCAGGATTCTCCAGTCCTGCCAGCAAACGCACTCCCACCCATGGCCAGTGTGGGATGATGAGAATGGGAATTTCCGTTGATAGCAGCGAGGACCAGAGAATCCCAACATTAGCAAACAACACTAGTTGTTGGCGAGAAATATAGGGCTGAAACCATTGTTGATTGTTGGAAAAACCCATCTGATTCATGAATGTCCTCTGGGGAAGCATCTCGCTCCTTGAATTTGTGCATGCACAGTTCAACTCCAGAAATTTTCTGTGAGCCTACATGTTTCCATTGCTGAAGTCATCATTGTTTCAATCTATTATAAATCATTGAACTGTTGACTCCTTGGCCTTTCGATGCAGTAGTCTCACAATAGAAACACCTTACTGAATGAAGTGTGCCCCCTGTTTTTAGAAATATACTAAAGTCATAATTACCATTGAAAAATCCCTCTGGCCCAGAAAACTAATTTTATGTTTACTAGGTGGCAAATTTCCAGAAGATAACATGTAAAAAATGTTTAAAATGTGAATATTTTCCCAAGCTTTTTTTAATGATGATTCAGGTTCTACCTTAATCTCATGTATTTGTCCCAACAACTTACATCACTCTCTGTAAACCGACATTGCAAAGTGAGGGAGAATCAGTAGGAAGTATTTTCCAACCATGCTCACCCTGAGACCTGAATTTCCTGCCCGAGGTCAATGGACCTTTGCATGATCCACAGAATTTTCCACGACGATTCCTGTAGTAGGCAGGATGGGAAAATCCCACCCAATGCATTTCACTTATTAGCTTGCTGTCTATGAGAATACTTCCATTTGATTGGCCTGTTTACCTTGCTTGGTGACATTGCTGTCACTGGAGCTCCCTTCAATTTGGGTGCCAGATTTAAACCCACTTTGGGAAAGGGGAAATCCACACACAGAGATTATTGTATATTTATGGTCATCTTTATTTCCAAATTAACCACTCACTGTAAAATCTGGCCCAGTAATCTCTACATCTTTTGTAAACTGAAATCATTTCCAGAGGATAAAATATTACTGCAAACTAGGTGACTTGTCAAACAAGTAGCTTGAAATGTTTTTTTGTTTTATCTTAAGAAATGACATTGAAACCATTGTTGAATGTTGGAAAAACCCATCTTATTCAAGAATGTCCTCTAGGGAAGGAAAACTGCCATCTTTACCTGGTCTGACCTACATGTGATTCCGGACCCACAATAACGTGGTTGACTCTTAAAATGCCCTCATGGATGGGCAATAAATGCTGGGCCAGCCAGCGATGCCCAAATGTCTTGAGCGAATTAAAAAAAAATCCATGTGTACTCGCATCGTCCATAATACACTAAAGGAGGGATTCTCCACCTTGTCCATTCCCATCCCACTGGCAGGAAGAATGGACAATTTGACGCCCCACCCAAAGCTGCATTCACAAATGCCAGACCTTGATTCTGTAGGATAGTAGAAAATAGATGCTGGTGAATCACCGTTGCTTCCAATATTTATGTAAATTGGCTTTAATGGAAGGGAAGCTGGGAAGGGATATAAAATGGAAAACCAATTTATTCTCCTGTTTTACATTGTCACGCAAAGATTGAGATCTACACTAGTGGATGAGTTTGGAGAAAATGTTTTTTAATAGATAAAATGTGTAAAAAAATACACATAAAAGGAACCTTTGGCTTAGATCTATTCCATAAACTTTTGTAGCCCACTATTCTACAATGCGGCAAAGATATTATAGTACTAGAACAATAGAAAGCTTTGTATCATGCATTTCTCTGCAACAATATCATCTGGCACAGTAATCAAGCCTGGCACAATACAGAGCAGTCTGTGTGGCAATGTAAAGTCATCTTTGGCTCAACTGATGAAGCAATCTGTATGTTTAAGAGGGTTTATAATATTTTTAAACAAGAAAACTAACACACTTGCTTTGAAATTTGGATTAGCTCAGTTTAAGTAGGGGAAAGCAGAATTTCCCTAACTTTTCCTTTTCAAATCAGGACAATGGGATAGATGCAAATAACATAAGTATAGAACCTATTATACTGTCAACAATTTTTAACTATTCCCACAAAAAAAGGACATTCTTAACAGCACAGCAGGAGTCTGATGTGAGATGCTGATTCAATATTCTCTCTAAAAAAAAGCGTATTGGCTCTGTGTACTGGTAGAATCATGCGTAAAGGTACAGGTTGTGGGTGACGTGGTATCACAGTGGTTAGCACCGCTGCTTCACAGCACCAGGGACCTGAATTCAATTCTCGGTTTTGGTCACTGTATATACGGAGTTTGCACGTCCACCCTGTCTCTGCGTGAGTTTTCTCCGGGTGCTCCAGTTTTCTCCCACGCTCCGAAAGACGTGCTGGCTAGATGCATTGACCCGAACAGGCGCCAGACTGTGGGGATTGGGGGAATTTCACACTAACTTCAATGCAGTGTTAACGTAAGCCTTACTTGTGACTAATAAATAAACATTTGAACTTTAAATCCAGTTAGGGCAGCACAAGCCTAGGTCTGAACATTGAATGAACTGAAATTTCAAAGCGCATCGAGTCTTTCTTGAAAAAAAAATATGATGGCCAGAATTTTCCCATCCCACCCGTTAAAATTCCAGTGACAGGATGGGAGAATTTACTGTTTGGGGACAATGTGAAACCCCATTGACAGTTGGACAAGAATTTCCGGCTTTTAGACCAGCGCAGCCAAAGAATCCCGCCTGATATTTCATCCATGTCTGCACTTTAGGTTGCAAATTTATTCCTCATTAACATTAAGGTTTATGAGAATTTTTGCCAACAGCAAACCAAATAACAGAGGGTCAATTTGAAATTCAACCATAGTGCAAGACAGGCCTCTGCAGACTGACTGCCCAGTTGCAGGAAAATCGGGCCAGTTTTCCACCTCTGGTGAAAGTTCACATCAGCCCTCAGATCTCAAGTCAATGTCCCATATGTGCCCTCATCGATTTATGGACGTGGGTAAAAGTGACAACCCTGCAGCCTAGCCGGATGGCCTGGTGGCACAATGGCTGGCACTGCTGCCTCACAGTGCCAGGGACCCAGATTTGATTCCCAGCTCAGATCAGTGTCTATGTGGAGCCTGCATGTTTACCCTGCGTCTGTGTGGGTTTCCTCCTGGTGCTCCCATGTCCTCCCACAGTCTGAAAGATGTGCTGGTTAGGTGTATTGGCCAAGTTAAATTCTCCCTCAGTGCACCCGAACAGGCACCTGAATGTAGTAACTAGAGCATTTTCACAGTAACTTCATTGCAGTATTAATGTAAGCCTACTTGTGACACTGATAAATAAACTAAACCAAATTAAACTATTGAGGTTGGCCACTTTAGTTGGCTGTGTTCCAGGGAGGTTTCATCACAATTTTTTCCACTCCTACAACCTGCCACCCCAGCAAACCCCCCCAAACCCCCCTGCGCTCCTGCCATTAATCCACCCAACATGCCCGTCCTCAGAACAATCGATCAATAATGACAGCTGCGATGCTGCAATAGTATTGCAAATGTCAAAATCCCATCTGAAACTCTTAAACAAATGTGAAAGATCCTATTGCACTGTTTTACAGACAAACCTTCCATATTCACAAGATCTGCTCACGTGAAGAGAGTTGCATCAGACGCCTAGAGACACTGAAAGACACCCCCGTAAGAACAGGATATGGTGCTTGACTCATTGATCAACAGTTCTGAAGCGTCACAGTGAAAAACTACATTGACCTCTTCAAGAAGACAAACACAGACCACAGAGGACCTTTGTTGTCCAGTACTTTCCCAGGGCAGAGATCTTCTCTGGAGCCTTCAACATGTCGTCAATGAAGATGAACATTTTGCCAAGGCCATCCCCACACCCCACTGCTGCCTTCAAATAATCACGCAACCTCAAATAGACCATTGTATGCTGCAAACTGTCCAGCCTTCAGGAGAACAGTGACCACGATACCACAGCAACTTCCGCAAGAAGTTCCAGATCATCATCACAAATGCCATCAACTCAAGCGGAAACGTCATCCACCAGGCACACAGTACATACTCTTGCAACTTGGCCAATGTTATCCACCTGATATGTTGCAGGAAAGGATGTCCCGAGGCATGGTACATTGGGGAGACCATGCAGACGTTACGAAAACAGATGAATGGACACTGCTCAACTATCACCAGACAGGAGTTCCCATTCCTGTTGGGGAACACTTCAGCAGTCAAGGGCATTCAGCCTCTGATCTTCGGATAAGTGTTCTCCAAGGCGGCCTTCACGAAATACAACAACGCAAAATTGCTGAGCAGAAACTGATAGCCAAGTTCCACACACATGAGGATGGTCTCAACCAGGATCTTGGGTTCATATCACACTATCTGTAACCCCCACGATTTGCCTGGGCTTACAAAATTTCACAAGCTGTTCTGGCTTGAGACAATTCATACCTCTTTAACCTGTCATTATCCTCATTTCCACTCGCATTGTCTATACTGGTAAAAACGTAATTACCTATAAAGACTCACATTCCAAACAGTATCTTGTAACTCAATCTATATCTATATATCCACTGCTTGAGAACCCAACTCCCATCTGATGAAGGAGCAGTACTCTGAAATCTCATGTTACCAAATAAATCTGTTGGACTTTAACCTGTTGTCATGACACTTCTTACTGTTTTGAAGAACAAAGGTGTTTTTCTTGGTGTGCAGATTCAATTTATTTCTCCAACACCATCAGAAAAAGATTTTGCCTGACCAGCATCTCATTGCTGTTTGTAGGGGCTTGCCACATGGAAATTGGCTTCATCAAGTGTTAAATAAGAATTAATTTGGACAGCCCTGCATTGAAAAATGCACCGGATAAATACAAGTTGACAAAGGGCAGGGATTTCCTGGATGGGCTGAATGGCCCATTCCTGTTCCAATGTAACATTTGCTTTCTTGTGATTTGCGATAGTATCCAGCTCCTATGGACTGTTTCACAACAGCTGGAGCTTTTACTGAGATTTCAATGATTAAAAGAGCAAGACTTAATATTTAATGAAGCAAAATTAACTCTGCCACTTACTCTTTATTTTATCGTAGCAAGGCTCGCAGTGTACTGTACGGTGGTGAACCCAGAAGCTGTCTCCAGCGCTCAGATTTTCGAGAGAAGAGTTGCAAACTTGACACTGCAGTGAAATAAAAAGTAATGCTAATTATTCTGTGAACCAGAGAACACTCTTTTGCAATCAATGAACTATCGCAGTAAAAGCAAATTAAATATGAGCACACTTAATTGGATCTAAAGGATATTATTAAACTAGAAAGAGTGCAGGAAAGATTTACTAGGATGTTACCAGAACTTAATAGTTTGAGTTATAAGGAGAGATTGGATAGACTGGGGCTTTTTTCCCATGAGTGTAGGAGATTGAGGAGTGATCTTATAAAAGTCTATGAAATAATAAAGGGCATAGATCAGATAGATAGTCAACATCTATTCCCAAAGGTAGGGGAGTCTAAAACTAGAGGGCATAGGTTTAAGGTGAGAGGGAAGATTTACGAAAGGGTCCAAAGAGGCAATTTTTTTTTCCATTTAATAGTTGGTGAGTGTCTGGAATGAGTTGACAGAGGCAGTAATAGAGACGGGTACAATTTTATCTTATAAAATGCATTTAGCTGGTTACTTGTTTCAATTGAGATTAATTCCAAAATGTAACAGGGAAATGGTCTTGAATTTGAGAACAGTAAGGAGGGGGATGGTGTTACTTGTCCATTATTCAGACTTCTTCTTTTGTCGACCTTTTGCACGCTAACTGTTTCTTCTGTCTCTATATGTCTAAGATGGCTTCTGTATCATGTGATTGACCTTCACCACACAGTCTCCCTTACCTGTTTTAGAAGCTTTACAGATTAATAGTGGCCTCCAACTAATGAGAAGGTGCATCCTGTCTGCCATTGTGATAACTGAAGATTAGTGTCTCAATGAAGCAGGATGTAATTATAGCAGATAGGGATCCTAAACAACCTTATTACATCAAAGCTTTGCTAATCTCTCATTATTCCTATCAGTTTCTGTAGTCAAAAAGTGTACTGCTTCACTTCCTTCTGTTTTGGAGAGAGTTCAGATGGACAAAGTCCATCAGGGTAACTGCCTACAGCCAAATCTCTTGGCAAAGCCAAGAGACATTCACAGAATTGGCCAATCTATAAGTCAGATGATTTCTGCAGCCATTTTAAACATTAGTGCCTTGCTTGGCAAAACTCGGTTAAAATAGTTTAATGCACATCTGACCAGCCGATGAAATTAAATATTAATATTCTGCATGCACATATCACATCAGTATAACACCTCATGGGGTGGCACAGCGGAACAATGGTTAGCACTGCTGCCTCACAGCACCAGGGACCTGGGTTCAATTCCCGGCTTGGTTCACTGTCTGTGTTGCACATTCTTCCCACGTCTACATAGGTTTCCTCCAAGTACTCCAATTTCCTACCACACTCCAAAGATGAGTGGGTTAGGTTGATTGGCCATGCTAAATTGCCCCTTAATGTCAGGGAATTGGCAGGGCGAGTATGTGGGAATAAGGCCTGCGGTGGGATTGTGCTGATGCAGTCTCAATGGGCTGAATAGCCTCCTTCTGCACCATAGGTATTCAATGATTTTATTATTCTTTTGAAATGGCTTAGCAAGCCAATTAGTTTAAGGTCACTTATGGACGGACAGCAAAGGTTGGCCTTGCGGGTGATGCATCAAAAAATAAACTTGATGTCAATTATTGGTTAACAGTTGGGAAGAGAATTTACAGATTGGCAAATGCTTGTAAATCCCCAACTCAGTCTATCGGGAAGTGATTAGATATCAAAGAAAGGAAGAACAGTCAGGAAATCCCTGGCTTGTTTTCTCTTCAGGGAAACGCTTTTTTCAAAAACATTCCTGCAATTTAATGCCTGAGGAATGACAGATGTATGCTTGACTTGCAACTCTTTCATGTAGATCAGGCTTATCTAACTCACAGCCCAGACTGTGGCCTGAGATTGGAAATGAAACACACACACAGACACACACACACACTCACACACGCTCCATCACACACCGTCTTACCTTAATAGTCATTTTTATTAATTATTCTTTTCTCTAAATTATCAATTCATTGCTTTATTTTTGCTCAGCAAGTTGTTTCACTTCCTTATTGTCAACTTTAAAAAAGTCCTGTATCTTCCTATGTTCATATTTTTCCGAAATCTGCTCATTGGCCCCTTGAGTGAGAAAAAAATAGAAATGGGATTTCCCCCTCACCCGTCTGTCCCCCACTCCATGCAAGAAGGTTGAACAATCCTGATGCAAATGGTTAAACAGACATAAAGAGGTTAATTTTGACTTTGGGTCGAGTTTTGCCTCTTGTGGCATACTGTGAGCCAAAGTCAAAATTATGCAAAGTATTAGACTTTGCATGTGAGTCTGTGGCATGACACATTGTGGTTTTTCGATAGTGACCAAGTTTTGAAGAAGGGATTGATTAATCCTGAATAAATATCTTTCATTTTCCCAATGGAGTGACTGGGAAAAGGTAGGCGCACCTCATCTTAAATTTAAGTTTATTCATTTGTGTCACAAGTGGGCTTACATTAACACTGCAATGAAGCTACTGTGAAAATCCCCTAGTTGCTGCACTCTATTCGGGTACACTGAGAGAGAATTTAGTATGGCCAATACACCTAACCAGCTCGTCTTTCAGACTGTGGGAGGAAACTGGAACACTTGGAAACACATGCAGACACAGGGAGAAAATGCTGAGTCCACACACACACAGTGACCTAAGCCGAGAATCAAACCCAGGCCCTTTTGCTGTGAGGCAACGATATTAATTACTGTGCCACCGTGCTGGGCCTGAAAACAATGTTAACGTTCAAAAATTACATTAGTTGTGAGTGAAGGTTAGCGATGACAGCACATGAATCTACAAGAAGCAATTTTATCATTCCAACTTGTACCTTAAAGCATGTTGCATGGCAATTAATGTTCAGTTCCTCCAAGATCATTTTGGGACTTTGATTGATGGGCTTGTAGCAATGGCTGCATAGGTTTTTATCCTTGGATCTCCTGCAAACCAAACACCAGAACTTAATATGAGGACAATTAAACATCGTTTCAAAATTATTGGCAAGGCACTGGAAGATCACCATTTGTGCCTGCCCTTATACTCAAAGCAATTCACCTGCTTTCAAGACAAGAAGATCAAGGAGAGAAAAAAGTGAAGGTGAAGCATAATTTTATCTTTTTCTGATCGCATTTGCAATCCCATGTGCTGTTGCATTTTGTATTCTAGGATGAAAAACTTACAAATCCAAAGCGTCTGTGAAATGTGGCCAAGAATGAAACAGACCCAAATGTTCAGTTGCCATTGCCATGTGCTAGGTACAGATTTGAATCTTACTTCAGACAGTCCTCTGTCTGAGTTGCAAGTGCAAAGCAGAGACTGTCACATTTACAATCAAAGAACAAAGGGAAAAATAACTATGGATGGGGTAATCCCTGACTTCTCTGATCAGAGAGCAACCCTGGCATATATCCTATGCCAGCCATGTCAGTCACGAGCATCAATGCAGGCAGTCAAAGCAGAAGAAAGTAAAAACAAAATCCAGAAAACTGAAGACAAAGTTATCCACCTGATGTTGGCAAAGGGTTGAGTTTTCATCATCAAAGCCAATAACTCAAGTCAGGAAATTTCCCAACTCGCCACATTTTTCTCAGCAAAAAGTGCCTTGGATGGCGTGACTTTTGGTCTGGAGACAGGGGACAGGATGGATTCAGGTCCTCTGCCCTGGGAAGCAGAGCAAAAGCAGCCATTGGCCGAGGCAGTTTGGTTACAAGGCCTGACTCCATTTTCTGGTGCTTCATCCCAATTATTTGGTTACATCTTAGGCTGTCCAACCCTAACCTGTCACACTCTATCACCCCTCTTCCCATCTATGTTCCATGTTACCTCCATGCACCCATGCCAACTCATGTCACCCCCAATGTCCACTCATTGCCCCCATCCCAAATCAAAACCAATTTAAGACTCCACTGACCCCCAGTGGCCTCTCATACTATCCATGCCAACTCATGGTCCTTTCATACCATCAACCCAGTATACATAATGTATCGAATCAATGAAGTCTATAAATGACAATGACTTGTATGAAAATGGTTAAAAATACCACCAAATCATAAATCTATAACCCTATAATAGTGTAAAGAAATCCATTTAAGTATCAACAACAAACTTTTAAACACTTAACATCTCTTAACCCTGTGCAAATAAGCATTACAACATTGACAAGATAAGTAACATTTTATAACCACATAAAGATGTCAGTCAAGTTATTAATTTCCTTAGGCAATGGAAACAAACTCCGTTTACACAATCCTTTTGAGAGTCTAAGCACCTCAGCTAAGCAACTATAATGAGGATCTGTTGGGTGGCACCATCAGTTGGCATGGGACAAGCATAGGTAAGAGGCCTTTTAAAGTTAGCTCTCAAAAGTTCCCCAAATCAAAGCTATGATTTATAAGTCCTCTGAGGCCTATAAACCACCAGTCATGGAGAATCTGCCCGATTACTAAAACTCCCAAGAGGGGTGGGTACTTGGAGATGTCTTCCTCCACAATGGAGAAGGCCACCTAAGATGTAAAGATACTGGAGTTATTATCCACACACTTATCCTGGACCAGTGAAAATTGACAGTGCCAGAAAGAGACAGAACTCCTGGAATCAGGTCTTGTCAATCTTTTTAAATGGCTCCAGAGTCCTTCTGACTGTGCAGGAATCCAGCTCAAAGTGCCAGTCACTGCAATTTAACCTATAATTTTAATAAAAAATAATTCCACTTGCTCGGTAGCTATATTCCAGGTATTATCTAAACAAGCTCAAAATAGTATAAATTAGGATTCTCACAGCTATCATGGATTTAGAGGACAGTACCAGGGTACACGCTTGGCCAGAGAGCGAGGATTTGGGAGCAGAAAGGGTAAAGGAACATAAAATCTGTTCCTTCCTGCCTGCAATCCATGTTGACGACCAGTGAGATGGAAACATCTTGGGGCTGGATTTTCCCAATAGGCCTGAAAAGTCCTGCTATTAGGTGTGGATCAGAAAGCCATATTATGTGGGAAGCTGTGAATCAACGTGACCTTCTCTGGAGCACCTAACAGTCACATGTTGTTTTCTGGTTGGGCTGGATGGCCACGAGACCTTCCAGCTTGGAAGGAACAGCAAGTTACCAAGACATCCTCTCTCCAACTTTTAAAGCTTTGAAATAAAAAATGATGTTGGGGAAACCGTTCTATTGGGTGGCTTGTATCCAGGTTGATATAGGAGCCTCTATGCTTGTCTGGAGTGTTGGCTTCCAGTCTGCCATTTTCCAGCAACAAAATTGGCTTCCGCCATCTCTGGGAACCTAGAGATTAACTGGAAAATCCCAATCCCAGCACCTCCTCAGTTCTCTCTGGGAAAATGGCCCAGGTAGGTTGGAATTGGAGAACAGGTATGTGGGGGGCTCAAAATCCAGACTAAGTCTGCTCCATTCTTGTTTCATGACCTTATTGAAAGGAATAATTGATGCTTTTGCATCTATTGGCTGGAAGAAAGCCTTTAAAATCTGAAGCGCCCCATGAAATTTTCATTCCAATGAGTTAAACTCAGACAACCCTCGTTTACATCAGACATGACTGTGCACTAGACCATAAATTATATTCTTATCAGCAATAGAGAAGTAGGTCAGAACATTGAACAAGCATGTCAATAAATCAGGCAAAGTCTCAATGGTACAAAATCGAAGTGTTCAAAAATAATGATTTTCTTTCTTACTGTTCAGCGCTGGTGAAGGCAGTAGTTAAACTGATCACTTTTGCTGGAATCTTGCCGTCTGAAAGAGATGAGCTACAGAAAAAAAAACAGTGAATTGCATTAGTTATTGTGTGATTATCTATTAAGATCTACGTTTCTTTCTCACGAACCACTTTTTGGACCTACATCTGGCACCTCGTGGCAGCACATATCCCCATCAAGAAAGACAAGGTTAGTACAAAACTGGGCCTTTGGTTTTGTTAGAAATTTAGCTGCCAGAGGTTGCTTCCTGAGCAGCAGTCAAAATGTCAGAAGGTAGGTTAATATAGAATCATAGAATTCCACCATACAGAAGGAGGTCTTGACCACAATGCTACCCAGGGCCTATCCCTATAACACTATGCATTTACCCTAACTAGTCCCCTGACACTAAGGAGCAATTTAGCACGGCCAATCCATCTAAATAGTCCACTTTGGACTCTGGGAGGAAATCAGAGCACCTGGAGGAAACCCACGCAAACACAGGGAGAATGTGCAAACTCCACATATACAATGACCCAAGCTGGAATTGTGAAGCAGCAGTATTAACCATTTCCTGCCCAACTGTTGGGGCAGTTGGTGGCTCACTCCTGTTTTTGCAATGGCTGTAGAGTCTTGAGGCGAGCCAAATATGTAAATTGCTCTGGTTCAATTTTAGATTGGATATTTTCCAGAGTTTTTTGGGGGCACTCCGTATTGGCCTGAGAAATCGGGACCTTGAAAACATACGCAACAAGATCCAGTTATAAGGAGTTTCCTTCCTCCGACTCTGAACTCCTGAATGCATACAACCACCTGGGCCCAATTGTCTGGAATTATCTCCTTTCAAGCTCTCCATCTCCAAGAGAGTTCAGTGGCCAGGAAAATCTGCAAGTGAGCACCAGAATGGAATGATTGGAGAAATCCCAAATATTGGGCCCAACTCACTGCCATCATGTTAGTGCTAGCGGGGGGAGGGAGGGGTGCCAATGTGAAGGCAGAAAAAAATGGGCCACTTCTAGTGTCCTTGCGGCAATTGAAAGACTAGGAGTCTTGGGAGAGGGATGCAAGGTATTGCAAGGATCAGAGAGGAAGATGGTGTTGAGGGAGCAATTGGTGCTAAAAAATTCTGAGCAAACACATAGGCAAGAAAACTTCACCAAAATATATGGCAGTGTTAAATGTCATTTTAGAAACACATTTTAGATGAGAAATATCAATATGGCACATTTAATTTGCAATAAATTCCCCTGTGTCATTAAATTCTACTACAAACTCCACTCAGAATGGCCGGTTGCTACTCTTTGTCAAGCTTCCACTCTGTGTGGCATTATAAGGGCATTTTAATATATCTGGCTTTTTGATCAAAAATGAAGTGTCGTCAGCTCATATGCTAAAGTAGTTAGATGCTTAAGGCGTAAACGATTCCCAATTAAAGGAGTACCTGGAATTCTTATTCTTTTGCTGAGTATAACTCGGTGCTTTGTAGGATGGTGGTTCATCAGCATCGGCAATTTGCTTAGGCGGAAGGCTGCGATATAAACATAATTGATCATTTGTTGCCTCTCAGTAAAACATATTCTGCTCAGTATTCCTCTTCATATTCACATATTTTTCTCTGTCTTAAATGTTTTCAACATATCAGACCAGATTCACCTCATTAATATTTATTTGCTTCTCACTCAGTTGATAACACAATTTGTAATTTTATCTAGACAAATCTTCAGACATGGTTATGCATATAAATCAAAGTTCATCATAGTACAAGTCAGCCACTGCAATATGATGCCAACTTCCATCTCTCTCTGCACAGAACTATCTGGATTTTTTCTTGTATGGTTAATAACCTGAGTAAGTAAGTATGACTCAGCCTTCCTGCGATGTAGTCAATGGAATTTTTACAGTATGAATATTGCATTTTTAATATCAACAATCCATCTTTTTGTTTGACATTCATCACTTCAACTTGTTGCTTTCTGTCCACCGTTCATTGCTTATTTATCACTTTTGGTGCGGCTTACTGTCGGGAAACAGAGCAGCCTTAAATCATCTATATTTTTATTTGTTGGTATGAGAAACAAAGTATAGCTTTAAGCAAGTTTAATTTTGTGCTTATGTGTAAGAAAGGGTTAAATTTTACTTTGCTCCATGTTAAACAAATGTTTGTGGAATTTGGCCACTTTAAATGTGGGGCAGCTCAATGGCATCTCATCAGCAGTACTAAATGATAATAATAGAACATAGAACATTACAGCACAGAACAGGCCCTTCGGCCTTCAATGTTGCGCCGACCAATATAAAAAGCAATGCCCCTCCAAACTAAACCATTCCCTTCTCTTCCATATACTTATCAACTAACCTCTTAAACGCCACCAAACTTGGCGCATCTACAACTGCTGCAGGCAGGGCATTCCACTCCCGAACCACCCTTTGGGTAAAGAACCTACCTCTGATATCCGTCCTATAACTATCACCCCTTAATTTAAAGCTGTGTCCCCTCGTGCTAGCTTTCTCCATCCTAGGAAAAAGGCTATCACTGTCCACCCTATCTAAACCTCTAATCATCTTATATGTTTCGATTAGGTCCCCTCTTAGCCGCCTCCTTTCTAACGAAAACAACCTCAAATCCCTCAGCCTCTCTTCATAAGACCTGCCCTCCATACCAGGCAACATCCTGGTAAACCTCCTCTGTACCCTCTCCAATGCCTCCACATCTTTCTTATAATGTGGGGACCAGAACTGCACACAATACTCCAAGTGCGGCCGCACTAGAGTTTTGTACAGTTGCAACATGACGTTGCGGCTCCGAAATTCAATCCCCCTACCAATAAAAGCTAAGACTCCATATGCCTTCTTAACAACCTTCTCGACTTGACTGCCTACTTTCAGGGATCTATGCACATACACACCAAGATCCCTCTGTTCATCAAGACTACAAAGAATCCTACCATTAGCCCTATACTCTACACATTTATTATTCCTGCCATAGTGCATTACCTCACACTTTTGTGGAAGTAAATAACATTTACTTCCACAGAAAAACATCCTGCGAACATGGTATCAGCTTTGAATAAAGAGTTTCAACAGAATTTTGAAGCATTAGCAATGAGCCAAAATTCTATTCACACTTTTTTCCTCCATTGCTAAGATATTAGTTGGATTCTGATGCCGTAGGGAAAAAAAACAGTGGGTTGAACTAACAAGAAACAAAGCATTTTATGGATCTTATTGGCAATTAAGTGGTCATTGCTCATGTGTGAGTCTAACCAATGAGTGTCATCAAGATTATTCCTATGTGTGAGAGTAAAACTGATCAGGAATCATAGAATTCTGACAGTGCAGAAAGAGGCCATTCAGCCCATCGAGTCTGTACCGGCTCTGTGACACAGCATCTTTCTCCGACTGCATCACTATAACTTTATGTTTTTACTCTGATAGACCCCTGACACTAAGGGGCAATTTAGCATGGCCAATCAACCTAACCCATACATCTTTGGACTTTGGGAGAAAACCAGAGCACCCAAAGTAAACCCTTGCAGACATGGGGAGAATATGCAAACTGCACAAAGTCACCCAAGCTGGTATCAAATTAGGATCCCTGTTGCTGTGAGGCAGCAGTGCTAACCAGGGTGCTACCATGCCACCAAGAAGCTGACATATCAAGACATCATGCAGGATTTTTCTGTATCCCAAGGATAATGAGTTCTCACCACAAAATGGCTGCAATCTGCTGCCTGAGCAAAAAACACTGACCCTCCAGAAAGGATGGGCTATATTGGTATGAAGATATGATGTGGAGATGCTGGCATTGGATTGAGATAAACTCAGTAAGAAGTCTCACAACACCAGGTTAACTCCACTCAGCTGAAAAGGAACGGCGTTTCAAAAACTAGTGGTGTTTACTACCAAATAAACCTGTTGGACTTTAACCTGGTGTTGTGAGACTTCTTATTTGGTATGAAGTTACACAGGTATGTTATAATCCCAGTCAGGTCACAGAATGGAAACCTGACTCAATTGACCATAATATACATGTTTTGTTTAGAGATGTAAATTAACATGGTTGCCAGACTGCTGATTGACTTCTAACAAGGAATAAAACATTTATTTTATTCATCTAGAAAAGATTAACTGTAATGCATGACTTCTTCACCTCCCCTATATCTTTACACAGTCCAGAATGTAGAAGGCGTACAGAGAGAAGAAGAGAAAAGGAAGATGGGGATTGATATAAATACCTGTTTTCCTTGTAAGATGACCGAGAATTATACTGTTCTGCAATTGGGCTTTTCTCATTGAGTGAATTAGAGCTGAAACAGACAAGTATCCATGAAGATTTTCACACTAATTGCTTGTATACACCTCACTGAACACAGTTACTCTAAATTGATGAAATGTTGCAAATCCCACATCTGAATTATTAAAGAATTTGTCAAGATTCTGAGAGGTATGTTAGCTTCAGTCAATTGTGTGAAATGGAAGATATCAGATTAACTGAAGACATATAATAGTTACAATAATAAAAATCATATTACCCCATCTGTGATTTACAAAAACTTTGGCTCAGCAGTTTAGACAAAATGAAAGGAATGTTTACTTTGATTGACATTGTTATGAAGTTACAATACCTTATTCTTTTTGTGATCTCTTTTGTCAATGGCTAATGATTAAAAAGTATGAAGTGAGTAAAAATTTTATTCCCATCTGATAGACATTTTAAAGGGTTGTAGGAACATTGGTTTTCTTTAAAGCAGATTTCTGAATGAGTGTTTTATTCCTCAGCATTTTAAAACTGCCCGTTGTTAAATGGCTCATTGGTACATAATGCACATTGGATAAGTGGGCTATAGATGCCATGGAGATGACATGGAGACAGTGGAGGGGTTTGGAAAGACTTGGAGATAGTATGGTGTTGGCATGAATGTGACATGGAGTCTATGGAAGTATAGCAAGGGCATGGGTAAAAATCTTTTGAACTTGCCTCTCAAAAGGTTTCTGAATCTGAATTATGGTGTATGATTCCTTCGAGGAGTCATGAACAACAAGTGTTCCAGAAGCTGGCCCAACTCCATGAAAATTGTGATGATGGAACTGCCCAGGTCTGGAATGAGTCTACACCTTTATCTTGTGCCAAGGAAAGTTGCCAACATCACCAAATTACAGTACAACTAAACTCTATATAGATTTTATACATTTTAAGTCAAGCGTTAACTTGCTGTTCTTGAAACACATGCTAATTAGTTCATTTTGGGCCACAATGAAGGCAGGGTTGGTTGTAGTTGGCCCTTTATGAAATGTTGAGAGAGATGCACATTAAATACCTGGAGGTTCTCCTTGTTTTGGTGTAAGAAGTTGGTGACTTATTGGCTGAAGATTCATCTTTGGGAAGAGCTTGCTCAATTGTGGACCTAAGGTTACAAAAAAACAATGAGTGATTTATTCTGTATATAATTTAATTGCCATTTTCTGATATTTCATCGTGCAACAATGTACATCCTGTGGAACACTGATTCTCAGTGCAAAAAACACTTGGACCCATTATGTTACTTTGCTTTTCCCACAGTCTTTTGCATCAATTCCATTAAAGCTCTACTGTTTAACTGCAACATTCCACCCCTGTCCCAAAGACTGGGGAACATGAGTTTCCTGTATTTAGGTCAGTTATAAACAAATTTTAGTCTCAGCATGATCTGATCTCATATTTCTGGTGTTTCATGGTGATATCATAGAATCATAGAATCCCTACAGTGCAGAGTGGGGTCATTCGGCCATTGAGTCTGCACTGACAACAACCCCACCCTTGCCCTATCCTCATAACTCACATATTTACCTGCTAATAGAGGTTTATAGCATAAAAACAGGCCCTTTGGCCCAACTTGTCCATGCTACCCCTCTTTTTGACCACTACACTAGTCCCAATATCCTGCATTTGGCTATTTTCCTCTGTACCAACTTACCCATGTAACTGTCTAAACACTTAAAAAAAACAAAACTGCACCCTACTATCACCTCTGGCAGCTTATTCCAATCTCTATAACCCACGCATCTCAGTACACTAAAGGTCAATTTAGCATGGCCAATCAACCTAACCTGCACATCTTTGGACTGTAGGAGAAAACTAGAGCAGCTGGAGGAAACCCATGCAGACATGGGGAGAATGTGCAGACTCCACACAGACTGTGACCCAAGCTGGGAATCAATCCCAGAAGCTGAGAGGCAGCGGCGCTAACCACTGTGCCATCATATTGTTTCATTGTTCCTCACTGAGACTGCCATTTTGTTCCTTTTGTCACTGAAAGCATTTTCGCAGCATCAGAATGAGTAACTTTAAAGAATGAAAAGCTTGCATGATTGAATTTCTTAAGCCTGTTCCTGAAAGATGTTTTTTTTTTGCTGGGCTTCAAATGTTTAATTCCAGCATAAAAAAAGACAAAATATTACAAAAGCCCCTCAATTTCCTTGGACCCTGATAGTGTACAGATTTCCATGTTCATTTTGATACTGTTCTTCCACCACAAAAGCATTAGGATTCAATCTACTTCAGACGTCCACTGAAGAGCGAATGGAATTGCAAAAAATGCTCTGCAGTGCAAGACAATACCTGGTGCTTCTCAGAATGGGATCAGGAGATGATTTTATGGTTGTTGTGGTGGTAGATTCGACATTCTCCCAGTCTCCACTTTTTCTGTCAAAAGGAGACAAGATGCAACTGAAACAATGTAGCATAAAATATAGAAATACAACTTTTTAGAATTCTCCATTCAGCATTACTGAAGAGCCTTCTGCTGCTTCCTTGATCGCCTCAGAGTAAGAATGTGCGCGTTAGGTTGATTGACCATGCTAAATTGCTCCCACGTGTCTGCTATAAAACATTTGCCCCTGATTGACCTTGTGAACTCCAGCAGGATCCAAGCTGGTGGCCACTGGTGTTCGTAGCTTTACAGTTACTGCTTATAATGTCTGACCAAAATTTGATTCCTTCATTGGGTGAGCTTGTCTGTAGGGCTGAGAGGTCCCCACTTGCTAGCCGCAATTATTTAAATGAGGTCGAAGAATAAATTTTTTAGAATACTCAGGGCAATTGAAATACTGTTTTTTTAGGTCATATTTACTTGATTTTACCATCACAGACCATGGGGAAGACTAACTTGAAAGATAATCGCAAAATCTCAGCAAGGTAAGCAGCCAGAGGCTAAAATTGACACAGCAACTTGGCAATAGGAAAGGTCATCCAATGTTTGTAACTTGAATTGGATCCTACTCTACAGTATTAACTAGTGATTTCTGTTGAACAGTGGACATGAGTGGGCATGTTTTGAGGTCAGTGTTGGGTTTGATTTTGAAGCCCTCTGCATGACCAACCTCCAGCTGACAATCAGTCTAGACTCATCAACTCAGAACATAACCCTCCAGGTCAAAAATTGAATCAATGCTGATGCCCAAGAAATCATACTCCTCGTCGATGCCCTACAGAGGACGATAGTGACCATGGACTTCCATTGGATTGATCCATGATTGTTCTTGGCATGGTATTGCAGCAGTTTGCCATTACCTTCTGCAGTATGGATGACCAGGAAACTCTTTTACTCTTACCTCCTCCCATCAGGCATATTGGAAGGATCTACAGGCTAGGATCTTCCCAGAGTGGGACTTGAACCCAGAGCTTCTGGGCCACAAGTAGGGACACTATCAATGTGCCACAAGATCTCCGAATACCATAATCACATTCCATTAAAAATTAATGCCTTTAGAGGAGGGGAGAAACATTTAGAAAGGGAACAATTTTTTTTTTTACTTTGTGCATTTTGATAAAAGATGTGATAATCAATTAACAGCCTGTCCAATTCTTACTTTAATTGAAGTCAAATTATACAGAATATTATGGAGAAAAATATTTCCCCATCATGTGTTTGTAATAACTGATCTAAATTAATTTTTAAAAAACAAGATTGGCTACATTGAATATTGTTTAATATGGATTGTGCAATACCTGGAGGTTCTTGAGTTTGGATCAAAGGTTGTTTTTGTGCTTATGGTGGTGTAAGAGTTTTCATTGTCTGAGTCATCGTTGTTTCTGTTCAAAAGAGAAAACAAAAATGAAGCAGCCCATTATAAGAATGCGGTGATTTAAAAAGGAATTATTCATTTCCCTTTATTACAGTCTCACCTCCAGCATGCCGTCCTACACCTTGAACTATCATGTTCCCTATACTTGGGTTGCAGGAATTTTATAGTAATAGGCTAGAGTGACAAGTTTCCCTTTTCTTGTGTACGTATTTCCTTGCTATGGGTCCCATAGTATCAGCTGAGTTCAGGAATTCAGGAGGTTGGTAATCACATGACATGAGCTCCAGGGTCTACCATCAATGGGCTCATCATCTCAGAGCTTCAGAATATTTCAGCAATAGGTCTGCAAAGTCCGAGTCCATTCAATTCATCTAACCTAAACTCTGCTCCCAAATTTGGAAAAACCTTGACATTGACTCCCACTCTTAGCTCCTTATTTGCATTTTAAAACTGCTGTATATGTACAAGTTCTTTTTGGCTTGAATAGAAATGGGAACTTTTATTTTTAAAGCTTTTTAATCATCTTGGTCTTTATGTGAAGGTGGCATGGTGGCACAGTGGTTAACATTGCTGCCTCAGTGCCAGGGACCTGGGTTCGATTCCCAGCTTGGGTCACTATCTGTGTGGAGTTTGCACATTGTCCTCATGTCTGTGTGGGTTTCTTCCAGGTACTCTGGTTTCCTCCCACACTCCAAAGATGTGCGGGTTAGGTTGATTGGCCATGCTAAATTGCTCCTTAGTATCAAGGGGTTAGTAGGGTAAATAAGTAGGATTATGGGGATAGGGCCTGGGTGGGATTGTGATCGATGCAGACTTGATGGGCCAAATGGCCTCCTTCAGCGTTGTAGGGATTCTATGATTTAAAAATTAGAGAATAAGCTTTTAAGAGACGCTGGCATTGGACTGAGGTAAACACAGTAAGAAGTCTCACCACACCAGATTAAAGTCCAATAGGTTTATCTGGCAGCAAAATAAACCTGTTAGATTTCAACCTGATGTTGTGAGACTTCTTATTGGGTTTACTCCAGTCCAAATCCAGCATCTCCACATCATTAAAAAAAAAAGTTCATTTAGAGATGGTTAGAAATGCAAGGTATCTCAGCTCCCTCTGAGATGAATGAGGATACTAATATTGACAGATGATGGAGGAACCAAGGTTTGGACCATGAAAAATTGTACCTTTTGTTTGAGCATTAAGAGGAACAACATAATCAAGTCTTTGAAAATTGGAGAAAGATGGGTTGGAATTTGAGAGCCCCATTGCAATGCAGCAGGGTAGGAAAATACGGCGAGCCACTCAAAAGTCTCTGGTGGAGGGACTGTAAAATTCAAGCAATGATTTTCCCTGGCCCACAACATTCATGGATAAGATCAACCTAAGACAACTGTCTTAGGTTGAGTTGATAGTTAGGAAAGCAAATGCAATCTCAGCATTCATTTTGAGAAGGCAAGATAGCAAAAGCAAACATGTTCTATTGAGACCGTATAAGGCTCTGGTCCGACCACATTTGGAATATTGTGAGGAAACTTAACCCCATATCTAAGGAAGGATGTGCTAGCCTTGGAAAGGATCCTGAGGAGGTTCATGAGAACAATCCCGGGAATGAAAAGCTTGATGTATCAGGAGATTTTGAGGACTCTGGGTCTTTACTCAATAGAGTTTAGAAAGATGAGAGGATCTCACTGAAGCTTACAGAATACTGAAGGGCTTGGACAGAGTGGTCATGGGGAAGATGTTTCCATTAGTAGGAGAGACTAGGATCCGAGAGCACAGCCTCAGAATAAAGAGTTGATCCTTTAGAACTGAGATGAGGAGGAATTTCTTCAGCTAGAGAGTGGTGAATCTGTGAAAGGCTGTGAAGGCCAGGTCATTGAGTGTATTTAAGACAGAAATAGAAATGTTCTTGATTGGTTACAGGGAAAAGGCAAGAGAATGGAGTTGAGAAACATATCCCCATAGTCGAAGCAAACTTAATGGGTAAAATGGCCTAATTCTGCTCTAATAGCTTATGGTTTTATGGAAAAATGGTGTGGACAAGACAATACAATTTGTTAAACTTGGCCTAGCAATAGGAAAACAAGCAAGGCTCCCACTCTGGGCTGAAGAAGGGACTGGGCTTGGCTTCTTTTTAAATCCTCTAATTTGTCGTCAACTCAAAGCCTAACCGCTTGAGTAAGAAAATGAAGGAATCCCACTTGCTGTAAAACATTGCCTAGCAAAGACTGGCAACTTTCAGAGGAGAGGACAAAAATCAGCAAACATCAATATAAAACATAAGATGTTGGAACAAATTACCCAACATGTAAACAGAAAATGTCCTGAACACTTTCCTTTGCAATTTTGATAAGTGCGTGCAATTTTGTTACAAATTTCAAATTTCCTTAGCAGGAACTAACTGTGTTAATGGACAATGTCAGACATCACAGTACCTGGAATTTCTTGGGTTAAAGGTCGTTTTAGTGCTTGTTGTGGTGCTCGAGTTCAGATCATCCCAGTCCCCACTAAGTATTGTAAAAAAGAAAAATAGATGTTTTAAATACCACACTGCAAAGTGTAACGATTTCCAACAATTAATGATTTAAATTTATTTTTCACCATTCTTCCCATCTCAAAGCCATCAGTCACAGACTATTAGCTAGTCAAATTATGACTGGAGCCCAATTGCTTAGAGGGCATGTTGATTAATCCTTTAAGGGCAACACAGCAGAGTGTGGAGGGTAAGGGGAGGGAAAGGGTGGTGGGGGATGTGCTCCGAGTGGGGAGTTTTCTGAGGGCAGAAATATTTAGGGTTAGCTGCAAACATTATCAAATACATCCCATTTTATGCACTAATAAAAACCCTGAAAAGCGCTTCATTACAAGGGCACAAGAGGAAGCTAGGGTCACGGGGGAATTACTTTTGCACAGCCGGTGATCTGAAAAATGGATCATTAGCTACTCTGCAGCTTGCCTGACTTTCCCTGCATTGATTGCAAAGAATGAAACAAGAAACATAAAAGATAGGAGCAGGAGGGGGCCATTTGGCACTTCGAGCCTGCTCCACCATTCATCACGATCATGGCTGATCATCCAACTCAACAGCCTAATCCTGCTTTCTCCCCATTACCTTTGATCCCATTCACCCCAAGTACTATATCCAATCACCTCTTGAATACATTCAATGTTTTGACATCAACTGCTTCCTGTGCTAATGAATTCCTCAGGCTCACCACTCTTTGGGTGATGAGATCTCTTCTCACTCTGTTCTAAATGATTACCCTGAATCCTCGGAGTGTGAGCCTTGGTTCTGGACTCCCCCACCATCAGGAACATCCTCCTTGCATCTACCCTCTCCAGTCCTCTTAGAATTTTGTAAGTCTCCATGAGATTCCCTTCTCATTCGTTTGAACTCCAGTAAAAGTAATCCTGACCTGGTCAATCACTCCTCATACATCAGTCCTGCCATTTCCAGAATCAGACTTGCTCCCTAACAGACAGATAATCCAGCCGTTACATTACTCAGCATGGTGAGAAGACAAAAATTTACTTCTGCATCAGTGAAAGTTGAGAAACGAACCTTTGTTTCTCTATCAAAGGTTAAAAATACGTTAAAAAATCTTATCTAGGTGAGAAGCTGGGCTTGCTTCAGCTGGTCTCTCATTCTCGGATAGGAAAGGGTGAATCCAGCCAGAGTTACTATGTCTGATAACCATTCAATGATACATGTGTAGACATGAGTCAGGACCACATCAGGCATTATCCCAAATAACATTGTTTTCCTTAACAAGAGAAGAATAAGGCCAATGTTAATGACAGCCCATTGAAAAACGCAGTGACTTGAAACAAATGACTTCATCCCTTTCCAACTGTTGCTCTAGTTCCTTTTATGCAACACAATATTACACCATAGCACATCCATACTCTTTATACTTGCTCTATGGAAACTCACAATAAAAGGCTGGGTCAGTTGACTGAATGACTTCTGCCACTTTCCCCTACCCCCAGTTACAACCTTCCCTCTTGGGGACATATTTGACTGTTCCAGTTCCAACATAACAGCTGCCAACATGAATTCAGAACATCAGCAAACATAAACATGAGCTCTAGGTTCATGAGAGGGCTGGACAGAGTTGATAGGGAGAAACTGTTCCTCCTCACAAAAGGATGATGAGCAGGAGGGCACAGATTTAAAGCGATTTGCAAAAGAAGCAATTATGAGGGGAGAGAAAACTCTCTCATTCAGCGAGCGGTTCAGGTCTGGAATGCAGTGCCTAGAAATCAGGCCATACAAGAGGACATTAGATGATTACTTGAATAGAAACGACGTGCAGAAGGTATGGGGAAAAGGCAGGCGAATGGTGCTAAGTCATGATGCTCATTTGGAGAGCTAATACAGACACAATGGGCCAAATAGCCTCATTCTTCATTGTAACAATTCTGTGATACTATCCCTTGGTTCAGAGTTCCAAAGATTGCATCAATTGGTCCACAAAGTCTCAGTCCATTCAATCTATCCAGTTTTGAATATAGCTCCAATGCTGGAAGGCACATTTACACTGATTCACACTTTTAGGCAAATACAAGAAAATCTAATTCTAATCCAGCTTTATTGTGTTGAAGCTGTTATCACAGTACCTGGATTTCCTTGGATTAAGTGTTGATTTTGTGCTTGTAGTGGTTATAGTGGTGTATGAGTTGGATTTGTCCCAATCCTCAGTTATCCTGTTAAAAAAAAACATTCTTTCAAACACACCACATTCTTTAGTGACATTTAAAAATTCTTGTTTTACTTTTATTTTTCTCCATCCTTCCCCTAATCATATACCTTCTTATCTGATCAAAATTCCTGACTGAGGACCCATTGTCAAGAAGAACTACAAGAGTGATCCAGGATCACAGGGTGGTAATCTGGGAAGTGGATCACCAATTCATTACAGATCTCAAGTCATTTTCATTCCATTCAAAGAATGAGGCAAATGGTTACATGGTTTAGGCAGAGTTAATTGTATTAAAGGACACATTTATATAATAGGATAGCTGGTCCTCTTTGAAGTTGGGTCAAAGGTCATTTTTATGCCCACTGCCTTGGAATAGCTAGTATTGCCTTACTCACCACCATTTCTGTTAAAAAGAGAAAGGCCGAAAATTTCCCATCTCGCCAGCCGCAAGAATCGTGCGGATGAGACGCAAAATTCAGTGGGCCACAGAAGGTCTGTTGAGCTTGGGTAAGAATTTCCGGTCGTTGGGACACACCATAGGAAGCATTCATCTGGCCGCATCACAACTTGCTATGGCTCCCGCTCTGTCCAAAACCGCAAGAAACTTCAAAAGATCATGAAAAAAGTCCAGTCCATCACGCAAACCAGCCTCCTATCTATCTACACTTTCTGCTGCCTTGGCAAAGCAACCAGCATAATCGTGGATCATACGCATCCTGGGCATCCTCTCTTCCATCATCTTCCATCAGGAAAAAGATACAAAATCTGAGGTCACATACCAATCAACTCAAGAACAGCTTCTTCCCTGCTGCCATCAGACTTATGAATGGACTTACCACGCATTAAGTTAATCTTTCTCTACAGCCTAGCTATGACAGTAACATTATATACTGCACTCTCTTTCATTCCCTTTTTATGGTATACTTTGTCTGTATATGACACAAGAAATAATACTTTTTTTAATTTTAAACTAAACTAAAATAATAAACGTGGTGATAATAATCAAATCAAATCAAATTAACCCTGCACAGAATTAGTGACTGTTTCTAAGACTTCACTGCAGAGTATCAATTTTTAAAAGATAATTATTTGCTTTGAATTAATAATTCTCGGTATCCTAACACACAAATACAAACAATACACCTGCCCATAAGCAGGCAGACATATTGTTAAGTGTCTGGTCCCTTTTAGCAAAGTGAGCAGATACACTGCGATGCATGATTCTGGTGCAGCTGCTGCCTTAATTCAGCAAAAATAAAATGGGGGACAATGGTTCTAACCATTATATCCAAGGCTGGTACAAGAATGGGCAGCATGGTGGCACGGTGGTTAGCACTTGGCTGCCTCAGAGTTCCAAGGGCTTGGGTTCAATTCCCAGCTTGGGTCATTTTCTGTGTTGAGTTTGCACGTTCTCTCCGAATCGTATGGGTTTCCTCAGGGTGCCCCAGTTACCTCTCAATCTGAAAGACATGCTGGTTAGGTGCATTGACCATATTAAATTGCCCCTTAGTGTCCCAGGATGCTTAGTTTAGAGGGTAAATATGAGAAGTTACGGGGATAAGGCCTAGATGGGATTGTTGTCGGTACAGACTCAATGAGATGAATGGCCTTCTTCTGCACTGTAGGGTTTCTATACTTCTATAATTTCTATAAAGAATGAGAAGGTCATCAACACTTCATCATGTCGGAGGATCACAAAGAATGGCACAGCACCAATAATGTAAACATGAATTTGAAGGATTATGAAGAGATGCCAATTACCTGATCCAAAATGTCATCAGTAGGAAGGGCATTTCTGAACTTACCTCTTAGATTTGGCAGGCAGGGATGGTGACAGATCAATCAGACTTGAAGTTCTAACTGGAGTAGTTGGTGTCGCATCCGGACTTCTTAAATAAGAACAGAATTGGCAAAAGCCACAATTCCAACATTACTGCAAAGTTCTGATAATCTCATTCTACATTACAGAGGAGAAAGTGATCATGATTCTCCAATCATTCATGCCACCATAAGCGAGGATGGAGAATGGGATGTTCAACTAATTCTCCATTCACTGCGGTGGGACCAATGAATGGTTGGAGAATTCCAACCAGAAATTCTCGAAGGTACTTTCTAACGAGTAAAATTCAATAAAGTGCCTGTCATACAATCATAGCATAGAATCACTAAATTATAAAGAAGAGGAGGAGGCTATGTGGCCTATCGTGTCTGTGCTAGGCTAGCTGGAAGATCTCCCAAGTTCCCAAAGTCTTTCTTCCTCTCCCTTTGCCCCAAGTCCCGTACTTATTTTAATTTAATGAATTTATCCTATTCCCTTTTGAAAGTTGCCTTTCAATCCGCCTGTACTATTTTCTCAGACATCCATTCAATGAATAACAAGTTCTCATCACCCACCTGGCTTCTTTTGTTGTCAACTTTACCTTAAATCTATCCTCTGAGAAATCCCTTTGGGAATTCCACTTGCCGGTTTCTTTTATTTAATCTTATCAACGCTTGTAATAATGTTCCACAACACCTTTCAAACTCCCCTTAACCTATTCTGCCCAAAAAAGGGTAATCATAATTCTCCCAAATAACTGTGTGAAGATATTCATTCACGGCTGCAATCGTTTCCTGAGATGGCTTTGAACCCCTTGCTAATCAGAATGAACTCCCACCCTGCTCCCCAGTTGGTTCCCTGAGTCATGATTGATCCTGAAAGGGATAATCAGCACAAACTGAAATCCCTCATCTGTGGTATCATTCTCTTCTACACTCGCTTCAACACCTTGACATGCTTTCTAAAGTATGGTGCTCATAACTGGTGATCTTACCTTGTACTTGTTTTCTCCGAATTAACTGAAAGATCAATTAGACTCTTGCTTCCAACAGTTGCTGAAAAATTAGATCTGAAAATAGAAAATTAGCTATGTTACAGCCACAGATTCCAGTATTCATGTAATAGATATTTGGACGTCAATTTCAACTGCTCCCAGTTGACCCCTACTCCAGTTTATTTTGCAGACTGATTTAACAGGCTACTGAATTACATAAGCATTTTTCTTTACTGGGGAGGCGGTGACATTGTTGCAGGATTAATGCTTTGGTGGTCCATGTTCAAATCCCACCATGGCACATGGTGGGATCTAAGCTCAATTTTTTTAAAAATCTGCAATCAAAAAATCTAAAGCCATTGTCAATTACTTTTAAGTAGATTCATTCATGTCCTTTAGGGAAGGAATCCTCTGGTTGTTATCTGAACTGGCCTACGTGTGAATCCAGACCCACAGAAATGTGTTTGACTATTAAATGGTCTAGCAAGCCATTCAGTTGTATTCAATTGTGGAAGAGTGTGGGAACTGTGAGCCCACATCCAAACTTACAACGCTATCCCTCACACTCAACTCAAACTCAACACCATCCTCAAACTCAATTCAAACCCACATCACCATCTTCAAACTCAATTCAAATCTAACACCATCCCTCAAACACAAAGAAGACAGCATTGTGAGTGTACCTACACCTTATGGACTGCAGCAGTTCAAGGAGATAGCTCACCACTACCTTCTGAAGGATGACTAAATGCTGGCCAATCCAGTGATGCCCACATCTCATACATGAATTTAAAAAAAACTGGTGTCATATTTGCATTTCGGAAACAAAACTGATATGTACCCTAAACAAAGTGACCTCGGTATATTGGATGGGCTTGTATTTAGGTAATATCACCATGGTAATTTCCTTGCCCAGTCATACAGCTCACATATGAAGTATTGCCTTTCTTTGAGGGACCAGAGATTGGTCAGTACAACGATAAATATAATACAAAATACTTTCAGGAGAGAAGGGAACAGAAAATTTGTGGGGTAGAAGAATTAACAACAGGACATAACACTAAACAAGTATTAGGCCATTAGTTGCTTGAATATATGCCATCTGCAAGCATAAAGAATATGTCCAGGCATTGCATCTTTTTTGAATTAAATCAAAGCATGGGTAATAATATCTCTCTGGTGCATTCTCCAAGTCAAAGTCTCTATCAATCAGACTTGACTTGCCAACCTATTAGCACCCTTTTTCTTCACTCAGTATAAATTGCTGCTGCTTTTTGAAATTTGGCATACTTGCACCTGGCCAGATGAGTGCAAGAAGAAAAACTTTGACAGCATGTGTCTTTTTTTAGCAGTACTGGGCAATTGACATTGAAAGCAGAATACATGTTCAGAGGTCTACAAGAAAATGGAAAGAGGAAAGCTCCGGACTGAGCTGGTTTGTGAACTATTAAGTGTGGCATTGGTAATAACCCACCACCAAAATGTTAGCCACAAGATGAGGGAATGTGGCACTTACCTTTTGTTTGTATCCTCAGTAGTAGGAGTCAGGTCAATCAGACTTTCAGATTCCGTCTTGTTTGATGTTCTTTAAACAGGAGAGGAAATTGAGTTATAACTAAATTCTTGGCACTTAGTACTGGTCAATGCCAATCTCACTGCACGTTAATGTCAGACTTACTCTCACTGTTGTTCCAGTTGACTTCATGGGCTGAATTATTCCCCACAAAGGCAGGAAAGAGGATTCGGGAATACTTTTGGGACCCCCCTCCCCACCTCGCATGGGAAACTAAAGACAAGATTTTTGCATTGATGAATTCTTAATTGGCACAGTGATGGGTTTCCTGCCTGATTAAAGTTGGTAAGAATACTCGTGAGGGTACCCAACTACATTATCATAGAATCATAAAATTCTCCCTGTGCAGAAGGAGGCCATTCAGCCCATCGAGCTTGCACCCGTAACAATCCTACCAGGCCCCACCACATAACCCCATGTATTTTATCCTGCTAATCACCCTAACCCACAGATCCTGGGACACTAAATGGTAATTTAGCATGAACTATCCATCTGACCCGCACATCTTTGGACTGTGGAAGGAAACTGGAGCACCTGGGTGAAACCCATGCAGACGTGGGGGATTCATGCGAACACCATACAGTCACTCAAAGCCAGAACCGAACCTGGGTTCCTGATGCTGTGAGGCTGCAGTGCTAATTGTTGCATCACCATGCCACCCTACCATGCCAAATTGGTCCTATCATGCCAGCACTCATCAAGAAGGGATTCTCTCTGCCACTTTCCAAAAATATTAATTAAAAACGTATTTAAGGCAAGCAGGTTACAACTGTGGAAAGAAGGGGATGGGGATGTGGGAATAGGGGAAGCATTCCCTTTTATATTGTGGTCTATGACTTTATGCCCACTAAGCATCCAGGGAAGGCTGGTATACTTGCCAGAAATGCTGGCACTCCAGCTGCCACTAGGTGCCTACCTCAAGGTAGTTGATCTGCTCAGCACACTTGCGCCACACCATGCCACCCCATTACCCTTTTCCACCATTATTACCCCACCGCCATCAGGAAACTTAATCCCCGCTGAACAAGACTCTAGCTGAGTCTGATTGCCTTCCTGACAATTGGGATTGAGCAGCATTCCTGGAGCCAGAACAACACATTGATCAAAATGGCCACTGTGGGGAATGAGGAAGCAGGAAGGTTGCAAGCCCATTGGCCTTGTAGTCTTCAGGCTCCGTCCACCTCTGTCCCAGCATTAACAAAGCCCAAAGTCTCAGCTCAGGGAGCTCATTCAATTAGCAGCTCAGCGTGTCAAGAGCATGAGGTAGACGAATCACCCACGGTGAAGACAGAAGGACATTTCATTTTCCTGATCCATAATTACCTACCTTGTTATCATATCAATGGTAATTTGCTGAGTTTACATTGACAGGCAGTATAGACAAGCAGTCGCAGGTCAATTAACTTCATCATTATTCTGGTGAGGATAATGGGCCAGGGACATATGCAGCTCCACCATGACCCTCCCAGAGCAGTCTGGAGGGAAGAGTGTCAGGAAGATGAGGAGCACGGTTTAAAGGAGATGTACGAGACAAGTTTTTACACAGAGGGTGGTGGGTGCCTTGAACTCGCTGCCAGGGCAGGTAGTGGAAGCAGATACAATAGTGACTTGCAAGGGTCTGTCTGGGCAAGTGCATGAATAGGATGGGAATAGATGGATTTGGTCCTTGGAAGGATAGTGGGATTTACTTCAGATGGGCAGCATGGCTTGAAGGGCTGAAATGTCTGTTCCTGTGCTGTGATTTTCTTTGTTCTTTGTTAAGATTTGGCTGGGCTAAGGAATATTTATACACACACACACACGTGCATGCACAAGTGTGCACACACACATGCACACACAAACATACACACAGTGTCATTGGGGGAATATTTTAAATAAAAAGTTTTCTTATAGAACATCCTTTTCCTTTAAGTTCGTTTTCTTCTCTTCCCCAACCTAATCCCCGCAGAGATTATGTGTGACAGAGGCGCCATCTTGTTTTCCATGATTAAAACATTACACCCTCTCACAATAAGCATGCAATAATACAATTATCAATCCGGCTAAGCAGTATAAAACAAACAATCTCAAAAAGGATTTTGTCTCCTCACTTTGATCTATTTCGATCCAGTGTAGTAGACTTTGGCACATAGCCACTTGCTGAAATTTCATCTTTCTGGCTGCCCCATTTCAAAATTGGCCTGTAAATGGAAAATAACAAAATGTCACTTTCTGAATCTGAGAAGAAAGACTATAATTGTGTAAAACTACTTTATTTCAAACTTTAAATATACATTAGATATGAGTGTCATAGTATGGATTCTTTATGTAGCTGTGGTGGTGCCTTATTAATTAGATCTTGAGAGTTGTGTGCTAAACATCAATATTTTGTTTAATAATCTTCAACTATTTACAATTCCAAGTATGGTCTTGTATAGTATTGCTCCCACCATACAGGCTAACTGCTTACAGAGTGTTCTTCTAGTCTGTTCTGTAATCATGTGACTACATAGTCACATGATGGGCAGTGCCACTCTTCAGTCCAACCTCAACACTTGTCTGCTGAGGACCTTTATATTATAACATGTGCAGGTACATTTCACCATACTAAGTGTGAAAGTCCTATTGTTAAATGAGGTGTGTGTGTCAGGGAAAAGAGGGTTAAAAGAAGCAAAGTCAGCATAGAGTTGACCCGTTCCAACCTGCAGTCATAAGGTGCAAGGCAGGCTGAATTGAGGGAGGTGTGTGACTTCAAGTTTAAAGTTTATTTATTAGTCACCAAATAGGCTAACATTAATACTGCAGTGAAGTTACTTTGAAAATTCCTTAGTCGCCACACTCCGGCACCTATTCAGGTACATTGAGGGAGAACTTAGCACAGCCAATTTACCTAACTAGCATGTCTTTCAGACCGTGGGAGAAAACCGCAGCACCTGGAGGAAACAGAGGGGAAACATACAGACTGTGCACAAACAGCGACCCCAAGCTGGGAATTGAACCTGTGTCCCTGATGCTGTGAGGCAACAGTGCTAACCACTATGCCACCGTGCCTGCCCCTCACTGGGGTGAAAGTATTGCTCTCAGGAGCTTCTGGTCAAACCGACAGACTGGTAGTTCCAACAGTGCCGCCAGTACCAAGGGCACACTGCTTTGCACCACCAGACTGCCACCAGAAGGAAGCAGGCCCAATGGATCCCGGAGCCAGGATAAGTCCAGGGTCTTGCACAGGGAGAGTTCGGGAAGAAGGGCAGTGAGGGTTGGCAGTGATGTTATTCATATAGCAAGCAGGCAGGAAGAAAGGGGGTTTCAACCTGAGAGATGCTGCCTGCCATCTGCAAAGGGCAGCCGCTGGAGATAATACTCTCGTACCCTCACCCTCCACTTTCCTGTCCATGGGCTGTTTTGTTATGGATGGTGTCAATCTTCTTCTGTGTATCCGGAGCTGCACCCATCCAGGCAAGTGGGGAATAGTCCGTCACACATTCCCAACTTGTGCCTTGTGGAGGGTGGACAGGCTTTGGGGAGTCAGGTAGTGAGTTACTTGCCGCAGTATTCCTAGATTCTGAACCTGCTACAATTATATTTCTGGAAGTTAAAATATTACAAGGTGACAGATCGCTGAGTAGAGCCAGTAAATTAAGGTGGTTCATGATTTTGTGAGTGGATTAAGACATCATGTATGTTCAAAGGGGCTAATTATTGAACAAACCATGCAAAGGCACTTAAAATGGTGACTCTATGGAGGACAGTGTGTAAAGACAATATTATAAATTGAATGCTTCCAGTAGAAACACCCATGCATCACCCTAAAGCTTCATAAACACAAGGAATTTGAGATTAAAGTGCAAGTTAACAAAAATGCTGATATATTGGGTTTTGTGAAAGAAATTCTTCAAAGACCAGAATCTGATACTTACTTGGTAGGGGATTTTTCCTGTGTTGTTAGTTGACCATCAGGACTGGATCTGCTCTGTGGGCTAAAAAAAGAGGAAAAACAGAATGATCCTTGGAACATGGTGTAAAACATATTCACGTTTTAGCTTAGCTCCTGAGGTTAAACTTCCTGAATCCTGACTACATAAACAGCGTTAATTCCCCAAGTCACCATGAACATCAAAAAAAGTGCAGAAAATATTGAATAGTGTGCAAACAATTCACATGACTTGAGTTTTATTTTTAAGAGCACCAAAACAACAAGATTATTGTGTCAATCTACAAACTTTCCACAACGGTGGCACAGTGGTTAGCACTGCTGCCTTTCAACACCAGGGACACTGGTTCAATTGAAACCTCGGATGACTCTCTATGCGAAGTCTGCACATTCTCCCTGTGTCTGTGTGGATTTCCTCCGGGTGCTCCAGTTTCCTCCCACACTCCAAGGATGCGCAGGGTAGGTGGATTGGCCATGCTAGACTGCCCATTAGTGTCAGGGAGATCAGCAGGGTATATATGGGGGGGTTACGGGGATAGGGCCAGGGTGAGATTGTTTCAGTACAGGGTGGATGGGCCCAATGGCCTCCTTCTGCACTGTAGGGATCCTATACTGGAATCCTACTGTCCCTACCTGCCGTGAGGATCGGAGCAGGCGAGGGGCAGACAATGGGAAGGACCCTTGACCTTGGGTGGAATTTTACAGTCTTGGGTCTAGCGAGGCAAAAAATCCTACCCTGTGATTCTATCACCTTCAATTGAATGTTATAGTTGTAGCCTTACCTCCTGCTGTTTGGACTCTCCTGTTTTGATTCAGACGAAATTATGGTCCTGCGACAAAAAGGAAGTTGGAGAAGATGCATTTGCAAAACTAGAATAATTCAGTTTTCAAAATGTGCTTTGGCAAAACTCAGAATGAGTAAATAGCGGCTGGGGAAATGAATCATTTAAAAACATTTCCTAATCCACAATAATGTGGCCCTACAACAAGATTCTCTGACCTCGCCCGCGGCTGTGATTTTCCTATCCTGTTGCAGCAAATGGAGATCTGGCAGAGTGCCACATTTTCCATTCTGGCTCACAGCGGGAACGGGATGCGTAAGATTGGAGAATCCCGGACCTAATAACAAAATCCAAGCCAAGACGTCCCAAAGTGAAATCAGGAAGCATTTCTTCACACAAAGTGCAGTGAAATTTTCTCCTCCAAATGCTTCAGGTCACTTGAATCTCCCAGCACTGAGGTTTTTGTTTGATGGAGCTACCGAGGGATATAGATCAATGATGAATACCAGTAAACTAAATTAGTCATGAGTTGACTGGCAGAACAGGCTCAAGGGGCTGAATGGCCTACTTCTGTTCTTATGTTCGGAAAGACAGTGATCTGGAGAGAATATTGTTACTTTTAATATACAATTTAATATCTTGGTGAGAGTACCATTGGCTAAATCTGCAAGTCTGCTGCTGATATCAAAGCAGGATGCAGGATAAGCAATTGGAAGTGGTGTAGACGGATTCACAGTAATTTAGTAATTAGTGAATGCAGTAGGCGTGACTGAAGTTTGGTAAAATAATTAACGTGGATCAGCGAGTGAGACAGTACACTCATCAGGAAAGGTTCATATGTCGTGGGATTTAATATAAGATCAAAATTCAAGATAAGGTTATTTTACCCTGTCAATGTGATCAATCAGACCTCATAAATTTACAGTTGAGATCACAGTGAACGGAACTGTGAGTTATTAAAGTCAATTCGTGATGACTGATAATGTTAATATGGTCTCTAGGAAGTCAATGTTAATGAAATCATGGGGTTGGGTATTACAGCTTCCTGTTGTGTTGACAGACCATTGGGATGGGGGAGCGGGCAGCGGGTTATAAAGTGGAGTGCTAAGCCCCTCACCCCTAGTTCACTGCAACTCTACCAGTGGCAGAGTCGATGTTTGTGTGCCAGTTCGGGCACCTAAGTGCCCAATTAATCAACATCCAAGGACCACCTCCTGCTGACAGCAGGATTTTAACCACGGTGGGGGAAAATATGTAGCTCATCGCGTTTCCGTGATTCTAACCGGTGGTCATTTAAACAGCAGTGGGTATTCAGAACAATCCCCACACTCCCAACATGGGTGACATGGTGGCACAGTGGTTAGCACTGCTGCCTCACAGCGCCAGGGACCCAGGTTCGATTCCCAGCTTGTCTGTGTGGAGTCTGCACTTTCTCCCTGTGTCTGCATGGGTTTTCTCCAGGTGTTCCAGTTTCCTCCCACAGTCCAAAGATGTGCGGGTTAGGTAGATTGGCCATGCTAAATTGACCCTTAGTATCAGAGGGACTAGCTGGGGTAAATGCATGGGGTTACGGAGATAGAGACTGGGTGGGATTGTGGTAGGTGCAGACTCAATTGGGCCGAATGGCCTCCTTCTGTACTGTGGGATCCTACTATTCTAAGGTCATCCCACAACAGGCCCCCCTCCCCTTTCCTTCCCCATCTCCTTCCACCCCTTGGCGCCCCATCACCCCCAGACTCAGATTGATGAACAGTTTTGCCAGGGCTGGCTGCACTCCCAGTGGCACTGAGGGAACAGGGATATACAGGCTGTTTGATGGGCCAATAGCTTTCAGAGGTGGGACTTCCTGCTCAGATGGCAGGGGGGTGGGGGTGAGTCCTGCTTCAAGCCAAATAATGTTCTGATAACCATTGATTGGATGTGATATGAAATCCCCACACCTCCAACCTCAGCCAACGCTGTAAAGTTCCCCCCACATTCTTTTAACTTAGGTGAAATTAGACAAAAATCAAACACTCACATCTTTGGCAAATCATCTGTTTTGTAGGTCGTCCTGCAATTAGTACAAAAAAGAAGCAAGCTTTCAGGTCACGTAGTTCTATTGATTTCAATCATTAAAGTAACATTTAAATAATTAACCTAAAATGCTAGCTGCAAAAGCATTGCTTATTGTTAGAAAGAGTGTAAATATTAATAGGCCCCAAATCAAAAGCTCAATTCACAATTTTGCCAATCTATTGCAATCAGATTAAATGAATTAAAAATTGCAACAGTATAAGAGCATAAGGCACAGGAGCAGAGACAGGCTATTCAGCCCAGTGAGTCTGCTTTGCCATTCAATGAGATCATGACTGATCTGATATGACAATCCACAACTAAATTCAGTAGATCAATAAAGCGACACTTCAGTTTAATTTTAGGACTGATCTCTTATTCAAATGTTTTATTCATATTGAAAATGACCAGACTTAATCACTTTTCAAACAAAATTATTTTCGTTTCATCAGATAACTTTGAAAGTCTGGAGGACAGGCTGGAAAGCCAAGTTGGTTGAGTAAATCACTCCAGTACCATAAATTGAGAAATCTTACAAAAAGGTGGCACAGTGGTTAACACTGCTGCCTAATAGCTCAAGGGACCTGGGTCTGATTCCTGTCTTGAGTCACTATCTGTGTGGTGGTTGTACATTCTCCCCCCCACCCCACCCTGCCTCCGTCTGCGTGGGTTTCCTCTGGGTGCTCTGGTTTCTTCCTCCAGTCTGAAGATGTGTGGGTTAGGGGCAACAGTGGGGTAAATATGTGGGGTTATGTGGATAGGGCCTGAGTGGGATTGTTGTTAATGCAGACTTGATGAGCTGAATGGCCTCTTTCTGCACTGCGGGAATTCTATGATTCATAATGAAAGCTGAAGAACAAATAATTTGCTGGAAAGCTTGTTTGAAAACTTAAAGTCAGATAAGTTCATTTACTGTGTGACTTTAGAAGGCAGTACCCTCTAGTGGAATCTTGGAGTAAAAACCTTCACAATATAAGCCAAGTTACTGGGATGGTAACACTGGGACATTCAGAAGTATGTACAGAGTTTAATGGCTAAATTTAACCTGTGCAGAAAATTAAGACGCATAAACTGTGTAAGAGTGTTTCACATTAATGACTTCTCAAATATCTTACCAATTTAACACAGATTAGATGTGAAAATAAACTGTCAAGTTAAAGAAATGCCACATTCTTGTTGTACTAGAAGGACACACAAGGAGATGTTGTGGTTGCTGTAGTCTGTGTGATTTTTGATGTAATATCTGTGAAGACCAGAGAGATTAGCGCTTTGCTGTTTCTGGGGTGTGTGTGTGAGTGTTAACTTTTGAAGTGCTTTATCTCGACAGTGTCTGCTACGAGCTATTGCATTTGGAATTACCAAAGCAAATTTTCACAAGTGAATTTTTTTTTAGATTTATATATAGATGTATATAATTTTCTTTTTATATGTGGATAGATTTCAATGTACATCAGGAATTTTAACAATAAAAGTCTGTGAAGGGCTGTGAGGGTAATCTTACTAATTAAAAAGTGCCAAATGAGGCTGAAAATGGGATAGAATTGCACTCATTTTTTTGGGTGAGCTCCCAGAGAAACTCTTATGCCATTTAGTGCAAATAAATGAGACAAAATGTGATTCATATCATTAGAGGGGAGCAGACGGAGTCTATTCTCACTGGGAAGCTGGTTGCTGACAGCTGGAGGATGCCTTTGTGCATCGTTGATCTCCCAATGCAGTAAATGTTTACTAGAGTACACAGTTTGTGCACTAAGAGATATCTCACTCTCCCCACTACCTGGACATCACACTTCCACCCCACCCACCTCAAATGTATCTCTCACTCTCACTACCCCCCTCCTCCCTTGGTCGACTGATGGGACAAGCCACTAAGATCGCTCTCTAACACTTTTTTTTAACCATGTGGTAGTCTCTCAAAGTGAAAGGACGCTTGCCATGGAATACGTCCTGTGGCAAGAACTTCCATATGCAGTCTTTTTACATGGGGAGGCTGTTGCATTGTAGCTACCACACACTTCTCACAGGTCAGGAGATTCTCCCTCTCTTAGCACTCGCTGAAGGTGTTTGGGTAGAATTTGCAAGTTGATAATCAAACTCTTTGGCCACATTATGAACACACTTCCTGTGGCCAACATCCCTGAGTGGGTTTCAAACTATCACTTCTGATTCAAAGGTCGGGACATTACCCTCTGCACCCAAAAGACCTGCTCCTATACAACTTACCAAAATGTAATTCAGTGATATGGTTGATGGCTGTGGTAATAAATTATTAACGATGTGAGAGTGCATTGGCTTCTTGAACCGCTGCATAGCCACATTGACTTATGTATCCCAAGGAGCAAATTACTCATAGTGTGAGCGCTGAGTTCAATATGGATTTCAGAGGGACTTTCAACTACACTTAGTTCAATAAGTAGAAAATGCTTCTTCCCAGTTTTTGCGCAGACAACAGACAAGGCTTAATGACAACAGAGAGTAATAATTCTTTATTATTGCTAGTTGATCAGTATGATTTAATGGGACTTTTCCTGTATCCAATTTTAATTACTTGTTATTTAATGAGGCTTTTTAATTAATTGCCTGCCTTAACACTACATCATGGACCACCAAACTCGGGTCCACGGACTTGGTGACTTGTGAGCTATTATGCAACAAGAGGCAAGAGTTAATTATATCAGAAGGGAAAAATTCATTATTATTGCTCAATAGTTTAGGCCACTAATGATTATTGAAGATTAAAAATGGGAGAATTACATTATGGATGAGTGATTTAATATTGCTTGTTTCACACTTATCCCCAAAGTCCAAATTATTCTCAATAAGTTTTGCTGTTCATTAATTGACTTGAAAAAGGCAAACACTTCTAAAAATAACTCTAGAGGTCACAGGTACAAAAAAACAATTTAAAACTGCAATATGTGGCATACAGCAATCTGACATAATGGCTGAGTAATGTCCGAGAACTGGGAGGTTAATCTCTTAATTTTTACCTCGCTTATTAACATATTTCCATTAAATTCTTTCCAAACTATTATGATTGTTTATTAATTTTGAATGAGTTGACAGGCATATTAAAGAGGATATGAGAACAAGCCCAGGAGCACAGAAGAAATAAACTCCTTGTGTATCATAGGAGTGTTTCACTTGTTTTTATTCTCTTTATCTAAGGAAGATATAATGACTTCAATCTGACCCACAAGGTTAGCCTCTTAGAGTAGAGCTGCCCGATTGAGCTCATAATTGCCTGCCCAATCAGGGAGCCTCACCTCTGTATACATATGGGAGTGGCAGGTCTACTAACACTGTGGATTCTGACTTTGTACCTAAAGTACTCTAGGAGTGGAATAGTGTTTGTAAATAGTGGGAATCTGGTGAAGGGACACTGGCTTCTGAGCACTTACTTCAGAAGAATGTTCTTGCTGTAGAGGGATTGCAACAGAGGTTAACCAGACTAATGCATGGAATGGCAGGATTGTGATGTGAGGAAAATTTGAGGAGATTGTGTTTGTATCTCTAAACTTTAAAAGAAAGAAGGGTGATTTCATAGAAAGCTATAAAATTTTTATGGGAGATAAACTGGATAGATACAGATATAGAGATGCTGGTGTTGGACCGGGGTGGGCACAGTAAGATGTTTCACAATATCAGGTTAAAATCCAACAGGTTTATTTGAAATCATAAGCTTTTGAAGCACTGCCCCTTCATGTGAGTGGCTACTCATCCTGGAGGGTATCGCTACATCATATAGACTGCACCAGTTCAAGAAGATGTCTCACTGTCACCTTCTCAAGGGCAATTAGGGATGGGCAATAAATGCTCACCTTGCTAGTGACATACATATCACATGAAAAGTTCCAAAAATGACTTGGTACTAAGCAGAGGGACTTGTCAACTGAGTGTTGTAGCATTGCCCAACAGGGAAAATATAAAATAATTTAATATAGCCCAGCTTGGTGATACAGATCCCATTCATTGACTTGCTTAAAAAAAAAACAGTTTGTACATTCTCCTTGTATGTGAGGGTTTCTTCCCACAGTCCAAAGATGTGCAAGTTGACCTTAAGTGTCAGGGTTGACTAGCTAGAGTAAATGCATGGGGTTATGGTGATAGGGCCTGGGTAGGATTGTGGTCAATACAGACTCAATGAACTGCATAGCCTCTGACTGCTTTGTAGGATTTTATGAAAACATTGGCAAAGCTTAGGTGATCTGAAATCAACAGCAATGGCGATCAGGCATTTATTTTTATAATGATCTGGGAGCTCTTCTGCTAGATTCATGCTTATTAAATAATAATCCAGAGGTGAACTCCATTTATTAAAATTAATTCCAAAGATCAAAGTGTTAAACTTGATGGATTTATAAATGTTAGTAGTGTTATTAAAGTAAGTGCCATTTTAAGGGAAGATATATTCCATGTTGCTGTGAAATTTCCTTCCTACCTGGTCTTTCTATCCAAACTTGAATACTTGCTTGTAGGGCTGCTGATGTCAGAGCTGCTTGTGTCTCTGTTAAGCATTCCAAGAATGCGGGGAAAAAAATCAGTTAACACGAAAGCAAAATATTCTTTTAGCATGAAGGACATGGCAATTTTCAATAAAAGTCAGAAAGATTTGCAAAGCACAATTCTAAGACGTGAAATTTCGAAGCCATCTTGATTCAAAAGCTATCAGCATTGATTAAATGTGATCATCTTTGTTTTCTACTTTGCTAGAATCATTCGTATTGCAAAATTTTGTGCTCTACTGAATTGAAGGAAGGCATCCGAAATGTGGTATTGCAGAGTAAGTGGTAGCAGCTATGAAATCAAAGGACAGATGACAGCAAGTTCATTTCAGGCTAAGAGTGATCACTTTGTAGAATGAATTGTCAACTGGAGCAAAAAAAATCATAGGTTTAATTAAAACCCACTGGAGGTTGCAATGAGAAATGTTGGTCACATTCTGCACTGAAACACTCTTCAGTTACCCCTAGACCTGACTATTTTAATGCACCACTGATAGGCCTCCTGGACTCTTCCTACAAACTTGAGATCATCTAAAACTCTTGTCCTAACTTACACCAAATTTGCTTTACCTATCGTTCCTCTGCTCACACACTTAACACTAGCACTTGATTTCTGCAAAGAAAGTTTATAATTCATATCCTTGTTTTTAAATCCCTACATCACCTTACCCCTTTCTTGCAATGAAATCTCTTCTAGCCCTGCAAATCTCTTACCCTAGCTTCTTGAAAATCCAAAGTTCAGTCATTCCACTTTTGGAGATGTCTTTAGCTGCCTAGATCCTAAGCTCTCTATGTTCTCTCCATGAAACTCTTTAACTCTCTATCTTGCTTTCCTTGTTTAAGACAATCTATCTCTTTCACCAAACTTTTGGTCATTTGTACCCTAATCTCTGTTTAGCTGGGTTAGAGTCAAGTATTCAATAATGCCCCTGGCAAGCATCTTCAACATGTGTTCCAGTTTAAAGCACTCTATAGGAATATGTTGTTGTAGGTTTCTCAGTTGTGTGATTTGGAGATTCTTAAACATGGGCTGAGATTTTCCAGCCCTTCCCACTTCTGGTCCCGCCAAAGGTGATGTCCCATGATGGGTTCCCTGGGGCAGAGCAGATGTGCCTTACAAACTGCCATTAGACCACAACGGGATTGGAAGATCTCACAAGCGGCTAATGATGTGCTGCCTCTGCTGCCGGAAAACAGGCCGCGGGGGACAGGAAAATCCCAGCCGTGGGGTCAGGCTTCAATGTGCTAAGACGCGCAGCTGACCAAAAGCAAAGCAGCGGTGAAACTGATATGGAGTTACGGCCACTAACTAAAAATATTCACCGCTCATGTGTCAGAGTCAACAGGATGGATTTCCTGAGGATGGTTTTTATAGTTAATCTGCATTAACTTCTGTTACGTCTTTCTAATAAACATTTTAGCTTGCTCATTCACACATGGTTGCAATTTAACTACATTATGAGATCAAGAGGAACATAGTTTGTTAAAGTATCCAAACCACACTATTGGTTTGTATTTAAGATTATTGAGTTTATTATAATAATTTTATAAAATTCCCGGTTGAATATCTCCAGAACTTTATTAATGAGTCCTTAACTAAAAGTAAAATCAACTAATGCAGGGCAGGTGCCGATCCCATTTACTTTTCAGAATATCAATTCATTAAATTATATTTGACCATCACATTATGAAATAAAATTGAATTATTGAGAACACTGCAGGTATTTCCATGACATTGTAAACTCGTTCTCATTGCTGGCAAGTTCTTTGAATTAAAATGTTTACATGATATCATTGTTTAATCTGCCTTGAGGTGTGACTGAGGTTTAAAGTATTTGTTTCCACATAATCATAGAATCCCTATGGTGCAGAAGTAGGCCATTCAGTCCATCAAATCTGCACTGACTACAATCTCACCCAGGCCCTATTCATGTAACTCCACATATTTACCCTGCTAATCACCTGATACAAGGGTCAATTTAGCATGCCCAATCAACCTAACCCACACATCTTTGGACAAGGAAACTGGAGCACCCAAAAGAAATCCATGCAGATACGAGGAGAATGTGCAAACTCCATACAGACAATGATCGTGGCTGGAATTGAACTCGGGTCCCTGGTGCTGTGAAGCCACCATCCTGCCCCCAAGGAATCTTCCACTTCCCACTGATATTCCCAATAATGCTCTAACATGAGGTGTGTTTGGCAACAGCATCAACATTAACATTTGTTGAGGTGTGCACAACAGTAGTTCTGTCTGGTTTCTCAGAAGATGTCAAAATTTACTGGCATGACTGTGCATGATTTTCATGGATAAAATGGTCGTTGTAAAACCTTAGAGATCAAATCAGTTGAAGGTTGGCAGCACAGTGACGCAGTGGTTAGCACTGCTGCCTCACAGTGCCAGGGACCTGGGTTCTCTCCACATCTGCATGGGTTTCCTCTGAATGCTCCAATTTCCTCCCACACTCCAAAGATGTGCAGGGTAGGTGGATTAGCCAAGCTAAATTGATCCTTAGTGTCAGGGGGATTTGGGAAATATGTGGGGCTATGGGAATAGGCCCTGAGTGGGATTGCTATCAGTGCAGGTTCGATGGGCCAAATAGCCTCATTCTGCACTATAGGGATTCTATGATTTGAAAGAGAGATAATTGCTCAAGGAGTAACGGTCCTCAGGATATGAGATTAAAAAATAAAGCTAAAAGAAAAACAGTAGACCACTCCTGAAGGGCCGAGTGACCTGGTCTTGGGCCTATTGCACTTCAACAAGCGCATTATCAGCCAATGTCATGAAAATTCCTGTCAGAACAAAAGCAGTTTGGTAGCTCAAATCAACAAGTAAATGTCACTGGAAAGCATTATCAATTACATTATCACATATAAATATTGACCAGAAAAAATGCACACACTGATTTAAAATCAATGACTAATTACTCTGATTCATACAACTGGTGTTTGTGTTGAAAACCCTTTGACCTTACTGCAGTCCAATATGATAAGAATGTTATTGCAATTTGTGGTAACTTTAAAATTGCAACCTAAAATTTCATGCAACCATTTGGATGATGGACTAGGGATTTTGAAGGGAGGGGAGTGATGGGGGCTGTTTCCTGAAAGACCTGAAAGAGGCACCAAAAGGGTGGCATGGTGGCACAGTAATTAGCACTGCTGCCTCATACTGCCAGGGACACGGGTTCAATTCCCAGCTTGGGTAACTGCAAAGTCTGCACATTCTCCCTATGTCTGCATGGGTTTCTCCCGGGTGCTCTGGATCCCCCCCATAGTCCGAAAGACATCTGGTGAGGTACATTGGCCATGTTAAATTTTCTTTCAGTGTACCCGAACAAGCACTGGAGTGTGGTGACTTGGAATTTTCACAGTAACTTCGTGGCACTGTTAGTGTGAGCCTACTTATGAGGCTAATAAATAATCTAAAAAAACCTAAAGAAGGGAACAAGACATTGTGTGAAATATGAATCCCAATGAGATTATCTTTCAAAAGCTCCTAAGAAGATGACACAATAGGGAGAAAGACTCATGGGTGTCTGTGGGAGGAAGCTGTAGATCTCTGCTGTCTTGTGGTAGGTGATGGCAGAGACATCCCCAGAGCCGCTGATAGGTGCTAGATAAAAGATCAATGAACCTAGGAGGGGTGCTTAGAGTAACATACTGGGTGGGAGTTTACGGCCTGGCTCATCCCAAAACAGTAAAATTCCACTTGAGGTCAAAGGACCTTCCCACGATTCACCCTTTTCCCTCTCCAATTCCTGTGGCGTGCGGTGTGGTAAAATTCCAGCCACTCCCCTCTCACCATACCTCCTTAAACCACAATCCTACTCATTCTCCACCTCTCCTCATGAAAACTGCCTGGGGATCAGGGATGGAGGTAACAGGTCATCAGCACAACATTTTGGGATTGCCCCTTTCTCTCCCAACCCACTGCCATCTTAAAGACCCAGTGCCCCCCAGTGGAGGTCAAATGCAGTCACAGCTCATGCATTATTCATGAAGCATTCAGCTCCCCTATTGCCTTAACTGGGGAGGGGGAGAAAAGATAAGGGTCAGGAAATTGCCTAGCATGGTACTGAATCAGTGCTGGATCTCCAAAACGATGCAGGTATGCCTCAAATACACTAGAATTCAGAATTCAGCTGGAGTTTTTGTAGAAAGAAAACATCTTAAAAACACATCTCTCACAAAGCACCAGTTGTATATTGTTCGCATTGGGAGTGACATGTTGTTTATTATCTAACGATGCAGGCATACAGCATGATCAATCTGAAGATACTGCAATGTCAAGCCATCATACTCATATAATAAACAACATGTTTCCATCATTTTCTCCATGTAGTCTCTATTTCAGAAGTGATTCAGACTGCTGGGATGATTTCTTGTGTTTAATCATGTGGAGGAGCCTGCCTACAGCTCAGATGGAGCTGACCAGCATTACAATGTCTACCTGTTCAGGATTTCCTCAGATCTGTATCGGCTGAGCGTAACGTTCTTAAGGTTCCCATGAGCTGACTCTGAACTGCTAACACAAAGAACAGTTCTATACCTGAAACATACAAAGCTAAACATATTTACTCCAAGGTTCAGACCTCACATTACACAGACCATGGGGATCAGAATGATGCAAGTCTTCACCTTGTTGCACACGCTATGACAAAGTACCTGTCGTCTTGCATTATGTAAAAAAACCATATTAATACTAACTGAAAACCAGGTATTAGCAAATCTTCCCTCATAGGCAATTATATTATCAGATCACCTTTGCTCGTTTGAATGTTTTAAAGACAACCTTGTGAAAATAAGCAACGCAACATACCATACAAGTCACCCAAACCTTCCTCAAGGAGGCTTGTCCGGATATTGGAGCTTGCACTTTGGTTGGATCTGCCATCTTAATATAGGAAAGGCGGTGGTGTAATGGCATTGTTATTGAACTAGGTGTCCAAAGACCCAGACTAATGCTCTGAGAACCTGGGTTCAAATCCTACCATGGCAGATGGTAAAATTTGAATTTAGTAAATATCTGGAATTAAAAGTCTAAAGATAACCATGAAATTATTGTCAATTGTTGGAAAAACCCATCTGATCCATTAGTACCGTTTAGAGAAGGAAATCTGCCTTCCTTATCTGATCTGGCCTGCATGTGACTCCAGATCTACAGCAATGTGGTTGACTCTTAAATGCCCTCAGGGATGGGCAATAAATGCTGGCCCAGCCAGTGACACGCACATCCCATGAATGAGTAAAAGAAATTAGTATAGCACCGCTAACATAGCAAAATAGCACATGGCCCATCATAAAAGAGTAATCAGATTTTAAAAAATCACCCTCCAAACAAAAAATGGTGTGAGAGGGGGTTGTGTCTGAAGACTCAGTGAAAGAGAGAATTTTTTTGGAGAGTATTAAAGGAGGAGAAGGAGGTGGGCAGATGGAAGGATATCAAGAAGGCATCATTTCATTGTCTCTGATCACATGGAGAACAATCCAGTTCAAATGAAGATTGCCAACATCATAATCATTATTTATAGCTGGCTGATAGATTCCATTTCACAACAATGAAGAAGGTCACAGCCAAAAGGACCAAGGCAGTAATGGCACACCAGCAATGCTATATCATTCTGCAGTAACAAAGCATGTTTGTCAGCAAAAGAACCAGTACCCTTTCAGAACTACTATATAAATCAGATGTTATTTTCTCCTGATATTCATTTCTGATATGAAGTAAAGAATTTTAAGTGGATAAAGAATGAACAGCTAAGATTTTTGTACTGTGAACCCATGTACACATTGTCCTCCCAAGGCTTCTTTGCGGCTTCATATTAAATTTTCAACAACAAAAAGTTAATTGTATTTTTTATCTTTTGAAGCAATAATTTATATTGTCAAATTAGATATGATGATGGATAAAGAATAAACCATCCATACCCCCCTATGTTTATCATACTTTTTGTGGTTTATCTCCCAAGACTTGCAGACCTGATTTTCACTTCTGTTTAATCCATAGTTGCCAGTGACCACAACTCAGGTGAAATCTTTCACTCCTGATTTATTGGGTTAGTTCAGTGTAATGGGATGTATCCATGTGGGCTTTATAATCTGACCTCCATTTTGCTGTGCCCAGTATTATTACAGTTGCTGTGCCCAGTATTACTACAACTAATGTGCCCAGTATTATCACAGCTCCTGTGCTCAGTATTATTACAGTTGCTGTGCACAGTATTATTAGAGTTGCTGTGTGCAGTATTATTACAGTTAATGTGTCCAGTATTATTACGCTATTGTGCCCAGTATTATTACAATTGCTGTGCTCAGCATTATTACAATTACTGTGCCTAGTATCATTATAGTTGCTGTGCCCAGTATTATTACAGCTCCTGTATCCAGTATTATTACCAGCTCCTGTACCCAGTATTATTACAACTCTTGTGCCCAGTATTATTACAACTCTTGTGCCCAGTATTATTACAACTCTTGTGCCCAGTATTATTACAGCTCCTGTACCCAGTATTATTACCAGCTCCTGTACCCAGTATTATTACAACTCTTGTGCCCAGTATTATTACAACTCTTGTGCCCAGTATTATTACACTTGCTGCTGTGTCCATCATTATTATTACAGTTGCTGCTGTGACCTCACCTTGCAGGTCTATCCAGAGTTGAAGCCCGCGATGTCTTGCTGAGGTCACTGGTGCTGCTTGAATCCCTGTGCAAAAATAAAGCTGTCAGCGTTAGAAAGGAAATTTTGACGCTCATACATTTTCACATTAGTTCATCACATTTGCAAACAGGAGTCATCAAACTAAGAGAAAAGTCCAATGTGCTGAAAACTTATTTTAACTCGGACAGGTTATCATTTCAGATGTAACCTTTCAACTTTCTGGGACACGCATTTGAATCCAGCCTCGGGCACCATCTTACCAGCTGTTCATGCCATGCTCCAGCTGCAGCGAGGTTCACTGCAGCCAAATGGAAAAATCCCATCAGCATGAATAGTGATAACATTCCAGCCTCACCACGGAGTTTGCATGTTCTCTCCATGCCTGTTTGAAGTTTATTTTTAAAAGTTTATTTTTTAGTGTCACAAATAGGCTTACATTAACACCACAATGAAGTGACTGTGAAAATCCTCATCGGGCAGCATGGATGGCCGTAGGGTCTCTTCCTGTATTGTAATTTTCTTTGCTTTGTTCCAGTGCCTGTTCAGGTACACTGAGGGAGAATTTATTATGGCCAATGCCCCTAACCAGCGCATCTCTCAGACTGTGGGAGGAAACTGGAGCACCTGGAGGAAACTCATGCAGATACAGAGAGAACGTGAAGACTCTACACAGACAGTGACCCAAGCTGGGGATTGAACTCAGGTCGCTGGCGCTGTGAGGCAGCAATGCTAACCACTGTGCCACCCTGCCGCACCACCCCCACCCCCCAGAAACACCAAAAGAAAACCAGATACTTCCTTTGAATTAATATTATAATAAAAGCTATATTTCTGCATTTATGAGAGCTTATATTTTTCAGATCGTGGCAAACACTTATGTGAGCTATTTAATCTTAACAAAGAAAAATATAAAGTTTATTCCTTCAAATATGGTTATCTCCAAATATTCCAAAATGGGACACAATAATTACAGCTATTTTGCTTACCTGTGCCCTAATCTAACCAAAATAAAAGCAGATTAATCCAATTACATTCACAATGAAGCATTCTGAGTCAAAGATTTCATGTTGCGAATTTTACAAGATTTTATGTTTAACGTTCATTCAATTAATTTAAGGATTACTCTCATTAGATATACTTTGAACAGAAAGGAATTGTCTGAAATAGGACAAATCACCAAGTAAGCGTGATTGGAAGACTCAGTTTGAAACTAGTCATTGTATTAAATGTTTGGAAAGAAGTTCATTTGACCTAGCAGCAATCATCTGATGAATTTAAGCTGATTTAACGTGATTGGGGAAGACAAAATTACTTCAGGAATTAAAGTGTATCAATGCCACTCAAGTAGAGGTCGACTGTGGTGATATCACCAGCATTTCTACCTGTCCAGGAACTCCTCTGATCTGAAGCGGTTGAGAACAACTTTGCGACGGCCATCATTAATTACCCAAGTGCTGCTGGTAAAGAGAACATTTCTTCCTTAAAACGCATTTAAGAGAAAAGATACCCCTGGTCACATTTGATGGAGTGAGTCTGGGTTTTTCTTAAAATGTCAATAAAGCAATATTTAAAGTAATTTTTTTTGTAATGGCTTTTTTTTTTCCATCACCAAACCCTCAATAAAATGTTTCAACACAATAGTTGCTTCACTGGGCCGGAATTTATGGCAACAAGACATCAAATTTAGTGTGATGACACAACATTTACCATTATCATGCAAGTCTTAGATATTACAGTGGGTAAACAGCCACCAAAATTGGAAATCTACCCACCGCAGTGAAATAACTAATTGACAAGATATCCAGCTTGTTAAAGAGCCAGCAGTTTGTAATTTTTCATTGCCCACTCCTATGTGCAGACGTCAGAGTGTTTTATGCCAGGTATGAGGAGGTGGCACACAAAAGGCAGAAAGAAAACCCTGTACTGATACCATGAGGCATCATCTCACCACCTGTATGTTTTTGGACTTCATTTATGAATATTTCTGAGCCTGCCATAAGTAAAGAAGAAAGATATGGAGATGCCGGCTGGGCCCATTAAGAAGTCTCACAGCATCAGGTTAAAGTCCAATGGAATTACGAGCTTTCGGAGCGCTGCTCCTTCATCCATTCATCTGAGGAAGGGGCAGCGCTCCGAAAGCTCGTGATCCCAAATAAACCTGTTGGACTTTAACCTGATGCTGTGAGACTTCTTATTGTAAAACAAAAGACATCGAGAGTGCAAGGATCTTAAAATTTGTTGCCGTGACAGAGTCCGCCCTGCACCCCAACAGGCCGTAGAGATCCACAAATTTGCACCGCTAACCATCCGCCCCTCCTGCCAGACGGCCGCTAATTGGCCATCTGATACCTGACTCGCTGAGATGACGGGACAGGAGCGAGCAGCCGTTGCCATTCAGTCTCCCGCTGAAAACTGCAAAGTCCAGCCACTGTATTCAAATAATAGGGAGGAAACTGCTCTGATGGCAAATGTACTGATCAGGGTGGAAATAAGCCAACTAAAACAGAAACAGGAAGACCCCAGCTTTCAGCCCTCTGTGTGTTGACGTCAAACAGGGTGGCTCCAATTAGCAATAGTACCTGAGGTGTGGGGGATTGAAGGGAAGTTAAAACCTCGTAACGAGCATTAAAAAACACATAGTTTAACCCCAGTGACTGAAAGATAATGTCAATGGAGTTGAACATTGTCCATTTCAATTATCTTCACATGAGAAAGAGGAAATATTTTTAAAAACAGCTGAACTGTCAGAAATTTAATGGCTATAAACACTGCAAAATCTTCATATGTTCTCCAGCCATTGAATGCTGTCCAATAATTTCCCGTTCCAAAGTTATTTCCTTGAACCTGAGCTCCAATTATCACCACACTGGAACACATAATGTACAATTCAGCATAAATTACGTCTCTGTGTAGACCTTACTCAGCCGTATACAAAATTATTGGGTTCCACTCACTGAAGCTTTGGAACTGCATGACTTTATTGAGGTATATAATATCTTCGGATTTTTGTTTTTGCATGTTCTTTATAATTGATTTTTGGTATTGAAGAAGAATTCACCCCTGCTTTAACCATCGTTCAAAGTAACACTGATCTGCATTAAAACTCTTATTTAATGAAAAGTCTCCCACACTTTGATTTAAGGTTCCACATTGAAGAAAAAAACTATGACAAAGTTCATCATGCAAATGATGATAGCCAGCTTCGGATGTATTTTTTCATATCTTATGTGATTTTAAAATCTGAATCTGTGGAGAGATATTTAAAAACCCATGTGATATCTTCCTCAACACCCATTATAACATCTTTTACAGCTCAGGCTGGTAACTTTGATGCCAATAGAGGGAGATGACAAGGGGAAATGTCACTGGTGACCCAGATACCCCAAGCTAATAATCCAGAGATATGCATTCAGATCCACCCATGGAAGTTGGTGGAATTTGAGTATAATGAATCAAAAATTGATGTCATGAAACTATCATCGATTGTTGTAGAAGCCCATATGGTTCACCAGTGCACTTCTGGGAGAGAAATCTGCCATCCCTACCTGGTTTGGCCAACATGTGACTCCAGACTCACAACAACGTGGTTGACTCTTAACTGCCTTCTGGGATGATGTGGAGATGCCGGCATTGGACTGAGGTGGGCACAGTAAGAAGTCTCACAACACCTGGTTAAAGTCCAACATATTTATTTGGAACCACGGGCTTTCGGAGTGCTGCTCTGGTGTTAACCTGGCGTTGTGAGACTTCTTACTGTGTCTTTCCGGAATGAGCACTCAGTTTAAGGGCAATTAGGGATGGGCAACAAAGACTGGCCTTGCCAGCGACGCTCATGAACCACAAAAGAATGAAAAGCAAAATGCTAGTTGGCTACACTTGTATCTGAGTTTCAGAAACTTCCTCAATTTCATAATGATTTCCTTGAGCATTATGCTTAGAAGGTTTGAAAAGCCTGCTGTTAAACAATGTTCAACCTGTTATGCTATTTTGTCTAACCTGTCATTCCAGATTTTGTTTTAATATAAATTGTTTTCCATCGAAACTCACCACTGCCAGTAAAAATCTAAACTATTTTTTAATGAAACCATTACTGCATTCCTCAAATCTCTTTCCTGCCGTCCTCATATATCAAAATAAACTTTTATTTGAAATATCCTCCAAAATTGCACACTTTCCCTAAATGCTGGGGACACGAAAGTCAGGCAACATCTGTAACAGGGACGGACAAAATAACGTTTGAAATGTACATCTTCTTCAATGCAACAAGTAAAATATTCCTTTCTTTATGTGGTTTAATAAATTTGTTTCACTGAATTCAGTGATGGAAGATTCTGATCTTAAAACTTTGGGTTGGATTCTCCAATCCTTTTTAAAGTTACTGTGAAGTCCTCTAGTCTACACTCTGGTACCTGTCCCAATACACTGAGGGAGAATTTAGCATGGCTAATGCACCTAACCATCACGTCTTTCAGACTGTGGGAGGAAACTGGAGCATCCGGAGGAAACCTATGCAGACACGGGGTGCATGTGCAGACTGCACACAGACAGTGACCCAAGCCGGGAATTGAACCCAGATGCCTGGAGCTACGAGGCAGCAATGCTAACCACTGTGCCACCATGCCATCCTCTGTTGCAGCCAACAGAAATTTGGCTGACTTCTCCGTTCTCGCTGGCAGCACTGTTGTGAATGGCTGGAGAAACCTTATTGGATTAATAATTCTGTTCAACTAGTTCTGAATGCCAGATCACTTTCTATGGAACTGCGTTTCAAACTGGACATTCTACACGATGAAAAACTATTGACAAAGAGATTGTATCTATCAAGCTGTTTATTGCCTGGGCTTGAGATCACTGAATATTTGGTGTATCAACTGGCAAAACATGAAGTCATTCCCCTAGTGTTAATGTAGCAAAACTGGCCAAATTATTTTCTTTTGCTCCCACTACCACCCACTGGAATTGATAGTGTGATTGCTGTCAACTTGGCATTGAAGAATCACATTTAGATTTGCAGTGCGAAGACAGCTGCTTTTATCCCATCTCACTCAGCGAGCCACAAATGAAAGTGTAATGTCAGTCTTTGTAGATTATGACATGCTGTCTGTCAGAGTGTACATTCAACTTTATTAAAACTAGAATGAATATCAGCACTATAACTCAAATCTGAACAGAGTTGGGTGCAGCAAAATTCATGAACGCAACATATTAATGGGCTGACATAACGAAGTTACCAGAATAATTTTCTTCTTTGTTCATTTCTAATGAAAGATATTTGAGGCCACAGGCTTCTTAGTACAAGCAGCATTATTGTTATACTACCTTTTCCCAGCAGGAGTCATGATTCCGGTGAAGAAGTTGGATTAATTCCATTTTTCAATGTGGGAATGATAGGTTTTGGAATTCCCTGTGGGAACTCACTCAACTTGAGAAAGTGAGGTCCTGGATTTTAAAGCTGAAATTTGTGTTGCTCATCATTTACACTGACAGAGCCACTCTCACATGACAACTTGTTTATTTAAAAGAAAACACTGCAATATATATGCTACTGAAAAAACTTGCAGTAAAGCCATACCTTTTTCGTCCATCTATGGTATCTGATTTTCTAGTTGATCTCAGGCCGCTAGCCTTGCCCAGGTCACTGAATAAACAAGATAAAAGTAGGCTGAGAAATCATGAAGAGAAACATAATGCAACCAAAGTACCACATACTATCTAGCGAAGCAAAAGAGAACATAGAATCTTAAAGTACATATTCATAATTAATTCGGTGATCAGCAATGATTAAAATGGATGATGGAGCAGGTTTGAAGGGTTAGGGTTAGGATTAGGGTTAGGGTTACTCCCAATGCAGTTTCTACGTTTTATTAGTGTTTTTCATAAGGGACATGCAGTATGGAATTTTTGTCAATGTACATATTACTTCGCCATGCTATTAAACAAAAAGACAAAAAAAGAGGAGGGAGAATTAAAGTTATTTTCATTGAATGAACATTTGCTGCTGCATTTGTTGAAATTGATCCAAGACGTGGGTTCAACAGCAGGGAGAACTGAAGAACCCAGTAACTTTGAATAAAATTCCTATGTTTCATTGTCTATCTCTGAGTGAACAAGGCAGAACTCCACTTTTGCAACCTCAGCTGGATACATGGAGCCTGGCTCACTATCCAAAGATATTTTTATTGATAAAAATGCTGATGGCTCTCGGGTCTTTTCACCGATGATGGTCTTAAACAGGAAGCATTCAAAGAATGGTGAACAAAGCAAAAACAACTCTCTGGGTGCGATTTTCTGGCCGCTTTTGTCTCAAAACTGGAAAATCTCGCCCAAGATCAATAGATCTTTGTCCCCCCTCCCCGGTCCCGCTATGATTCTCATGGCGGACGTGAGGGAAGCTTCCTCCCTCTGACTCTGAGATAGTCTGATTTTTGTCAATGAAATGTTTTTGTGAGATTGTTGTATTAAATTCGTTAGCTTTGTCCGATTGAGGGGAAGTCATAGTGTAGTGGTATTGTCACTGGGTAAGTACTTTAGAGACCCAGGGTACACTGGTGACCTGGGTTCAAATCATTACCATGGCAAGTGGTGAAATTTGAATTTAATAACATTCTAAATTTAAAAAGTCTATTAATGACTATAATAACTATTGTAAAAACCCATCTAATCCATTAACGTAATGGATGAGATTCTCTGGCTGGCCCTCTGTGTTTTCTCAGTGGGGGTAAGCTATTCACTGGCAATGCGAGCCTCTGGTCACAACACTGTCAATGGGAATTCCCACTGAAGTCATCCCAAGCTGTCAGTAAACCCAGAGAACCCCGCCAGCATGAACAACTGGAGAATTCTGGCCTATAACCTGGCCTATATGTGACTCCAGACCCACAGAGATGTGGTTGATTCTGAAATGGCTTGGCGAGCCATTCAGTTTAAGGGCTCTAAGTGTTGGCCCAGCCAGCGATGCTCACATTCCATGAACAGAAAAAAAAAACACAAATAGTATCAGAGTGATACTGTTAAATGATGATTAATATTTATACTAGTTGGAGATACCACAATATTTCATAACTTGTCCGTATTGTAGAAATCATATGAACCCTCCCATGCAGAGGGAGGCCATTCATCCCATCGAGTCTGCACTGACAACAATCTCATCCAGGACCTATCTCTGTTACCCACATACCAACTCCACTAATCTCTTTAATTTACATACCCTGAGACAATAAGAGCCAACTTATCGTGGCCATATGCAACTAACCCGCACACCTTTGGAATATGTGGGAGAAAACCGGAGCACCCAAAGGGAACCCACCATCATGGATAGTGCTAGTTTTGTACTTCAGTAACATACAATGTGCACCAAGGTCAGTTTCTTAAAGTACTTTTTACCAACTGTTTGCAGTACACCTTGAAGCAAAGGTGCAGCAACTTATCCAATTGCTAATGTCAGTCAGCAGGAAGGTTAAAGGACAAAATTCAGATTGAAAGAGCAAAGGACAGAGAATAACAGAACGAAAAATGTGAAAACAATTTACAAAAACCTGGAGAATTACACAGATTCTCATGGGTGAATCAGTTATAAATGCAGAACCTTAAAGACATTTTCAGAAAATAAGCAGCATTTTTCCACTTAGAATTTCAAATGCAAAATGTCCATCAGTGGAATATTTTTACCTGCTCAGGTATTCTTCAGATTTGGCTCCCTTTAGTGCAGTTTTGCCGTAGTTGACATCAGCTGCCATATTTCTGTTAATAAAGAACACATATTTCATTGATTAAGTATAAAGATGTATCACAGCTTGATATGGCTCCTGCTCTGACCAAGAACACAAAAAACTACAAAGGGTAATGAACATAGCCTAGTCCATCACTCAAACCAGCCTCTCATCCATTGACTCCTTCTACACTTCCTGCTGCCTTGAAAATCAGCCAGTAATAATCAAGGACCCCACGCAGCCTGGACAGTCTTTCTTCCACCTTCCTCCATCAGGAAAATGATTCAAAAGATCACATACCAACTGACTCAAGAGCAGGTTCTTCCCTGTTGCCATCAGACTTTTGAATGAACCTATTATATATCAAGCTGACCTTGCTCTACACTCTACCTATGACTGCAACATTATGTTATGCACCCTCTTCTTTCTTCCTCCCCAATGTATTCCATGAATGGGAAGTTTTGTTTAGCGCAATAATTTTCACTGTATATCAATACATGTGACAATAAAAAAAATCAGATCAAGTCAAATCTGCACACCTCAAAATAAATATTGTCCCTCAATCTTGATGCACAATTTCAGCAGGGCAAGAGTGGATTGGTGGCGGGGGGGGTGGAGGTGGGGAAGATGTGGGGAGGATGGCTACAGGAGTGATCAGTCATCAAACTATTTTTAAAGCCTTAGCGATGGTTAAGTGGAAGTTCCATTTGTGGTCAGGGTTGATAATAAGTCCAAACATACCAATGATCACAGTGTAGGAAGTGTTAATAGTAAGAAATGAGTTCTTACAATCGTAATGGATGTGAAAGAATTGTACTGTCAAATATTAGATGAAACAGGATTTTCACTGCCCTATACCAGGGTGTGGCAAAGATCAGTGTGCAGCAATATTGCACTGAGGATGAAATAAACATGTATACACTGAATGTACACGATCAGAATGACATTGGATGGAACCTGGGGCAAAAAAATGAACAGGATAATGATCTGAGGAGGTAATTGCCATAGTAAATAAATAAAATTGGAGCAATGATATGTGTCTGTGGGATTGAGTTGGTGGAGAAAGATTGGCAGACTAGTTGGAGTGATTTGAAAATACAACTAAAGTTTATTTATTAGTGTCACAAGTAGGCTTACATTAACACTGCAATGAAGTTACTGTGAAAATCCCTCAGTTGCCACGCTCTGGGAGAATTTAGCATGGCCAATGCATCTAACCAGCGTAGCTTTCAGACTGTGGGAGGAAACCGGAGCATTCGAAGTAATCCCACATAGAGATGGGGAGAATGTGCAGACTCCGCACTGACATTGACCCAAGCTGGGAATTGACCTTGAGTGGTATTTTCCAATTGTGACTGTAGCAGTCTTAACCAGTGTGCCACCATGCCACCCACAACTATTTCAGGAGAGCAATGTTCAATGCTATTTGTCTATGATGGCATTGAAGGTCCATGAATCCCAGATAAGCATCTTCAATCTTCTTCTTCAACTTCCCTCAGAGCCAAGAATGATTCGCTTCCACGCTAACAATGAATTGTGAGGTGACTGAGGAGGCCAATATTTGGCTCAGAGGCTCTGGTGGGATAGGGGAGGTTAGCAGGTGGGTGAATTGCCCAGATTGCCACTTCAATATAATGAAACTACTGCACACATATTGGCTAATTGTTAAAGTCCATTTATCCGCAGGTTGTAAATAATTTGGTTGCCACCTGTCTGACCCTGTATTCACTAATCAAAACATCAACTTTTTTTTCAAAAATTATTGACCTGAATCCTCCCGGTCTAGAGTTAATGTTTATTTCCAAGTGTCACAAGTGGGCTTACATTAACGTTGCAATGAAGTTGCAGCCTTGTGGCACAATGGTCCTGGGTTCAAGGGACCTGGATTCAATTCCAGCTTTGGGTATTATCTGTGTGAAGTTAGCACATTCTCCACCCGTTTGTATAGGTTTCCTCTGGGTCATCTAGTTTCCTTTCACAGTCCAAAAAATGTGTGGATTAGATGGATTGGCCATGCTAAATTACCCCTTAGTGTCCAGGGAGATTAGCAGGGTAAATATGAGGAGCTTTGGGAATAGGGCCTGGGTGGAATTGTGGTCAGTGCAAACTCGATGGGTTAAGTAGTCTCCTTCTGTACTGTAGCGATTCTTTGATAAGATACTCCATCATTCTATGATAAGTTATTGTGAAAATCCACTACATGCATTTGGTCATTTTATTTTCTGCCCATCCAACTGTGGTCTCTGATGATGCTCCTATTTTCAAAGCTCTATGATGGCGCTAGCTGTGTGTGCTTTCATCTGTCCTCACCTTTCACCACTTCTGTTATCTAATCCCCATGATGCTTGTGAAATACTTTGCAGATGTACACCTTTGGGACTTCTAGTTCCAGATTACTGCTTGATCCCACCACTTGAGCTCCCCCAGGAGACAGACCCAGCCATGTTTTGTGCAATTCTCTCACCAGCCAGTTTTGCTCAATTGTCTCTCTATTTTTCTAAAACTCTGTCTCTTAAGCAGGCCAATCCTTCTCCCACTCAAACTTCTTTAACCTCTTCCTTAATCCTCATGCGTAGCTACTCTTGCAAATCTCTTTATGTGAGGTGTAAGAAAATGAGTTGAGATGCCAAGGCCGGAAATGTTGCCGTGGAGTGATATCAAGTAAAGGACAGATGTCTCCTTTGGAGGAGCAGTAGGTGACTGGACTCAGAGTCACTATTGAACTATGGAAACCCCACACATCAGAAGGAGGCCATTTAGCCCATCGAGTCTGCACCAACTCTCCGAAAGAGCATCTTAACTCTGCCCTATCCCTGTAACCCCCATGCGCTTAGCATGAGCCACTGACATGTGTTTGCCAAAGACTGGTTACCATTGATAGATGCTAGCGTACTAACTCCCTCCATCCATTCAATCTGTAGCTCTCTTGGCTACAGAGGCTAAAGAGCCAATCTCAGGAATCCTGTCACCTCAGGAAAATTTATGTTTCTTTTATTTCACTCTAAAAATATGGAATTTTCTTTTATTTAATCAATCAATATCATTTACTGATGTTCATTTCAATCAAAACAATGAATTGAAAGTGACACAGGTTGACATAATGGTCCCTCTCCTTTGAAGCATCATTGTAAGGACTCGGTTCAACACTTACTGAGATTCTTCTGGTTTGCTTTTAATCCAGTCATTATCATTTAATAAGCGAGTCCTCTTCTTTGCTTCCCGAATGACCTGATCACGGTCTTCATCTGAAATTGAGGATTAACAGTTTGTCAACAATTATGGTTGAAGAAACATCACAAAGAATAGAAAGGTGTTTCATCAGGAAGTAACAAGGTTAGCAAAAGAAAAAAATATTTAATTATCAGATTTATCCCATTTAGGTCCTCATTTGCATCAAAAGTTTTTATTTCCTATCTTTTCTTTTTTCTAAATTTTGCAATTCCTCCACGTTAGTAAAAACATTGGAATGTCATGTTCTGACATTCAAATAAGATAAGACTCAACCAGAATCTAAATCTCATCCATCAAATTCAGTTCTGTAACCCTTGAGACATTTATTGAGCAGAAATCCAGCAATCTTTGTTCTGAAACTTTCAGTTGGTCTTGTCCCAACAACCTTTTGGAGGAAATAATTCCTGATTCAGGAGCAGGCAATACCCTTTGTGTGAAAAAGTGCTTTCTGAATGGTCCTCGTTCCAATTTTAAGGTTCTACATTGCCTTATTTGGAAGATCTCCACCACAGAAAATATCTATCCTTTAATATCAGATACTTTAATACAATTAAACATTTCAACTGGATCACCCCTTATATAATCTTGTAGTTTCATAGAATCCTTCAGTGCCGAAGGAGGCCATTCAGCCCCCACCAAGCCCACACTGACCACAATCCCACCTTATGCATTTATCCTAGCTAATCTTCCTGACACTAAGGGGCAATTTAGCATGGCCAATCCACCTAAGGAGGATAGTCAATACAATCCCTCATCATAATTTTACCCATTTAGTGCCAGTATCGTTCTGGAGAATCTGAGGTGCACCCTCTCCAAAGATGATGAGCTGAATTCTCTGACCTGGCCCGTGGCTGGGGTTCTCCAGTCCTGCTGCAGTGAATGAAGATTTGGCTGAGAGCCCAATTCTTCATTCTCGCTGGCAGCAGTGTGAACAGCTATTGAATTCTAACCGATATATCCTTCCTAAGGTATAGTAGCCAGAACTGAAAGTATTATTCCATATGGGATCTTACCAAAAAGTTACCATAACTTCTAAAACATTGTGAACTGGCCTCCATTCCATTAGCCTCTTTAGCACCACAGGATAAGGATTTGTTTTGAATACTTCAATTGCATAAGGTGAACTGCAGAAACTCAGCAAGACCCCTTAGACAACATCTTCCAAACCCATGGCCATTTCCATCTCAAAGAACAAGGGCAGCAGATATATGGGAAGACTGCCACTTGCAAGTGTCCTTTCAATGCACTCACCATCCTGACTTGGAAATACATCGACCTTTCCTTCACTATCTCTGGAATACTCTCTGTAATAGCATTGTGGATGCACCAAGAGCACATAGATGGCAACAGTTGAAGTTGGCTTATCACCAACTTCTCAAGGATATTTAGGGATGGATAATTAATTCTGGTGTAGCCAATGATGCCCACATTGAATGAATGAATAATAAGAAATGTTTAGTCAGTAAGATAGACTTTCTCCTCTGAGAACTCATCAGGTAGACTATGCTTGAGAAAAAGGCAGCTACACATCACTTTTCCTTCCCCAGACTTAAAATTCCAGAAACAGGTTTCTCATCGGGATATCAGTCTTTTAAGATTGCCTCTTTCCAACAGCCAAGTGGCCCAAAATTGCGTCACTTTTTTTTCGTCCCTGAAGGAACTTAAAATAAATTATTTTATTTGGCTTTGACCTGCCCAGGATGTTGGCAGGCCCCCACTGTTCACAAAAGGGTCAGAGTAAATGATAACATATATTTGGCCATTGACCTAGGTTCGATTCTCGGCTTGGGTGACTGTCTGTGTAGCGTCTGCATGTACACACTGTGTCTGGATGGGTTTCCTTTGGGTACTCTGGTTTCCTCCCACAGTCCAAAGGTGTGCGGGTTAGCTCATGCTAAATTGCTCTTTAGTACGACGGGAAGTGTAGGTTAGAGGGATTAGTGGAGTAAATATGTAGGGTTACAGGGATAGGACCTGGGTGGGATTGTGGTCAGTGCAGACTTGATGGGCCAAATAGCCTTCTTCTGCACTGTAGGATTCTATGATTCTATGATTCAATAAAATGAATATTTTTATCTGAGCAGTTTTGCCATGAGATGCAGACATGTTGTCAACAGCTTTTTTCAGGATAAAAGACCAGCCTTCAAGTGTTCTGATCTTTTTGTAGCATCTATAAGCTGTTTCTTCTTTCATATTTTGTGTTGACTCTTCAAATGTGCTGCACCAGTTTAGGATAACTGTTCGCTTGTGATGAAGCAAGGCCATTGTTTTACACCAAGTTGATATGTGATATAAATCAGCCAAACATGTTCAATGGAAAGAAAACAAATGCACAACTGGACAGTGTTGGCATTTTTGATTCCATAATAAAAGCCCTCCCTTAGCGATTTTCAAAAAAAAACTGATGTACTTGACGGAGTTAGGTTTACTTTCCAGCTCGCAATCAGGAAGCATTCTCATTCAGAGTTCACGTGACAGAAGGACAAAACAAATTAGCTTAATTATTCCCGAGGAATGCTGAAATGTCCCATGTGAGAAAACCCAGAAAGCTGTGCTGTGCCAAAACCCATGTGAAAGCCCAATGTGAATTGCCGTCGACTGAAAATTAGCATCAGGTTGTAATGTCTAATCTGAGGGAAGAGTGTTCTTTCCCTACCAGCTATTGGGATTATCCAGTCCTGCCGAACATGAATGGGCATTCAGCCAGCTGGCCACATACCCTGTGGCAGGTCCGGCCAGAAAATTCTGGCCCAAGAGTTCAATCGTAAGGTCAGCCCTGGAAAGTCCAATCAATAAAAATGTGGAAGAAAGAAAAAGTCAAAATCAGAACCAAGATAAAATGGCGGAACAATCTTGTAGGCCACACTGCTCTGTCTTCCTGAGCTGGAATTCACTGCCCGGATTCTCCAGTCCCATTATTGTGAGTTGAGATTTGGTTGACCACCTAATTCTCCATCCTCGCTAGCAGCATTAGTGGGGTGTGTGAGACCAGAGTATTCCAGCCCCAAATTCCCAATTTGTCATCTTGGTGAGCCAGAAGCAGTAATTCATAAAATCTGTCCAACGTCCTTGTGCTCCAAGTTACATTTATTTATTAGTAGGTATATATTAACACTGCAATGAAGTTACTATGAAAACCTCCTAGTCACAACACTCCGGTGCCTGTTCGGGTACACCGAAGGAGAATTTAGCATGACTGTGGGAAGAAACCCGGTGCACCCGGAGGAAACCCATGCAGACACAGGGAGAACGTGCAAATTCCACACAGTTACCCAAGCTGGGAATTGAACCAGGGTCCCTGGTGCTGAGGGCAACAATGCTAACAACTATGCCACTCTCATGTCTACCTTTTAGCTATCAAAGTACAAGTGTCAGATTCACCTGCCCTGTTGCACACCCAGCTAAAGTAAATCCATTTATTTTTCCAATAATTTATAAACAATATAAATACAAATATAAATTCTGATCAAAGAAGTAATTGAAGAGATTAATCCCTTGACACATTTTCACTTTGAGCATTGCTGTTGTTTAATCAAATCTTGAGAGAGGAGAAATTAAAACCTACTGAAAAAGGGATAGGTGAGAGTCATTTCTTCCTAACTTCTAATATCAACTGCTCTAAAGTTAAAATTAACATTCTTACCAATAATTATGGATCGTGATATCTTAACTTATTCAATAATAATACAGCATCTGTGACTGTTCCTAATACAACTGTCCCTTTTCAGTGCTGATCACTTTCTCCTAACGTTGGAAGTCCCAGGTAATAAAATATATAGGGCTAGGCTAAGAGTTAGGACTATTGTAATATACTTTTAAGGGATAGCAACATGCTATCACTTTAAGGCAAGTGGGTCATGTCATCCACCATCTGTTTCACTTCATCCTGGGACATAACACAGACATATAATCCTGTTGCTGAAGTTTTCAAGCTTTCTATCCATGTTCACATTTGCCTATTCTTAATGCATGAACCCAATATGTGTTTGCACAATTCTTTATGCATAAGTTGGACATGTCAGGATTGACAGCAGAAGAGTTAATTGATCTCCAAAAGAGACGGGGTGACATTCTGTCCACCCAGGTGGTGTTTCCCGCCAGTGGGAGGTGGCACATTTTTTGCTAGCGGCAGGATTCTTTGGTCCCGTTGTTGTCAATGGGAATTCCAATTGAGGCATTCAATGTCGGCGGGAAACCCGTGGGCGGGGCTGTGCTGCCGGCGGGACTGGAGAATCTAGTCATGAATGACATTGGAAGACCGGTTCAGAATCAGGTTAAACTTCTGTATCCAATGATTAGAGTTCATGTCAGTTTAAAAACAACCTACAGAATCCAGAGAACATTTTGTCCACAGATTCAGACAAAAGAGTAAATATTGAGATTTTTTTAGAACTGGCAAAATGAATTACTGAGTTGCTGATGACATCCACTCCTTTGGAATCATTCCAGCAAGATCTGCTGGACAAGCCCATAATGTACAGCATCGAGAACTATTCAAGAATAAATGCAAGTACGCAATGATCCTCGCAGATTGACAGAATTGACAGGTCCTAAATACAATTCTAATTGTTGACATACCTATCAATACCTAACAAAGGTACTTGGAAAGTCTGACCTTCTGCAGGCAGCAAGAATACATCTTCCCATCAATACTGCAAAACACATGACAGAAATTGGCAATGACAATGCACTGGGGCAAAGACTACAAAAGAGCTATGTAGTGATCCACACAGACTGTACACAGCCACTACCTACAAGCAGTAAAGTATTCAGTCAGAAACACATATTCGAGGCGACTGACAACCCAGAAACTAATGATGATCTGCATAATGAGCCAAAGCGCAGTGAACAGATACTTCACACCATCAATACCATGGCAAACATGGCTGCCATTACACCAACCAAACTGTTTACCAAGATTAAACTTATGAAGCCTAAGAAAGTGGATAACTACTCACGATTGGCCAGGATTTACAGAGGCAAGAGCCAATCTGTGAATTCTAAAAGATATGAAAGGCCATGGCGAAACCTACCATTGTGAAATTTTTAGAATACAATAGTTCATTAATTCCGTGTGTAGATTCCATAGTCTGGCAATCCAAGTAAGATCAATTCTCCTGGGTGCCACAATGTTTTATATCATGGTGTCTAAAGGCTCAGCAATCACAAGTCTACTAGCATGCTGTGTGACCTCACACTGGTGTAATCTACAGAATTAGTCAGATCTTATATGGCAGACAAAACTCAGAAATTACTCCTAATACCTCAATTCATGATCTAACATTGGAATATTCAGATTATTGCAACCAAACTGGCTGCAATGTTACGCTTTTAGAAGACTGCAAATCTACCCACTGATTCACCAAACAAGAATAGCATCCACTTACAAAACAAGTTGAAGGTTGAACTAGATGAAGTGGAGAAAAGACCAAATCACTGGAAGAGCACGCAGACTGGTGAAGCTCAGTTATATGTCATAAAGAAGGACGGATCATTGAGAGTATTCCTTAATCCATAATGATTACACACAGCTTTGAAGCATCGTCTTTACAAAATACCCACATTACAAGAGCTAAATCCAGCATTTGCAGGTGCAAAATTATTCTCAAAGCACGAGGCCAAGCATGATGACTGATCAGTACATCTCGCGGAGAAGTTCCAAGATCTTAATACATCATATACTGTTTCCAGTGTTTTCGTTTTGGGCTGTTAGCCAAGATTTCTTTCAATAGTAGTAACACGTGCACTATGCCAGGGTGCATCTGTATTGCTGCTGGCATTACCATTGTGGGAAGAACAAAGAAAGAATATGACCATAATCTTCACTTATTGATATAAGCAGCATATGGTTTGAAGCCGAACCATCTGAAATATGCCATCAATGTGCAGTAGATCTATTTCTTAGGTTCTCTTTATTCTACCGCTTGGCAATCCAAGTAACGTAGTAGATATTAAAGCCATGCCATCTCCTCATTATAAGGAAGGTCTTCAAAGATGCTTGGGTCTCGTTAATTTCTTGTATCCATTCATTACCAATTTCACCCAAACACTAAGGGAATTGTTGCAAAAGGACATGCCTTTTCTACGGCATGAAGACCAAATGAATAACTTACACGGTGAATTGTTGAATGTAGATAGACCAAATCAGGTTTACACGTTGCAATGTTGTAGAACATTTAAGTGCAAGTATTCCATCATAGCTTGTGTTTGGCAGACCAGTGTGGACCAATTTATCTCTTCTTAACCCATTCTACTCCCTCAGGAACTCGAGAAAAACTGTTAAAACTGCAAAAGAGGATCACCAATGCCCACCAGGAAAATGTAGGTACAGAATTGCCAGGTTTACTGTTGAGACAAGAAGTTTACATCCAGGATTCTATAAAAGTTACATAGCAACCAGCTGATGTGATAAGGATTTGTGCAGAACCAAGGAGCTATGACACAATGGGGAGGAGTAACCAAAGACAAATCAGATCCATACCAACTCCTCAACCATCATGCAATCTTGTGGCATTTAAGACAAGATCCAAAATTAAATCAGGAACAACAATGAATGACAATCCCTAGATTGCTGGGAACAATTAAAGAAACCTCCAGACGAGATAACTATTACAACATCTGGGCATATCACTACATTACCTCTATGCCTCATAGATTCATGGATTCACAAGTCTTACGCATTTATCTAACGGACACTAACCATGGACGTATATAATTAATACCTTTGTGGGGTGACTAAGCATAAAAAAGGGGATGCTTTAAGGGATTTAAGAAATGGCAGCGTGCTATCACTTTAAGGAAAGTGTGTCAAGTAATCCAGTAAGAAGTCTCACAACACCAGGTTAAAGTCCAACAGATTTATTTGGTAACATAAGCTTTCAGAGTGCTGCTCCTTCATCAGGTGACTCACCTGATGAAGGAGCAGCACTCTGAAAGCTCATGCTACCTAGTAAACCTGTTGGAATTTAACCTGGCGTTGTGAGACTTCTTATGTGCCTATCCCAGTCCAATGCTGATGTCTCCACGTCAAGTGATCCAGCCTCAGTTTCACTTTGGCCTGGAGTAAAACCCTGCTGCTAATGTCCTCAAGCTGTATATCCATGTACACATGTGTATATGTACACATGTGCCACTTTTAATAAACAAAATACTAGGGGATGATTTTGCACCCATGTTCACCGGGAGCGTAAACAATGACACAGTCGCAAAACGTTGCAAGAGTCAGGAAATAAGACTCTTGCCGGAGAGGTCTTGTTCCCTGATTTTTCCCTCCCCTCACTGATGGTTTAACAAGGTTCCTGTCTTTCATCAAAATGAATTTTAATAAATTTTAATATTATTAAAGGGCCTCCCCAGTACATGATTTTCCCCTCACCGAATATTCAAATCTCATCGATCTGATGTGACAACAGCTTCAGAAGAACGAGATTAAGTCAAAGGGATTCTGCAATGGGTAGGTGGAGTCTGAAGTGGCATGGAAGGATTATGGGAAGTGTGGGGGGCGGGAGGAGACAGGTACGTGCGAGGGTGGTTTATTTTAATAATGTTGGAGTCCCAAAACATTGAGGCAGACCTTTTAAATCTCCCACCCTGGTGGCACTGCTACCTCACAGCAACGTGGACACAGGTTCAATTTCCATTTTGAGTCAGTGTCTGTGCAGAGTCTGCACCTTCTCCCTGTGTCTGCATGAGTTTCCTCTGAATGCTCCAGTTTCCTCCCATCATCCGAAAGTCATGCTAATTAGGTGCTAAATTCTCCCTCAATGTACTCGAACAGGCACTGGAGTGTGGCAACTAGAGAATTTTCACAGTAACTTCATTGCAGTATTAATGTAAGCCTACTTGTGACACTAATAAATAAACTTTAACACAAACAGCCCCTGTGGCCGACTGCAAACTCTTGCCCCGATTGACTGGTGCCACTGAAACTCACAACCTTCTCCCCCCCCCCCACCCCCCCCCCCCCCCCCCCCCCCCCCTCCCCACCCTCCAACTCCGGCTCCACACAATTAAAACCATTTCCTTGTGGGCATTTTCTCCAGCGGCAGGCGAGACAAAAGTCAATAATATTTCTAACTCTCAGTACTACCTCGAGGCTGAAAGTCCAGCCCATAATTTTTGAATGTTGATTTCCTATACAGGAATCTCTTTAGGATCCTTTTGCAATGCTTTGTATATTATTCTGTTTGTTTCAGTGGGCAAAAGTTTTCACAAAAGATAGACCAACAAAAATTTTAAAAAAGTAGCTTTTACTTTTCATTTATCTTTAAAACAGGACTCACCATTACAGGGGTAAAACGTACTTCTTCTATCTCTAATATAACTCTGGGCATAAATAAAAATCAGAGATTCTTACAATGCAGAAGAAGCCATCAGTCCATTGAGTCTGCAACCACTCTCTGACAGATTATCTTACCCAAGCCCTCTCCCCCCACCTATCTCTGTATCCCCACAGATTTATCATCACTAATTCAGCTAACTTGGGACACTATGAGGCAATTTAGCACAGCCAATCCAATTGGACTGTGGAAGGAAACCAGAGCACTTGCAAGAAACCCAAGCAGATACAGGAAGATCATGCAAACTCCACTCAGATAGTTACCCAAGGCCATAATTGAACCTAGGTCCCTGATGCTATGAGGCAGTAGTGCTGAGCACTGTGCTACCATGCTGTGTTGAAGAGATGGATAACAAAAGAATATTGGGTGCAACAACATTCACACAATCCAGTATATGGCGAGTCCTCCTATCACTTTTGAGATGTTTTGTCATGCTTAATTAATCATTCAATGATATTCCAACTGACATTCCTTGGAGGCCAATAGTGAACAGACATTCAGCATTTCCCAAGTGGATCCAAGAATAGAATTATTGTTTGTTTGTATATAAATCCCAGCAAGAATATCAAAGTCACAAACCTGAACGAGTATTTTGCGTATCTGAGAAACTGTCTGCTAGTTTGCGAAAGAACGACATTTCCAATGATTTGAACTGACTATCGCTTCTTCACTGACGATAAAATCTTCAACAGGTTCACCTAGGAGCAAAAGAGGCAAAGTTTAGTTAAAATTCCTCGTTCATCATCTATTCAACTTATTAATCACAGGATACAATTTGGAGGAATAATATCAGAACAAATCAAATGGACAATGTCTACAGTAGTGTTGATATTGCAGAGAAAAATGGAAAACAGCTATAGTGAATGGAAGTTGTCTTTGTGAGAGAGGATTTGCAGAAATTTGAGAAAATACATTTCTAACTATGGAATCGCAATTTACATCTTAGGTAAATTTGAGTTTATAATCTGTTAAAAATTGTTGAAGGGAAGCCTTAATTGATGCAGCTTGCATATAAACTTGGGCTGAAAAGTGGTCTTCTTGACCACAGTCTATTTTGGTCAACCTCGTCTAGCAAGAACAACATGTCAGCATCAACAGTAGGACTGGTCATATAGTTCTCCTGTGAACAATGATTCAGCTTTTCTGTCACCATTATGATTTCCTTTACCAGCTGCTGCTGACAGTACACAGGGCTTTTGGAGAACATACAATAGTTCATTGAGCCAAAATTCAATCTGGCTGGGACTCAAGCTGGTACAGGCAGGCAACTGCTTCCAATGGCTAACTGTGTGTGTGCAACAATGGTGGTGCCTCTACTGTTAACATTGATTGTTACTGCTTCCAAATTTAGAATTGCACATTGTCAAATGTTTGGGCAGTTCATGCGACGCATTGACTGAGCACTTTGGGGCATAAACATTGTGTTTTGTTTAGGGAGTGTTTGCATTGTCTGAATTATAATGTCAACATTTCTGATCTTTAGGCAGCATTATATGAACTCTGGGGGAGTTACCTATCTTTCACCTGAGGTATAGCGATACTTTACCAACTATCTCTGTGGGCAGCATGGTGGCACAAGTGGTTAGCACTACTACCTTACAGCGCCTGAGACCTGGATGCGATCCCCAGCTTGGGTTACTGTCTGTGTGGAGTTCGCAAATTCTCCCCGGCTCTGCATGGGTTTCCTCCAGGTGCTCTGGTTTCCTCCCACAGTCCAAAGGTGTGTGGGTTAGGCAGATTGGCTATGCTAAATTGCCTCTTAATGATGGGGAGACTACCTAGGATAAATGCATGGGGTTACAGGGATAGGGTCTGGGTGAGTGTGTGGTCAGTGCAGACTCAACAAGCTGAATGGCTTCCTTCTGCATTGAAGAGTTCTATGATTCTATGATATCACATTACAGGAAGAATATCAGGTGACTGCTCTTCAATTTCACTTCCTATTTCCAATAGTATCTGTGTACCTTCAGAGTCCAATATTAAAATGTTATCCATATAATCACTCTTTCTATGTCGTGAAGAAACTGTTCAGTGTTTTGCATACAGACCGGATATTCTGAACACGAACAATGATATATGTTTCTGCAAAACTCTGGAAATTAGAGTTTACACGTCAATTTCAAGCTAGGTAGTGCAACAAGTACTGGATAAGTACACTGCAATTCTGTACGTCTGACATGCAAAGAAATGTTTGCCCATGTTAACTGATTTTTCAGAATTAATGTACAAGCATTGTGTCAAAAGAAAATCTTTTAGTTATGTGCCCAAGCGCATAGAGCATGGAAGTGAGTCTCAACCAAGCACATTTCTTGTGCATGATATTAAAAGAACCATAGGGAGGGCTAACATTTGGGGGGAGCCTCCAATTGGCCCTTAAAATATCTTAAAAGGAATTTCTTGTCGCAGTCCAAAGTTGTGCAGTTTAGGTGGATTAGCCATAGTAAATGTGCGGGGTTACGCAATAGAGTGGAGGAGGGAATTGGGGAGGTGAGCTGTTGGAAAGTCAGTGCAGACTGGATGGGCTGAATGGCCTTTGACTGTACTGTGAGGATTTAATGGATCCTATGATTCTAGGACAGCATGGTGCAACCCACTGTTGCCTCACAGCCCTAGGGACCGGGTTAAATTCCAACATCAGGCAATTGTCTGTAAGGAGTTTGCACATTTTCCCTATAACTGTGTGGGTTTCCTCTGGGTGCTCCAGTTTCCTCCCACAGTCCAAAGATGTGGGGGCTAGTTTAATTGGCCATGCTAAATTGCCACTTAGTGTCAGGGGGAATAGCAGGGGAAATACTTGGGATTATGGGAATAGGGTCTGGGTGGGATTGTTGTTGGTGCAAACTTGATGGGAAAAATGGCCTCTTTCTGCACTGTAGGGATTTTATGATTCTAGTCTCAGCTGTGGTTCAGTTGGTAGAAGTGAGTTCAAGTCTCACTCCAAGGTACAAAAATCTAGGCTGACAGTTTGGGTTCATTTCAGTGCTGCACTATCAGTGTAACCCATTTTCAAATGACAGAATGTTTAAAAAATACAATGACACTATTCTGAAGCACTGGGAGTTTGTTCCTAGTGCCCTGGCCAATATTTACGTGTTGATCATGATGACACTAAACAGAGTATTAGCATTCTCACATCGCTGTTTGTGGGAGTTTGCTACATTGCTACATTCCTACCTTACAACAGTGACTATATCTCAACAGCACTTAATTAGCTGGAAACCATTCTGGGACATTGAAAAGTTGCAAAAAGTGCGACAGAAATGTATGTCTTTCTTTGACTTAATTCCCTTTGATATATCCTTTTTGTCATTGGATTAATGAGGGTCGGAATAATATTTGAATGCTGAAAATAATACAAAAGAAGAATAGATACAGTAATTCATTCCATGGTATTTTGAAGATAGTTAATAATTATAAGTTCTTGTGATGGATCTAAGATGATAAATTGTTTCTGACTGTCCTGTTGGACGAAGTAGTTGGATAATGATGAATTGATTGTCAGTAGAAACAAAATAAATTGGTAACAAGTCTTCACATAGCAAGCTGTCACCTACAACAGAAAATGTAAGGTTGACATTTCCAGTTAAATAACTAAAAACGTTTGTATCTTTTTCAGCTCAACTCTTTATACCCATTTTATAGGAGCAGACTCAGGGGTAGAAGGGTAATCACCAAGGGAATGGTCCACTTGAGTGATAAACTGGATAGTCATACTGAAAAATTGATATTCAATGTCCTTTAGGGTAGGATACTTCCCATCTTTAACTAGCCTGGTCTTTATGAGACTGCCACCCCACACCAGCATAGTTGATTGTTCCTCTGAAATGGTCTAGCAAGCCCCTCAGTCATATCAAACCACTAGGAAAGAGAACAAGAATAAAAATGGGCAGATCACTTGATACTACCTTGGTATTGAATTACAACACAATAGCAGCACATTCAGCCTAGGCGATCTTGCAAAATCCTCCTCATTAACATTTGAGTCTGGCTCCAGAATTGAGAGAGAAGTCTCTCACAAGCTATTCAATATTAACCTGACATCGGAATCAGTCAACATCTCAGACTTTTTCATCATCATCCCTGGATATATTTTATCACATTAGCAGGACAAACAGTAGGAGCATAGCAACGTAAAGTCTGATGATAGTCTTCATTGTTGACTCTGGATCTCGTGAAGACTTGTGGCTTTGGAAGCATCAACATCGAAGAGGTTATCCCTTGACTGAAAACTGAACTGCAAATCTATGTAAATGCCTGGACATTGTTGCGGATCAGACACTCACTATTTCACTACGAATAACTCACTTATTGACTTCACAAAGCTCCTTGATAGACTCAAAGAAACACTACAGTGCAGAAAGCGGCTACTTGGTCCTTTGAGTCTGCACCGACCACCACCCCACTCAGGCCCTACCCCCATATCCCTACGTATTTTACCCACTAATCCCTCTAATCTATGCATCTCAGGACACTGACGAGCAATTTTAGCATGGTCAATCAACCGCATATCTTTGGACTGTGGGAGGAAATCGAAGCACCCAGAGAAAACCCACACAGACAAGAAGAGAATGTGCAAACTCCACACAGGCAATGACCCTAGCTGGGAATCAAACCCAGGTTCCTGGAGCTGTGTGGCACCAATGCTAACCACTATGCTACCGTGTTACCCTTTCATTATACAGGGGGCATGGGTCAAGAGTGTAATCGAATACGCACATTTTCCTGGATGGGTACAACTCCAACAACACTCAAAAAGCTCAATAACATCCAGAACAAAACAATCAACTGGATTGACATCACATACATTGGTTTTAGCATCAATTCCCCCCAGTATTGACATTTTGTGGCTGCAGTGTGTACTAGCTACAGGATGCAGGGCAGAAGTTTACTAATGCTTCTTCAGCAGCACAACGCAAGACATTGGAATGATGAGGCAAGAGAAGACCATCAACTCCAATTTCTATAAGTCGCATACTCTTCTCACTGGGATATGTATCACTGTTTCTCAATTGTCAAACTACGTCAACTTCCTGCAATTCCCTACCTAAGAATATCCTTCCTCCCACACAGACAGACTGCAAAAATGAAAAACAACCATTATGGGCAACCGGGGGGTGGCAAAAATAAGCCTTGTCAGCAATACCCACACCCTGGGCTGAACTTCACAAAAACTTGATCTGTTTCAGCACTGAGATGTGTAATATAATTAGTCATCAATGAGGAATTCTGTTGAGATGGATAGCTGAATTAACGAATATATCAAGAACATGTCACTCTCTCCTCATTATATTGTACGATTGTTTTAAGTTACAGCCTATGCAAGCTGTCGTCAGCACTCACTTAATCATTGTTCAGACATAAACAGAGCTATCGAAAAACATACAAGTTAATGAAATCAAATAAAAGAGTAGAATTGTTTTATTTGCCTAGCTAGTGTGAATTAAGTATTGCGTTGTGTTACGTTTTACTATTTACAATTTTTATCAATGGAGAAAAACAGGTGGAATGTGACATGAGCTATTAATGCATCATTGCTTATTTTCCAGTGTTACTGAAGATCAATTTCACATTTCATCATGAAATGATTGCATGCTCTCAAAGGAAAATCAACTTTTGTTACTTTGTTGTTCAGATGCTGTCCAGATTAAATAATGGGAGATTTATCATCTGCGTGGAAAGGAAGACTGGATTATTCAAGAAGCAGATGAAAATTTTCTAGCCATTGATGCCGAAGTGCTGGAAATACTCCAGCATCTGTGGAGAGAGAAATGGAGTTCACACTTTGAATTGAATAGGTTCTGAAGAAGACTTACATTTGCTTGTCCCGAAACTGTAAAATCCCACCTGAGATCAACAGACCTTTTCATTGTCTGCCCCTTGTGCAATCCTATTCTCATGGCTGGCAAGGTAGTAAAATTCCGGCCATCAACTCTGTTTCTCTCTCCACGGACCTGCTGGGTTTTTCCAAATGTCCATTTTCCAATATCTGCTGTATTTGGCTTTTATTATAGGGTATGGGCAGCCAGTTTGCATTCTGTACTTTTTGCTTCTCCATGTCCCATCAGCAGACAAGGAACCCCTATGTCATAAGGGCTGCTGAGACACTATTGCTCACGTTCCACAATTGTCCCAGGTGAATCTCATGGCCAACTTTTCTGCCACGGGGACCAAATTCGCACCTCAGTATGCCAACATCTTCTTGCACAGGTTCGAACAAGACTTCTTCACCACACGAGATCTTCAACCAAGGTTATATACTAGATACTTTGATGACATCTTTTTCCTTTGGACTCATGGTGAACAATCATTGAAACAACTATATGATGATATCAACAAGTTCCATCCCACCATCAGACTCACCATGGACTATTCTCCAGAATCAGTTGCATTCTTGGACACACGCATCTCCATCAAGGACGGTCACCTCAGCACCTCACTGTACCGCAAACCGACAACCTCACAATGCTCCACTTCTCCAGCTTCCACCCTAGACACGTTAAAGAAGCCATTCCCTATGGACAAGCCCTCCGTATACACAAAATTTGCTCAGATGAGGAGGATCGTGACAGACACCTCCAGACGCTGAAGGATGCCCTCATGAGAACAGGATATGGCGCTCGACTCATCGATCTTCAGTTCCGACGTGCCACAGCGATAAACCGCACTGACCTCCTCAGAAGACGGACATGGTGGACAGAGTACTCTTTGTTGTCCAGTACTTCCCTGGAGCAGAGAAGCTACAACATCTTCTCCAGAGTCTTCAACATATCATTGATGACGATGAACATCTCGCTAGGGCCATCCCCACCCCCCCACTTCTTGCTTTCAGACAACCGCACAACCTCAAACAGATCATTGTTCGCAGCAAACTACCCAACCTTCAGGAGAACAGTGACCACAATACCACACAACCCTGCCACAGCAACCTCTGCAATACATGCCAGATCATAGACATGGACGACATCATCAAACATGAGGATACCATTCACCAGGTACACGGTACATACTCTTGCAACTCAGCCAACGTTGTCTACCTAATACGTTGCAAGAAAGGATGTCCCGAAGCATGGTACATTAGGGAGACCATGCAGACACTACGACAGCGGATGAATGAGCATCGCTCAACAATTACCAGGCAAAACAGTTCCCTTCCTGTGGGCGAACACTTCAGCAGTCATGGGCATTCGGCCTCCGACCTGCGGGTAAATGTTCTTCAAGGAGGCCTTCGTGACACACGACAGCGCAGAGTCGCTGAGCAGAGACTGATAGCCAAGTTCCGCACACATGAGGACGGTCTTAATAGGGATCTTGGCTTCATGACACACTATCTGTAACCCCCGTAACTTGCCTGGGTTAGCAAAAAACCTCACTTACTGTGCTGTCTGGAGAAAATACACAATTCTCTAACCAATGCTCAGGATTCCCTTCACACACATTGTTAGCCACTTTAACACTTGAATAGCAGGTTAGATGTAAGGATTCGGATTCTAATCAGCAATCTGTGACTGTCTGTGTTGATATGTGTGCGATTGCAGACCAGAAGACTGCATTTGCCTGACGAAGACACGAGAGTGTCGAAAGCTCGCAGATTTACTATCAAATAAATCGGTTGGATTTAAAATAGGTGTTGCTAAATTCTTACTGAGTTCCAACTTTTCTGTCGCCAGCAGTTGCTTTTCTATAATCCCATGAAAGAAAGTGAGAAGTTCTGACTCACATAATGAACTGTCAATATCTAAACCAGTTAGGGCAGTGATTCAGATTCCAGTTCCATGCAACCATTTAAGGAAAGAGTTTCTAGGTGGAGGTTATAAATTGTATCATTTACACATGTACTTCGTATAATGACATTTCAGTCCTCAGTGAAACTGGCAGACAATCAAATACTCAGCTTGTTGTCGCCAATTCTTTCCCTGCTTATAAGGCATCGATTTGGATAGAAACTGAATTATTCCAGCAATTGCCCTTGCCCTGCTTCTTTTCCACCATGAACATATGAATATTTCTAGTTGATTTTGAAATATGCAGTTTTGGCCTCCTTTTCTGAGGAAGGATGTTCTTGCTCTCGAGGCTGATTCCAGGGATGGCAGTACTAATGTATGAACAGAGATTGACTAGGTCAGGATTGTTTTCGCTGGAGTTCAAATGAATGAGGGAGCATTTCATAGAGATTTATGAAATTTTAACAGGACTAGACAGAGTAGATGCAGGAAGGATATTTCCAGTGGTCGGGCAGTCCAGAACAGGGATCACAGTCTGATGATTTGGGTAGACCATTTAGGATGGAGATAAGAAGACATTTCTTCACCCAAAGAGTGGTGAGTCTGTGGAAATCACTACTAAGGAAATAGTTGATGCCAAAACATTGAATGTTTTCAAGAGGCAGCTGGATGTAGCACTTGAGGTGAATGAGGCAAAGGTTATGGGGAAGAAAACAGGATTAGACTATTGAGTTGCATGATCAACCATGATCGCAATGAATGGCACAGCAGGCTCAAAGGGCCAAATGGCCTCCTTCTACTCTTGTCTTCTATATTTCTATGTTAGTTTTTGCCAAATTTCACTTTCATTCCAAGGATCGTACTTGTTGTTACTTATCTATCTATCCTTTCTTGTAATCCTTCTTCTTTGCTTGCTGCTTGTCATATTCAAATCTAACCAATGTTGTCATTCGCAACATCCCCTCCATTGCCACAATCTTAACAGCAGATTTCATGTCTTCAATCACTCCTTTGATCATTGCTTCTGCATATACATTGAAGAGGACTGGTAAGAAAATAACCCTGTTGTCAAACTCCCTTTCAAATTACAAATTCCCAAAATATATTCATATATTCATTGCAAGAAAAAGGACAAGAAAAGGTTCAAGAATTCAAGTATTTAATAAGTAAATCTGAAAATGGAAGGCACAACAAGAAAGAAGAATGAGGATTGCTGTGGAAGATACCGTGTTTGGTAAGATGAGACAGTCACTCATCAGAAAGCTGAATGCACAATTCAAGAAGGTCTGCTGAAGGAACCTGATTTGGAGTGTTGTTTTATGTGGGGGTGAGACTTAGACTTCACTGCAGCAGAAGTTAAATAGCTCAGAAATGTAGATGAAAATGGAAAAGATCTGGGCACAAAAAAGTGACAAATGATGAACTGCCAAATAGAATAAGTAAAGGGGTTTGTTGAACGTAATCAGCAAAAAAGCACTGAGACTGGATGGGCACATCACGAGAGGGAGCAGATTAGTAAGAAACATTACAGAAGGAAGACTTCAAAGAAAAAGAGGAAGAGAAAGGAAGAGAATATCAATGTTGGGTAGGTTGAAAACTGAACTAAGTTATTGAAAAATGAAAATCATCACAGAAGAATCATAGCACCCCTCTAGTACAGAATGAGGTCATTCAGCCCATCGAGTCTGTACTGACCACAATCCCACCAGGCTCTACTCCAGTAAACAGACACATTTACCCTGCTAATCCCCCTGACATAAGGATCAATTTAGCATGGCCAATCCATCTAACCTGCCCATCTTTGGACTGGCACAAGGTTACAGAGACACAGAAATATACTACGAGCCATGGAAATCCAAACAGAGCGCACAGGATGATGATGGTGATATTACTGGATGGGACAAAGTTTCTGGAAGAAAGTAACATTGATGTCATAGCATATGCCGTTATTAATGCATAAAACTGTTAGCAAATTTAGGGGAATAAGAAATATTCCATAAATTGCAAACCTCACAAATTTTCTGGTGAATTTATGTCACTTTGTTAATGGTTTCACGCACATTGGTGTCTCCCGCTTAGAATTTGCAACACTTGTACATTAATTACCCATTAAGATGTCACATTAGGTGAGGGATCATTATGTACAGTATGAGTACCACTTGCATAACATGATTACTATTACTAACATTGCAATCAATCTCTCCAATCCAGAAAGGGAACCATTTAAACTTGACTCTAGCAAATCCTTAGAGATTTTTAAAAACTCAATATTTGAATGGTTTACATTTTTTCTTATTTTCTCCTTGTAATTCTTCTTTCTCTCTTTCTTTATCCAATCTTCTTCCACTCATTTTATTTCTCTCTGTAAACCTCATTTGACAATAATTCACCTCTATTTCAATATCTGTCATGTTTTCCAATCTTTAAATCATATGAGACAAAGGAATAGATTGTCGATTTCATTATGCCTCAAGGTTCTAAATGCCAAAGAACCATAGAATCTCTACAGTGCAAAAGGAAATCATTCAGCCCATCGAGCTCTCACAAATTCTCTGACAGAGCATTTTACCCAGGCTCACACCCCATCCTATTCTCATAATCCCATGCATTTATCCTGTTAATCCCCTTAACTAACACATTTTGGGTCATTAAGGAGCAATTTAGCATGGTCAATCCACTACCCTGCACATCTTTGGATGCCAAAGCTGTATTATCCACTCACTCTTCCAACATGTTCAAATAATGCTTGAGATTAATAGTTTGAATGTTCATATTCTACCATGGCCTTGTCCCTCCCTATCTTTGTAATCTCCTCCATCCCACAATTCTCCGAGATATCTGCGCATCCCTAATTATACTTCTTCTATTGTTAGTACACGTACCTTCAGTTGCCAAAAATCAAAACTCTGGAATCTCCTTCCTTCACCTCTCCATCTCTCTACCTCGCTTTCCTGCTTTAAAACTTATCTCTTTGACCAAGCCTCAGATCAAATGGCCTAATATTTCGTCAAGTGGTTCACTGTTATTTTTTGTTTTATTATACCTTGGGACACTTTATTACATTAAAGGTATTGCACAAATGCTATAGTTTGGAAGCTGAAGCAGAAAAGTGTTTAACTCATGACACATCCCGCAAGATGTTCTCCTCATGTCTGCATGGATTTCCTCTGAGTGCTCCAGTTTCCTTCTACAGTCTGAAAGGTGAACTGGTGACATGGATTGACTCTTAGTGTGTCCTTAGGAGAATTAGCTAGGGTAAATACATGGGGTTGTAGGGATAAGGCTTGAGTCAATGCAGACTCAATAGCTGAATGGCCTCATTCAGCATTGTAGGATTCTATGACATTCTACTACAGGAACATTTGCCTCAACAATCTAGTTCACTGCGTATAAATGTTCAACATCCAAATGAAACAATTTAAGAGGAACTATCATTGTTATAACAGTTCTGCATATCATTTCATAGAGTTAATGTTTCTCCATCACAAAACCTGGATTACACTTACAGTAATTAATTGTTCTTTGAATAAAGTGACAGTGATCTTCGACGCTTAAGAGAACTGAAACTTAAAACTTTCCTTTGCTGTATCACCAGACTGTTGAACAATTGACCCTCTACCTTTAGACTAAAAATAGGTTTGTTTGTCAACTCTAAAACTAGGACAAGACGTAGAACAATGGCTTGTGTTTAAAAGTGTATTTACCTCTCATGAAAAATAATGTTAAATTCCCTAAGCTTTTTGCCTCGATATAGTACTCAGAAAATCTGTACTTTCAATAGTTCTAAGGACTAACTTTCAATAATCCAAGAAGTGGAATCAGAAGCAGAGAAAATATGAGTCACTTTCAATTGCCCCTGTACGTGGTACAGTTGTTAGCAGTGCCACTTCACAGTGCTAGGGACCTGGTTCGGGTCACTGTATGCAGAGTCTATGTGTTCACCCTGTGAGTATAGATTTCCTCTGGGTGCTCCAGTTCCCTCCCACAGTCTGAAAGACACGCTGATTAGGCGCATTGGCCATGCTAAATTCTCCCTCAGTGTACCCAAACAGGCGCCGGATTGTGGTGACAAGGGGATTTTTACGGTATCTTCATTGCAGTGTTAATGTAAGCTTGCTTAATTAAATAACAGAAGGATCAGAGGCACACAAAAACACTGAAAAGAGGGAAGTGAAGCTGTGCAGTGGAGTCACAACCTAGAACTTATTTTCTTCAACCCCGAGGAAAATTGGAAGTGGGTCATTAGTTAATACGCTGACACTTAAAACGCACATTTAAGACTCATTGCTCTGCTCACATATCTTACTTAGTGTTCAGGATTGGTTTCACCTGAAACTCCTTCCAGCCAGTGACATCAAATTGAGGGATTTTATTTAATCAATATAAGTAACTTTGCAGTTAAGTTTTCTGGGTGGAGAGAAGCTGATTCTTTAAAATGAAACCTTAAAACAGGGAGTTTGTGTATATGTGTGTGCTTACAAATTATCTAAACCAGTTGTGCAAGTTTTGGGTGGGGCCGCATGCACACCTGAATGGCGCTCTTGGTTACACCTTTATTCTCCTATTCTCATAACCAATGCAATTCTTTCATTAATTCGAATCAGCTTAGTGATTTTTATTGTTATTATTACCCAGTTGTTAAATTCTGTTGGGCTTGTCCTCAGCTTGAATCATGGTAATTTGTGGTTCTTTTGGATTAACCAAATATTCTTAATCAACAAATTAAGGAGTAAAATTAAAAGGCAGCCTTTTAAAGGGATCTTGCATCAAAGTAAACAGAATCGCAAAGGAAACTTAAAGCGTTGAAACAATGTGTGACTAAAGAGTTTGATAAAGCACTCTCTCCCCTCCCCTTACAGAGGCCTCTGCGCCCTCTGGGGGTACGGAGTCCTCGACCATGCCAGCAAACACCATGAGTTCCCTTTCTGGGGACACCCAGCAATGAACATAGCCATAGAGTCTCTACAGCACAGAAGGAGGCCATTTGGCCCATCAAGTCTACACCAATCAAAATCCCACCCAGGCCCTATTCCTGTAACTCCACACATTTACTCTGCTAATCCCCCTGACGCTAAGGTGCAATTTACTACGGTCAATCAATTTAACTGCACATCTTTGGACTATGGGAGGAAATTGGAGCATCCGGAGGAAACCCATACAGACACGCGGAGAACATGCAAACTCCACACAGACAGTGACCCGAGGTCAGGATTGAACCCCGGTCTCTGGTGCTGTGAGGCAGTGATGCTAACCACTGTGCCACCATGCCACCTATTGTAGGAGAGGGAGACAGTTAGGATGGACAACCCCCTCGACCTATTAATGAGCAGGTTGTTCAGACCAGGAGCAGGCCCATGCGATCTTCCTTTCTCCCTGCCTCTCTCTGCACCTGGTGGCCAAAGATCAGGAGGTAAGTTGGATGTGCTTGCATTAATTACAAAGGAACATTGATTAATTAAAACTACAAATTGATGGGGTTTTGACTGAAATGCTTCATTATGCAACACTTTCCTGCTATGCATTTTAAATCCATTGTCAGCTGTGTTTTTCTAATTGCAGTAGATTTAACCATGGTTATCTTTCGAAAGAGTCAAGAATTATAGCATAATTGTTATACTATTGGACTTGTGGGAGGCTTGGATTGTTGATTTGGCAAAGATCAAACTTCGCCACAGCAGCTGGGGAAATTTACAATGAATTTAATACACGTGGAATGCAGAGCTGGTATGAATGAAGGTGATCGTGAGTTGTTGTAAAAACCCATCTGCTTCATCAGAAGGAAACCCATCAGACTACATCTGTCTCCAGACTCACAGCAATGTGGCTGACTTCTAATTCCCCTCTGAAATGGCCTAGCAAGCCACTGAGTTGTCAAACGATGGCTTACTTTGGCCTTCACAAGGACAATTCGGGCCTTTTCATGTCAGATCAAGCCCAAGATGGGGTGCAATGCCTCATCTTGTCAGCTTAGATTTTGTTTGTCCCCTCTATGAGGATCATGAATTGGATTCAATTGATGTGGAGGTGCCTGGATTGGACTGGGGTGGGCATAGTAAGAAGTCTCACAACACTGGATTAACGACCAACAGATTTATTTGGAATCAAGAGCTTTCGGAGCACTGCTTTCTTACATGAGTCACCTGAAGGAGCAGCACTCTGAAAGCTCGTGATTCCAAATTAACTTATTAGACTTTAACCTAGTGTTGTGAGACTTCTTATTGAATTCAATTGGGTTTTGAATTTGTTTTTTGGAGCAAACAAGGAATGTATTTGTGTTTGCCTAGTCCACTCTGAGCATTGGCTTGTAACTTTAAGGATGGAGTTAAAAAAACAAAATAAGGAGAGCAATTAGGGATAGGCAATAAATGCTCGCCTTGCCTGTGATACCAATATTCATGAATAATATTTTAAAAATTGCACCGTTTTTCAGATGTGGAAGATGCTATACTGAAGCCCTTATTGTCATCTAAGGCAAATATAGAAGAACTCATACACTATTCAAAGAGCAGGAGAACGTTACTGAAATATCCTGGGCAATATCTATCCCTGATCAATCACCACCAGAACAGATCATTTGGACATTGTTGTTGGAGTGTGGATACAAACAGCAAAGAAATAAATGATGCACACTGTCATTCCAGCACTGCAAAAAGTATTTCATTGTTTGCGAAAAGCTTTTAGAAATTTAATGTCATAAAAAGCACAGTATAAATGTCTGTTCTTTTTTTTAAAGGGGTATCCATATAACAGAAGCAGAATACTTTCCTATGTTGAATACTCACTGCTAGTACCAGTTGCACAGGTATTATATGTTTGTAGAATTATACCAGATATACTGCGTTTAGCCCAACCAGTCCGATCAGCACTTATGTCCCATTTGAGACAAGCAGAGCTCCAAGTGCCAAATATACTATTTTATTCTCTTCCAGACAAAGCTAGCAGGCCTGAAATCTAGGTCAGCATTTCCTGCACCAGTGAAAAACTTTGCATTTTCCACACCATCATGTTTATTGTATCTCTGCACAAGGCTTCAACTAGCCACCGTGTGGCAAACAGTGGGCAGGATCTAGGTTTATTTACAAGTGGCACAAACAGGCTTATATTAACGCTAATGAGCTTACTATGAAATTTACTGGTAACTTCATTGTAGTGTTAATAGATAAAAGTTTATAGCGAAACTTGCCAAGTGGCAAAATAAGGTTACTATACCCAACAGAATCATAGAATCATGGAATCTCTACAGTCCAGAAGGGGACCATTCAGCCCATTGAGTATCTTATCCAGGCCAACCTTCTGCCCCATTCGCTTAATTTACATATCTTGGGTCACTAAATTAACGTGGTCAACCCAGCTAATCTGCATATCTTTGAACAGGAGGAAGGAAATAGGATTCCAATCAATATGATTACATTCATAGCTAAATAATCTAATCTTTCACCATCAATTTATCTCTCGTCCATTCTCTGATTTGGAGCTATATTATTTTTTGATTATTCAACAAGTGTCTGGTCTACCAGCAACTGATTAAAAACCTTTTCTGTCCCTAACATGCATCTGCATCATGATCAGGATTTCTACTGGATGCTTACAATTCACTTGAGAGAGAAAGATAAGGTGCCTGAGATTGGCTATTAGAAATCCCAGCCAATTGGATAATTTTCTTTTCAATCACATCTTGAGACCACATGGCTAGAAATGACTGGAACTGATTCTACACAATAGTTTTGTTTGCTGAGGATCATGGAAACTGTTCTTGAATAGATTCTGTGAATGGAAATTGTTGACTATAAAGTACACCATCTGTCTCTTGAGTTCAATTAGCTGTAAATCCCGGCCCACCTCCAACTCAACAACAAACACAATGGTGTCAAAAAAGGAAGACGTGTATTTAAATAGCACTTAGTGCACAACCACAGAACATCCCGAGGCACGTTGCAGGCAGCGAGGGACTTTTGGAATGTGACTATTGTTATTATGTAAGAAAGGCAGTGGCAAGTTTGCACACAGCAAGCCCCCAGGAAAAGCAATGTGATAATGTCTTTGTTTTGTGATGTTGATTGTGGAATAAATATTAACCAAGATATCAGAAATAACTCCCCGCTCTTCCCCAAAATAGTCCAACGGATCTTTTACACCCACGTGATATGGCAGACAAGGAGCTTGATTTAACATCCCACCCAAAATATAATACCACATTGGATTGTCAGTTTTGATTTGCTTGTTAAGTGGAACATGAACCCACAACCAGCTGGATTCAAAAGCAAGTGCAGTGTGCTGCAGCTCAACCCATTGAAATAAGTAATAAAGCAATGTGCTGCAGCTCAACCCATTGAAATAAGTAATAAAGCAATGTGCTGCAGCTCAACCCATTGAAATAAGTAATAAAGCAATGTGCTGCAGCTCAACCCATTGAACAGCAACACATTAGTTGTCACCAATGTCCCCCCACTTCTCCACCTCCACTGATCCCCTCTCTCTCTCTTGCACCCAATGGGACGCGGTGGCATGGTGGCACCATAGTTAACACTGCTATCTCACAGCACCAGGGACCCAAGTTCAATGCTTGGCTTGGGTCATTCTCTATGTTGAGTTTGCCCATTCTCCCCATGTCTGAGTGCATTTCTTCCGGATGCTCCGGTTTCCTCTCACAATCCAAAGATGTGCAGGTTAAGTTGATTGGCCATATTAAATTGACCTTAGTGTCAGATGGTTAGTAGGGTAAATAAATAGGGTTATAGGGATTGTGGTCAGTGCAAACTCAATGGGCCAAATGGCCTCCTTCTGCACTGTAGGGATTCTATGAAATAACTGCACACCCCTCCATTTCCCTCTCTCCCCATTCCCCTCTCACTTGGCAAATTTAAAGCAGTTTGGCTATGGATAGATATCCAATGGGATCCAACTAACCGAATAACTACACTGCCTCCTAGATGTCCATTGTATTTTATTTTCAATACACCAAGGAGTTAAAATACTCCACCCTTCTAAATTCCAAAGCAGTTCTTCTGGAATAGGTAAACCTACTTTTGTTTCACACCACATCTCATTCACAGTGATACTGATGATATTTTATCTAAACTGAAAAAAGGGGCACGGAACCCTTGTCAGGAGCGGACTGCAAAATACCATTCTGGTACGAAACAAAAACTCAAGTCTTCCATTAATTACAGCCTGTATTTAGTCCTAAAAATATGCATCTCTTTCTCAACTCCACAGTCCCAGACCTACTTTTTCAGTCACCTAACCTGTACATCTTTGGACTGTGGGAAGGAACCAGAGCACCCTGGCACCCACAGCCAGACAGCCTAAGTAATACTCTGGGTACAGGGATTCGAATCCCACCATGTCAGATGGTGAAATTTGAATTTAGTTTTAAAAATCTGGATTTTCAAATCTAATTGCCGTGAAGACCTATCTGGTTTAATTGATGAGGAGCAAGTTGTGAAGTGAAGTCATGGTCAAAAACTGTTTCAGGAGGAGAGGTGGATGTTTTGAACAGATCTTTCTCTCGATTCTCCAGTGGGAGATTGCCTCATGGTGGAAGCCTGTTCCATATAGTTCTTGATCATGAACAGGTTGATGTGCAAACCTGTCGCCACCTTGGGACTTGGCTATCCACAACATCAAGATGGCTGACATGTCACAAGCCATTCTCCATATAGGTTCATTGCTGAAGCTAAATCTTCAACATGTAACTGATGGGTTGACTTTGCGATCAAGTTGGCCCCAAGGTGGTATGACTTTGTCAAAAAAGATTACAACTAGTTTGTTACTCAATGACACACTCAGTCAGCCAATACCTGAGCAAGTCAGGTAAACATCACTCCAGGATAGTTGACCATCTCAATAATGGGATTTAGAGGGGCAGAGTCATTGCTGCAGTTAAAATTCTTCCTTTTACGTTGCAAATTCAACCCTGTAAGCTAAGTCCAAATCAGCTATAATGATCTTGGATGGGCAATCAGGAAGGAGTTTATCAGCAAGCCTTGTGATTTTCGATGGTTAATGTACTTATGCTACACACTTGAGGTTAAAGTTTATTTTTTAGTCACAAGTAAGGCTTACATTAACACTGCAATGAAATTCCCCTGGTCACCACACTCTGGTGCCTGTTCAGATCAATGCACATCTTTCAAACTGTGAGAAGAACTGGAGCACCAGGATGAAACCCATGCAGACGTGGGAAGAATGTGCAAACTTCAGACAGACAGTGACCCGAGCTGGGAATCAAACCCAGGTCCCAGTGTTGTGAGGCATCAGAGCTAATCACTGTGCCACCATGCCACCCCCTCCTTCTGGAATGTCTACTTACAGCTGTGCCTATAATCTCTGAGCAGAGATAGGTGAGGCATGCCACTACGGAAGAAGGGCGTTCACTCCACATTGGGCAAACAAAAACTCAGTTCACTGGAACTCCCAGTAGATTGATTTAGAGACTGTAAGCATGATGACAATTGTCAACACCATTAGGGACCTGATTGATCAAATCATCTCTGCCTGAGTTATCTTGTGCATGCCCACTCAATCCATGATTAATCATTAGGACAAAAAAAAGTCCTTCTCAAACACGTTTTTGCTACCTTATCAACCACAGACACACCTGCATATAAAAAGCACCTTTAGCTCTCTGGCTATTTCACAAGCCACTATTATCTCCCTGTCTTTCCAAATATTTCCTCAATTGTCCAAAATGACTAAGAAAATACCAATGTGAAGGTAGAGGCTTTTCCATGACATGAGTTATTTGAAAGGTGGCTACAGTGATACTACTCTCATTGTACAAGGACTCCAATGTGGAGTTCCTCAAAAAATGTTCAAGAAGTTGCAATCACAAAGATAAATTAAATTTCGCTTCCTCCACAAGTCTACTGGTTACAATCAACACTATCAGTTTCACACATAGGATACTGGTCCTATGAATTCCATAACTTCATTGGTTTACACACCTTTCAAGTTTATCTAAAAATTTATGACTTTTCTTTTTAAAAAAGGGGAATTACCTTTTACAATCAGCAGAGTAAATGATCCAGCAGCCGGTGCTGGATTAACATTGACACTACCCACCTTTTCCTCTGACAAGCCAATAATGTCATTTGAGCCACTTCAAAGGTGTCAAGATTCATTTTCATATCTTACGCACTTAAAACCAAGCTAAAAGGGCATAACAGGTTGAACTTTGAGCAAATCTTATCCAAGTGTCAGGCTGGATTACGAGAAGGACAAGCATTAATATCTTGTACTCACCTGTCTGCCTTTTTGTTCGCTGAAGGAATTCCTTTGGAGTTTCTTCCCTGCTTGCAGAGGATGCCGAATATTGCCGAGCTCCAGTGAGCAGACAAGAGGAATGGTGAAGGTAACGCTGGCTTATTTGTTCCTGTATTGACAGGGTTCCACCCCAGCGCCACTGACTCACATTCTCACTCCCTCTGGGTGGAGAAAAGGGAAGGTGCATTGCAATCTCTGGCAGGCAGAAAGCACCTTTAAAAAAAAAACTGGAGTGGCAGCTTGCAGTTTCCACATTCCGCCACTCCCTCTCAGGTCAACTCAGCTGCATTCCTTCCATATCAGTGCAACTCCACCTGAGCGGATTCCACGACCCAAACATGTTTGCAGTGTAGCTATCCAATACACCTGTCACTGAGGTACAACAAGGATCAACCTCTCCCCTCATTGCTATCCCGAACAAGGAAAGAGAACAGCGGAAACCCAAAAATGATTGCAAGTCAGAGACAGAAGGAGCAGTTAAACAGGCAGCTACATCTTAAAATAAAATTACAAGCTGCTGATTTTTTGCACGTTTGCCTTAATAAGAAACAAATATTACCAATACCAGATTTTTAATGAGAGGTTAGCTACCTCCATTTCCATGCCCTTTGCCCAAATACATTCATGCTGCATCTTTTCGATTACCCATCCTATTCAAATTTCAATGACATTATAGTATTTGATTGATAAATAATTTCTAATTATTTGGATAATAATATCCAAATGGCCTCTCCAACAATCTTTCTTTACCTCCCCTTTGCTTATTTGATAGTGATCCGGAATCTAGAGCCTATCGCTACTGATATGCCAATCAGAGGAAAAGATCGCCAAAATCTTGTTGCCATTTACACCGGCGGGAACTTACGGTCCCACTGACACTGCACCCTCACCACTGGTTTCCCGGCAACAAGGGATACATTCAGCAGGAAACTCCATCGACAATAGCAGGACCATAAGATCCCACAGCCAATAAGCAGTCCTCTTCCTCCCACCATCACAAACAAGTCACAGAGGGGGAGGAATATCTCGCCCAAAGGGCAATTTGAAAACTCCGAACAGTAATGTTTTCCAAAATGGGCTCCATGGAACCCTGGAGTTCCAAAGGAAACATCCTGGGGTTCCACAGTAGATCCAGCCTCGCCATTCAAAGCACCCGATCTTGAAGGGCTTCCATATGCATGATGATTATTACTCATGTAGAGCACATTTTCAACAAATCTGCTCCACCTCAAAGTTCACAGTTGTGTAATTTATTGTGTAGACCGTGCATGAATTTCTGCGTTTTAAGGTTATAAGAAATAGGAGCAGGTGTATGCCATTGAGCCCACTGCACCATTCAATAAGGCCATGGCTGATCTGATTCTGGCCATAACTCCATCTCCCTGCCTACACCTCTGAACTTTGACTCTCTTAATAACACATCACACATTATCAAGTGGTGAGTCACTCGGCTCTCAAAAGTACAAATTCAACAGGAGTGACATGGCGCAAAGGAATGATAATCAATTGCAAAACTGGGCTGGCTTGGACAGTTTACATGCTAGATTTTCAACGTGGATTTGCATTCTGCCATTCTTGGGACAAACTGCCTTTAATTGGCCTCTGGTTTTGGAAAGCAGAGAATAGGAAAGGAGAGGAGGGAATGCCTCTCTTCCTGACTGCCTGTGAGAATTTTGATTTATCCTATTGTAGGCGCAGGTACAGTTCTGCCCATAGGTATTTGTGGACTGAGACTCTATACCAGAGCTGTCTAGTCCATGGCCATTTAGAAATGAGCCATCCTCAAGTAAAAATAATATAGGAACAAATAGGTGATAGTTGGATTGGCACTGTGGCATAGTGGTTAGCATTGTTGCTCATAGCACTGGGAGCCCCGGTTCAATTCTGTTCTTGGGTGACTGTGTAGAGTTTGAACTTTCTCACCCTATCTGCTTGGGTCTCCTCCGGGTGCTCCAGTTTCCTCGCACAATTCAAAAGATGTGCAGGTTAGGTGGATTGGCCGTGCTAAATTGCGCTTCAATATTCAGAGATGTGTAGAATTAAGGGGATTAGTGAGATATAATCTGGGGCTATGGAGATAGAGCCTGGGTGGATTACTCTGTTAGAAAATCAGTGCAGACTCAATGGGCCAAATGGCTTCCTTCCGCACTGTAGGGATCCCATGATTTGCATCTAAATAGAGTTTAACATATGAGGCAAAGCGGTGCCTCATGCAATGAATGTTAACAAGTTTTAAGTGAAGACAGATTTGCCAAGAAGGAGATGAAGATATTTTATGACTGTCGTGAGTAAAACCACATCTGGAATACCGTGTGTTATTTTGGCCTCCATGTTTAAAGAAGGATATACTTACATTGGGGTGATGCAGCAAAGACTTCCATAAATTTGTTTCATAACTTGGGTTGGGAGGGTTGTCCTATGATGAGAGGCCAAGTCAATTGGGCCAATTTTCATTGGAGTTCAGAAGAATGAGAGGTGATCTCATTAAAACTTATGAGATTCTGAAGGGGTTTAAGAGGGTGACTGCTGAAAAATTGTTCCCATTGGTTGAGGAATCTAAAACATGGGGGTACAAGATAAGGGGCTGATCAGTTTGGACTAAAGGAAGAAGAAACTACTTCACTTAAAATGTGGTGAATCTTTGTGATTCTCTACCCCAGAGGGTTGTGGATTCTCCATCATTGAATATATTTAAGGAATGGGAAGGCAGTCTTTTGTTCTTTCAGGGAGTTGAGAGACATAGGGAGTGCGTGGGAAAGTAGAATTGAAACTGAAGACCAGCCATGATCATATTGAATGGTAGAGCAAGCTTGATGAGACATATGGTCTACTCCTGCTTCTTTCTCTTGGGTTCTTTTGTTGTTTCTTGAAGCAAGGCCTTCAGTGACATGATTGAATTAGAAATTTGTAACCTTTACCCGTCTTTCCATTTATAGTTTGAAGTGTAACATTTAGTGTATAATATTTGTGGTTTTGCATTCAGATTGTGGCTCACATTTGATCTCATGTAAGGGAGTTGTAACATTATAACATTGAAACAGGGCCTTTTGGCCCATCCTGTTGCTACCTGTAATGAGAGTAATTTAGTTTAATCACATTTGTCCCCCCCATTCCAAAATTTAATCCCTTTCACTTCAACCTAGTCTTCAACATTGATTTAATGTCTGCTTTAATTATAATCCTGAGTTCCACACCCTTACAGTTCTGTGCAAGATAGTTTCTCCTGCTATATTCTAAGTTGTTAACTCATATGGAACACTTTGCTCTCAGACATTGGAACCTTCTATTCTTATCCCATAGTTTTAAAATTTTTGCAGTTCTAAAATATAGACCCATGATCTGCATTCTTCTAATGAAAAAGACTTAATTCTTCAAATGGTTTTGTTTATTTTTGTTTCCTCAGACCATGTAGCCTCCAAGTGATTTTGTACTCTTCTCTCTCAAGTCTCAATATCTTTCCTACCATGTAGAGTCCAATACTTTAACCGAGATCTTGCATTTAATACTTGGTACCATTTTCAAATTTTGACTCCACACTTCCTTGGCCTTTAGCCAAACTATTGGCATGCGCAGTGAACAGTAGGTTTAATGTTTCCTCCTTTCTAATCTGGTTTAATATCATCCCAGCCTACGAGCATATGCCTTAATCTCCAAAATGACTCTGAGAAAGCAGGTATCCTACAGAAGACACAGCTCAGGCATCTAGGCATCATTAATACAGGGCACAAACCCAATCTGAGCATCATTAAAAAAGAGCACAGGCCCAATCCACTGTCTGGTAACAAAGCAGTGGAGGAGATCATCACAAATCTTCAGGTTTATGCATTACACTACCAGGACCAAAGGGAGCCATTCATTCCCACAGCATTCCCCAACACGCCATCGGAAAGGCTGGCAACAGACAATGGTCTACATTGGCAAATCCTTCCTAATTATCATAGACTACGAAGATCTTACACACTTTGTAGCATAGCTGGTTACCACCATCACATGCAAACATCTTAAGATACACCCGTCAAAAGGTACCAAGTATTAAATATAAGATCCCAGTTAAAGTATTGGACTCTGCATGATAAGAAAGACATTGAGGCCCGAGATAGAAGAGTACAAAATCACTTGGAGTCTTTATGTTCTGAGGAAATAAAAATAAACAAAACCATTTGAAGAATTAAGTCTTTTTCATTAGAAGAATGCAGATCACGGATCCATATTTTAGAACTGCATAAAATTTTTAAACTATGGGATAAAGATAGAAGTTGACGGTTTCCAATGTCAGAGAGAAAAGTGTTCCATATGAGTTAACTGATTTAGAATCAAGCAGGAGAAACTATCTTACACAGAACTGTAAGGTTGTGGACCTCCCTTCCAGAATTATAATTATGGCAGACATTAAAACAATGTTGAAATTAGGTTGAGGTAAAAGGGATTAAATTTTGGAACATGGAGGGCAAATGTGATTAAACTGCTCCCATGGCATGTAGCAACAGGACGGGCCAAATGGCCTGGTTTCAATGTTACAACTCCCATACATGAATTCAAATGTGAGCCACAATCTGAATGCAAAGCCACAAACATTATACACTAAGAGTTAGACTTCAAACCATAAATGGAAGGATGGGTAAATGATATGTCTTTATGGCCAAGGCCCTCTGAAGAATAACAAAGAGTTCCTCATCATGCGTCTCAATTACAGATGCACCCACTTACAATGTTGTCTGTCTCCACCTGAGTTTCTGATGGGCAGCAATCTTCTGCCTACAATAAATTTACCACATCAGACACTTGTTACAGCTCAACAAGGTGACAAGGTGTGGATTGCAGATCCCTGACCTCAGAGTCCTCAGACAAATGAGGATCAACCCCAAATTGGCATGCTAGAGGGCATTGCCAATGCAACGGAAGAAGTCCTAACCTCTCCCTCCGTGGGCACAGTGTTCCCTCCATTGGAGGACTATTGATGAGGATATCAAATACCAAGTCTACCTCCAATCCCACAACAACAACTAGAACCAACAGAGCTTGCCACACGCCTGAATAGCAAACAAGATGTGGCCTCCATACAACCTAAATCTTTAACTTGAAGGGGGTAGATGAGTAGTGACAGTGTTGTTAATGCTAATACATAATAGCAATAATGTTGGAATATCACTAAGTTTGTAACAATAAGGTAAATGCATAAGACTTGAAGTAAACTAATGTAACTTGATATCTATGGGCTGAAGACTTGGAGAGGTGTACTATAATGGTCTGGTACATGCAGGGTTAATGTGGGACTGAGTACAGTACTGCCCACATGACCATGAGCCTCAGATGGCACCAAGGTTCCTTAGGTGACACTTTCCAAACCCACGACCATTACAATGGCCTGACCTAGGCCGAAGTCACATGCTTCATGTAAGAAAACATGTGACCTAGGCCTAGGGTCAGTGTGGTGTTGTCCACAGATATGTCATAACCTAACAATGGAATTAGCTCCAGTCCTGTACCTTTCAGTCTATATCTGTATATAGTTACATACAACTTGCTGTTAACATACCGAGGAGTACAAAGACATTTCAAACAGACACATTCTGTAACCAATACCATCCGAACAGATAATTAAGATCATGCAGAATAATCTTTTGGCAATAATAATATTTGGCCCCCGATCTGGCGTCAGATTTCCTCTTTCATTTCCTATCCTGGAGGTCTGTAATACACTGCCCATTGTGTAACATGTTCTTATCTTTGAGTTCCGACTACCTTGTCATTATCTGTAACATTTCCTTATCTCTTGTCAACTCTCCCTGTAGCATGCGCCTTCTCTTTAAACTATGGTGCCACGCTGTACAGTTACATTGCTGAAGTTGTTCTATTACTGAACAAATAATCCAAAGGCTTGAACTGCTAATTCCGTTTAATGAATACTCTGTCCAAAAAAACCAGGATCTTGGTTCTTTGGCTGTTGAGGTTTGGCCTTGCGCTGTTTTTTGTCAGTGGTGGTTTGCCCTTACATTCTGCTGTCGGGTGCAGGGTAGGAAGGCAGGTCCCACATCCACCTCAGCTTGAACAGGAATCAAACCAGCATTGTTGGTGTTATTCTGAACAACACACGAGCCGGCTAGCCAAGCGAGCTAACCGTACCCCCAGTTCTGTGAAAGTGAGTTCTAAAGCATGCTGTGCTTGAATTAAACTGCTGCTGTCACTTATATTTGAACATAGAATTATAGAATACCTACAATGCAGAAGGAGGTCATTCAGCCCATTGAGCCGGCACCAACAACAATCTGATCCTGGCCCTATTCCCACAACCCCACTAATTTACGCTACTAACCCTGTTAACACCTAGGAGCAATTTAGCACAGCCAATCAACCTAACCCACATGTTTTTGGACTGTGGGAGGAAACCGGAGCACTTGGAGGAAGCCCATGCAAGCACAGGGATAATGTGCAAATTCCACACAGACAGTGACCCAAGCTGGGAATCGAACCCGTGTCCCTGGTGCTGTGAGGCAGCAGAGCCACCATACCACTCATAGTAATTAGCAGTAGGAGTAGGCCACTCAGCCTCTCAAGCCTGCATGGCCATTTGATAAAATCATGGCTAATCTGATTGTGACTTCAAGTCCACATTCCTGTCTACCTCACTATCTCTATTCTTTTAATAATCAAGAACCTAACTCACTCTTAACAATGTTCAATAACAATCTCTGCTGTTCTGTAGGAAACAGAAATCCAAAGATGACCAATCCTCTGAGAGAAAAACATTCTTCTCATCTCAATTTTAAAAGGGAGATATTTTTATACTCCAGTCTCTCCATATGGGGAAGCAATTGTGTAGTGGTATTGTCACTAGACTAGCAATGCTGAGACCCAGAGTGATGCTCTGGGAACTTGGGTTCGAATCCCACCACAGCAGGACAGGAAGAATCCTGCTGTGAGTAATTCACATCCTGACTGTCCAAAACCTGTCTGCAGTCTATAAGGTACAAGTCAGGAGTGTGATGGAATATTCCCCACTTTCTGGATGGTTGCAGCTCCAACAGCACTCAGGAAGCTTGACACCATCCAGGACAGAACAGCCTGTTTGCTTAGCAGCTCTTCCACAAACATTCAGTCCTACCAAGACTAAGCCACAGTAGCAACAGTGTGTACCATCTACACGATAGCAACTCAGCAAGGTGTTCTTAGGTGACTTCTTAGGTGACACTTTCCAAACCCATGACCACTACAGTCCAGAAGGACAAGGATAGAGATACCTGGGAACACCACCATCCAGAAGTTCCCTTCCAAACCATTCAGCATCCTGACTTGAAAATATATCATCATTCCTTCACTGTTGCTGGGTCAAAATCCTGGCAGTTTCCTCCTCCCAAGCCTCCTCCTTTCCTCTTCCCAATAGCATTGTAGGTGTACCTACATATGGACTGCAGCAATTTGAGAAGGCAGCTCACCGACACCTTTTCAAAGGCAGTTAGGGATGGGTGATAAAAGCCTAGCCAGCAAAGCCCACATCCCCTAAATGAATAAAAAAACTTCCTCCCTGCATCTATCATGTCCCCCCAGTACCTTATATGTTTTAATAAGATCACCTTACATTCTTTTCAATTCTAATGGATAGAATTTTCCCAATATTTCTTCATAAGATAATCATAGAATCCTATAATCAGAAGTGGGGCATTGAGTCTGCATTGACCACAATCCAACCCAGCCCCGATCCCCATAACCTCATGTGTTTACCTTAGCTGGTTCCCCTAACACTAAGGGGAAATTTAGCCAAGCCAATCCACCCTAACCTGCACATTTTTGCACCATGGGAGGAAACTGGAGTATCCAGAGGAAACCCATGCAGACATGAGGAGAACATACAGACTCCACACAGACAGTGACCTGGCCAGGAATCGAACCTGTGAGGCAGCAGTGCTAGCCACTGTGCCACCATGGCGAGATTCTCAGGAACAGTCAAGTGAACCTTTTCTGAACTCCTTCTAATGCACGATTATCTTTATCTAAGTGGGGAGAACTTGATCACAAAGTTATCAGATTGTTGCCTAAAAGCCAACTAATGGGAAGCAAACCTGCTGTCTTTACCCAGTCTGACTTGGTGAGAGTGACTTCAAAGTTACCAAGCAAGTTGTACAACATAACTGGGGATGAGCCATCAATACCCACATCCTGGGATTATTATTTTAAATTTCACTTCACTTGTTTTCTTCTCCAATTTTCCTACATGTATTACAAACTGTTCATTTCCCATCTTCCTCCAGTTCCATTAGATTTTTGTTAACGCGAATAAATCTTTCTTTAAAAATAATTGCATCTGTTTTATTTTGATCACATTATTTGCAACATTAAGTCTTTTAACTGTTTATTTTACATCCTTCCAATTTTTAAAATCTACATTAACCTTGCTTTTACGTCAGCCTTTTGCAACTCAATCCATTTGATGTTATTCCTCTGTCGCGTATCCCTTGTACTTGCTTCGTGAACACTATCCAAAACTGTTTCCCCTTCACTATTAGCTAACCCCCAAAACCCCTCCTCCACCCTAGCACCCCTTCTGAATTGAAATTCTTCATACTTTCAATTTAACCATGAGCACTACAAGGTATGAAGGTGTGTCTTTTAATTGAAGCTTCAGCCGGTAAAAGTATGAAAAGAATGAGATGGGAGGAGACAAAAATAAAAGCTCCATTTTATATGTTTAAAAAAGAATGAGAAAAGCAAAGACATACATTTATAGCCCCAGCTTTCTCAATCTCAGGATTCCTCAAGCACTTATAGCAACTCGAGCACTTTTGAAGTGTGGTCACCAAGTAGTCCAGAGATCTGAGAAACAGCAATGTAATAATAATGGTTAGCACTCCTGCCTCACAACATGAGGGACTATGCTCAATTCTGGCCTCAGGTCACTACCTGTATGGAGTTTGCACATTCTCCCTGTGTCTGCGTGGGCTTCCTCAGGGTGTTCCAATTTCTTCCCACAGTCCAAAGATGTGCAGATTAGGTTGATTGGCCCTAGTGCCAGGAGATTAGCAAGATAAAAATGTGGAGTTACGGGAATAGCATCTGAATGGGATTTTGGTCGGTGCACTGACCAAATGGGCCAAATGGCCTCCTTCTGCAATGGACGGATTCTATGAACGCAATAATATGCTTTAGTCATTTTGGTTGGGAAATAATTTTTTTATTTGTTCGTGAGACATGGGCATCGCTAACTGGCCAGCATTTATTGCCCATCCCTAGAAGACAGAGGGCAGTTGAGAGTCAATCACATTGCTGTGACTCTGGAATCACATGTAGCCCAGACCAGGTAAGGACAGCAGATTTCCTTCTCTAAAGGACATCAGCAAACTAGATTGGTTTTTCTAATAATCAACAATGATTCCATGGTCATCAGTTGATTCTTAATTCCAGATATTTTTTAATGAATTTAAATTTTGTCACCTGCCATGGCAGGATTTGAACCCAGGTCCCCAGAACATTAGCTGAATTTCTGGATTAATGATCTAGTGATAATACTACTTGGCCATTGTCTTCCCAAATATTGACCAAGTCACCATGGATACCTTTTTTGTTTTTCTTCAAAATAATACTATGGAATTTTTTTCTTTTTACTTTTACCAGGGATCGCTATTTTAATATCTAATTTGAGAGACAGCACTCTGATAGTGTAACATTCCCTCAGTAATGTATTCCCTCAGTAATGAGTCGGTATATTAGCCTGGGCTTGGGTTTCTGGAGTGGGAAATGAACTCACAGAGGCAAGGGTGCAACCGACTAGCCACAAGTGGCACACACAAAGCCTTTCCATTGTTACTGGAATACTAGACTAGTTACATAGACTTCCAATGACAAAAACCCTCTGCAGCCCAATATATTAATAATTCTTATAACACCTTCATTAAAGATGAAAAGGTTTATTTGGAATCATGAGCTTTTGGAGCACTGCTCCTTCATTAGGCAATGGGACCCAGCATGAGAACCTGTCTGGCTACACTGAGAACATCCTAAAACCTATTATATAACGAACTCCCAGCTTCTGTCATGATATTACGGACTTCTTACAGAAACTTAGCATCCATGAGCCAACTGAACCGAGACTAATCCTCGTCAAAATAGACATCTCGGCATTCTATACCAGCATCTCCCATGATGGAGGCATTGCTCCAACAGCTTCAGTACTCAATACCGACAAATGCCAATCTCCAGACGCAATTCTACAACTCATCCACTTCATCCACTGGACCACAACATCTTCACCTTCAACAACCAGTTCTTCATCCAGACACACGGAGCAGCTATGGGGACGAAGTTCGCACTTCAATACACCAACATCTTCATGAAGGATGAAGATGATGATGGATGAAGGAACTGCGCTCTGATGAAGGAACTGCGCTCCGAAAGTTCGTGATTCCAATTAAACCCCTTGGACTTTAACCTGGTGTTGTGAGACTTTTTCCTGTGCCCACCCCAGTCTGACGCTGGCATCTCCACATTATCACTATAACAATAGTATCACGATGCGTGGTGTTTGCTACTCAGGGGCATTTGAAACAGTTTGGGGTTACTGCAGTTGACTTGCTCTAAAGTATTGGGTCATAAAAAATGTTGCAAGTTAGGAAGATTTAATTTCTTTCACTATGAAATGTAGTTAGAGCACCCATGAATCAAATTAGGTCAAATCATGCTACTGTTGAGAAAGCTTTCACTCTGAATATTACTTAGATCAATTGACAGATATATCCTGGGAGGAGCATTTTAAAACACAAAACTATTTTTCCTAGAACACAGTTTGGTCACATTTTTGTTCCTATTTATTATGTACTGCAAGTTTTACCACTGGACGTGCAAAGTTGCCATCTCTTTTATGTATTTGTCCTCTGTGAGGTTTCACTATGAGTTAACTCTTTTCAGGAGAGACAGTGGTGCAGTGATAATGTCACCAGATGAGTAATCCAGAGGCTTAGGCTAATGCTCTGGTGGGCCTGTGTTCAAATCCCACTTTTCCAGGAGAAACTACTTTCAAAAAATTCATGTTCAGACTCATGAGGGGCTAGACAGGGAGAAACTGCTCCCTCTTGTAAAATGATTGAGTATGAGAGGACAGAGATTTAAGATGATTTGCAAAAAAACGCAACTGTGAGGAAGAAATCTTTTCACCCATGGAGCAGTTAGGGTCTGGAATGCACTGTCTGGAAGTGTGGTGGAGGCAGGTGAATCCAGCATTCAAAGAAGCATTTGATGAGTACTTGAATAGAAATAATGTGCAGGAGAAATAGGGAAAAGTCATAATGCTCATTTGGAGAGTCGGTGCAGACATGATGGGTCAAATGGCCTCCTTCTGCTTTACGGTGATTCTGTGCGTTTCAGTGTGATGTGCAGCAAAAGCAATTTTATTTTCATCCAAAATATATACGCAGCTGAGATCACGAGATAACATTTAGGACTGGGCGCCTTTGGCTAAATTCACTTACGTGGTGAATGAGGTCAAGTTCGGTATTACACTGCTGATTCAGCTGAGGTATGTGAACTCGGCACAGACCTGGAGCTTCTCAAGTGTGTACTTCAGTGCTTCACTGAGCTGTGCTTTTATTCCCAAGGCTGGCAGGATTTGATTGAATTTTCGATTCACTAAGAACTGGGCAGCGAAAGCGTTTTTTCAGTTGTGCTGCCTATAGTGCCAATGACAAGTGTTCCCTTCAATCCAACCACACCAAATAGGCCCTTGGCTTCAACCTTAGGACAGGAACAGCAACATTCCCCCACCTATCCCACCGCACTCTGCCCACATTAAAATTTTAAATTCATTCTTATAGTGATCACCCGTACTCATCAATCATTTCAATAGCCTTTCTGACTGAGATGGCTAATAGAATCTTAGAATCCTTACAACGCAGAAGCAAGCCCTTCAGCCCATCGAGTCTGCACCGACTCTCCGATGATCATCTTAGCCAGGCCCTCCCACTCCTCCCCCCAATACCTTTAACTCTGCATATTTATCATGGCCAATCCATCTAATTTAGACTTCTTGGGATGCTCAGACCTGATTCCGTGGTGGGCGAGGTTCGGACAACAGCTTTCCCCATTGGGATTATACGAACTTTGGGCGGACATGTCTGTAAAGTTCCTCCCTAAGGATCAGTTTTGCAAGTCCAATCCTACACATCTGTGGACTGAGAGAGGAAACTGGAACACCCGGAGGAAACCCACGCAGACATGAGGAGAACATGCCGACTCCACACAGATAGTGACCCAAGCCGGGAATTGAACTCGTGTTCCTGATGCTGTGAGGCAGCAGTGCTAACCACAGTGCCACCATGCTTCCCAAAAAGGTGCAAGAACAGAGGAACTGTACATTTGTTTATTAATGGGAAAGCATGTGGATGATGCTGGCTAGCTCTCAAAAGATAATTTACTTCATATAGAAATGAGGTTCAGCGGTTTAAGTTGTTCTCAGGAAAGGTTACAAATGGAAACATTGATCTAGATTAAAGTGGGTAACTTGAATTGGGAAAGCTCTCAACTCAGCAGGCCAGCCTGAGGTTAAAGGCCTCTGTTAGAATCAATGGTCACTCTGGGGTAGGATAGAGTTGTGCCCACTGACCCAGAAGCAGATCTGACTGACCAGGGCCATGGGCAAATATCAAGATAGGCTGATTGGGAGACCAGTCTCGATGGTCGCAGACCTTGTCCCGGTTGGTTTAGTATCTGTTATGTCCTCAATCCCTCACAGTTCCTCTCCCCCCTCACCCACACCCCCCCATGCCAGCTCCAAAGGCATTTACCCAATAGATACGACAAGCTGGATTTTACAAGAATTTTGCTAGGAGTATGCTATATCTTGATTCATGATTGCTGAGATGGCCTCCAGCTTTCACCCAAACGCGTGCATATCGCACACATAGTTCCACACCTCCGGCAAAGCTACCCCACTCTGGGCTCCCACAGTCTCAGCAATGAACCCACCCGCCCAACTCATATATGGACCCCCACGCTAAAATGTCACTTATTTTCTTTCCTAAAGGTTGTTCACTCTGACAGTAAGGAAAACTTGTAATTTCTTTAAAATGTTTGTGGAACCTTTAACCTTTTTAAACAATGTTTAAAAGGGACTTTTAAGAGTATGCATGAATTGTAAGTTTCTTGGATAATAAAAGATAAGACCTGGCAACCATTGACCTGGAATCAGAATCAGCAGAAATGAAGCTAAGAAAAGAGCTGTGTGGTTAGAAGAGAGTCAAGGACAAAGGAGAGCTAGAAGCAGAGAAGCTGGAGGATGGAGACCCAGGCACAGAGATAAAGGAAAACAGAGACAAAGAAAGAAACACACTGAATCCTTTTGAAAACAAAAAGCAAAGCCTTCCAAGAGAGAGGTGATTTTTTTTTCCCACTTGACAGAAGGAGTCCTTGGAGACATGTGTGAGCTGGCTAAAAAAATCTAATACTAGAAAGTTGTGTGAATAGCTCAAAGAGGCTAAAGGGCTGGTGTTTTCACAGAAGTAACCAAACCATGAATAGAGGTTTATAGCGTGGAAACAGACCCTTCGGCCTAACTTGTCCATGCCACCCTTTTTTTTTAAAGATTAAGCTAGTCCCAATTGCCCTAGTTTAGCCTGCATCCTTCGGTAGCCATCTCACTCATGTAACTGTCTGAAAGGTTTTTAAAAGACAAAATTTTACCCACCTCTACTCTTCCCTCTGGCAGCTTGTTCCAGACACTCACCACCCTCTGCGTGAAAAAATGCCCCTCTGGACCCTTTTGTATCTCTCGCCTCTCACCTTAAACCTCCCCTCTCCTCTCTCACCGTCATCCAATCAAGATTCTATTGGTTAGTTGGCTGAAATGACAGTTTGGAAAGCTAAGCTATCAGGAGAGCTGTGATCCAACAGAGTGAGATTTTTGTGGAAGTGTGCCTGGCTGCTGATAATTATAACCATGAAAGACAGAGACTAAGGCTATTGTTGGATAAAACTCCTGATCCACCTTGTGTAAATAAAGAGCAGCATTTTATGGAACTACATACCTACTTAATTCCATTCATGTTGAAGGAGAATGCTTGTGGTTGTCAAAGATGCATTTTTATTATATTGACTGCTTAAAGTGAAATATATCCTTTTATTTGAAGTGTTATTTGCACGTTATTTCATGATTAATTGGCATTGGCTCTGACTTGTTACAAATTACAAAAGTTACAAAAATGACATCCAGTTGGCAATTTCTTCATTTGAAGTTCATTTGATCATTTTAGTTTATGGTTCCCCACAGGGGTCACAGTAAGTATAAGAGTGCCTAAAATCACCAGCAAGTTCTGCAAGTTTGTAACCCAGGCTTTAACTCTTAACTCCTAGAACTTCTGGCCAATTTCTAAATTCCTAACGGCTTGCATTGTTAATATTCTGTTATTTTAACAACAAGATCCAGCTCTATAAATATGCTCAGAATTCTAAATTTGAACTTTTTTTCAAATAGAAGAACAAAGAACATTTTTGTAATTCTATCATTCTTTGTCACCAAATGCACACTACATTCCTGAAATTGTGACCTTTGTCTGTATTTTCTCTGACTTCTTTATCACTCCTATTAAATCAATCAAACATACTGGTTCTGCTTGAATATTTGGTGTTCTACATTCTTTCATACCTTAAAGGAACCACGTTGTTTCTTTAATTGGACTCCAGAAGGCAAATTCTTCTTTGCTTGTTTTGCACAATGTATATACTGGATTTTTAGATTATGCACCCAAGCTCTGCTCATTTTCAACAATTTAAGGTTGTATCCAATTACATCTAATGCTTTCAGTCACATATAATACATTTTCAACTATACCATGGAAGATGAATACTAGTGCTTGTGTCCATCCTTCCTGATGATTGCTGTATAATAAATGAATAAAATGTAATAAATTAGACTCAGCTGAATCATTAACTCCTTATGGAATCCCTGTGGTGCAGAAAGAGGCCATTTAGGCCATCAAGTGTGCATTGACTGTCTGACAAAGTATCTTACTCATGTTCCTTCCCCTGCTGTATCTCTACAACCCCACACATTTACCATGGTTAATCCACCTAACTACACACCTTGGGACACTAAGGGGTAATTTACCATGGCCAATCCACCTAACCAGCACATCTTTGGATTGGAAAAAACCAGAGCATCTGGAGAAAACCCATGCAGACACAAGGAGAATGTTCAAACTCAACAGTCTGGAATTGAACAGATCCCTGGTGCTGTGAACTAACCATTGTGCCACCATATAACCTGAAGAAGAGTTAATTTCTCTGGATTGAAAAAGAGAACTGTCCCACTTAGATTGGAGCCTAAGATTGAGAGGTGAAATAGAAAATGAGCAAAGGGACATTTTCAAAGAGGAAATAGCTCAGATACAGACTACACACATTCCTGGGAGAGGGGAAGGAAAAGCATTCAAATCAAGAGATTCTGGTCAAGGAGTTATATACAGGTGGAACCGAAAGAAAAAAGATTTATGATCAATGTCAGGTTCATCAGTATGCAGAGAATCAAGCTGGATAGAAAAGGGATAGAGGAGAACTGAAAAAAAAGGAATGAAGAGGAGTAAAGAAAGTAAACAAGAATAGAATAGCAGGAAACATAAGAGGAAACTCAGAAATCTTTTCTGCACAGATAAGCAATCAAAAAGTAATTAAAGGAAAGATAACCTTTCCAAGACCTTTCCAGGGAACAAGAAGGAGATCGTCTTGTAAAGATAAAAGATATGGCTGAATACTTTGCACCTGTCTTCACTGAAGAACAGTGAAAGAAGTGATAATAATGAAAGTAGATAGGGAAAGTGGATAAAAATAAGGAAGAATCATTTAAAAGTACAGTGATGAAATTTTGAATGAGGTAGCTACTGCAAAAGTGGATGCATTTGTTATAATAAGTCTTCAGAAGTCGAAGTCCCTTCACCAAAATCCCTTTATATACAATTCTAACAGCAGTGCACAGAGTGCTTTCAGCCTGACATCTATCTCCTGGAGTGCCAGAGGAACTGGTACTCCCTGTTAAGTAAAAGGAAAAGATTCCCTGGTTAGCTTATCAATCGATTTCTTAATCACTGAGTTCATATTCCAATGGCCTGATTGAAGTCATTACATTTGTTATGATTCTCAAAAATTCCCTACATTCTCAGTTGGTCCCAGTGAGGATTGGCAGTTAATAAATATAACATCGCAACTCAAGAAAGGAGGGAGAGGGGAAACAGGGAGCTACAGGGCAGTTAGCCTGACATCAGATATCAGGAAAATCAATCATCGAATCACAGAATCCCTACAGTGCAGAAGGAGGCCATTCAGCCCATAGAGCTTGCATTGAGTCTCTGATAGAGCATCTTATCCAGGCTCTATCCTCTTAATCACAGGTATTTATCTCACTAATCCCAATAACCTAAGAACCTTTGGACATTAAAGGACAATTTTGCTTGGCCAAATCAACTAATGAACACATTTTTGAGTGTGGGAGGAAATGAAGCGCCAGGAGGAAGCTCACACAGACACGGGAAGACTGTGCAAACTCCACACAGACAGTGACCCAAGGCTGGAATTGAACCCAGGTCCTTGCTGCTGTGGGGAAGCAGTGTCACTGTACCATACTGCCACCCAAATGTTCAGTATATTTTATTTCATTATTTATTATGCATAGGAATTGTTTTTGTGTTCTCATTTTGAAACAGGAGGCCATGGATATGGGTTTTAAATATCGTCAATGTAACCACCAAGAATCAAACCCAAGTCAACTGCTGGATTGCAGCTGTGCTCAATGCTATACCGGCACTATCCACGCTAATATCTATTTTATACACTGATGTTCAAGGCAACTAGGTACGGAAGACTGTGTGGTACAAACGAATTAGTAGACAAACTCTGGTCAAACAGCCCACGCTGCATGATAAGTAACTGATGCCAGGATAGATTCCATGGATTTCTCAACAACCCACTCAAATGTCAGTAAACATTGTGGGCAGGATTTTATTGTCTTGCTCGTCCTGAAACCATAAAATCCCAGCCGAAGTCAATGAACCTTTCCGTGCTTCACTTCACGCCCACTTCGATTCCAGTGATGGGTGGGAAATCGCAGTCAATTCAGGCATTGGGCCTCTAACCTTATCTACATCTAAATCCGAGCAGATCAGGCGTGAATCCGGTCTGCGCCCCAATCGAGTGGCTTGACGATTTAAAGGTATTAGTATGTATTTAAACTAAATTAATGAACCACGCTCCCAACTGTCCACCAAATCCCATCTTCTGGTCCATTCCAGATCAAATAGTAACTTTCAAAAGAAAATAGGACAAATAATTAAAACAGTAAAATTTGCACAGCTATGAATGCAGAGCAGTGAGGCCAGAATCATAGAATCCCTACAGTGCAGTAGAGGCCATTCAGCCCACTGATTCCGCACTGACTCTGAAAGTTTCTTACTCAGGCCCTCTCCCCGCCCCACATCCCCATAACCTCATATATTTCCCATAGCTTATTCCCATCTAACCTACATATCTTTGGACACTAAAGGGCAATTTAGCATGGCCAATCTACCTAATCTGCTCATCTTTGGCTTGTGGGTGGAAACCAGAACAGCCGGAGAAAACCCATGCAGATACAGAGAGAACTCCACACAGTCACCAAAGGCTGGAATTGAATCCAGGTCCCTGGAACTGTGAGGCAGCAGTGCTAACAACTGTGCCACCATGGCACCCCAACTATTGGATTTTTTTTTCAAATGCTCACACAGTCACCATTCCAACCTGTATCATTATGTGACTCAAAGATAAGAACAGTTTGCAGTGCACAGTGAGATACAGTGGCATGGCTAATCCATAACTTTCATAAAACCTCTGACTTTTGGATGGGAACACTTCATGAGTCTTCTCTCAGACCCTCAGTACGTACATTGGACTGTGTGGTGCACTATTACAGCCTAGAGATCAGGAGTGACTCTGGTTCCAACCCTTGCCTGTGCTGAATAAGTTGAGTTCTGCTCATTCAGGAAGCTGCTTCGCTTGAGCTCAACACCACAAAGCTAGGCAGGCAAACCCTCAGCCAGTATTCCTCCTCTTAATCGCTATCTAATAACTCCTGCTGGCAGTAGCATCATCTATGGGTCTTTGGCCTGTTGAATCCAGGCATTGAGAATTGTTGCCTCAGATTGACTAATTGAAAAGGCAGCGAGCAAAAAGGCTCCGAAATCTATATTCCTGAATAAGTAACAAGAAGGAAAAGCAGCGAGCAAACAAAAATTGGGAAAAGATGGAAGGTCATTTATCCAAAACATAGTCAATTCTGTTTCTCTATTCACAGATGCAGCTTGACATGCTTTCCAACATTTTCTGTTTTGATTTAAGACAAAAGATTACACTGTGCCTGGTTTTACTACCTCACTGAAAGGGCAGGGAAGTTACTTATTCCAAGATTTTTTTCTGATATTTCTCCAAGATCAGGATCCAGAAATGGAGATAACAGGTCAAGGTAAAATCTTCGTCTAACTTTCCTTTCATTTTGCTCATCGCTGGGGCATAGCTGATAAATAACTCACTGCAGCCTGTGTTAAAGTTGATGGATGACTACGAACAGAATTCTCTGACTTCACCCATGGCTGGGATTCTCCAGTCCCGCTGCAGTGATTGGAGATTTGGCTGAGCGCCAGATTCTCCTTTCTTGCTGTGGTAGGGTGGGTCGTGTCAGAGAATTCCATCCTCTGTCTTTTGACTTGTTACGAATTGCTTTGGTGCTAGAACTCATGTCTTCTAGCCACATTGTTCGTGATAAACAAGGCTTCTAATTAATAGAAGAACTTGGCTGAGATCCTGTTCAAAGCAGAGCGGAAACAATCTGAGAAATTATAGCAACATATGCACAATAACATACATGTAAAGTGGACAATAGGAGGATAAAAATGAAGGTAAAAAGGCACCATGTCTTAATAGATTACTGTTAATATAAAGAGATGAGCTGTGCAACTTCAGCCGAGATACAATGCGAGAGGAAGTAATGGGTTAAATTTCCCTTGTGGGTTAGAGCAAGATTGCTTCTTTTTACACAATGACAGAAGATTTAGCTTAAATTAATCAGTAAACAGTTCACCGATCAAGGTCACTCATTTCTCTTTTGGCATGTTGTTCTTCACACATAGAATAGAACATGGAACCCCCACAGTGCAGAAGGAGGCTATTCGGCCCATCAACTCTGCACCAATCACAATCCCACCCAGGCCCTATCATTGTAAATCAATGCATTAGCCCTAGCTATGCCCCCTGACACTAAGGGGCAATTTAGCATGACCAATCCACTTAACCTGCATAGCTTTGGACTGTGGGAGGAACCTGGAGCACTTGGGGAAACCCCATGCAAACATGTGAAGAATGTGCAACCTTCACACTAAAGATAGTAGAAATCTGGAACTCATAAAAGGAGACAGTTCTTGGTCAATTGAGTTCAAGAGGTTTTGGTTAAGGAAAGAGCGCCTAGGGTTTATAGAGCAGAGCCAGATAAATTATAATGAACTATCAGGTGTGAACTAATAGAATGACACAACAGGCTTGTAGAATTGATTAGCTCACTATTGTAGCTATCTGTTCCTAATGTCCATAAAATTCTGATTTACCCAAAATTCAGCCCCTTAAATCATGTTGCAAACTCAATTTGCTTAGCCAGTTTCCAAAACTCAATAACTCACATTGGGACCCCACCTCCCAATGCTTTTAATCTCCATTCCTGCTTTTTAAATTCCTCCATCACCTTGTTCCTCCCCACCTTTTGTGCATCAATCCCTCCTTGCCCCATTACAAGTGGCAGAGGTTTTCATAACTTGGCTTCTAAAATCTGTAATTCCTTCTCTAATCTCCCTTCCACCCTCACCTCTCCTCTCTCTCCCCTTCTCAGAGGCCCTCCTCCATCCCAACATTGATATTGCTTTAATATTATCCACCATTTTTGGTCTCATTGATTGTTAATAGTGTCATTTAGAATGGAGAAAAACACTCATCTTGCTTGTGCATTGAGACCAGCTGTGAACCACAGCATGAAGAAGAGGAAGTCAGGAAGCTAACAGAACAGTTACCATCGCAGCGAGCTTTTGCTGTCCTCTTTTCATTTCTAGGTTTTTCCATTTACATAGAAATTTCATAAGAAAACAAGGGGCAGAATTTTCTCATTCTGCCCGCCGCAGGAATCGTTGTAGGCAGGATAGAAAGTTTAGCGGACTGTTTGAAGATCCATTGACCTTGGATGGGGAACTTCCAGTCTTGGAACTCATGTGTGCAGCCAGAAAATGCTACCCAAGGTCTTCAAAGATCTGTGAGCCATAACAATATTGGTTTTGATGCCTTCTGGAATTCACCCTGTCAGAGATCAGCTAGATGGCACCAGATGTGTGTGGGCCTGGCACTCACAAGCTTATTGTCTATTTGAAACTCGGAATACCTCATCTCATTAGGTACACACAACTCCAGTCTGGTGCTGAGTTTCAACTAAGATGAGAAAGCTGGAGTTTTTGGCTTACTGGAGCTCCTGGAAGCTTTATTGCCAATAGCTGGATATCATTTGCATCTTGAGAGGCAGAAAATGTAACCCTGGCCTCTTTAAACCTTAACCAACAAGACCTTAAATTTATGGGGGACCAAACACAGCACAGAATGTTAACATTCTGGTGTGCCCTCTGGATTTCTTGCAGAATTGAGTATAAAGACTCTGTAAATATTGAGGCAAACTGAGAATTGAGCTTTGTGAACCTCTCACTTATGCTCATTTAGATTTTCATCCAGCTGTTTTGTGATTTCTGTCAGGGTTTGGAGTTATTATAAAAGAATCATTAACTGCTGCATAATATTAGATCCCCCAATGTCCACAGGAGTGCTGAAGGCAGCTTTTATTGATCATGGTGTTAAATATAGCTGCCTTAATGGAATGGTAATACTTGCCACCTAAGGTCTCTTCTGTAGAAAGCTTTGATTCTGCACAATGTTCAATGACACAGGGATTTAACTCTTGCGGTATGACATATTTCCTTTCTCTATTTTCACTATAATCATAGAATTCCTACAGTGTGGAAAGAGGCCACTCAACCAATCATGTCTGCACTCACTCTCTGACAGAGTATCTCATGCAGGCCCTTCACAGGTCCATCTCTGTAGTCTTACACACGTTTAATGGCTAATCCATCTAACGTACATGTCTTTGGACACTAATGAGACAACTTAGCATGGCCAATCCACCTAACCTACACACCTTTGGGTGTGGGAGGAAACTGGAGCACTCAGAGGAAACCCATACAGACACAAAGAGAACATGCAAACTGCCATTTTAAGCAACTTTTTCTTTGTCCATGCCAAAATGATTCACCAAGGAAAATACGTAAATATTTATTTGTTCTCCAAAATTGCAAATCAATGAATAAATAATAAGTTTGTGGCTTTATACACACGGCGTGTGGAGAAAAGACTTCCTCTGCACAACCCACTCCAGGTTCATAGAATCTATGGCACAGAAATAGGCCTTTCAGTCCAAACTGGCCCATATCAACCAAAATGCCCACTTAAGCTAACCCAATTTGCCTGCATTTAGCCCATAAATCTTTCCTATCCATGTACCTGTCCAAATGCCTTTTAAATGCTATCAAAGTCCCTTCCTCCAGCAGTTCATTCCACGTATGTACTACCCTCCCCCCACTCCCCCAAACCGTGTAAAAAATCAGTTCTCATTAATTCTTTCCCCTCTTAATTTAAACTTATGCCCTCTAGTTCTCAATTTCCGAACCATGGGAAAAAGATTGAGTGTTTTCACTCTATTCATGCCTCTCAGGATTGTGTACACCTCTATAAGATTCTCGGTCTCCTATGCTCTAAAGAAAAAATCCTAACCTGTCCAATCTCTCACTATAACTCAGTTCCTTGAGTCCTGGCAACACCTTTGTAAATCTCTTCTGCACTCTCCCCGGTTAGAAAATCTTAGGAATGTTTCTTTATCTGGGAGCAAGTCTGAGGTGACCATGACACAAGTGCTGTAGAAAATAAACTTCTTAAGCTGTGGTGAATAACATTTAATAGAATGATCAATGCTAATGATGCATTCTTGTTCATCAATTACATAAAAAGATTTTTAAAAATTAAATAAAGTAATTGTAATTCTATCCAGACAATCAGCAAAAAAAGAACTAACAACATCTTTAAACACAACAATATGTGCTTTTTAACCAAAGCATATTTTCCCTCAAACGCACGGGACATTCTGTTATTTAAGGCTGCCATAAGGAAATGTAGAAATGGTCGAGGGCTTCAGGTTTTTAGGTGTCCAGATCACCAACAACCTGTCCTGGTTCCCTGCACCCCCCACCATGCCGACACTATAGTTAAGAAAGTCCACCAATGACATTACTTTCTCGGAAGACTAAGGAAATTTGGTATCTCCGCTGTGACTGTCACCAACTTTTAGAGATGCATCATTAAAAGTATTCTTTCTGGTTGTATCACAGCTTGGTATGGCTCCTGCTCTGCCAAAGACCACAAGGAATTACAAGAAATCATGAACGAAGCCCAATCCATTTATTCAAACCAGCCTTCCATCCATTAACTCTGTCTACACTTCCCACTGTCTGGGAAAACAGCCAGTATAATCAAGGACCCCACACACCCCAGACGTTCTCTCTCCCACCTTCTTTCATCAGGAAAAAATACAAAAGCCTGAGATCATGTACCCAACTGACTCGAGAACAGCTTCTTCCCTGCTGCTGTCAGGCTTTTGAATGGATCTGTATAGTATTAAGTTGATCTTTCTCTACATCCTGGATATGACAATGGAAGTAAATTCTGCACCCTCCTTTTCTTGTCTATGAACGGAATGCTTTGTCTGTATAGCACACAAGAAGCAATCATTTTCATTGTATACCAAAATATGTGGCAATAATAAACCAAATCAAATCAAATGTATCAGAAATGGATGGAAAGGTGTGTTAGGTTATTTAGAGCGTAAGCTTGAATTGCAGCTTATGACATCAGTTTTACACGTGAACCATTTATGAGAGCAAAGGGCAAAGAATGATTGAGCAGGTAGTGGAGTGGCTGACAGTGGGGTCGGGGGAGGGTGATTTAATACATGTATCAAATAATTCTTAAATAGAAATTACTCCAGCTGAAAACCCCTGTGATTTATTAAGAAAGAAACTGGTGCAAGTAATAAGAATATGTAACTTGATATGGGTGTGTTTGCTTGAATTTTTAAAACACTTTGCAAATATGATGGCAGAGGAGTCTTTCAGGTTTAACCAGTATTTCAATGAGGGGGCCTGATCTCCTTTTACTATAGAAACGAAATTGTCTGTATTGTTCGCAGGACGGTGAAAAATGCTGGAGTTTCTTGACGTTGACCTGTAACTAGGAGTGGCTGCAATAAATCTACAAGCTATGTTGTTATTGAGCAAAAGCCCTTGTGGGTGGAGTAGCCAAATGCATAACTGCATTTTGTGGTTTGACTGATTCATTTTTTTTTAAGGCGGATAATAGTTTGGAATGTGTGTTTTACAGGGTGGTTTGCTAAGGTTGTTCATGTTCAATGCTAAGGTGTTCAATCCAGTCAAGGAAATATGAATTTATCCATTGGAGTTGAAGAGAGAGTATCCCACCCTATCTAAATAAGTGACACCAACTACCATTGCAGAGTGCAAACAAATATTAGGTCCACACATCTGGATGAGTTGTGTCTCAAACTATCATTCATAGACAACAGCCTATTGATAACTTCAGGCACCTGGATACAAAGGAAATTTGAATGATCCAATAATTTGAATTAGACACTATAAATAGTACACAAAAGTGGGAACGCACTGCCGTAATTGAAATAGAATAGTCAATCAGAAATAAGCTACTTTGAGTAAAGATAGGAGTGGGATTTTGAGGCCTCGTTCATCTTAAAATCATAAAATCCTGCCCAAGATCAACGCATCTTTCCATGATCCGCACCTCACCCACTCTGATTCCCATGAAGGGCAGAGTGGTAAAACTTCATCCATACTTGTCTCTGAATCATTAGTCTCTAAGTTCAAGTTCCACCCCTGGACCAGGGCACAAAAATCAAATTGCACACCCCAGTGCAGTCCTGAGGGAGTGCCGCACAATCAGAAGTGCTATCTGTCACTTACGATGTTAAGCCAAAGGCCCATATGCCAGCTTGGGTGGATTAGATCCCCTGACACTGTTTCGAAGAGCAGCAGCAAAGTTATTCCTGGTGTCGTGACCAATTTTTATTCCTCAATCAACATCAAAAAAACTTAAAGCGTAGCTATTTGCTTAACTTGGCAGCCACCTCTTTCAAAAGGCCACCATTGAAAAGGAGATCTAACATAAGAGCAGTTGTGCCAGTTCAGCTTTCTACCAACTACAGCTGTATTTGACAACGAAGACCTCTGCAAGATAACAGAACTTCTAGGCCAGAATTTTCCAAACCCATCAGTGATAGGCATTGCCACAAGTGGGATGGGAAAATTTGGGAAGCAGCCAAAAGTCAATTCGCTGTAAAGAATGGGATGGTTTTCTGGTCAGCCACATTGTGGAAGGCAATACAAACCACTGCAGTCCTTTGCCAAGTACAATCACAGACCAATCCAATGGAAGTTCATGTTTGCCATTGCTCTCTTAGAACATGGTACCTGAAGAAAGAGAAAACTGTCCAGGTCCATGTAGATAAGGACTATGTTACAATCATGAACCTAGCAATAGGAGGATGTCATGTATTTCATTAATGTAAAGTAAAAGTTTATTTATTACTGTCACAAGTAGGCTTACATTAACACTGCCATGAAGTTACTGTGAAAATCCCCTAGTTGCCACACTCTTAGTTCCCTTAGTACACTGAGGGAGAATTTAGCATGGCCAATTCCACCTAACCAGCATGTCTTTTGGACCATGTGAGGAAACTGGAGCACCCAGATGAAGCCTAAGTAGACACAGGGAGAATGTGTAAACTCCACACAGATGATAACACAAGCCAGGAATGGAACCTAAACCCCTGGCACATGAGGAAGATGTGTTAATCATTGTACCACCCTGGCACCCATATCTAATAACAGATGGACAGTGGACGTACGTTGATATTTGAAAGTATGAGGTTAGGTGAATTCTTTGGAGGGTGGTTCACCATATAGAGACATGCCAAGGGCAGATGACCCAGGTTCTGTTAAAGATGGAAGAGTATATTAGGTGACCATCTTGGAAGCTGTGAAAAATAGGGGGGCTGTATCAATTGGGTAATGTTCCAGAGGTCGAGTAGTACTTAGGGAGGCTGCAGTTGGGTGCACACAGGTCAATGGTCAGAAGATGTGAATCATGAGCCCATCATGAAAGATCTAAGGATGGTGAGAAGAAAGCTTTAAGATAATGAAGCTGGCGATGACCATTTCTACGGTGGTAGAGACAATTAGGGATATGGATGAGCAACGTGACAGAGATAAAGGTAGGAGGTTTTGGTTCCAAATCAAAATGAAATTGTAAGAATGCAACAATGATGGAAGGTTAGTCTTTGGGTGTGGGAGCAGGCAGCTGGGTGAGAGATCCTGATAGTACCAATTGTAGGAAAGATGATAGATTGGATTTTGTTCAGAGTGATGATTCTTTGAGGGGAAGTTGAAGATCAATCCTGGAATCTGAGCATGTTCAATGTACATAATTTACCAACACAATACTCCTGTCTCACTAAATCCATAACACAATGAATTGAAAGGTAGCTAGATGAAACATTTCAGTGACTTTATACAGATAATGTTATATCTTTAAACATTGTGAGGTTCAGTTCAATCACCCAACACAATTTTTTTAACTCATAAAATCATGGAATCCTACAGTGCAGAAAGAAGCCCTTTGGCCCATTGAGTCTGCATCAACCACAATCCCCCATATCCCTACATATTTTATCCGCTACTCCCTCTAAGCTAAGCATCTTAGGAAACTACGGGGCAATTTTAGCATGGCCAATCAACCTAACCGCACATCTTTGAACTATGGGAGGAAACCGAAGCACCTGCAGGAAGCCCATGCAGACATGAGGAAGATGTGCAAACTCCACACAGTGACCCAAGCTGAGAATTGAACCCAAGTCCCTGGAGTTGTGAAGCAGCAGTGCTAACCACTATGCAAACATGTCGTCCATAATTCATTTATGGGACATGGACAATCGCTGGCTGGGTCAGCATTTATTGCCGTCCCTGAGAACATTTAAGAGTCAACCGCATTGCTATGACTCTGGAGTTACGTGTAGGCCAGACTAGGTTAGGACAGCAGATTTCCATCCCTCAAGGACATTGATAGGTATTTCAGACAATGGACAACAGTTTTATGGTCATCGGTAGATTCTTAATTCCAGATTTTTTTATTGAATTCGAATTCCACCCCCTGCATTAGTAAGCATTAGCTAAATTTCTGGATTAATAGTCGAGCGATAATACCACTAGGTCATCGCCTCCCCAGTTTCAATTTGCATTAATTTCAGTGCAAATTATAGCTTTATTGTGAAGTGTCTTTCATCCGAGTTTCTGCTGAATGAATGGGTGGGGTGCAGAGAGACAGTCAGGGCAGGGGGTCAGGTTGAATCAGAGGCAGGAGTCCAGCCAGGTCAGGGCAGGTCAGAGAGGCATGCGATGGGGGGGGGTGGAGTGCTGAGAAACCTATTTGGGTCAGGTTGGGAATCGGGTCAGGTCAGGTCAGGCCGAAGGGACAGTGGTGCGGTGTGTCCAACAGGGCTGGTTGAAGTGGGAGGTAGAACGGCCTCAGTGCTTAAAATAGTTATGCTGAAGTTCAAACAGGTTTATTTCTTCTTAACTTTTTCAGAGTCTCTATTATCACCTGAAGTTAGTGATTTAAATCACTTTGTCGGATTGTTCCTAGCACAACGCAATTATCCAGAGGAAGTTAGTACTTCTGGGTCATTGCAGTGCAGATACTTAACTGAGAATGTCCAAGAGGAATTCTCCAGCACACCTCTGAGGAACCCCCCCTCCTCTCGATGCTGGGGAGGTCAGGTGTTATGGGTCATTATGCTACAATGTGCACATGAGAGATTATAAAAGACAGAATGAGAGAGAGAGAAAAAAGATATTATCTGTAACATTATGGTGTTAGTTTGGGGAATGGATAAACCTTTTAATTATTATTAAATTCAACCTGTATTATTGAGAAAAAAATGTAAATATTATTGCCAATAACTGAGATGCAGAAATACATAGAGATTTGATTTTGATTTGTATTGATTTATTATTGGCAAATGTATTAACATTCAGTGAAAAGTATTGTTTCTTGTGAGCTATATAGACAAAACATACCAAACATAGAGAAGGAAAAGAGAGAGTGCAGAACATAGTGTTACAGTCGTAGGATGTAGAGAAAGATCAATTTAGTGCAAAGTAGGTCCATTCAAAATTCTGATGGCAACAGAGAGGAAAAGACAAAGATCCACTTTTAATCACCAACTGCAAATACAAAATTTAGTAAGTGTACAAATCCCTGAGCAAACCATAAATCATTGTGGGTAGTTCTGGCATACCATCTCTGACATTCACATTGTTATCTGTCCAAAGCTCTTTCACTCACTTCTCCTCATTGAGAGGAGAATGTGACAATGATGGAAGGTTGGTCTTTCGGTCTGGGAGTGGGTAGCTGGGTGAGAGATCCTGATAGTACCAATTGTAGGAAAGAAGATGGATTGGATTTTGTCCGGAGTGATGATTCTTTGAGGAGAAGGGAAAATTTATACTTTATACAGATAATGTTATATCTTTAAACATTGTGAGGTTCAGTTCAATCACCCAACACAATTTTTTTAACTCATAGAATCGTAGAATCATAGAACCCTACAGTGCAGAAAGAGGCCCTTCGGCCCATCGAGTCTGCACCGACTAAAATCCCACACAGGCCCTACCCCTACATATTTTACCCACTAATCCCTCTAACCTAAGCATCTTAGGACATTAAGAAGCAATTTTAGCACTGAGTACCACTGAGTATTCCAATAAACATTCCAACGCCAAGCTGTGTCAATGCCTCTGACTCCCACTGTATAATTCTGCCAAACCCCAGGACTACCTTCATTTGCAATGATGACAGATGAAAAGACTTCCAGACTCTTGCAACTCCAATCCAATGTTACCAAAAAAAAACCAAAGAAACACCATCTCAATTTTTCCAAAGCTTAAAAGCAACTCCTGAGTAACCAAAAGATCAAGAATCATACTTAATCCCAATGTTATCATAGCTCAGAAGAATAGGAATGCCCCCATACTTCACTTACCCAACATCACGTACCCCCTTCCCCATAATCCTCACATGTTTACCATGCTAATCCCCCTGACACTAAGGGGCAAATTATCACCTTCCACCTTCATCTCTGCCCTACCCGTTCCCTGTACTCTTGTTCCCTGTGTAGACAGGAACGGGTACTGCAGGGAGGAAGAACAAACTGACAAGGGCACCATGGTTCAAGGAGCCATTCAAGTGGGGGGATGAAAAAGAAATGTAGTCGTAATTGGGGACAATATGGTTAGAGGCATTGACACTATTCTCTGTGATCAAGATCGAGAATCGCAAAGGTTTTGTTGCCTGTCTGGTGCTCAGATTCGGGATATCTCATCTAGCCTGCAGGGGAACTTGGAGTGAGAGGATAAAGATCCAGTTGTATAGTCTACATAGATACCAACAACATAGGGAGAACAGGAACAAAGGTGCTGCTAAAGGAGTATAAACAGCTAGGGGCCAAATTAAAAAGCGGAACCAAAAAGTTAATAATCTCTAGATTATTGCCTCAGCCATGGGCTAATTGGTACAGAATCAATAAGATTAAGGAGGTAAATTGGAGATGGCTCAACGATTGGAGTGGGAGGAATGGATTTGAACTCATGGGACATTGGCACCATTATTGGGGAAGAGAGGACCTGTTCTGATGGGACGGTCTTCATCTGGAATCAGAGTCCTGGCACATTGTATAACTAGAGCTATAGATGGGGCTTGAAATGAAATAATGGGGGGAGGGTTCTGTTGTGTGGAGAATTAGAAAATCAAAGTTAAAGGAGAATGTAGAAGTGTAGGTCAATGATGAGGACATTTAACGAGTTAAAAGAGCCCAAGTTTCAGGAGAGGTTAGTAAAGTTTCAAACCACATAATAGAACAGAGAGGATAGAAGGTGGCAGGAATCTAAGCTCAGGTAGAGCAAAAAAGATGATAAGTATGATTAGTGCAGAACTCAGGGTGTTGTACCAAAATGCGTGTAGTATACGAAACAAAGTAAATGAGCTTGCTGCGCACATTGAAATTGGCTGGTATGATGTTGTGAACATCACAGAGATGTGGTCGCAAGGAGATCAGGACTGGAATCTAAATAACCAAGAATATGTGTCCTATTGAAAGGCTAAATAGATGGCAAAGGGATGGGGTTGCATTGTTAGTAAGGAATGAAGTTAAATAGATAGCAAGAAATGATATAAGATCAGAAGGGATAGAATCTCTGTGGCTAGAGTTGAATCGCAAAAATAAAAAGACAGTGATGGGAGTTATGTAAAGCCCCCTGTAGTAGTAGTCAGGATGTGGGGAAGAAAATAAATCAGGAGATAGAAAAGGCATATAAAGAATACAATATTACAATAATTATGAGGGACTTCAATATGCAGGTGGACTGGGAAAATCGGGTAGGTAGTGGATCCCAAGGAAAGGAATTTGTGAAATGTTTAAGAGATGGTTTTTTGGAGCAGCTTCTAACGGAGCCTATTGGGAAACAGGCAATTCTGGATTTGGTCATGTGCAATGAGACAAACTTGATTAGGGAATTTAAGATCACTGAAGGCAAGGAGACGCCCAGAGGACAGGAAAGTAGTTAATGTAATATTGCTGTTTAAGAAGGGAGGGAGGTAGCAGATGGGAAATTATAGGCCAGTTAGCCTGACTTCAATCACTGGCAGAATTTAGAGTCCATTATTAAAGTTGAAATCGCAGAGTACTTGGAAATGCATGATAAAATAGGACTTAGTCAGCATGGCTTCGTCAAGAGGAGGTCATGTCTGACAAATCCGTTAGAGTTCTTTGAGAAGGTAACAAAGAAGTTAGATAAAGGAGAACCAATGGACATGATTTATTTAGGTTCTCAGAAGGCCTTTGACAAAGTGCCACAGAAAAGACTTAAATCAGTTAAGAGCACATAACATTAAGGGTAACATCCTGGCATGGATAGAGGTTTGGCTGACTGGCAGAGATCAGAGAATGGGGATAAAGGGTTTCTTTTTCAGGATGGCAGCTGGTGACTAGTGGGTGCCTCAGGGGTCGGTGCTGGGACCATAACTTTTCAGATCAAATCATTCATGATTTGGAAGAAGGAACTGAAGGCACTGTTGCCAAGTTTGCAGATGATACAAAGGTATGAAGAGGGACAGGTAATATTGAGGAAGCAGGGGGGCTGCAGAAAGTCTTGGACAGGTTAGGAGAGTGGGCAAAGAAGTGGCAGATGGAATACAATGTGGAAAAGTGTGAAGTTGTAGACATTGGAAGGAAGGACAGAAGCATGGACTATTTTCTAAATGGGAAAATGCTTAGGAAATCAAAAACAGGGAGAGGGAGATGGGAGTCATTGTTCAAGACTCTCTTTCAATTAATGTGCAGGTTCAGCTGGCAGTTAGAAAGGCAAATGCAATGTTAACATTCATGTGAAGAGGGCTAGAATATAAGAGCAGGGATGTACTCTGAGGCTGTATAATGCTCTGGTCAGACCCCATTTGGATGTGAGCAGGTTTGGGCTCTGTATCTAAGAAAGGATGTGCTGGCCTTGGAAAGGGTCTAGAGGAGATCCCTCTAAGATCCCTCTAAGATAAGAATGATCCCTGGATCATGTCTGACAAATCCGTTAGAGCTCTTTGAGAAGGTAATGAAGAAGCTAGATAAAGGAGAACCAATGGACATGATTTATTTAGATTCTCAGAAGGCCTTTGACAAAGTGCCACAGAAAAGACTTAAATCAGTTAAGAGCACATAGCATTAAGGGTAAGATCTCTTAAGAATGATCCCTAGATCATTCTTATGAGAATAGTGAGGACTCTGGGTCTGTACACACTGGAGTTTAGAAGGATGAGAGGGGGTCTTATTGAAACTTACAGGGATACTGCAAAGCCTGGATAGAATGGACAAGGAGAGGATGTTTTCATTAGTCAGAAAAACTAGAACCAGAGAGCACAACCTCAAGCTAAAGGGACGATCCTTTAAAATAGAGATGAGGAGGAATTTCTTCAGCCAGAGACTGGTGGATCTGTGGAATTCTTTGCCGCAGAAGGCTGTGGAGGCCAGGTCATTGAGAGTCTCTAAGACATAGATAGATAGGTTCTTAATTAATAGGAGGACCAGGAACTATAAGGAAAAAAACAGGAGAATGGGGATAAGAAAAGTATCAGACATTGTTGAATGATGGAGCAGACTCGATGGGCCAAATGGCTTAATTCTGCTCCTGTTCTTATCTTTGCAGTGCATGAGAAAACCGGAGCACCCAGACGAAACCCATACAGACTCATGGAGAATGTGCAAAATCCACTCAGACAGTGGCCCAAGGCTGGAATTGAACCCGGGTCCCTGGTACTGTGAGGGAGCAGTGCTAGCCACTGTTCCACCATGAAGGCAACAGTGGGTAGGATTGGGCAAGAGGCCACGTATGAGAACTCAGAATGACTCCATGAAAAATAAGTATATTATTGCTTGGAAAAGCATGATAAGCAGGCATGGTCAGTTAACTTGGCAGGAGAAGATAGAGATTACTTTATATGAACCCTGTAAATAAGATTGCTAATAAATGGCATTGATTTTGGTGACTCTGAGGTTTTAAAAGAACAGAGTGTTATGCCAAGAACAGAGCGTTATGCCAAGTCGTATTATCAGAGGCACTGATGGAGGAATAGAGAGATATATATCCATGTTAGCTGAGAATAGGCTGCACTCAAATAGTGTGAATGGCAGCAGAAGGTTATAAAGGGCCATTTTTGAAAATTAGTAAGTGGGCAAGGCTGTAGCAGATATAAATTCAAGAGACAGGAAAGTGAAATCATGCACTTTGGACCTAAAAGATCAATTAAAATATTCACTAACTGGTGAGAAACTAAAAACTGTGGAGGAGCAAATAGAAATGGGAATCCATGGACAGTAATGACTAAAATGCGGACAGATCCAAAAATCATCAGAAAAGCTAATGGAATGTTAGTCACTAACAGCTGGGATATGAAACGCTACAGTTGTATAAAGCTCTGTTAGACTACATCTGGGCATTGGGTTCTTGGCATTGTTCCTCTGGTAAGATATTTTGGAGGAGGTGCAGTGGTGCTTAGCAAGAATGATGCTGTTACTCACATAGTTAACCTGTAAGTATCTATTGCCTAGACCAGGTGTGCATTCCTTCCAAATGCCAAAGATCATAAAGTCGTAGGGTCCTAGAGTTTTACAGCACATAAAGAGGCCCTTTGGCCCATCATGTCTACAAGCCATCAAGCACCTATCTATTCTAATCCCAAGTGATCACACTGAATGATAAGCTGTCAAGATTGCCTCGCCAGTCAACGCGATCATGGCTGATCAACTCCACTTTTCCTGCACTTTCCCCATATCCCCTGATCTCCCAAAGAACCAAATCTCTGTCTATCCCAGCATTAAATGTACCTGACAATGGAGTATCCCCATTCCTTTGGGCTACAGAATCCACAACTTTTTGAGTGAAGGCATTTCTTCTCATCTCAGTCCTAAACGATAGGCCCTTTATCCTGAGACTGTGCTCCCACGTAGACAGCATTGATAAAGAGAAATCATTTCTTCTGATGGGTGATGGTCAGAACAAGGGGGGCATCACCTTAAAATGACATTAGGCTGCTCAGGAAATATTTCTCCACAAAAAAGGGGACTGGAAAGTTTGAACCCCTCCAAAAAAAAATCTATTTAGGCTAGATCAATCGAAAGTCTGAAAACTAGATTGCTGTATTTCAATTACATAAATGTATTAAAGGATATGGAACAAATTTGGACAAATGGAGTTGAAGTTTAGGTCAGCCATGAACTTATTGTGTGACAGATCACATTCACAGGGCTAACTGATTTGCTCCTGTTTCCATTAACACCACAAATGTGCAAAGGAAGAGATATTCCAAGATTTTTTTTAGGATGCTTAGTGAAGTTCCTTCCTAAAAGCAATGCCAGATCCCTGAACCTGAATTCCAACCATAGTACCCCTAGATATGACCCCATAAACTAGATCCTTGTAGTTTTGTGTTATCTGTATTGCAGTTTGCTAAGGAGTAACAAGGAATTACTCTAATGTCTATAGAAAGACCCAGTGAAACATTTCCGATACATGCTATCAGGCAAACGAGGACATTTTGAGTTCCAGTCATTAAGGTGCTAGAAATTTATATAAGGATACATTCCAGCCCCCCACCCCCAGCAGGAGTTTAAGTCAACCTGTCTCTCACTCACATTTCTATTCAAGCAACATTCCCACTGGAAAACCAGGATTTTACCAACCTTTACTTACAGTGAGGCAGACTTTAGACAAAATACATTAAAATAAATGAAAATAGGGTACCATAGAACTATACAATCTCTACAGTGCAGAAGGAGGCTATTCAACTCATCAAATCTACACCGACTCTCCAACAGAGCATCTTACACCACATCCACCAGCCCATCCTATCCAATCCAGCTCATTTGCACATCTTTGAATAATGGGAGAAAACTGGAGCACCCAGAGGAAATCCACACAGACACAAGGAGACCATATTAAATAAGAAGTTTTTTTTTATTCATTCATGCAATGTGGATGTCACTGGCTAGATCAGCGCTTGTATCGCCTATTGCCAACTGCCTCGAGAAGGGGGCAGTGGTGAGCTGCCTTCTTAAATCGCTGCAGTCTATGTGGTGTAGGTACGTCCACAATGCTGATAGGGAGGAAATTGCAAGCTTTTGATCCAGCAGTAGTGAAGGAATGGTGATGTAATTCCAAATCAGGATGGTCTGTGGTGTAGTAGTGATGCTCCCATATGTTGCTGCCCTCATCGTTCTATAGGGTAGTATGTGTTGGAAGATGCTGTCGAAGGAGGTTGGGTGAGTTCCTCCAGTGCATCTAGTATATGGTACATACTGCTATCGGCGATGAACAGAGTGAATGTTTTTGGAGTTGGGGGGTGGAGAATCGAGTGGGCTGTTTTATCTTGGATGTTGTTGAGTTTATCAAATGTTGCTGGGGCCATACCCATCCAGGCAAATGTAGAATGGTGGATAGGCTTTGGGGAGTGAGTTAGTCATTGCATGGTTCCTGGTCTCTGACCTGCCCTTGTAGTTACAATGTTTATAAGGTGGGTCCATTTCAGGGTGCTAATTATGGGTCAATGACAATGATATTGAATATCAAGATTCAATGGTTAGATGCTCTCTTATTGGAGATGGTCATTGTCTGGCAGTTGTGTGGGATGAATGTTACTTGCCACTTGTCAGCCCAAACCTGGATATTGTCCAGATCTTGCTGCACTTGGACATCGATTACTTCAGTATCTAGAGAGCTGCAAATGGAACTGAATTTTGTTCTGTTATCAGTGAACATCACCACTTCTGTCTCTCCACTCCTCAAAAGTTTTATAAAACTCAGTGAATTATTCCCTTTGAGCTAAAGTAGCCCAGTTCTGGCAACATCTCCTCCACATCCTCTCTAGTTCAATCACATCTTTCCTGTAATGTGGTGACCAGAACTATGTGCAGTTTCATGGTTATATGTTTAGCACATTCATCATGTGATTGTCACAGGAATTTTCCTGCTACTACTTGGATTATCTACAGCAAACCCTTTCTATTGAGTAAGTAATTGCATTCAAATTACATCTATCTGCAGTCATTTGGTCATTAATTGGCCTTTTGACTCTGCTCTTTTAAGAATTGTTCCCAAGAAATGTTAGAAATTTTTAAAAATTTAATTATTGTCATGAGTAGGCTTACATTAACACTGCAATGAAGCTACTGTGAAAATCCCCTAGTCAATACACTTCAATGTCTGTTCGGGTACACTGCGGGAGAATTTAACATGGCCAATGCACCTAACCAGCATGTCTTTCAGAGTATGGGAGGAAACCGGAGCACTTGAAAGAAACCCATGCAGATATGTTGGGGACGTTCACATTTGCAGAATTAGGATCCCACCTTCAAAGTGCCAATTTGCCATTTTTCTGACATTTATGGGGTTTGAACTTAAATAAAAAGCAAAATCAAGGGGAAAATATCCTTGATTTTTGTACAAAATAGGCTTTTAACTTAAAGCCCATTCAACTTAAAGGTAGCTCAAGAGCTTCACTGATACCTGGCAGGGAAGTGTCCTGCCCAAAACTAGCGTAGACAGCATTAGTCATCTGCCACGATAAAAAAAATGAATTGTCCTTTGTGCACTTTAGGTATCTGACCATACAAATCCACCTGAATGTAGCATGGCTGATGCACCTAAGCAGCACGTCTTTCAGACTGCAGGAAGAAACTGGAGCACCCGGAAGAAATCCACGCAGACATGGGGAGAATGTTCAGGCTCCACACAGACAGTGACCCAAGCTTGGTACCAAACCTGGGTTCCTTGGCAGCAGTGCTAACCACTGTGCCACTGAGCCACCCATTAGATATTTTCTCCAAAGGCAAGAATTGTTTCCTCTAGAATCACTTAGCTCCACAGCTCACCCTCACAGCCCTGATTCAAACATAGATACCAGAGTGAATTTCAGATATGAGGTAGGAGTGACTACCTTGACAAGGCCCAGGAGACAGAATCCACAAACTGCAAAACCTCAAGGCTTAGGGGCTAGGGAGTCTGGTTTTGTTGTCAGAAATAGAATTCTCATCATTGTCCAGAAAGAGCAGCCAGAGCTTTACAGCCGTAAGACCGGCTTTAAAAAAATAGGGATTGTCAGTTACTATGAATTAATATTTAATTTGCTTTCTTCTTGCATTTACCATTTCTTTGGCAACATCTTTTCTGTGTTCATCCCAAGATCCCAGTTAATGTGTCATCATTCTGGTCAAAGGGTCACATTCATAATCATTTGGCTGTTCGCTTTCAACTGCAGCAACTCATCAAGTCTCCTCCGACAGCATTTTTCAAAGCCATGATCCTTATCATCTATAAGGTCAAATACCAGCAGACACATAGAAAGACAACCACCTGCAAGTTTCTCTCCAACTCACATGCCATCCTGACCTATCTCACCGTTCCTTCACAGTCACTGGTCAAAATCATAGAACCCTTACAGTGCAGAAAAGGCCATCTGGTCAATTGAGTCTATATTGACCCTCGAAAACAGTACCTGACTTAGGCCCAATCCCCCATCCCAGCCAGTGGGATTATGATCATGGCCAATCAACCAAACCTGCACAGCTTTGGACTGTGAAAGGAAACCAGAGCACCCAGAGGAAACCCACTCAGGCACAGAGAGAACATGTAAACTCCACACAGGCAGGCCGGAATTGAACCCGGGTCCCTGGCACTGTAAAGCAGCAGTGCTAACCATTGTGCCATTATGCCATCCCAGAATTTTAGGAACTCCATTCCAACATTGGTATATCTACACCTTCAAAAAACCCACTCACCACCATGTTGTCAAGGGCAATTCTGGCCTTTCTAGCGACATTCCATGAACAAAAACAATCATTCAGTCAGTTGATTTCCAATTCGAATATCCATTGTACATAGAATCATAAAATTTCATTAGGACAGAAAGGAGGCCATCAGCCCATTGAGTCTGCACTGACATCCCACCCATGTCCACACCCCAACCCTATTCCCTTAACCTCATGCATTCACCCCATTAATTTCTCCCAACCTACACATTTTGGAACACTAAGGGGCAACCCACCTCACTGTACATCTTTGGACTGTGGGAGAAAACCCACACAGAAACAGGGAGAAGATGTAAAGTCCAACAAAACGCCGGAATTGAACCCAGGTCTCTGGCACTGCAAGGCAGTAATGCTTGATGAGTCATGCCAAAAACTGTCAGCAGCCTATTTGATCATGGGGAACACCTAAGCTCCATAGATTTCTCACCTTAGCACGGGTTACTAGACAGAGTTCGGTCAACGAAGCAGATATATCAAAATGATGTAGTTTTAGATGCTTGAGGTATATTAACTTGCTGGGTTTATTAGCACTGAAAAGTACAAGAAAGATGTATATATCATTGGGGTCAGCAAACCATTAACCGAACAGCAGAATCTCAACACAGAGTTATTGAAAGAGTTATACACCAAGGTGGACAAAGCCAGATGATCTGTTCAACCTGATCAGTGAGATCCCCATCATGTGACTTTTATATGCCATCTGCTACTGCACCACTAGATGGCAATATCACCCCAGATACACCCCATTCTTATTGCATTGCAAGTGTATGTTGATGAGACCATAGTATTGTATCGTTCCTATCATTACACTGTAACAGAATGAAAACAGTGGAATTGTTGACATGTTGGTTCCCAACTACCAACATATCTTGCCCAAATCTTCCTAAATTGCATTATCCCTACCGCTACTATTTGGCTAACAGGAGATCTATGGAATCCTAAAGACTCCATCTAAACATAAGCAGATAATTCCAGAAATACTTGCAGGTCAAACAACCAAAGCAACCTGAAGAAAAGATCTAGGGCAGCACAGTGGCAGAGTGGTTAGTGCTGCTGCCTCACAGTGCCAGGGATTTGGGTTCAATCCTGGTCTCAGGTCATTGTGTGGAGTTTGCACATTCTCCCCATGTCTCCAAATGTTCTGGTTTCCCGCCACAGTCCAAAAATGTGTGGGTTAGGTTTATTGGCCATGCTAAATTGCCCCCCTAGTAACAGGGATGCTGGCAGGGTAAATCCATGGATAGGGCCTCGATGAGATTGTTGTCATTGTAGCCTCGGTGAGCTAAATGGCCCCGTTCTGAACTGTAGGAATTCTACGACTCACAGCACAGAAGGATGCCATAAAGCAGTTCCCATGTAGAGAGATTTGGAGTTCACGTTTCAGGGCAGTAATCCTTTGTCAGTGTCTGCGTTGACCTTTAGCACACAGAAAACATTCAAAACAAAGATATTATACTAACTTCAGTACTGCCAAGCCAATTTTCCTATTCTATCTTGCAGACAAAGATCATGAATGACATTCTGCTGATGCTTCCTGGTCAAGAGTCATTGTGGTTAACTATAACTCTACAATTAACTATGCAGGGATCAGCAAAAAAACCTTCCTGTCCTAAAGGGTTCATTTTTACATTGTCCATGGCTCTTATTCAACTCAGCATCAGAGAATTGCTGCAACTCATTCATAGTTAGACATATTTTTCACAATAAAAGGAATAGTGGCTTTACAGTGTCAGGCTTTTTCAACCCTTAGACCTTCGTAAGTTTAAGTTAGAGGAATCAAAATCCTCTTCAGCTCCTCCAGAGATAGTTGCCAATCCAACCCTACAGCAAGATTCCTGAAGACTACACCTCAAGGACTACCCTCCTTCTGAAAATAGGGATTCTTATCTCAAACAGACATCCCCCTGCTGTGTTAATATCAGGATGTATGAGTTGGGGGGAGAGGGGGGGCAGGACAGATGTCTGGGGAGGTCCTTCTACCTGCAGCCTGCTGTTTTCCTGTTTATTAACATTTGTACATTTTTTTCTTGTAGGAATTGAAACTGAGGACAATTTGGCATGCTCCGTCTCTAGAGCATACACCAGGACATAACCAATTTGTTGATGTTTGTTGCACCTCAATGATCTAGGACAATCTTTCCCTGAGTAACTCTTATTAAAGAAAAACTTGTGCCTGCCATAATAACTTTAATGACCTCAGGATGTCCCAGAGCAATTCACAGCTCTTGACCTTGTGTTGAAGTGTTATCTGTTGTACGCATGGCAGCCAATTTGCAATCCAACAAATAGCAATGCAACCATCAGCAATCTTTTTTATGTTACTTGATTGATAAATATTGGTCAGGACACCAGGAAAAATACCCCGGCTTTTCTTCAGAATAGTGCCAGAAGATCTTCTGTGCCTGTCTGAATGATGTAGAGATGCCGGTGTTGGACTGGGATAAACACATAAGAATTCTCACAACACCAGATTAAGGTCCAACAGGTCTATTTGGTAGTAAAAGCCATTAGCTTTCGAAGCACTGCTCCTTCATCAGGTGAATGGGATTTCAGTTCACAAACAGGGCATATAATGACACAAACTCAATTTACAGAATGATAATTGGAATGCGAGTCTTTATAGGTAATCAAGTCTTAAAGGTATAGACAATGTGAGTGGAGAAAGGGTTAAGCACAGGTTAAAGAAATATGTATTGTCTCCAGCAGGACCATTAGAGACATTTTGCAAGCCTAGGCAAGTCATGGAGGTTACTGATAGTGTGACATGGACCCAAGATCGCAGTTGAGACCGTCCTCACACGTACGGAACTTAGCTATCAATCTCTGCTCAATGACTCTGCACTGTCTTGTGTTGTGAAGCCCACTTTGGAGAATGCTTACCTGAGAACGCTTACTTCGGGCAAGCGTTCTTCAAGGTGGCTTTCATGACACAAGACAGTGCAGAATCACTGAGCAGAGGCTGTTAGCCAAGTTCTGCACACATGAGGATGGCCTCAACTGGGATCTTGGGTTTGTGTTTTACTATCTGTAACCCCCATGACTTGCCTGGGCTTGCACAATCTCACTAACTGTCCTAACTGGAGATGATACACATCTCTTTATCCTGTGCCTAACCGTCTCTCCATTCACAATGTCTGTATTTTTAAGATTTGATTACCTGTAAAGACTCGCATTCCAACCATTATTTTGTAAATTAATTTTGTGTCTTTATATGCCCTGTTTATGAACTGAAATCCCACTTACCTAATGAAGGAGCAGCATTTTGAAAGCTCGTGGCGTTTGTTAACAAATAAACCTCGTGGACTTTAATCTGGTATTGTGAGACTTCTTACTGTGTCTGAATGAGCAGATGTACTCATTGTGGAGCTTGAGGCAGCAGCGCTATCACTGCACCACCATCAAATATCTGGAAAGAGATTTTGGGGTGGGATTTTCCGGCTGCCCATTTGTACGATCTATCCCCTACCTGCTACCATTCCTGTAGCAGGCGGGATAGGAAAACTGCCTTCCTTGAATCCACAACCTTCTCACTCAGAGTTGCAGAATGTTATTGACTGATCCATCAGTGATACAAGGATCCTCTTGCAAGGGAAATCGATCAATGCCACTTATCTGCAGTGCCAATGTGGCATGTATTAGTACCTGCTCACACATGAATGTTGACTTTACAAATGCACGCCAGCCACAATTTCCTCACGAGCTCACCAAGTGAACAAGACTCCCTGCCCTGAAGTACTGTTTTGTGGAAACCAGTCCTGTAGTTTCCATGGAAACAATTCACCATTTTGAGTGCAGGGATGGTTAATGAAGAAGTAGTGTTTTTGTTCCAAAAGATAAAAAAAAATGCTACAGAGTAAATTTTATTAATTTGGATCGCTGGCTGAGAGCTTTGGCCACTGAAAACACATATGGTGAATTTAGATGTGGAGGCAAGCAACCTTGTGTGATTTTGCAATGATTAAGTGTAATGAAGATGTGGAGATGCTGGCTAAAGTCCAACAGGTTTATTTGGTAGCACGAGCTTTTGGAGCACTGCTCCTGCATCAGGTGAGTGGAGAGTTGGGTTCACAAACATGGCATATATAGACAAAGACACAAGCGCAAGATAATGGTTGGAATGCGAGTCTTTACAGGTAATCAAGTCTTCACAGGTTCAGACAATGCGAGTGGAGAGAGGGATAATCACAGGTTAAAAAGGTGTGAATTGTCTCTAGGCAGGACAGTTGGTAGGATTTTGCAAGCCCAGGTCAAATGGTGGGGGTGACATGAACACAAGATCCCAGTCGAAGCTGGCTATGTAAGTGTGTGGAGCTTGGCTATCAGTTCTTCGGTTAATAAGTTTAATGAAGATTCATTAAATGTTTTTGGGGTCTTTGAATCTTCATCCCTTAATTCACAATCTAAATCTACATGTGTGTTCAAATATTTCTTTGTGGGATTCTTCCGCTGGACCAGCAACTGCTGAGGTTGTTTATGTAAATTCCTGCTAAGGGCTGGTTTCCTTAATTGCCAGGTAGTCCTGCACTTTAACGAGAATCCACACCAGCTGAACTGGTTTTTAGACAGCCACTTCAAAGTCTACTCTACATGGGTGGGCTGCCAGTGTCTGTTTGTTGTTAAAACTACCTGGACACTGGAAATACTTAGGATTGATTAGATGGATTTGAAAGAGAGGTACTAGCTAAACTCATTTGCCTTGAAAGGGTGCATGTGCTTGCAGATAGGTTATGGGGAAAGACTCGCCTTTGCTTCCAATGTGCTTGCAGCTTTCTGAAACTGCGAAGATCGATAAGCTTTTAATATTCCTTTGTCTCAGTTTAGCTTTCTAAGCGAACATAGATAAAATAGTTTCCATCCAGCTAAACTCCACGGTGAATATTTGTTTGAACAGGTAACTGGACTGGGGAAGTTAGAAAAACTTTGGGAACATCCAGAATTTTTCTAGACAATATCCCTGAGAATGACAAAAGTTGCATGGGCTTCCTTCTAAAAACAGATTTTGTAAATAACGAAAACAAATCATGATTGATTTTATGCTGATGTTACGCTGAGAGATCACGGTCTTAGGAAAAGGGGTAACAAATCTAAAACACAGTTGAGGAGAAACTACTTCTCCCAAAGGTTGTGAATCTGTGGAATTCGCTACCCCAAAAGTGCGGTAGATGCTGGGACAGGGAGTAAATTTAAAGAGGAGTTAGACAGATCTTTAATTGGCAATGGGTTGAAGGGTTATGGGAGAAGGCAGGAAAATGGAGGTGAGGAACATGACAGCCATGATCGAATGGTGGAGCAGACTCGATGGGCTGAATGGCCTAATTCTACTCCGATATCTTATTAACTTAGGGGCGGCACAGTGGTTAGGGGAGGCCTGGTTCAATTCCAACCTTGGGTGACTGTGTTGCACATTCTCCCCACATCTGTGTGGGTTTCCTCCAGGTGCTCCAGTTTCCTCGCGTACGCCAAAGAAGTACAGGTTAGATGGGTTGACCATGCTAAATTGCACTTTAGTGTCATAGGAATTAGCAGAGGTTACAGGGATAGGACCTGGATGGGGCTATCGTCGATGCAGACTCTCTGGGCTGAATGGCCTTCTTCTGCACATGATGTGGAGATTCCTGCATTGGATTGGGGTAAGCACAGTAAGGAGTCTCACAAACCAAGTGAGAATATCATCTACCAGGTACATGGTACGTACTCTTGCAACTCAGCCAACGTTTTTCACCTGAAACGCTGCAGGAAAGGATGTACCAAGGCATAGTACATTAGGGAGACCATGTAGAGACTACAACAATGAATGAATGAACACCACTTGACAATCACCAGGCAGGAGTGTTCCCTTCCAGTCAGGAAACACTTCAGCAGTCACGGGCATTCAGTCTCTGATCTTCGGGCAAGCGTTCTCCAAGGCGGCCTTCACAACACATGACAACACAGAATCGCTGAGCAGAAACTGATAGCCAGGTTTTGCACACATGAGGAAGGCCTCAACGGGATCTTGGGTTCATGTCACACTATCTGTAATCCCCATGATTTGCCTGGGCTTGCAAAATCTCACTAACTGCCCTGGCTGGAGACAATACACACCTCTTTAACCTCTGCTTGGCCCTCTCTCCACTCATATTGTCTAAAACTTTAACACTTGATTACCTGTAAAGACTTACATTCAATCATTATCTTGTAAATTGAGCTTGTGTCTTTTTATGTCCTGTTTGTGAACACAAGTCCTCACTCACCTAATGAAACAGCTAGGGACTCTGAAAGTATGCACTGCCAAATAAACCTGTTGGACTTTAAACCTGGTATGTGAGACTTCTTACTGTGCTTATCCCAGTCTAACGCCGGCATCTCCACATCAAGACTGTTATTAGTCAGGAGATTAGAAAACTCCTGTGTGATGTGGGCCTCAGTCAAATCAATGATCATGCGGTTAATTTGCGTTGAAGAATGTTTAAGGCTATGTTGGTGATTGGGCATTCCCTCACTTTGCAGTTCCTGTGCTGGTCAATGCTGTTCTGGATAGAGAAACTGCACCAATGATAGTCATGATGTGGAGATGTCAACATTGGACTGTTGAGAGCGGAGAGTTCTGTTGATACGCTGCAGGACTGTCTACTCACCTGGCAAAGGAACAGCATGTTCCGAAAGCTTGTGGCATTTACTATCAAATACACTTGTTGGACTTTAACCTGGTATAGTGTGACTACTTATTGAGAAACTGCAATTCAGATTTTCATCATGGGAATCATCCTGATTCCGCCTAACAATAAGCACAATGACGACACAATGAATCACAAGATGTCAACATGCAGCTACAGAAATTAAGTAGGGAGATAAATGAGATAAAAGTAAAATACTGTGGACACTGGAAATCTCAAATAAGAACAGAAAATGCTGGAAAAACTCAACAGGAGAGAGAAACAGAGTCAATGGATGCTTTGAATCTATATCACTCTTCTGCAGAACAGAAGTTGATGAGTTTATAATGAGTATTTGTTGTCAGTCCATTGTTGACAGGAAGTGAAGTGTCAGAGATAGACCATGAGAAGATGAAGAGAGAGAGAGAGAGAGAGAAGGACACTGAAATCAAAATAAATAATTTTACCAGGTCCAGGCAAGACCATGAAGAGTCACTGGAGCAAAGAATACCCCATAAAAAGACAGGGATAACTGGGGCCCATGTGGGTAACAATTGCCATATCTTTTATTGGCAGAGAGTGAGACAATTTCTGTAGGAGCGTCATTTACACCAGGCATGAGAAGGAATTTCTTCTCTCAGAGGAATGTTAATCTCTGGAATTCACTTTCTCAGAAAGCAGTGATCTTGGGTCACTGAGTATATTCAGGGCTAAATTAGACAAATTCTTGATCTCCAAGGGAGTCAAAGATTATCAGGGGACGAATGGAAGAAAAGTGGCATTAAAAATTTGGTTTGAAATATGTATTTTGTGGTGGACTTTTTACATTGTCGCCACGTAGACCCTGTGATAGTCTTTGAAAGAGAGCAGGAAAGGTGTGGGACTGGTGGTGAAAGGGGATTAGGAGATACGGTTACAGGTATCGCAGTTACATGGTCACTATTGTGAAACCCAGCTTTTTATTCCAGATTTATGTCAACTGAGTTTAAATTCCAGCTCATGGGTGGAATTTGAACCTGTGATGCTCTTTACCACTACACCACTATTGTACAGTGTTATTCGGAAGCTGAAGGATAGCTGGGCCAGAGATGGACTGTGCAGGTTACCTCCTCTTTCTCCTCTTACTCTTCAGTTGCTTGATGTATAACTAGTGGTAAAGGCTGTCAACTCATGATGGTGAGATTATAACAGACTATAGCAGATCACTCTGTGGTTTAGCACCTACTCTGTCATGTGTTGCAAGGGTTCTTCCAAAGCAGCCCAGACAGCTGAAGTATTATTTCAGTGCACCAATAGTATGTGAAGTCACATTTCACAAGGCAGCACGCTTTTAGTATTTGCATGGTGTGTGTGTGTGTGTGTGTGTGTGTGTGTTGCACACCAGAGTCATGAGCCACATAGTCAGGAAATACCTCTTGTCATCCAATAGCCACCCTTTCATTTTGTGTTGTGTCTTCAAATACATGATGTAGAGATGCCGGCGTTGAACTGGGGTAAACTCAATAAGAGGTCTGTCAACACCAAAAGCTTTTGGAGACCAGAACACCTCATTCACCTGACGAAGGCACAAACGCCGAAAGCTAGCAGATTTACTATCAAATAAATCGGTTGGATTTAAAATTGGTGTTGCCAGACTTTTTCAAATACAGTCAGCACTGTGGACTACCACAGAATGAAGGCACTGTGAGTGCTTTCAGAATACTAAGCATTGGCCCATATGATTCTCTGCTGATGGTAGCACACAAGTTTAGGTTTATTTATTAGCGAGACAAGTATCCTTACACTAACATTGCAATGATGGTGCTGTGAAAATCCCCTGGTAGCCATGCTCCAGCGCCTGTTTGAGTACACTGAGCCAGAATTTAGCATGGCCAATGTACCTAACCGGCACATCTTTTGGACTGTGGGAGGAAACCAGAGCACCCAGAGGAAACCCACGCAGATACAGAGAGAACATGCAGATGCTGCTCAGACAGAACTCTGGTCCCTGGCATTGTGAGGCAGCAGTGCTAACTGCTGGACTGGAATGAAAACTCGTGAAACTCAAAAAACAAGAATCTCTCTGGCAAGTCTCCTTTCCTAACACTAACTGGACATTGAGGGAGTGACATGGCTTTCAGTTCCAATAAAAAGCAGAGTTAATATGCCTACAAAGTGATATATGTGAATGTAATTACATTCTAACACAGCAACAGGGTCATTCCACTACTGTCTCTAGCAATAGAGAATGAGATGTTGTTAGCTCTCATTGAATAAAGTGTCTCACCCAACACTACAGTGGACAACAAACTGCCAGACATTGCCAACATTTGCAGTTCCAGCCTCAAAGGAGCCAAATGCATCTAATTTCATCACAATCACCTTCACAGTCACTGTGCAATACACTCTTTTCTCTGTTCTGAGGTCACAGTTGTGATGACATCAAACACCAGATTATAGTAGGAAGTTCCTTACTATAACGCAGACATGTCACATATTGTTACTTCCCGAGTTTCAGTTAACAGAGTTGCTTCCTGAGCACCTGGGTAGATCTAATATCATGCAGAGAGCCCTTCTCCCCTAGTCCCTGAACTCTCTCTCTCTTCCAAAAGTTTGTCATACTCCATGTGGGCTTGACTGATTTCCCCAAGTTGTGTTATATTCTGAGGTGAGACACAGTGAGCCGAGATTTCGATGATCATAGATTTACAGAGTAAATTTACAGATTTACTGGTATTGGTATTGCCAAGATAGAGGTAGCAAACATGTCCACCCTCTTTCAAGGAGCAACTTTTTCAAAGAGCAACCTTCTTGATGCCAACATTTATGTTCTGCAAACAACTTCCCTTCAAATTTGTTCACGTGGCATTTGGGATGTTCAGCACATATGGAACATGTCTTTGAATTGTCAATTGACTTACAGGTAATGGACTGTAACTCGTGTTAAAGGCTGTGCAAGTGCTTGAGATGTGAAGGGTCAATTTAATGGTGTTGTTGGCTTCCTCAATAGAATATCACAAGCAGGACCTTCCCAAAGCTGCAGGACTTCCTGCCAGTGGCACAAACTTATTATCCAAAAGTTATCCTAATATTTAAGAAATGAGGAAGAAATGAGTCATACTAATACAACTTGACTTTGGGGTTGATCTTGTGGAAGTTAGGAAAGCAAAAGAGAATAGAAAGCAATCCTGGTTAGCCTCATATCATCCTCTCTCTGTAGCATCAAATCACTCTGTTGCATGTATCCGAACTCACATTTCACTCACCACCCCAGCACTCACGGACAGCACAGTAGCACATTTGGTAGCATTGATGCTTCACAGCGCCAGGGACTCGGGTTCATTTCCAGCCTCGGGTCACTGTCTGTGCAAAGTCTGCACATTCTCTCTGTGTCTGCATGGGTTTACTCGGGTGCTTCGGTTTCCTCCCACAGTCCAAAGATGTGCAGGTCAAGTTGATTGGCCATGCTAAATTGATTTTAGTGTCAGGGAGATTAGCAAGATAAATACATGGGCTTATGGTGATAGGGACTGGGTGGGATTGTGATCGGTGCCGACTCAATGGGCCAAATGGCCTCCTTCTGCACTGTAGGGATTCCATGACCTTGGCTCTTGGTCTACCAATGCTTTCATTTTTAATTTACATACTTGCATTTATAGACATCCTTAGCTATATTTGGGGCTGTAAATGTTCCAAATCACAGACAATAAGGACTTACAATGAAGTGTATTTTATTCTGTAACTTAACCAGCACTTCAAAACGTGAGCTCTGCCCTTGGTCCTGGAGCTAATGCACTCCCAACACACGACTCTTATGTAGCTGCGTCATCACATGACCGCTCGAACGGTCATGTGATGGTGCAACTACATAAGAGGAGCTAAAATGTTTTCTTAAGGAACACTAATAGGAAAAGATTTGACTGTTTAAAATGTGCAGATTGTAAGCTTTTTGAACACTGGTGCGTTTTCAATAAGGCTTTGGGTTTTAGTATTTTATGTTAATGTTGAAGCTGTGAATTCTTGTTCTGTGATCAGTCAAGTATTCTGTCAGCAGTCAAGTATTAAATATTGTTCCTGTCAGAACTCTATCTTAACTCAGCCCCAGAGACATGAAGCTTGGGTGTTAAAAAGTTGTTCGTGATTGTTTGGAACAGATTATGGAATACTTCTAGCTTGGGGAAATTCAGACCGTCTTTGAGCTAGTTTGTGGTTCTTTCACAGCGTCTCTTTCTTAGCTTTTGATCTTTGAACAATTGGCTACCTCGATCTCAGTCAACACATCTGGCAAAAGGAGAAGAGTAAATCTGATGGATGGATATTGGTATAATTGACTTTCCTCCTGCAGTGTTGTAACTTATAAGTTTTCACCAAGAATACAAATCTGGTATTTGCACAGGGAGATCAAACAGCCTGTAATTTTTGCTGGATGAGTCATTTTGTTTGAGGTAGAGATAGGGAAGAACTAAATAATAGAACTGGGGCTGATCATAGAATCATGGAATCAGTACAGTGCAGAAGAGGCCATTCGACCCATCAACTCTGCAGCAACTCCCTGACAGACTATCTTAACAAGGCCCTCTCCCCTGCTCTGTCCCTGTAACCGTACATATTTACCTGCCTAATCCATCTAACCTACACACTTTGGGATAATAAAGGGCAATTTAGCATGGGCAATCCACATAACCTGCACATTTTTGGACCATTAGAAAAAGGAAATGAACAGTCAGATATGCCACTGACATTCCATGGGGAAAGGGGGAACTCTGATAACGTGCAAAACCTCAAAATTATTTTGGGCCAAAAGCCCAAACAAGCTGCAAAGCAAGAGAATGAAGATTTTGCGACATGTTTATCCAGGATTGGATGTGTCTGTTATGCTATTGTTACGCCTTTCATGTCATGTCACTGTGTGAATCTGAAACAAAAACAGAAAGTGCTGGAAAATCTTAACAGGTCTCACAACATCTGTGGAGAAAGAAGAAAGCTTTCTGACGAAGGGTCATCCGGACTTGAAACATTGGCTCAGTTCTCTCTCTATAGATGCCGTCAGACCTGCTAAGATTTTCGAGCATTTTCTGTTCTGAGATGCAAAGTTCCCATGGCAAGATAACGGTACAATGGTTCGCACTGTTGTCTCACAGCACCAAGGACGCTGGCTCAATTCCGGCTTTAGGTGACAGTCTATGTGGGATTTGTCTGCGTGGGTTTTTTCCGGGTGCTTCGGTTTCCCCTCCGTATTCCAAAGATGTTCCAGTTAGGTTGATACAGTGAAACATTCCAAACATCTAACTTGACAACCCTACCACAAATGAGTGTCTCTTTGTATGTGTTTAAATAATAATCCAATGAGTGCCTGCCTACCTAAGCACACTTAACCTTAGTTCGTACAATTAACATTACAAACCCCACAGTGGATGGCTAAAGGCAGAGAATCCACCAGAACAAGGTTTCTTTAGTCAGCAGAAAAATACAAAATAGAAACATCGAACCCTGACAGCGCAGAAGGAGACCATTCAGCCCATTGAGTCTGCACCAGCCACAATCCCACCCAGATCCGACCCCCATAACCCCACATATTTAATTGCTAGTTTCCCTCACACTAAGGAGCTATTTACCATGGCCAATCCACCTAACCTACACATCCTGAAACATTAAGGGGCAATTCAGCACAGCCAATCAACCTAACCCACACATCCTTGAACAGGAGGAGGAAGCCCATGCAGACATGTGAAGAACATGCAAACTCCATACAGACAGTCACCCAAGATCAGAATTGAACCAGGTCCCTGGCGCTGTGAGACAGCAGTGCTAATCGTGATGCCACCTTGTTGCATGAGACCCTTATGTCTCATAAACAGAAAATGCTGGAAAATCTCAGCGTGTCTGTCTGATAGCATCTGTGAAGAGAGAATAGAACCAACATTTAGATGACCCTTCATCAGACCTCTGACTCAAAACGTTGAGTCTATTCTCTCTCTGCAGATGCTGTCAGACCTGCTAAGATTTTCCAGCATTTTCTGTTTCACATTCCAGCATCCGTAGCATTTTGCTTTGGAGCCTCATGATAGTTGAGTTAAATATTTGAAGTAGAGCGTACAGAGAGTGCTGGGCAGTGTGATTAATCTTAGGTTGCTGTAACTAGATAGTATATGATGGGCCAAATGACCTCCTAATATGCAGTGAGCCTTTAGGCTAGTATTAGGCACTAATTAACTGCGATTGTAAAGCAAAGTATTAATAACATCATTAAACCAATCTCCAGCATCGCTTGTAAAATGAATGATTAGTTCTAATTTTCTTCTAAAGCATTTCTCTCCCAGTGGATTAATTACCTTCCCCCCATTGTTTAGTCTCCCACTGACTTGTTTCAGGGAGACTGTGATGGAATATTGTACTGTATCCTAAATAAAGGTATATGAGTCAGTCGTAATATTCAATTAAATAAGACAAAGCTGGGTTGTATTGAAAGGTTATATGTTTTACAGACTGTACATTTAAAATAGAATTATGCTAATCCTGACAATTGTGAGGGGGATAGCTCTTCACGCTTGTAATGATTAGGAAAAGATTTTGGCCCCATCTTTTAAAGTTTATCTTTTTAAATTTTGTTTATTAGTGTCACAAGCAGGCTTCCATTAACACGACAATGAAGTTACTGTGAAAATCCCCTAGTCGTCACACACTCTGGCGCATGTTCAGATATACTGGGGGAGAATTTAGCATTACTAATGCATCTATCCAGCATTTCTTTTGGGCTGCGGGAGGAAACTGGAGCACCCAGAGGAAATCTATGCAGAACATGTAAATTCTGCACAGACAGTGATCCAAACCAGGAATTGAAGCCAGGTCCCTGGTGCTGTGAGGCAGCAGTGATAACCACTGTGCCACTTCTGAAGAGGAGGTACAATCCTGTTAACATTTAGCAGGGAGGGGACAAAGGAATGTGAAGTGGATGTAATGTGTATAAGTTCCCAGCCCAGGATGTCAATTGATTTGCCATTTTGAAATAGCCCATGACATTGAAGGGGGAAAAGTGAAAAAAAGGGACTTCCTGCATCAAGAATTTCTCTTCTCTCAGCAAACAGGATAAAAATCGGTGTCCATTTGAATTTCCAGAACACTTCCAAGAATGTTCAGGACCAAAAGCATCAATGTGTACGGCACTGTGGTGACATTGAAGAAGGATGTGGTGGCATCGGAGGCAGCTCAGACAAAGTTCACCAGATTGATTCCGGGAATGAGAGGGCTGACGTCTGAGGGAAGATTAAACAGTTTGGGCTTGTACTCACTGGAGTTTAGAAGGATGAGAGGGGATCTGATTGAGGTGTATAAAATTCTAAAGGGGATCGATAAAGTAAACGTAGACCAAATGTTTCCCCCTGTGGGACAACCTAGAACAAGAGGTCGCAGGTACAGGTTGAGACGCGATAGATTTAAAACTGAGATGAGGAGGAGCTACGTTTCACAGAGGGTGGTGGATTTGTGGAACTCGCTGTCCCATAGAGCGGTGGAGCTTGAATCATTGAATGCAGGGAGAAAGATATATTTCTGATTTTTAAAAATGGGTTGAAGGGATAAGGAGAACATGTGGGAAAGTGGATTTGAGACCAGGGAGAGAGCAGCCATGATCTGCTTTAATGGTGGTGCAGGCTCAAAGGGCTGAATTTGCCCACTTCTGCTCATAATTCACCTCATCCCACCCCCCTCCCATATTCTGATGTAAAGGGACCAAGGATTTTCAGGTGGTTTAGATTCTTAGTTATTTTAGGGATTAAGCTATTTCTCGTCGGAAAGTGAATTTGAAGTCTAAGATTGGCCATGATCCTATTGAATGGCAGAGCAATCTCAATGGATGTTATGACCTACTCCTGCTGCTATTTTTTACGTCATAAGATATTATAAGATATTTTGCCGGAGCGTCGTCAGCCAAAATCTGGCACTGAGTCAAAAAAGATAGTTGACAAAAAGCTTGGTTCAAGAGGTAATTTTTAATTAACAATCTGAAAGAGGTGAAATAGTAAAGAGATTTAGGCTGAGAATATAGAGCTTTGGCCTTTATAACTGAAGGCAAAAAGGTGGATGAAGCAAGGGGTGGGGGGAGGGGGGATGCGAATGCCAGAGGCCAGAGATGGAAGAACTCCCTTCTGTTTTTTAAATCACGTTGTCAAATCTTGTTTCATCTGTCTGGGCAGAGAAAGCATTGATTTAATATCACGTCCAGAAAAATAGCACTTCTGATTCTGGAGCATTGCACTAAAGCATCAGCCTGATTATGTGCTCCAGACTGGAGTGGCAGATGAACTCAGATGCTGACTCATGAAGAGAGATCATTACTAATTGAGCTAAGCCAGTGTCCAAGTTCAAATGTGTCATTCAATTTAGTCTTCCTCCTCCCTGCATCACCGCTGCTGTAATTAATTCCTATTCAACAGTAACTTGCTTTGATATAGCACCTTCAATGCTGGATATTGAGTGGATAAAGACAGATAAAGGCTTCCAGTCCCCATAGCTGTCACTTTGATTAAAAAAACACTATTCACATGTTGGGGGAGATGTGTTGTGCTGCCTTTAAAGGGACAATCACTACAGTAATGTACCACAGTAAGTACATTAGTAAACATTAGTAATACTGCACATTTTGTGATACCAATGTGGTTTGTAGCCTATAAGTGTAGCTAGAAGAATTTTTTAAAAGATCTTGTATAGTGTCTTTCACAATCACAAGACATCCCAAAGTATTTCACAGCCAATAAGATATTTTTTGAAGTGTAAGCATTGTTGTAATTTGCAGACAGCAAGCTCCCATAATCTATTAGACCATAATATATAGAAGCAGAGCTAGGCCATTCACCCCATCAAGTCTGCTCCACCATTCAATCATGGCTGATAAGTTTCGACTTACTGCCTTTTCCCTATAACCTCTGATACCATTACTAATCAAGAAATTATCTATCTCTGTCTTAAATAAATTCAATCACTTGGCTTCCACAGCTTCTGTGGCAATGAATTCTGCCACAGTAAGTTGCACCAGCAGAAAGTAGGATTAGGCTATTGAGTTGGACAATCAGCCATGATTGTGATGAGTGGTGGAGCAGGCTCGAAGGCCCAAATGGCTTCCTCTTGCTCCTATCTTCTATGTTTCTATATTTCTATTCACCAACCTCCTAATCTCAATTCTAAAGCGTTGTCCCTTTACTCTGAGGCTGTATCCTGAGAGCCTACCCCCTGCTACTAACAGAAATGTCTGCCCCACATCCATTCTATCCAGGCCTTTCCTCATTATCCTATAAGCTTCAATAAGATTCCACCCTCATCCTTCTAAACTCCATTGAATACAGACTCAGAGTGTTCAGACACTATTCATGCATCAGTAATGCTGCCAGAGAGATCACTACTGGTCAGGGTATCATGAAAAGTCACTGATTCTTCAAAACACATCTTTTACACCAACTGAAAGTTTAGAAAGCGCCTAGGTTAATGCCTCATCAAAAGCCAACAATTTTAACCGTGCATTCTTCCATCAGTGTTCAGTTTGGAGTGCCTATTTAAGTTTTTATGCTCAAGTATCTGGAGTGGGACTTAAACCCATAACCTTCTGACAAATTTCAAAAAGGATACCAACTGAGTGACAGCCAATCCTCTTGTTGTTCGAGTTTTGTTTTTAGTGCGAAACCATTTTAAGAAGGCACTTTGGTACCACTTCAATTTCACACCAGATGCAGTTTAATTGTAGTTCTTGTGGAAAGCAATTTTTATACTTTAAATATTTAAAATGTTCCACCAGAACAGACTTTGTATTTAAATTGAGCTGGGGCTGAGTCATCAGTTGACAATGGATTAAATGCACTGTGCTGTGTATTTCTTCAATCTGAGACTAACTGAATAGTTATGTTCCCTGTAAAAACACGTACTAGCTCAAAGTTAAGTGATTTCTTTCGTGGGAGGTTAGGTGAGAGTGATAAAAAGGGTAATGGCAATGGCAGCATGGTGGCACAGTGATTAGTACTGTTGCCTCACAGTGCCAGGGACTCGGGTTCAGTTCAATAAAAATAGCTTTGTGCAATTAAACTGCATCTGGTGTGAAATGGTGCCAAGGTACCTTCTTCAAATGGTTCCATATTAAAAATAAAATTCAAACAACAAGAGTATTGGCTGTTATTCAGTTGGTATCCCTCTTGAAATTTGTCAGAAGGTTGTGGGTTTAAGTCCCACTCAAGATACTTGAGCATAAAAACTTAAATGACCACTCCAATTGTACGCTGATGGAAGAATGCACTGTTAGAAATGTTGGCTTTTGATGAGGCATTAAACCCTTTCTAAACTTCCAGTGGGTGTAAAAGATGTGTTTTGAAGAATAGGTGACTTTTCATGGTCACTGTCTGTGTAGTTTGCACATTGTCCGCGTGTCTGCTTTCTCCAGGTGCTCCGCTTTCATCCCAAGATGTGTAGGTTAGGTTGCTTGGTCATTGGTGTCAGGCAGTTTTGAACCGTAAATAAATGGGGTTACAGAATGGGACCTGGATAGATAAATTTGTGAACAGTAAAGGAAGTAAAGGTGAGCGGGCGGGTAAGTGGACCTGAGTCTATGGAAAGATCAGCCATGCGGAGCAGGCTCAAGGGGCCAGATGGCCTATTCCTGCTTCTAGTTCTTATGTTCTTATTAATCTGGGTCCCTGGCGGTGTGAGGCAGCAGTGCTAATCACTGTGCCACCATGCCATCCCTGTGACATAAGTCACTAATTTTGCAAGTAGAAGGAATTCGAACTCGTCTGAAAGCATCAGATTTTGGGCTGCAAAATGAATTTTCTAGTCTGAAATAACATTGAACAATTTTGGCATGTTACCAACTGGAGAACCACTTAAAACGAAAAGGAAGTAAATATCCATTTGAAATACGCCCGTATTGTAAACTTACTTGAGTGGAAGTAGCTTGGCAATACAGTTAAAGGCACCAGCAATCATCTAGTGAATCTTGCTGAGCTTGTACTCTCTAAGAATGAGGCGATTGTTCTCACTTGTGAGGTTTCCATTTTGGTATACCTTTGTCCCATGTCAAATGGGAAGAAGTATTTGCTGAATTTGAATTCCTGTCCATAGCCACCGTGCCACAAACCAGCATCCATTGGAGACACTGAATCCCTAAAAACATGCCAAGCAGGTCTAGTGAAGACATACTGCTAGATTCCAAAAGACTTGACTGATTTTCACATGTGGGGCAAATGTCTGATTGCATTGTGAGTCCTCAAGAACAACCCAGGCAGCAATACGTAGCTGCCATTAGCAGCCTTTCCCCTTGTTTTTGTGGCTATGACTCATCTTTCATTCCCTCACCCTATAGGAAAAATATCTCCCACTTTCTAAGCCTCTTAGCTTTGACAAAGGGTCATTGAGACTTGAAATGCCAGCTCTTTTCTCGCATTACAGATGCTGTCAGATTTACTGATATTTTCCAGCATTTTCTCTTTTGGATACATATCTCCAGCAATGGGACTGGAATAATCATCATTAACAAGCCTGACTATAAATACAGATCGCACGCCATTCTTAATGACAGGTTCAAAATGTATTGGACCTGCCGCTCAGCATAACCAGGCATCATTGCTCAGAAGCAAGCAAATAAAATGCTTGCTGGATTTGTGTAATCACAACAAGCAGTCAGATGATGTATATGATAGGATTCATCGTAATAGCATTCTGCGTCAGTATAAACGGGTTGCTGAAGGCACACCAAACTGATATCCGTTTATTCCTTATCCCACCTATGATTGGTTCTGCATAATATTGATCAATTGGTTGAGTGTGTTGCTACAACCAGTTCTGATCATGTTATCCAAAGACACACTGCAGGGTTCCTCCACGTTAACAAAAACCTGATGAAAAACAGTGTTATGCCTGTGTATTTTTGACATTGCTAGCCTATTCACTAGCGCAAGGACAGCCGCACTGAAGCACTACATCATGGTGATCTAGACCTGCTGACTTTGTGTGAATCAGTATTCATTGAACTATGAACTCAGCAACTTGCAAGTTGAGTTTAATTTTAATAATGCCATGTATTCCCAATACATGTTGTACATAATGTTGCTATAGGATCTCCCCTGAGCCCAGCTCACATTAACATCTTTGTTGGTTCCATGAGAAATGCATTTTCAAAGGAATAACCTCCTCTCATTTACATTTTTCTAATTCTTTTAAAATGATTTTACGGTACTTGGGTGTCACTGACTAAGCCAGCATTTATTGCCCACTCCGAATTGTCCTGGAGCATATAGTTACGAGTCATTAACCACATTACTGTGAATTTGGGGTCAATGATGGCCAGACCAAGCAAGGATGGCAAATTTTCTTCTCTAAAAGACATTAGTGAACCAAATGAGTTTTTACGACAATCAACAATGATTCCATGGTCATCGCTAGACTTTTAACTCCAGATTTTTATTCAATTCAAATTTCACTATCTGCTGTGATGGGATTCAAACCCAGGACCCAAGGTCATTATCCTGCCACTCTGGGGATTATTAGTCCAGTGACAATATCACGAGGTCACTGTCTAATAAATGATACGTTTGCTATATTTGAACATGCTTGAATTTCCTTACACATTTTAATACTCCATCCTGAGCTCAAATTCACCTTTGAAATGGAGTAGTCAAATGAGCTTCTTTCCTTGATATGTTAGTTGAGGAATCTGTTATAAGATTGGCAACCTCTAAATAGCACCAGCTATTTACTCACTTTGCAAGGTTGATGCTGAAATAGGGTACATCAAAGTTATCCTGTAAGACTATGGCTACTCTAATCAGGCCATTGGCGAAATGATGGTACAGTGGTTAGCACTGCTGCGTCACAGCGCCAAGGACCCAGGTTCAGTTCTGGCCTTGGATGGAGTTTGCACATTCTCCCTGTTTCTGCATGGGTTTCTTCTGGATGTTCCACTTTCCTGATGTGCGGGTTAGGTGGATTGGCTATGCTAAATTATCCTCAAGATGTGTAGGTTAGAGGAGTTAATAGGGATGGAGTCTGCCTGGTGAGATGTTCTGTTGAACAGTTGGTGCAGATTTGATGGGTCAAATGGCTTCTTTCTGCACTGTAAGGATTCTATGATTCTATATCACACAAACTCATGAATGGTCCTAAGATATATCCACTCTCAGCCCTGAAAGGTACCCAGTGTTGGCTGGGCAAGCTATCTCAAAAATTTGAACAACAGGTGAAGCTAGGCTTTTTGTGCTGGTACAATGCAACAATAACACAAGTGGGTGTTCACCACTAACAGGATACTGGCAGCAAACCAAAAAGATGTTCTGCCAATCACTCAAATGAATAATAAGATATATGAATTTCAGTGTCCATGAGATGCTAGATATGTAGGCTGTACATCTCAAAGACCCATGCATTATATCAAACTGTCTATGTTTCTACTATCTTCACCCATGGCATGGTAAGCTAATTCTTCAAACCTTTTACCAATTTAAAACTTCAACTAAAAGAGATTTCAAAGCCTTCAAAGCATATCGGCCAGAATTTTACCATCCCGCCCTCCACGGGAATCAGAGAGGGCGAGCAGCAGACCATGGAATGGCTTGTTGACCTCAGGCAAGATTTTATGGTTTTAGGATGAGCCAGACCATAAAATCCCACCCCTAGTCTTAGACTGGCTCATCAGACTCGACTCTTCCAAGAATCTCTGAGCCCACAAAATTATCTTAGAGTGGGAAATAATTGAGGTACATTTTAGTAGAGCAACTTCTTTGCAAGTTTACCAATATCAGCTCTTAGAATTCTTACTAAGATTTCTAAATTAATAGGTGATTATCGAGATAATAAATATTTCAGATACATATCCTATCTGCTTCAAAAACATGTGCATTTTATTGAAGCCTATTACAGGTTCCAGTGCATACATGACAACTAGATAATGAATACATGTCAATCATCTAGTTTAAATACATGAAATTTCTAAAACCATATTATCAATAAGCCTTGTTGGATAATCAAACAAACAATAAGGGAAAAGTATATAATCGCAAATCCAATATGATTATATTAGATTGTGAAGACACTGTGTCTTAACCCAGGAGAATTCTCCAAAGGAAAGTCAAATCTTGTGTTCCAAAAATGACAGACTGAAATCTCTCAGCTAACGATGTGTGCCTCTACTAAAATGAAAAAGACTTTCATTGGCTTTTCAATTCAAGAAGACTATGGCTGGAATTTTACCATCCCGCCCGCCATGGGAATCGGAGCTGGCAGAGGCAGACAACAGAATGGTCCATTAACCTCGGGCGGGATTTATGGTTTCGGGATGAGCAAGGCCACAAAATCCCGCCCATTATGTTTTCTCTTTGACCTATGTAATTGTGTGTTTTGAAACATCTGGCTGGTTGGCTATCTTCCAAAAGTAAATTGGTTTCCTCCCAGAAGTTAGATTTACTTCAAAACTTTGTATCAGCTAATTATCTTATACTAGACAAGGTTTTTAATTATTAGTTATCTGAAGTGGTTTCACATTTGGAGAAGATTTTGTTAACAAGGATATCAAGTCTAAGAGCAGATGTCTGTTCTGGCTACATTCCAATTTCTCACAGTCTGGAGGCTTCTTTTACTTAATATATCCATTGGCAATCATTCAAGTCACCAACCATTTTAGGCTTTCAGTAAATTCTGCCATTTTATATGGCTGACCTGGTACTACCAATCCTGGGATTAACACCTTAAGATCTTACATTCTCCAGCTGATATCTAAGATGTCCCTGCAGCTGTTTGCAACAAGCAAAACACTGATATCACATCAGCGAGGGGAGAATTCTTAATGTGGGGGGAGCAATATGCCCTGTTAATGGGATGTTATTACATTGAAATAATATTCCCGACCTTCCTGGATGGGAACCTTGTGAGGACACTGGCTGGGGGTTGGGGAAAATTGGGAAGCTTTATCTCACCAGTGAGATTTTCATTTTCTTGTTCTAATAGGAATTTGTGCCCATGTCACCATTTGGGCTTACAGCGAACATGGGCAAAGAATTCCTGCCCCTTCTATTTCCTGCCAGCCAAGCAATCTTCTAACCATGCTAATGACCATGCTAAATTTTCCCTCAGTGTATACGAACAGACGCTGGAGTGTGGCGACCAGGGGATTTTCACAGTAACTTCATTGCAGTGTTAATGTAAGCCTACTTGTATCATTAATAAACTTTAAACTTAAACTAATGTGGTACCCCCTATATAATAAGCTTTCACTTCCAAAATAATCTCTGATGTGCAACCTTATCAAATCTCTTCTGGAAATCATTACAGGTTCCCAATTATCCACAGTAGGTGTCAGTCGTTTAATAAAGTGGTTAAACCTGATTTCTTTTGCACAAAATTATTTGGAATCTACCCAATGAACTTGAGTTCTTCTGATTGCCCAGCCTTAATCCAACTTGCCTACTGTTTCCTATTTCCTGGCTCACACTCTGCCTGAATAGAGGGCTTATATCTGCTACTGTACTGTCTGATGGAGCCTTTCCAGGATCCACTGTCTTTTGGGGAAGAATTAACACATCTTTTACTTTCTTAGTCATCTTCTTAAAGCTCCAAGGGTAGATCTATCAGGACCCGGCTACTTGTCAACCCACAAATAAATAAGAATGCCCAGTATAGCTTTCCCAGAGATTGTGATTTCGATCAGCTTCCCTTTCCCTCCACCTCTTCATCTATGGTTAGTACTGGAATGGTTTTTATATCCTGTATAGCACAAACAAAAACAAAATATTTGTTCATTTCCTCCAACATTTCTTTACTATTATCTAATTATCCCTTTTGTTCCTCTCCATAGGATTGACTCTCACTTTATTTATTCTCTTTACTTTTTAATTACACGTAGAAACTCTTGTTCTCTGTTTTTACAATTTGTTTTGTCTCATGCTCTAATTTCTTTCTCATCAACTTTTTAGTCATTCTCTGCTGTTCTTTATATTCAAACAATCATCTGACCTGCCACCCAGCTTGATGTAGTTATCTGCTTTTTCCTTGAGTTGAATGCTTTCCTTAACTTCTTCAATTCACCATGGATGGTGTGTCCTCCCTTTGGAATTTTCCTTTATAGTAGGAATGTAATTATTCTGAATTTTTTGAAATATCCCCTTAAATGCCTGCCACTGCTTCCCTATTGATCGATTCTTCAGCCTGGTGTCCCAGTTTATTTCAGCCAGTTCAGCTTTCAAACTCACAGAATTACCCTATTTATGATTAAAATGCTAATTTTGGCCCTTCTTCTCCCTTTCAAATTGGATGTAAAATTCAATTATATTGTGGTTGCTGCTACCTCAGGGTGCCTTTAATCTAAGGTCGTTAATCCATCCTGTCACACTACACGATGCCAAATCTAATGTAGCCCACTCCCTGCTTGATTCCAGAACATTTTGCTCTAAGAAACTAACTTAAAAGCAATTGGAGAACTCTTCATCCAGATTGTGACTGCCAGTCTGATTTTTCCTGTTTTTATGAAGATTAAAAATATTCTATTATTATTCCTGCTCTTTATCATACCAACCCAATATTTCTTCTTGCATCTTTGTCCTACATTATGATTATTATTAGGGGGCCACCAGTGACTTCTCTCTCCTAATATTCTTAATTTCCACCCCAATTGATTTAAGATCCTGATATCCTAACTAATACCCCAACGCCATCCATGATTAACAGTGTTAACCCCTCCATTTTTATTTATTTTCAAATTTTTGGGGTGAATGTCATAAACCTCTCAATATTCAAGATGGACCCCTTAATACCCAATCCTTGTCATCCTACAACCATATATCTGGGAAGGTAGGAATCAAAGAACCATAGAAACACTATAGTACAGAAAGAGGCCATTTGGCCCATCGTGTCTGCACTGACCACAATCCCACCCAAGCCCCACTCCCATATCCCTACATATATTACCCACTAATCCCTCTAACCTACACATCTCAGAACACCAAAGGGCAATTTTTAGCAATCAACCTAACCCACACATCTTTGGACTGTGGGAGGAAACTGGAACACGTGGGGAAAACCCACACAGACACAGGGAGAATGTGCAAACTCCACACAGACAGTGACCCAAGCCGGGAATGGAACACAGGTCCCTGAAGCTGTGAAGCAGCAGTGCTAACCACTGTGCTACCATGCCGCCCTAGGTAGTTTCATGGAGCTAAATTGCCCCTTAGAGTCAGAAGGGGCTAGCTAGGGTCAATGCATGGGAATAGGGTCTGGGTGAAATTGTAGTTGATGCAGGCTTGAGGGGCTGAATTATCTCATTTGCTCTGTAGGATTCTATGATTCTATTTCTGAAATGGCTATTGGGCCATATTTATTCACTTCAATGTGTGCTGTCTGTTTATTTACTTTGCTATGAATGCTGTATGGTATGCCTTTTTGTTGTCTTTGTAACATGTAGGGCCCTATTTTACCATTTTGAATATAAACACTGGGCAGATTGAAACTGGGAATGTTTCAGATCCAACTTTTAGACTCGTTTTCAAGCACCCTGTCTGAGAAAACATCAGTCAGCCCGAATCACACTGCACAAGCCTATGGGTGGGTCTTATCGCTTCTGAAACACTACAACTCCAGTCGGAGCCACCAACTGCACAAGCGCAGAAACGGCCCTGTGTCATTGCTCCCAGGCCAGATAATGCCTCCCCCTGACCTCCACAGATATTGTCCCACCCCACAACATAACTGACCCCTTTATCCTCACACGTTTCCCCCCCAACGTCCCCACCACCCAGACTGAGCATGGGTTCCTCCTCCACTTCTCCCTCACTTATCACGCACAGAATGACAACAGAACCTCCCCCCATCCCCTCCATCCCTGCTCCCAACCCGCCCCCCCCGCCAATACTCCTGCTATCGCAGCCAGAGAGCCATCTTACCTATCTCCTACCACTCTACCAGAGAGCCACCTGATCCGTCTCACCCCCCATCCCCCACCTCCCCCATTCTCAGCCATTGGTAAAGGGGGAACAGGCGTGGAGGCAGGCATTGGATCGCCCTACTTGTCTCATGCCCAACTTTACCAAATTTCCACGCCTGAGAAAAGGTAAAATTTGCTCCCTAGTCTCGGCTGCTAATATATTTCTCTGCCGGAAACCTCCAACCTCGCTGGGATTCTCCTGTGCCACTGCAGTGAACAGAATTTTGGCTGAGCACCAAATTCTCCATTCTCGCTGGGTGGATGAAATCGGAGAACCTTGCCCTTAGTTTTTTTCTCTTTGTCCCTTCCTGTCATTCACCGACACTCATTTTCCATGTTGCTCATTCGCTGTCTTGCTTTGACCTTACCCTTTGATTTGCCATATGAACTCAAGCTTGATTTGTCCATCCCCCTTTGTTTAAATCCTCTCCACTTCTCTAGCTATGCAGCTCACTAGAGCATTGCATGGTTCAGGTTTGGACCATCCCAATGGTACAGCCCCATTTTCAACAAGGCTGGCGTCAGTGCTCCATGAATCAGAACCTACTTCTCCCACACTAGTTTTTGAGCTACGCATTAATTTTGCTAATCTTCTTTGCTCAGTGTTAATTTCCACCACACTCAGTTAATGTTGCAAAGATTATTATATTTGAGGTTCTGCTTCTTATTTTGATGACTGCGCAGAATTATTTCCTTGCCCTGTCCGTGTCTTTGGTATCTATATGGATGACTATTGGAGCATCCTTCCTCCCATTGTATTTTCCTCTCCTGAGTTAGTACAATTGTACAATCATAGAATCATACAACGTAGAAGGAGGTCTTTCAGTCCATTGAGACTACTCTAACCACAATCCCATCCATGCTTTATCCCCATAACCCCATGCATTTACCCTAGCCAATCCTCCTTACACTAAGGGACAATTTAACATGGTCAATACACCTAACCTTCAATCTTTGGACTGTGGAAGGAAACTGGAGCTTCTGGAGGAAACTTATGTGGACATGGGAAAAATGTGCAAATGCCACACAGACAACTGGAAATCGAACCCAGCTCCCTGTTGCTGTGATGCAGCAGTGCTAACCACTGTGCCACCGTACCGCCCCGTTCTATTACCCATACCCTGCAAGGCAAGGCAGTCGTCTCAACTCTCACTCCTTACTGAAAAGAAGGTTCAATACCAACATTTAAAAAGCATTTGGATAAGTACATGCATTGGAAAGATTAGAGGGATATGGGCCAAAGCAGGCAAATGGGATCAGCTGGGAGGGTATCCCCTTCGCTATACAATCCCTTATACTACCAGTATATTATACTACCACTAAATTCCTTTTTAGCTTTCCCTTGCTTAAACAGCTTCTTGCACCCTTGTGCCATGGTCAGTCTGCTCATCCAACTTGCAGACCTCCCTTTTATCCATACAGGTTGTGAGCTCTTCAAAGTGTTTGAAAATTGCAAAGTCACTGCTGACCAGAACAGATGATCCTATTCCAAGATTATCTTCTGAAACTCCCCCTCCCATCTATTCTGCAGTGTCTGCAGTTTGGCTTCCAGATCGATTATTCCAATCAGCAATTCCTCTGGCTGCTTACACTTTCGACAGAAGTGTCTGTTTTAGGTTGCCCTTGGCTTCCACATTCCACAGCTAAAACAGATGCACCACAGAAAGCATCTTTTCCAGATGTATCACAGCTTGATGTGGTTCCTGTTCAAATCAAAACTGCAAGAAGTTACAAAGGGTTGTGAACAAAGCCCAATCCATCAGGCAAACCAGCCTCACTTCCATTGACTCTAACTACACTTCCCACTACCTCAGAAAAGCAGCCAGCATAATCAAGGACCCCATGCACCCTAGACATATTCTCATCCACCTTCTTCTCTCTGAGATTATGTGCCAAACAACTCAACTACAGCTTCTTCCCTGCTGCCATCTGACTTTTGAATGGACCTAGCATACACTAACCTGATCTTTCTCTACATCCTATCTGTAAATGCAACATTATTTTCTGCCCTCTCTCCTTTTTTTCTCCCCTGTGTATAAAGTATGAACGGTATGCTTTGTCTGTATAGCGTGCAAGAAACAATACTTTTCACTACATCCCAATACAGCTGACAATAATAAATCAAATCAATACCTGTTCTGCTTTCGTGTTTTTCTGTTGTTGTTAATTTAATTGAATTACTTAAGTGAAAATAATTCCTACATATTTCACAATTTATTGTGCTTGTTAAAAGCTCGCATCGTCCTACAACTAAAAGCTTTGTGTTTTTTAATTGCATTGGTATGTGTTTTAGATGTTTGTTCCATTTTGAAGTTTTATTTTTATTTGTTAATGTTTATTTAATTTTAAGTTTTATTTCTGAGATAGCTGCTAAGACCCTGCAATCCCTTTAATGCAGTCTCACCCTCTTCGAGAGCTGTGGGCTACCCTCAATATGTAATAGACCACAACCCCAGGAAACAGGAGGGTGAGGACCATCCAGCCTTACCACGTCTGGAACAGCATTTTCCACTTATTTTCTGCTTGTCACTAATGATTTCTTAGAGTCATGGGTTGGAATTTTACTGCCGTGCCCTACCTGGAATTGGGACCGGTGAGGCTCGCAGAATGGAATTCCCCATTGGCCTCAGACGGGATTTTATGAGCCTCGCGCAAGCAAGGTCGTAAAATTCCAGTCGTAGAGTAACAGAGAAATACAGCATGGGAACAGACCCTTTGGCTCAAATGGTCCACACCAACCATGATATCCTCCCAGCTAGTCCCAATTGCTGGCATTTAGCCCATATCCCTCTCATCCTTGCCCATCCATGTACTTATCCAAATGCTTTTTAAATGTCACTATTGAGTCTGCCTCAATCATTTTCTCTTGCAGCTCATTCCATACACCTCTGTAGGAAGATGTTGCCTCTCCGGTCCCTTCTAAGTCCTTCCCCTCTCGTTTTAAATCTATGCCCTCTTATTTTCAATTCCCCTCCTCTGGGAAAAAGACCATGTGCGTTCATCCTAGCTATGCTCCTCATGATTTTATATGCCTCAATAAAGTCACCTCTCATTCTTCTATGTTCTAAGGAATAAAGTCCTAGCCTGCCCAATTACTCCCTGTAACTCAGGCCCACGAGTTCTGGCGACATCCTCGTAAATCTCCTTTGCACCCTTTTAATTTGTCAATGTGCAGTACGTCCCTGCACCAAAATACCTTTATTTGCAAGTCTGCCAACAACATACAGAGTGCTTTCAGTTAGCAGTCTACACAAGGAGTCCTGGAGGAGCTGACACTGCTGGTTAAGTACAAAGCAACAGGCTCCCTGACTGACCCACCAGCTTGGCCCTTAATCAGGAAGTTCATATCCTAACAGGCCCACTTCAACCACCTGATTAAAGTCATTACACAATGTCTTTAACAGCTGACCAAAACTGTACACGGTATCCGAATGTGGCCTCACCAACGACTTATACAACATCATGTTATGTTTTTATTTTCTTGTATCTTCATCGATATTGAACAACTGCAGGACTACAGAAATACGTCAGCAATTCATTTTGTTAGCAATCCTGATTTTGATACTGAGAATGCCTCATTTCTCTGTTTTAATAGACAAGTATCTTTTCCTTCTGAACTACAGTCTAACATCATTACAAACATTAGCTAATGCTGACTTTGATGGTTTGAATTGCTACTTATTATGGGAGACAGGAGAATAGTGAGCGCTGTAAAAATGTCAATGCCTACGTTTCTCTGAAACCTGCATCTATCAACATCATGTTCCAGACCTGTCTGCATTCTCCCAGCACACTGTTTTTTCCTTTCAATGAGAAGGAAACGTATCCCAAAACATTAGAGGCTCCTCATTTCAGACTCTCTCCCAAACATCGCTGTCGTGAGTCATGCAAAGAGCCACAAGCGGAACTCGCACCTCATTAGATCTTAAGATACATTCCAGACCATTGTAAAGGAGTGAAGGTTGTATCTTTTTTTATTGCAGGCAATTGGCGGTGGAGGGAACAGACTGCGTCGGGGCAGTTAACAGTTGAGGTCATTCCGCTGCACACAGAATGTCATCATTCATCAAAATCTAATAACGGGAGTCCTGCAGAAAACAAGAGAAGTGGAACAGTGGAAAAAAGAATGCATGACTGATAGTTCACAGCTGAGAATCCACACTGCAGAAAAGCATAGTTACCTTCTGCTCTGGTAGCTGAAGGGAATTTCAGTATTTACGGGAAATGTTGTTTGCATACAGGAAAGCCGGTGATTCATTTAGAGTTTCACAGTGATATGAGGGAAACATAGGCATTATTTCAAATCCACTTGCACAGCAGAATCCAAGCTGGAGGATATCAAAATGGAGGAGGATGTCACCAACTACAACTCACACACTTGGAATGGGTTGACTGGACTTAAAATTGCAGGCATCAGAGACACCTAAAATTTAAAGTTAAAGTTAAAGTTTATTTATTGGTAACAGAAGCAGGCTTATATTGACACTGCAATGAAGTTACTGTCAAAATCTCCTAGTCACCACACTCTGGTGATTGTTTGGGTACACTGAGGGAGAATTGAGCACGGCCAATGCATCTAGCCAACATGCCTTTAGGAGAAAACCAGAGCACCAAAGGAAACCCACGCAGGCATAGGGAGAATGTGTAGGCTCCGCATAGACAGTGACCCAAGACTGGAATCGAACCCAGGTCGTGGTGCTGTGAGGCAGCAGTGCTAACCACTGTGCCATGCCCCAACTGTGTCACCATACCATCCCTGTGACAGGGACAGCACAGTGATTAGCACTGCTGCCTCACAGCACGAGGGGCTCAGGTTCAATTCCAGCTTTGAGTCACTGCCTGTGCAGAGTTTGCACATTCTCTCCGTGTCTACATGGGTTTCCTCTGGGTGCTCCGGTTTCCTCCAAAGATTTGTAGGTTAGGTTAGAGGATGTGAAGCTGGTTTGCAGGATGGATTGGGCTACCTTTGTAGTTTCTTGCAGTCCTGATCAGACTTTCCAAGCTGTGATACATCCCGAAAGGGTCCTTTGTATGGTGCATCAATAAAAATTGGTGACAGTCGTAGTGGACATGCCAAATTTCTTTAGCCTCTTTTGGAACCCGGACATACTCTCTTACCATCTTCTTGCGTCGGGAAAAAGATACAAAAGTCTGAGATCAGGTACCATCTGACTCAATAGCAGCTCCTTCACTGCTGCCATCAGACTTTTGAGTGGACCTACTATATATTAAGCCGACCATTCTCTACACCTCATCTGTAACTGCAACACTATGGGCAGGATTTTGTGGCCTCACTTGTCCCAAAACAGTCAAGTCACATCCAAGGTCAATGGACATTTCCAAGGTCGGCAATCACTCGCTCCGATTCCCGCTGCCGGTGGGTGGTAAAATTCCAGCATATATATGTTCTGCACCCTCATCTTTCCTTCTCCACTATGTACTCTATGAATGGTATGCTTTGTCTGTGTAGCGCACAAGAAACAATACTTTTCACCGTACACTAATACGTATAACAATATTAAATCAAATCAAATAGTTCAAATCAAATCAAATCAAGTGAGCAGAGTGCAGATAGCTTTCATTCAGACTCCCTCAGAACAGTGTCTGCATCAGAGGCCGTTTTCTTGCAGATCTGCCTCGGCAGCTTCCATCATGAGTTTTTCAAGAGGAATTTCACTCTAATTCATCTACATGGTGACTCCCACATTCCTCTGCCAATATCTCATCAGTGCTTGGTCAGAGAGGCTTCCTGAATGGGACAAGAGCATAGAGTCAAATTTTAAAGACAATCTCTGCTCAGAAGCAGAATGGTTCACCGTGTGGCCATCTTTTTGGGGGCGGGGAGGGAGGAGAGATTGAAATACTAGGACATTCTGCAAAAGTGAACCTCCTTTCACCTACTTAAAAAAACAATTACCAGCGCAAATATCCCTGCCATTCACCAGAACAAGAGAGTGCGCAAAATCTTCCCATTCTGCCCCCAACAGGAATCATAGTGGACGGAACAGAAAATTTGACAGCTTGTTGACCTCAGGTGTGAATTCCCAGTCTTGGGATGAGCATGGCCAGAAAATCCCACCCAGTACGTAAACCTTTTCTCAAAACCTCCACGGCTGTTTTGTTGTTACAGCCATTTCTTAAAGATGTATTCCTTCATGGGATGTGGGCATCAATGGCAAGGCTTGCATTTGTTGCCCTATTTGCCCTTGAAATAAGTGGCTTACCACATCATCTCAGAAGGTCATTAAGAGTCAGCCATATTTGCTGCAGGTTTGGAGTCACGTGTAAGCCAGATCAAGTTGGGATGACAGATTTCCTTCCTTAAAGGACATTGGTGGACCAGATGGGTGTTTATGACTATCGATTTATTTCTGAGCCTATCTTTCCAATTCCAGATTAGTGATTGCTGTGGTGGGATTTGAACTCCTGACCTCAGAACATCAGCCTTAGCCTCTGGATTACTAGTGTTGTGGCATTGCCACTATGCCACCGTCTCCCCAGGATGGCATTTGCCATTGCCTGGTAACATTGCTAAGGAGAACGCGGTGTTCTTGTCTAGTATCTCCACTCACTCCAAACAAGGTGAATGTCGTAAAAAAGGCAATGACAACAGGCATCTCAGACTGAGAGCTGACAACTTCCCAGCCTAGGTGGGCCATTAGTGAGCACTTATGCAAACTCAAAGCTGGTGCACTGATCAGATCCAGTCCTAAGCTTCTGATAACGTTTTAAAAATCTTCTGGGTCACAAACACAGAGACAAAGGGATATATTTATTTTCTCACTAGAGATTCACAGTACTTCCCCCCTATCCCCACACCCCATCTTCTCCAACTGGCATAGTCCATCACAATCTGTGACATCCTGCAATCGGTGTACTCTGGATATATATGCCTCTTGTGCTATATGTGTCAGATCAGACACTGATAAGTAAAAGCAAATCACAGAATCCCTAAAGTGCAGAAAGAGACCATTTGGGCCATCAGACCTACACTGACAACAATCCTCCCAAGCCCTATTCCTGTAACCCCATGCATTTACCCTAAAGGGTAATTTAGCATGGCCAATCTATTGGGGCAGCATGGTAGCACAGTAGTTAGCACTGCTGCTTCACAGCTCCAGGGTCCTGGGTTCAATTCCCGGCTCAGGTCACTGTCTGTGTGGACTTTGCACATTCTCCTTGTGTCTGTGTGGTCTTCCTCTGGGTATTCTGGTTTCCACCCACAGTCCAAAGATGTGCAGGTTAGGTTGATTGGCCATGCCCCTTAGTGTCCAGGGATGCATAGGTTAAAGGGATTAGTGGGAATAATATGTAGAGATATGGGGGTAGGGCCTGGGTGGGATTGTGTTCGGTGCAGACTCGATGGGTCAAAGGGCCTCTTTCTGCACTGTAGGGTTCTATGATTCTGTGAAGCTATCCCACACATCTTTGCACTGTGGGACACCCAGTGGAAACACTCACAGACAGAAGGAGAATGTAAAAGCTCCACACAGACAGTGACCCAAGGCCGGGAATTGAACCCTGGTCCCTGGCGTTGTGAGGCAGCAGTGCTAACCACTGTGCCACCATGCCATCAATAATTAAAGTTCTTAGTTTGTTCATCTTACTTTACTTTCAAGGCTTGTTTAGGTTGGCACTGAATGCAAGGCCATACTGCAATCTAGCTGGTACAACAGAGATGCCTGTGGTTGCTTAAAATTAACCAATGCCACAAACAATGTGTGGCAAATACTGAGTCCAGCCAGAAAGAAGGCGCTGGGGAAAGGTGAGCAAGACTGGGTGTCACATTGCAAAATGTGGCAGAGATAAAGCATTCTCTTTCTTGGGTTAAATGCACAACCCCTGAGCAAAGTCCTCATCTGACCTGTGCTGCCAGCGTATTCCTGTGGCAGTAATATCGGATGTGGTGAGACCTTCCTGAAAGGCTGCCTTAACTTCCCTTGCTGCATCCTCCCTGCTCCTCCCAGTGATGGGCAGGGGCTGGAAGTCTGCCTGAGCCTGCTGAAGGCAGTGAGAATCATGTTCGGGCCTGCCGAGGCAGGCTGCCAAGGCAAACAAGAAGAAAGACTGGAGCAAGTGTTCCGCAGCTGCAGAGATCACTTGTTGAGCTCTGGCAGAATCTTCACCCTGAGCCGAAATTACACTAAAAGCACCACCGGTGCAGGGTCAGATTTTGGAAGCGGCAGTGTCAATGGCCCTCATTAACATACATTGAAATGAGGTCACCAAAAATGGCTGGACAACGGGAGGGAGCAAAGAGCATGAAGAAAGAGGGAGAAATGATTTAACAGAGGAAGGCATTCCAATTTCCTTCCCCATTTGAACATGCTAGAAAACATGCCATGAGCAATTTCAGACCTCCACTTTGTATTTGAAAAGGTCAGAGGACTGATGGGTTTTAGGCAGAGGAAGAATGTGATTACTTTGGTAGTGCTACCAAAAGCTAGAATAGATACAATGGGCTGAATAGTCTGTTTCTGGAGGCTGTGAGGGCCAATTTAGATGATTAGGAACACGGAAAATATTTCCTGAATGAATTCAGTCCTCCAAGCCTGTTCCATCATTCATTATGATCATGACTCAGTAATCTGGTCCCACTACTCCCCACAACCTTCCCCAAATCTTTTGATCCCTTTAGCCACAAGAATTATGTCTAATTCCCTCTTGAAGATAATGTTTTGATCTCAACTGTTTTCTGTGGAAGTGAATTCCACAGACTGACTACTCTCTGGGTGAAGAAATTTCTGTTCATCGCTGTCCTAAATTGTCTACCCTGTATCCCCAGACTGTGACTCCTGGTTCTGAACACCCCCACCATCAGGAACATCTCTCCTACATGTACCCTGTTAAAATTCTACGAGATCCCCTCTCATTCTTCTGAACTCCAGGGAATATAATCCTAATTGACTCAGTCTCTCTTCATATATCAGCCTCACCATCCCAGCAATCAGTCTCGAAAACATTTGCTGCACTCTATCCAAAGCAAGAAGACCTTTCCTTAGATAAGGAGATCAAGACTACAGACAATATTCCAGGTGTGGCCCTGTATAACTGCAGCAAGAGATCTCTGCTTCTGTATTCCAATCTTTTCGCTGTGAAGGCCAACGCACCATCTGCTTTCTTCATTCACTTTGCCAGCCTCCTGGTGGCAGGGACCAGTACTGCAAGCAAAAAAGCCCTATAAGTTGGAGATTTTTTTGAAGCCTGTCTCTCGAACTTACCTTCCATCAGAGACTATTGCTCCTTTGAGAGTTCACGTTCCCATCAACAACTACCCCCCCCCAACAATTCCCCGCCATTGCCCCACCATCCATCCCCAGACTGCCCTGATCCCGTTATGTTTATTAATTGGCTGTCACAAGGGAATTACAGCGGGTAGATGTAGATAGGATGTTTCCCTTGGGTTTTCAAAGTGTATAGTTAACCAAAGAATCCCTACAGTGCAGAAGGAGGCCTTTCAGCCCATCAAGTCTCTACCGACCACAATCCCATACAGGCCCTATTCCCATAGCCCCATATATTTACACTGCTAATACCCCGATACTATGGGACAATTTAGCATGGCCAATCAACATAACCCATACATCTTTATAGCAACAAGCAAGATCTGCACTATATTGGGACACTTTCCCAGCTTTACATCTTAATCTGTGCTCTCTGTTCCTCTGTCCATGGTGACTATTTTTTCCCTATTCCTGCCACCTCCCAATTGGGAGTTTCCCTTGGCTGTGGTTAGCACTGCTGCTTCACAGCACCAGGACCAGGCTTCAATTGCCAGCTTGTATCCCTATCTGTGCAAAATTTGCACATTACCCTCGTCTCTGCATGCTCCTGTTTCCTCTCATCGTCTGAAAGACTTGCTGGTTAGGTGCATTGGCCATGCTAAATCCTCCCTCCCTATACCCGAACAGGAGCCAGAATGTGGCAATTAGGGCATTTTCACAGTAACTTTATTGCAGTGTTAATATAAGCTTACTTGTGACACTAATAAATAAACTTTACTCAGTGAGTCTATAACAAGTGGACACAGTCTTAGAAATGTATTCAAGAGGTAGCTAAACGTAGTACTTGAGGTGAATGGTGTCAAAGTTATGGGAAGAAAGCAGGATTAGGTCATTGAGTTGGAGGATCAGTCATGATCGTGATGAATGGCACAGCAGGCTCGAAGGGCTAAATGCCCTCCTCTATAAGGAGCAGGTCATTCAAGCTTAGGATGAGGAAGAAATTTTTCACTCAGAGGGCAGTGACTCTTTGGAATTCCCTACTCTAAAGGACTTTGGAAGTTTATCCATTCAGTATGTTAAAGACAGAAATCGATAGGTTTCTAGATACTAGTGACATTAACTGAAATGGTCGTATTGTGGGGAAGTGGCATTGAGGGAGGTAATTAGCCAGGATCTAACTGAATGGAGAAGTGGTTTTGCAGAGCTGACTGACCCTCTCCTGCTCCAGAATTCCTAAATTGGCTTGAGCATTATAGATAATGCGAATGAGAATTTATATCCAGCTTCAGGCATTCTATTGAAATTCATTTGAGGGATTAATTGTGACAGAATGTCGAAGGAGGATTTGCACTTTTCGAACTTGCGAGGAAACTGCTGGATAAAGAGTTTTCACAACAGATGATGCAAAGTTAGCTGACAACATTCATAACATCACTTCATTAGCATCCTTGGTTGAAAATATATGCAATGCATGTATTGTTCTGGAGATGCAAGGGCTTTGAAAATGGCAGCTGACTGTTCTGAAGACTTGCTTCGGATCTGTCTATTTGTCTTATGTTATCTGCTAGTTATATCCTCCCGTTCCTGTGGGGCTAGATTTACTATTTACCTTACAGCACCATAGGAGTACTTGCTACTCAGAAGGCAGTTCACCACCACCTTCTCAAGGGAATCTAGGGATGTACAATAAAGTTTTGCTAATGATATCTCATCAACAATCATTAAAAATAAATTCTGGACTCTATTATAGGAAACACCAGATTCCCCGCCACTCAGCTATTGAGGGGAACAGTGCATCCCTCACAGCTCCATATTAGATAAGATAATATCTTATCTAGAGGTGCCTTTAGCACCTCAAGAGCAGGAAAACTCGCCTCCAAGAGCTGTCGGCCAGCAAGTTCTCCAGCAGATTCAATGGGCCGAAGGGCCACTTCTGTTACACTATGATGCTATGACCTTTCAGACTTACAATGCTGGGTCATTTATTTCATGGTTGGGAGTCCCACCCCTACAAAGTTGACAGGCCCTGTGAAGGCGGGGGGAGGGAGGAGGAGGGATTCTGGTCTTTGAGAGACCATTTGTGAATGGGTTTAAAGCCTTGGGGGAAGGCCTGCAATGAGAGAGACCCCCGGCTCACCAGCAGCCCACATAGGGGAAGAAACCTGCCATGCTGGTTCTTGACATGGGCTTCTCCCACCATCAGTTCAATCCTAACGGTGGAGCTAAATGTGGTTCTTAATTACCCACTTTAGGGTCTCAAATGGCCCACTGGCAGACGTGTTGCATGATGCCACATCTGCCTATGGGGGAACTTAATATCCAGCTCCTTGTTTTGATTGCATTTGTCAAAACAGCAACAGCAGACTCTGTGGAGGAGCAGAGTAACAATAGGAACACCGTCAGAATTTCCAAGGATTATACAAATAAATGGGAGGATTCTGAGAGCTTTAAAGTTAATGAGAGACCTTGGAATGAATGTCCACTGATCACTGAGCATAACAGGTCAAGTTGATAAGGTGATTAAGAAGGCAGATGGAATCTTTTCATTTATTAGCCAAGGCTAATAAGAGAGGTCAGGGACTGCGGACATAGATATAAAATGATTGGTTGAGGGGAGATAAAAGGGGAGATAAGCTGCAAGAGGTAGTAGTAGAGATGTGTACAATTTTGTCTTTTAAAAGGTGTCTAGTTAGTTACATGGGTTGATGGGTATAGAGGGATATGGGCCAAATGTGGGCAATTGGGATGAGCTTCGGGGTTTAAAAAAATAGGTGGCATGGACATGTTGGGCCAAAGGGCCTGTTTCCATGCTGTAAATCTCAATGACTCTATGGCTCTGTAAGTAAAAATGTTCTCACCCAGAGGATTGTGAGGACCAGGGACTTACTGCCTGAAAGGGTAGTAGAGATACAACTCTCAGTCCATTCAAAGGTTGTCTGGGTCTTCACCTTAAATATAACCTGCAGAATTATGGACCAAATACTGAAAGATGAGACTAAGCCGGGTGGCCCATTTTTCACCTGGTGCAGACATGATAAGCTGAGTGGGCACATTCTGTGTTGTAAACTTTCAATGATTCTATGATCTTCGTAAATTGGATTTTTATTTTTTTTCCAGTGAGTTGTAAAGTCCATCCATATTCTGTCTTGAGAGGGGTTTTCAGTCTGTCAACATACTCAGAATGTTGCCAGGTAGTAAACATAAGAGAGCTTGTGCTATCTACCATCCAGAGGAAAATCAGAGGAATGTCATAGGACTTAAGGTGCCAGCGTAGGCTATTGAGCCCTTCAACCTTGCTTTATCTTTCAATTACATCATGGATGACCTGTTTGTAGTCTCAATTCCACCTCCCTGTCTACCCCCTCTGCACCCCTGCCCCCATTATACTTGACTATCAAAAATCTATCTAACTCAGTCTTGAATAATTCAGTGACTTAACTTCCAGAACATAAGGAGCTAAGGACAGGAGAAGACCAAAAGGCACATTAAATTTAGTCCACCATTTAATATGGTCATAGTTGACCATTGGCTTCAACTTCGTGCCAACTCATGCCTCCACCCACCATCCTTTGCCCTGACTCCAACCATGTCAATTCACCAAGTACCAACATGGGAAGATATTAGGAGCCATGAAGAGACAAAATAAAGTTATATTAAATAAAGATCTAAGTGTTTATTGCAGACTATGCTGTATTAAAAAAAACACTCATTCAATAAACACCATTTTGTACATTTACATTTCTTCAGCTAAATAAAGCTTTATCACAGCAAACATTTCATTTAAGTGCACAATCCTTTATAACAACAAGCATTGGAAATCGGTCCCACATCAAAAAATCGACGACCACTTGCAACTATCAATCAAGCTGTGAAATGGGAAGTACTCTGCTGTGATAATTGATGGTTGTGAAATCAGTCATATAGCACAAATCTAGTAATGGGAAACCTCTTTTGAATCACCTACCTTGCATTAAGTTGATCTTTTCCTACAACCTAGCTATGATTGTAACACTACTTTCTGCCCCCTTCTTTCCTCCCCTATGCTTTGTCTGTATAATGCGTAAGAAACAATACTTTTCACTGTATGCACATATAAATCAAATCAAATCAGAATCAATGTTATGTCAACAGACAGGGGTAAATAGCAATAAATTATTTTTTTAACAGTCCAGACATTTTTTTCAAAGATTTGAAGGGGAAGACATTGAAATGCTTTGACAATCTCCTTACGACTTAAGATTTTACATCACTTCTACTATTTATGCTACAATGAAGAGGCTAGACATTGTGGTGGAAATCTGGATCAGTGTGTTTTGTGCATGCAGAATGCACTGCTACATAAGATTATTGAAGGTGGGAATTGTTAATGTTTTTTGTTAACAATTGAACATGACAATCTAGAAATTTGGTTGACGGAGTTAACATAATGGGTGAAATAAGTGATTAGAATAAGGCAGCATGAGTGGCAAAAGAGAAGGTTTTTTTGGGAGAGGGATGGTAGCAATACTGGGAGAGGGAGAGGGGTCAGTGATCAGGAGAAGCATATGACAACTCAATCCAGAGAGGAAAGAGGCAGTGATGGGAAAGGTTGAGGGGGCCATAACCAGAAGTGGGAGAAGTGTCCACCTTCAGGAAAGGGAGAAGTACAGTGACTGGGAGAGAGGAAAGAAGAGTTGTCAGGAGGAGCTGGCAATGTTCTTCAGAGCATATGTGCAGCCCATGGAGGAATTTAGTGGAGGAGGTTTCTGAGGATGGAGAGAATGGAAATCTTGAAAGAGGAAAATTAGTACCCAAAGAGAGCGAAGCCTTTACAATGTTAACTAAGATGAGTATAGGAAAGGAAAATGGGTGATCGGTAGCTTCTTGAGAATGAAGTAAAGGGAGCAAGGAAATAGGGCAAGCTTATTGATCTTCCTCATTCACCCATCCCAATGCTAGTACCTCAATAGTTTCCATTACTAATACAACACAGACGGAGGGCACCATACCGTCATTGTAAAGCTGGTAGCCAAAAAGCTGCCAAAGCCCACATCGAGATGCACCTTTATAATTACAGCTTCATTACACAAGAAGCGCTGACCAATGCTATACTCTTGATAGCAAAGAGAGTGCAATCTTTCTTAACCAAAAATGTAATTGGAAGGCCTGAATGGGCCTCATCAATGTCATGCAAGTGGGGGCATGTTGGGGGAGTAGCTCACCATTTTGAGTTGGATAACTCAAGCTCACATGTTGAAGCCATCTCCATGTTATTAGGTTGTATAGGCTTTCACAGCATCAGATTTAGACATCAAATTGGCAAAGTCAAAGCTATTGAGTGAAAGCTGATATGGAGTTTTCTAATAATAGGAAATCAGGCACATTGATCCAAGAGGAATCACTGTCATTTTTAAAGCAGGCAGTTGGCACAATCTCTGAACAAGACCACCACAGATAAACATAAATGGCCTCCACATCAGAGAATCTGCTATGTCCCAGATACCTGAGGTTGGGTTTCTGGAGAAGCTCAGTAACCAGGAAAGAAATATGCAAATGCCACTTTTGTACATACACTAGTCACTTACACAGTCAGTTGTTCCAGCGTTGCCATGGTGATCTGAACTTATTCTGCAGTGTAAACCTGCAGAGTATCAGCAGTCTTCCAATAGAAACCCTTACACAATGTAAGTGTGCCAACAGTAACCCTTTAATCCAGTGCTTTCTACTTTGGAAGGAAACGTTGTGCATGGAATATCTCCTTGTTGACACAATGGTGTTCTATCTCAACCCATTGGATTTTCTTTATTCTTCTGAAGAACAGGATTTTTCTATAGTAATGACAATGAAACGCTGTCATTATTCCTTTGAAACTAACAGAAAACTTTGGAGTCAACACTTACGCAGATAACTGGAGAAATCCAAAGTTGATGATGATTCCACACTTCTCCATAGGGGTTGCTATTGTAGCCCCCATCTCCCCTACTCTTCACTTCACACTCACTGACTTATCTGATGGAAATTTTTGCATTGATGCTAATAGTGTCAGTGTTAAAACCTTTGAAAAAGTTACACCTTGTAAAATGAGATGTAATTGGGGTTTCAACAATATGCTAATTTCAGAATTACTCAATGGTCCTGCAAAGCTAATTTAAATTTGTCAAATGTAAACTACCTCAATTATAATAAAAAAACATTCACTTAAATAATGTACATTTTGAAAAGTTAATGGTATTTAATCTGCTTTAACTCTATGTGTGTGTGTTGTGTGTGTGCATGCATGTTTGTGTGTTTCTTTGTGTGTGCATGTGTACATGTGTGTAAGTGTGTGTGCATGTGTGTGTGTTCAGGAATGTGTCTGTGCATATCTGCATGCGTGTGTGTGAGAGTGTGTGTGTATACAGGTGTGTGCATGTGTGTGTTTGTGTGTGAATACATGTGTGTGTGTGCACGCGTGCATGTGTTTATTAATAATTTATTTCATTCTCTGTAAAATTTCAATTTAAAGTGAAATAAGTCAGGGGGTGGGATTTTCCGACCACGGGCATCCCAAAGCAGGAAAATCCCACCCAAGATCAATGTTGCTCTCTTTGCTCGGTTTGTGTCCCACCACTGCTATTCCCATGGCAAGTGAGACAGGAAAGTTCCACCCAGTACATGTTACTCCCTGGTTTGCTATCCATGGGAATACTACCACGTGTTTGATGACCTCACTTTGCCTGGATACCTGGAAAGGCCTAGGCTTGGAGACAGATTTAAACGAACAACAGAAAGGAGAAATCCATACTGCAAATTCTGAGTCAAAATGAGGATTTTATCTCACAGGTTCACGTTTTTATGGTAGGTTGTGGTATCAGGACTCCATACAAAATGGCAGCTCGAGTCAACATTTGTTTACCTGCATTGAATTTGACTAATGTTGGAGAGAGAGAAGGCACTTCTGTTTCCCAGACAAAGACATTTACATTTTATCTGCAGTGGAAAGCACCAAGTTCATGTTCATGGAAAGTACAGTCTAATGGGTCATGCGAATTCTAATAAATTACTGAAGTCTAGCTTTGAATGTGCACTTTAGCACAGTCAGTGCCCACTCACTAAAAAGTTAATTAAAATTCCAAGAGGTCTATTTTTCCTCCTGGGAGTGATCAAAGTCTGGAAGGTGGCTGGGCCAGACAGAAACTAGAACATGAATCAGACAAACACCACGAAAACATTACTTGTCCACTGGTGGTCAAAATGGCTAAGAGGTTTGTAGGGAGCGACTGCCGTGCCATTTAAATCAGGTCAGTCAGGAAGATTTGCCTGGGGTAGGGAAGGTCTCAATGTTTCCTTGTTGGTTCTGAGATGTACTGCAGTTCAGCCTCTCCCTGAACCAGCAACATCAGCGCCTCCCATCCCCAAGCAGAGGCTCAGCTGCCTCAGCAGCGCCACCACCAGTAGTGGCCATTACTGGGTCTGCACATGGAGGATGTGGGCAAATTGTTGACCCTGTGTCCTCAAGGCCAAGTAAATGGGGTTTGGGGATGCCAGGTCCTGGCAAGCTCAGTAAGTGTGGGTGAGGGGGTCATTGAGGGCAGGTGATTCCATTGCCACCTGGGTACCTTTTCTTAACCAACGTTCTCGCAAAGGAGAAGCACCCTACTAACACCTCCTGGAAAAGTGTTTTATCTGATGGTCTCCCCACATGGTGACAAGCCCTACCATTGTGAAGACATTGCTCCTGAAAATGGGAAATGGAGTTTTTAACTGGGTGTTCAAATGGGTAAATTGGGCTCCTGGTTGGCAGTCAATCTGCCACATTTTCCATTCCTGCCAAAATGCATAGCAAGAAGTTTCACACCACCAGGTTAAAGCCCAATCTTTGGATTTGATAAATAAAGGTTGGACTTTAACCTGGTATTGTGAGACTTCTTACTGTGTTTACCCCAATCCAATGCCGGTGTCTCCACAAAATGGCATAGTGGCAGATGGAAGTCAGGATCCCCTTCATGTCGTTTTGCCATCCTTCCCTTCCTCTTCCCAGCTTGTTGCTATTGATCCCAGAAAATTCCAGCCATCAGATACAGTTGAAAGGTTCCCCTTACTAGTCGTCTTCTAAGCTTGGTGAAGTTATGGGCAGCTTCAGCTGGATAGTTAAGCCACCATTACCACTCTAAATAACAATCAGGACCTCAACAATGGGATTGGAGCCCAATTTACACATTTAAAGCAATGGTCCTTGCTTTCTGACTGTCTGTCAGATAGAGATGCAAATGGAGAGGGTAAGTTTTCCATTCCCTATTCATTGCCTCCAGCTCTGTTTTGGCTAATCTGCACGTCTTGAAATCAGTGCTGCAGAGATGATTTAAACCCCTCCGCCGGTGAGTAAACCAGCAGCATCAGATGGATCCCCACCCAATATTGATGTCAATAGAGAATAAAATCAGATGGGGTGGAAATCCAGTGATGTCACCAATCTCATCAGATTCCTGACAGGAGCGACTGAAATAACTCCTGCGAGGCCAGTGTCACTTTACCAAATTTAGATTTATTTACATAGTAAGCAACACTCAGACAGGTACTTCCACGTAGAGTATAAACGCACCGTGCAATAACCCTGACACTCCACATTATATACTCACACAGAGCTCCCTGATCGTACAAGCCATTACCGCCTTAGATTCTAAGTGGTCCACATCGTGGACATTACAAGGATAATGGCTGGAAGTTCAGCATAGTCTTGGAACTAATTTTTGGATTGAACCAAGTTGAATACGTTGGCCAGTGAAGACCATCTAAACATTGTGTAATTCAAAATCAAATTGCCTTTATGTTATCAGTGAAGCCATGTCTGTTGTTCTTCTTGGGAAATGCTTCATTGGAGATATGGATGTGACACAGGGCAGAGATGGTTAGATGCTAAAATAGTGCAAATTAAACAGCCTTTGAGCTGCCCAATTATATGCCTAACTCACCTTTGCATCTATCTTTGTTCAGCTGTGATTTTTCAGTTCGGATCTTCCTACAACGTAATGCTGACATCGTTCCAGATACATTTCTGTTTTGAAGAAGGGCTTACAGCTGCTGCCCGCATGCATGTTTATGATTTGAATAACATCACAAGGGACCGGTAATGTTTTTCTATTATGAAATGGTTCAGAAATGAAACAGAAGTACCAAGCAGTGTGTTCTGTAAATAAACAGAAACTACAAGTGCAGTCCATTCTAAACAGATAATGGTTAGCAATATTTAATATGAACCATTTTGTACATATCCAGCTTGTGTCTTGTAACACGACAAAGTTTCAACTGCATTCTGTGCTGTCAGCTGAGTGACAGAATACTTTGGCATACAGGGAGTGATTTTAAAAACCCTCTACCCATGACAAGTTTGACTGGGTTGGAGGTGGGTCCTGTATTATTGGCAAATTTGGAAAATCTGAACCCAACCTCGCTGCAAATGGACTTTCTTTTCCTCTTTTTAACAGGGTGAGGGGATCCTATTGACCCACTCTTTTGAGGCAGGCCCATAATTATAAGATTCAAAATAACCTCCATTCCTATTGTTTTGATAGTAAGAAGTCTCACAACACCAGGTTAAAATGCAACTTGTTTACTCAGAATCACGAGCTTTCGGAGCACTGCTCCTTCATCAGGTAAGTGCCTGATGAAGGAGCTCCAAAACCTCACAACTCAAGATAAACATGTTGGACTTTAACGTGGTGTTGTGAGATTTTTTACTGCACCCACCCCAGTCCAATGCCAGCATCTCCATACCATGGTGATTATTTTGACAACAGTTTGAATCTAATATCGCCTGCATAGACTTCTCAGCAGCTAAAGCGAGGCAGAAGCAGTTGGATCCAGCAGCTATGTATTTTCTTTGTTAACAGCACTTCTTGTGGGTCAAGAGGAACAATAGCGTTTCCCTACTCCCTACTGACCTGGCACCAGATGGGAAACTGAGTTGGAGAATGATAACGTTAAATTGGGCAAAACATCTATGTGACCAGGTTTTCTCAACTTGCCCATTTTCAAATATACTCCTCTGCTCCCTCCCCATAAATACTGGGGTCATAATAACCACAGACAATATTCTTTCATGGATTGTAAATGTCACTGATTAGGCCAGCATTTATTGCCCACCCCTAATTGCCCTTAAGATAGTGGTGAACTGCCTTCATAAGCTGCTGCATTCTGCATGCTGAAGCTACAGCCAAGATGTACAAGACCAGCCCAAAGCATATACACTATGCAATGAATATATAGGAAGGCTGAAAATGTAAGAAATGCTCGTAACTGTCTTTTACTAACCATTTCTATCACAGAGTATGTGGGATCCAGATTAATAATTGATGTAGTGTATTTGGACCCACATACAAAAAGATGTATTAAGACATGGGTAAAAGACAAAAGAAAACGTCTTCAGCAAATTGCTGATGTATTTCATTTAATAACTATGTGTAATAAAAGAGCACCAGACTCCTTGTCAGTTTCAGAAACCTGAAAGCTGGTAAGTGCAATTTTCACATCACTGCAATGCACACACTCTTTTATTGCAAGTGAATTATTGAAGAGAAGCCAGATTTATTTATTCAAACTGTGGCTATTATTTATTACACAAATGCCTCACCATAGCAATCTGCATTCAGTCATTGACACAGTACTCTTTGTTGATGGTTTTCATCTTAACTGGAATTATGTCAAAAATATAAATGGAAGTGAGGTATTGGGCCCAACTAGACTGTGTTTGTGTTTCTGTTCCCACAGTAGCCTTAGATCCAATTCTACACTCTCATATCTAATTTTTTTAAAATTCGTTCATGGAGCTTAGGCTTTGCTGGCTAACCAGCATTTATTACCCATCCCTAATTGTCCGAGGGGCTGCTGACAGTTGCTGTGGTTCTGGAATCACGCGTAGGCCAGGCCAGGTAAGAACAGCAAATTTCCTTCCCTAAAAGGACAGTAATGAACCAGATGGTTTTTTCGACAGACAGCAATGATTTCACAGTCATCAATAGATTCTTAATTTCAGATTTTTTTAATTGAATTCAAATTCCACCATCTGCCATAGTGGGATTCAAACCAAGGTCATCAGAACTCTAGCTGAGTTTGATAGTCTAGCGATAATGCCACTAGGTCATCGCATCCCCAATTTTTCCTCTTTCCTCAATCACCTATCTAATTAATGCTTAAAAGTTGACTTGATTTCTGCTTCAGTCAATATATTTTTCTCCAGTTTTATAAATCACTGTGTTAAAGAATTTTTGCTGCTCAATCTCCTGACTTTATTTGATTTTATCTTACATTATGTCCCTTTTTGTTGGACTTTTCAGCTACTAAAAAGTCTTAGAAACTAGAAGCAAGAGTAGGCCATTCGGCCCTTCAAGCCTGCTCTGCCATTCATTTTGATCATGGTTGATCATCAGATTCAATATTCTGATCCCCCTTTTCCCCCATATCTCTTGATCTCTTTAGCCCCAAGAGTTATACTTAATTTCTTCTTGAAATCTGTAATGTTTTGGCCTCAGCTTCTTTCTGTGGGAGTGAATTCCACACATTCACCATACACTAGGTGAAGAAATTTCTCCTCACCTCAGTTCTAAAAGTTTACCCCTTATCCTCAAGTTGCTCAAGAAGCTTAACCTTAACAGCAATATCCTAGCTCTCCCAGACTTCCCCACCATTGCGAACACTCTTTCTGAATCTATCCTGTCAAACCCACTTACAATTTTATAAGTTTCTATGAGATCCCCTCTCATTCTTCGAAACTCCAGTGAATCTAAATCTAACCAACCTGTTTTACTATAATCTGCATATCTAATCACAACTTCCCCTAGCTCTATATGGTCTTTAAGTTAAATCAGGTTCTGGCATTTACCTATATATACAATAAAGAATAATGCTATTCAATTTTCAAAACCAGAAAGCAATTAGAATTAGTTAACATGTGCAGAGCATCAGAGACTAGGCTTTCTCTGCTATTGAATCTTTAATAGAATTAGCTGTGAGAAAGACTATGGCGACTAGGGGATTTTCACAGCAACTTCATTACAGTGTCAATTGTCACATTAATAAATAAATTTAACAGGGAAGAGAAATACCAAAGAAAACAGTGTTTTCAGATTTTAAGGGCCACATGATGGCACAGTGGCTAACAACGCTGTCTCACAGTGCCAGGGACCTGGGTTCAATTCTGGCCTCGTATCACAGTTTGATGGAGTTTGCACATTCTCCCCGTGTCTGCATGAGAGTCCTCTGGGTGCTCTGGTTTCCTCCCACAGTTCAAAAATATGCAGATTAGCTTGATTGGCCGTGCTAAATTGACCCTAGTGTCAGACAATTAACAGGGTAAATTTATGGGGTTACAGGAATAAGACCTGGGCCAGATAGCCTCCTCTCCCCTGTATGATTCAATTTTGAGAAGGAGATTGAGGAATTTATTCCAGGAGGAAGTTGGTAACCACAATGCAAATTAAAATGCAAAGATGCAAATACTAGATTTCTCAAAAGCCTTTGACAAAGTTCCATGCTAATGTCCAAACTTCACTACGATCGAATTAGGGAGTGACATTATTAAATTAGGTCCAGCAATAGAGGACAAAGAGTGACGTGTGATGGGGAATCAACTGCGCCTGGAGATAGTCTCTCTGCAATGTCTGAGGGCGATCTTGACATTTATGGATAAACATAAATGATTCCCAATACGTTTATGAAAAAACAGGGTGTGACTATTTGCAGCTTGCTGTGTGGCTTACGCAATAGGGAAAACTCAAGATCATATCAATTTCCCTGTAGGATCATCTTCTAGAATTTCAAAAATGGCTGGACCAATCTCATTGAATGCCAAAATTTGCTGTTACAGTCAGAGAAGAAACGAACTAAAGCTCTCTAATTCTCTTCCCTTCTGTCTAAAATTATTGTGATTTATGTTAGAGAAGGGAGATGTGTGAGTTTCTAAACTCCTGCTAGTATGTGGTCAATTTAAAGGTTATCTGCAGCAGACTTCCTTGGATTTTATTTAAAAAGAGGGTTATTTATTCAGACACTCACCACAAGAGATCTAGATCCAAATCAGTTGCACACCACGCATTCAAGAATGATACAATTAAAGAAGATAGCACACTTCTACAAATAAAAGATTGGCCTGTTCCTGCACTGTAACTTTTCTATGGTTCCAAGGTTCTAATCTAGCCACCATCTTCAACATTCACTCCCTCCACTGCTGATACATATAAGATGGACTTTAGGAACACATCTCGCTTTCAAAACCTGCAACCTCTACCACCGAAAGGAAAAGGGGAGCAGATGCATGGGAACGCCCCATCACCTGCAAGTTCGCCTCTAAGTCACACACCATCCTGACTTGGAACTATAGTGCTGTTCACTGTAGCTGGATCAAATCCAGGAACTCCTTCCCTAACAGCACTATAGATATTCCTGCATGGACAGTGATGGTTCAAGAATGTGGCTTACCATCATATTTTCAAACACAATTAGGCACAAACCCCATGAAATAATTTAAAAAAGGAATTTCATCAGTGCCCATGTGATGGATTAAGAGACATCTACATCCTATGAAATAATTTTAAAACTTTAAAGTAAAGGAATAGTTAGCAGTTCAGATACCTTTGAAAGTTCAGTGATAAAGGAATCCTTTCGAGCCTGGGATTGTATTTCACATATGTTTGTATGGCCGGGATCAGGATTTCAGATTAACCATAGAATTCCTTTGGAGAGAATTACTGTGAAGAGGGGTGTTATAGTTTGCAGAGAGACTTGGACAAGTTGCAGAGCTGGGCCAAGAGGTGGCAAATGGAGTTTAATGTGGAAAAGTGTGAGGTAATTCACTTTGGCATGAATAACAAATGTGTAGAGTATAGGGCTAATGGTAGGACTCTTAATAGTGTTGATGAACAGAGGGATCTTGGTGTATATGTGCATAGATTCCTGAAAGTTGGCAATCAAGTCGATAAGGTTGTTAAGAAGGCATACGGAGTCTTAGCTTTTATTGGTAAGGGGATTGAATTTCGGAGCCGCAACGTCATGTTGCAACTGTACAAAACTCTAGTGCGGCCGCACTTGGAGTATTGTGTGCAGTTCTGGTCCCCACCTTATAAGAAAGATGTGGAGGCATTGGAGAGGGTACAGAGGAGGTTTACCAGGATGTTGCCTGGTATGGAGGGCAGGTCTTATGAAGAGAGGCTGAGGGATTTGAGGTTGTTTTCGTTAGAAAGAAGGCGGCTAAGAGGAGACCTTATTGAAACATATACGATGATTAGAGGTTTAGATAGGGTGGACAGTGATAGCCTTTTTCCTAGGATGGAGAAAGCTAGCACGAGGGGACATAGCTTTAAATTAAGGAGTGGTAGTTATAGGATGGATGTCAGAGGTAGGTTCTTTACCCAGAGGGTGGTAAGGTATGGAATGCCCTGCCTGCTGCAGTTGTAGATGCGCCAAGTTTGGTGGCGTTTAAGAGGTTAGTAGATAAGTTTATGGATGAAAAGGGAATAGTTTAGGTTAGAGGGTCATTGCTTTTTCTTAATTGGTCGGCGCAACATCAAAGGCCGAAGGACCTGTTCTGCGCTGTAATGTTCTATGTTCAGCAGGTCATTTAGCTAGGTACTCATGGCTGTTGTAGTAAGAGGTCTTATTTCTTTATTAGTGAGTTCAATATTTTGGAATCAGTTTTGGAGACTTTTTAGAGAATTTTAATTCTGTCAGTCTTGAATGGCAAAAGCGGTATAGCCATTCTCCATAGCTGTTCTCTTGTCATTGTCATTCTGCAGACTGTCCCAGGTGTCCTCTAAGTTCTGGAATAAATGGATTTCCATATCAGAAAAGCAATTTCAATCATATGGGTAATAGCTAATGATATTCAATAGAAGTTAAACGGAGGGCTGGAATTCTATCCTTTTTTTAGCGAGAGCATTATAGGTAATGTGAAATCTCATTGACAGTTGGGTGGGAATTTCCAGCTTTTAGTCCAGCACGGCCAGAGAATTCCCCCCGTGATCTTCCACATTTACCTCGTGAATGAGTGGTCTTACCAGCTTTCCTTTGTTACATTGCAAAGCTGGAGAAAATGGGTGGGATCTTGAGCCCCCGTCTCTGTTCGTGAAATCATCGGTGGGGGCTTTATATCCACCAAAACCCAGAAATGGTAAATCTTGCTGACAAAATCAGGATTTTCACCCACCCGTCACCAGTGATGTAATTGGCTCACTGCCATAATGATTTACATTCATTGAAATAAATTTAAATATAATTAATTATCCCGTCCCCAGATCTTCCCCCTCACTAAATTTCCGTCCCCCACCAATATGATCCAGACATAAACCTTTTGTGGGAAACCTACGGGGTGCAAAGTCCCCTGAGAGGAGAGGAAGAAGCATGGCAAGGCAGTGCCTGGCCAATAACCCTGACACACATTGGTAGCGCCAAGTGACAGCCTGTGCCAGAGACAGTGCCAGGATGGGCCCTGGGGGGTGTCTCGTGTGCAGAGAATCATTTATTTGTGATGGTGCAGCGGACATGAGAGTGATTGAGATACTGGCGATGGAATGGTGGGTGGGGCTGGGGAGCAAGAAGCAGAAAGAGGCCATTGCCAGAGATGTTCAGGGTGAGGGTTTGGAAAGGGGACGAAGGCTACTGATGATTGCAGGGTCCACTCCTTGGTGGAGTGGAGGGAGTTTTTTTTCCCCCAGGGATGGGAGTTAGTTCCTGGCTTGAAGAGATCTACCTCGCCAAAGTCATGGCGCGAACCAACCCACTCTGTTTTTTGGTTATTAAGGAGACAAGGTCTGGAAAAAAAAACTAGCCAGTGAAGCTGGAGAGTTCCATGCCAGTTAACTCATCAGAATTGACATTCTGCCAATTTCTCATAAGATTCCTCCCATAGAAGCTTGGAGTCCATTGATCTTGTGTTTTGGAGTTGGCTTCTATACAACAGATGTGAATTCCAAAAGGGAAGCATTGTTTAAGCATGTCCATTCAAGAGGGAGATCTTTATGATTATCCTTAAGTCATACAATTCAGAACCATAAGGTTTGCAGATGAGTTTAACCTGGATGTTGCCTGGTATGGAACATTTAAGTTATAAAGAGAGGTTGGATAGGCTTGGGTTTTTTTCTCTGGAGCACAGAAGACTGGGAGGCAACATGATTGAAGTGTTCAAGATTATGAGGGACATGGACAGGGTAGATAAGGAACAACTGTTCCATTTAGTTGAAGGGTAAGTTACAATGAGACACAAGTTAGAAGTGAGGATTGGGAAGTTTAGAGGGGATTTGAGGAAAACTTCTTTTATCAAGAGGGTGCTGATGGTCTGGAACACAGAGCATGGGAGGTTGATAAAGATGGGGTGCCTAACATCCTTTAAAAAGTACCTGGATGAGTACTTGGTACAACATAACATTCAAAACTATGGGACAAGTGATGGCAAGTGGGATTAGATGGGCAGGTCAGGGTAACTCATGTGCCAGAGCAGATTCGATGGGCCAAAGGGGCTCATCTCCAAAGAACAAAGAGAATTACAGCACAGGAATAGGCCCTTCGGCCCTCCAAGCCTACACCGACCATGCTGCCCAAATGAACTAAAACTTCCCACCCTTCTGGAGACCATATCCCTCTATTCCCATCCTATTCATGTATTTGTCAAGACTCCCCTTAAAAGGATAATGGTATCTGCTTCCACTACCCTCCTTAAAAAACTTGCCTAATACATCTCCTTTAAACTTTGCCCTTCACACCTTAAACTTAAGGCCCCTAGTAATTGACTCTTCCATCCTGGGAAAAAGCTTCTAACTACCCATTCTGTCCATGCCACTCATAATTTTGTAGATTTCTATCAGGTCGCCCCTCAATCTCCTTCATTCCAGTGAGAACAAATCAAGTTTCTCAAACCATCCTCGCAGCTAATGCCCTCCACACCAAGCAACATCTAGTAAACCTTTTCTGTACTCTCTCCAAGGCCTCCACATCTTTCTGGCAGTATGGTCACAAGAATTGAACACTGTATTCCAAGGGTGGCCCAACTAAGGTTCTATAAACAATTCAGTTGGGGGTGCAGGTTCACAAATCTCTGAAGGTGTCCTCACAGGTGGAGAAGGTGATAAAGAAGGCGTATAGTATGTTAGCTTTCATAGAAAAGGGTATAGAATACAAGAGTAGGAGTTTGATGTTGCAGTTGTATAGAACTTTGGTTAGGCCTCACTTGGAATAGTGCGCCCAGTTCTGGTCTCCGTACTATCGGAAGGATGTGGAGTCCTTGGAAAGAGTGCAGAGGAGGTTTACCAGGATGCTGCCTGGTATGGAAGGACTGTCTTATGAGGAACGATTAGATAGACTGGGGTTGTTTTCCCTTGAAAGACGTCGGCTTAGATGGGATCTCATAGAGGTGTATAAGATTATAAGGGGTATAGATAGAGTAAATGGAGGTAAACTTTTTCCACCTTTAGAAATGGATAGGACGAGGGGTCATGGCCATAGGGTGAGGGGGGCTATGTATAGGACGAATATTAGAGGGCAGTTTTTCACACAAAGGGTCGTGGGGGTGTGGAATGCACTGCCGAGTAAGGTGGTGGGAGCAGGCACGCTGGGGCTGTTTAAGGGTCTCTTGGACAGCCACATGAGCGGTATGCAGATAGAGGGATATAGTAGAACTGTTTAACTACGGCTTTTTTTCCACAGGTAATTCGGTCCATACTTGACCAACATTGAGCATGCATTTGGCAGGTGGTGCGAGTACAGCTCTTGGATGTTGATTCATGGGTTGCCTGGTACTTCATGTCGTAAATGAGTGCTTTATGTGTACCATCTGAAGGGCACCATGACAGCTCAGAGACTATCGATGTGGCTGTGCAGACACTTGGAATTGGGCCGGTGTCTGCGGGAGTTTGCGCGTTCTCCCCGTGGTTGCTTGGGTTTTCTCCGGGCACTCCGGTTTCCTCCCACAACCCAAAAATTCGCTCTTAGGCTGATTGGGTAACAAATTGTCCCTATGGTGAAAATTTTCCATATTAGGAATAATATATATATATTATTATATAGGAATATTAAAATAGGATAATGTATTTGCTACTATATAGTATGACGGCGGCGCGGGCTCGTTGGGCCGAAGGGCCTGTTTCCCGTGCTGTGTTGCTTAAAATAAATAAATAAAGCTATAACATGACTTGCCAGTTTTTAAACACAATGGTCCAGCCGATGAAGGCAAGCATTTATGTATGCATCTTGACTACCTTCTCCACTTGCATTGTCACTTACAGTGACCTGTGTACCTGCACATCCAGATCTTTCTACCATGTATCAATACTCTTAAGGGTTCTGCCATTTACTGTGTATTTCCTATCTGTATTAGACCTTCCAAAATGCATTATCTCACATTTGTCCAGATTAAACTCCGTCTGCCATCTCTCTGCCCAAGCCTTTAACCAAGTTATATCCTGCACTGTAGTATTCTGTGATTCTGTGTTTCTGTATTCATGAGAAGTTTGAAGTCTGCATTGAAGATGTAAATATTATCCAACCTCCTCAGCAATGATCTTAACATGTTCACCACAGCCTCTTTTTTATAGAAGCAAAGGCAGTTCCCCAAACACAGTCCTTTTAAAAGTTATGAATATGGCATATCTTTTGCTGAGCATGACAGTGCTACATTACATGCATTATCAACAAAAATAATTCACTATTCGGTCAAGTAGCTTTATGTTTTATGATCAAATTTTTCTTCAGGTAGATGTAAAAATACAATGGAGGGGCGGGGAAAGTGAAGGGTTCAGCTGAAGAACAATCTCCAAAGAAGATTCAGCAAGAAACATCCAAAGGAAACAGAGGGGTTCTTGGGAGGAAAACTTTGGCATTGCAACAAAAAAACCTGGAATATCTCTTATGGAATCCTTATATGTTAAGATGTAGATAAGATTAAGTTTTATTTATTAGTGTCACAAGTAGGGTTGCATTAACACTGCAATGAAGTTACAGTGAAACTCCCGTAATCGCCACACTCTCTGATGCTTATTCTGAGGGAGAATTTTGCATGGACAATGCATCAAAGCATCTTTCAGACTTTGGGAGGAAATCGGAGCTCCAGGAAAAAACCCATGCTAACATGGGGAGGATGTACAGACCCCCACAGATAGTGACACAAATTGGGGATCGAACCCGAGTCCCTGGTACTGTGAGGCAACAACTGTGCGATCATGCTGGACATGTCACATGATTCTGCATATATCAATGCAGGAAATACACCAGTGCCACATCCTTAGTTGAGGATTTGGAACGGGAACCATAATAGGAAAGAAGGGAGAATTTTAGGCCGACCATATTCTGTAAAATATTGAATGGACTAGTGGGAATTGACAGAAACAAATTCCTGATGACCTCAGCAATGGCAAAAGATGAGATAACCATCCACACAAACAACAAAAACCATTTGTTTCCAAGACAGTTTATCAGCAATCTTTCTCCTCCGTGACAATCATATAATGGAATGAGTTGCCACAAAAATAATCACTTATTCAAGACCCAGCTTTAGGTTATTTCTATCAATATGTTTTCATTATCAGGACTACTATCCCAGCAGAGCATTCTGGTTTAACCAGCACGACCCAGAGAAATATTGGCAGGATACAGATATTAATCTTTGATGTAAACACAACTGAAACTGAAGTGAAGTGAGAGACGGTTCAAAGAGGAAACAATGGCTGTGAGAGGTTCAGATATAGAGAGATATTGATCAGTCATCTATAAATGGAGCAATATAATAGAGAATGGCAGCAAAAGGATAGTTCATGCAAAGAAATAGTGGCAGTCGAAAGAGTAAACAGATTTGAGTGAACATCATTCATAGCATGATTGGTCCAACAGGTAGTATATCAGCGGCGAGAGAAATTGAAGGGAGGAGATACCTAAAACTTAGCTAAATCTTTGTGAGCAATTTTAGCCTAATTCACCCATCTGTAAACTGACAAGTTCAAGTGCCACATAGGTTTTACACCCCACCCGATTTTCGTTAATGGAGAATAACAGCGGGTGTGGTGCAAAACTAATGTCCCTCCCAATCCTGTGGGTTTTCCCACCCAACTGTTCTGTTTAAAGTTACCCCTGTTTAACTCTTATCAACATCGCAATCAGCAAACTGGCAAAGTTACTGCTGCAGATTTATAACATGACCTCTCACCTTTTAAATTTCTAGTTTTCAGTTCTGAATTTAACAATTCCCATTTCTTTTATAGATGAATAATTTTGGGAAGGCAATGATGGCCTAGTGTATTAGCGCTAGACTATTAAACCAGAAACTCAGCTAATGTTCTGGGGTCCCGGGTTCGAATCCCACCACGGCATATAGTGGAATTTGGATTCAATAAAACATATCTAGAATTAAGAATCTAAGAATGAAAGCATTATCGAGTAGAAGAAAAACACACCTGTTAATGTCCTTCAGGGAAGGAAATCTGCCGTCCTTACCTGGTCTGGCCTACATGTGATTCCAGGCCCACAGCAATGTGGTTGACTCTTAACCATCCTTGGGCAACTAGGGATAGACAACAAATGCTGACCAGCCAGCAACTGTCCCATGTCCCATGAATGAATATTAAAAAAATGTACTTATGCATCGTCAGGGCAGAGTGAAGCATGCTAGTACAAAATGAAAACTGGCTGGTGGTAAGACGTTTTAATGTAACAATATGCTAGATGTGGCCTTGCATCTGACATTTCAAACAGCGAATACTACAGAGCTGACAGAGTATAGATGAGGTGGTTCCCTCTCTGGGGAAATAGGAAAATCTTGAGTGAAGTTAAGCTAGCCCATGCAGCCTACTTGTGCAGCCTGGAGATTCCTTTTCTCAGACGCAAGAAACTTCCAGTTTAGTCAAGGAAGATCACATGGGATTTTAAGGAAGAGAGCAGAGGAAAAAACAAAATGAAATCAAACAAAACACAAGGAATGTTAATTGATGGACTCTTCATATTTCTGCTTGGCTCCTTAAATTGTGTCCTTCCTTTACAGATCCTGCTTACTCATAGTGAAAACCATGCTCCCACCTCTGATTTTGTTGTCATTACATTCTTTTCTTCACCCTCATGAGGTGGTGTATTTTTCTATTGAATACAATTCTCCGATCTCGCTCGCCCTGCTACCACTGCCAGCGAGAACAGAGAATTTGGCGCTTAGCCAAATCTCCATTCACCGCAGCGAGACTGGAGAATCCCAACCACAGGTGTAGTCGGAGGATCGCAGACCATAAATTAGCAGGGTGAACACTTTAGGTTGTGTCTGTGTCATCAGTGGCACTCCATAGCTAATGAGCAGATGATTCGCTTTTTGCCAGTTTGCCTTCCCCAAGATAGTTCACCTCATCACCACGTGAAACAGCATCAGGCAGCATTTATTAACTTAATAAAGTACCTGACAAAACCAGATTAATAAGATCCATTGTACTCAAAGTCAGGGCCACCAGATTGCAATTTAAGTATTCTACTATTTGAATTAGGTCAGTGCAATTATCATTTTGAATCACTCTTAGCTGCAATTGCATTTTTATTGTATTTGTGGACAATTTAAATCATTACAAAAAACCCCGAAACTTGACATATTAGACCACAAAATGTTCAAGAGACTTCTAATTGCCGCAATTACCGGTATTAGCTGTAGCCACAGTCATCAAAACCACAAGTAAACTTAATATAGATGCAGATCTCAATTCTCTGAAGCAGGTTTATTAGCAGCCTGGGACATTTCTGGTAGCAAGCCTGAGGAGGTCAGATGCTGTTAAAACTTGCAAAATATTTGCCTTATGCCAGACTGTGCATCGCAGTGTCTGCATTTATCGAGGGGAACAAGGTAGTACGTGCAAAGTGGTTGAGTCTCAAAAGTTCAAGACCAAGCCTTACTAATCATTCAATACTGAACGAATGAGCAAATCCAGAGAATTTTGGAAAATCACACCTTAGGCATTTGGTTTCCAACCCAATTTCTTCCCCCCACTTTAGAAAGGTGGAATACGTTTATTAGACATTCAAATCCCTCTGTAACCTTTCCCATTCTTCATCTGTGAGCCTCACATTTGAAGGTCTGCAACTAATTCAGCTATGTATGGGATGGGTGTGCAGAGCAGGGATGGTCTGAGACATTCCAGTTCATTCTTTTTTCCCAACTCAGGGGTAATTTTTACCTAGTTTTCTGGTTAGGAAACCCATGGGGTCAGATGAAACACTTAACATCCTTCTGACTATCACTGGAGACTTAATTTGGGCAGATGTAACTCAGCAATTGCGCCATTTAATAATAGGTGGCTTAGTTTCAAATTGCTCCTTTATCCATACACAATCCCAAATAATTCCCTGCCAAACCCACCACACCAATGGGAATGAGCTGATTAAGTGGTTACAATAGCAGCATTTCCAGTGTCCTCTGTCACCATTTTGACCTGAGGGAATCCCTATATTATGATTATGTTGAAGTTGGGCCTGTGGAGGTTGATTGTATAGCACTGCTAAGCCAATGAATCATAGAATCCTGACAGTACAGAAGGGAGCCATTTGGTCCATCGAGCCTGCACCAACAAGAATTCCGTTCTATCCTCGTAACTCCACATATTTATCCAACTAATTCCCCTGACACTAAGGGACAATTCAGCATGGCCAATCCACCTAACCCATATATCTTTGGACTGTGGGAGGAAATTGAGGCACTCAAAGGAAACCCACACAGACACAGGAAGAATGTACAAACTCCACACAATCAGTGACCCACGCCGGGAATCAAACCCAGGTCCCTGGAGTTGTGAGGCAGCAATGTTAACTACTGTGGCACCATCCAAATGCTCAAAGAAAAATCAAGAAATGTTGTCAGGAATGCTTCTGGCCACTTCCATGGAGCCCTGTAGCGGATCCATCTCCATGCTGAGCTGATCTTTATGGTCAGTATCATGGTAGTGGACCCATGGACCCTCTGTGTCACCGTTTCAGATCGGTACTGAGCCTGGGAATGGGGAATACAGGGGCTCCTCCCCCATGGAGCTAAACACCAGTGTCTACCTGGACAGGGCAATGCTGTGGGACCCATGCAGCCACTGTAACAAGTTCATCCTGGGGCGGAGTGCAAGTTGAGGCTGATGAAGACAAAGGGGGCAATGTGGAAGGAGCAAGAGGAAAAGGCCGAGGGCTCACAGTATCAGACAGAGGGATGAGGAGGTCGACGAAGAAGATGAACAAGGGGAGAACAAGAGGAGGGAAACTGGATCCTGACAAGGCTGCGTGAAAAGCTCAGCAACAAAGGGGGCTCAAAGGGAAACCACACTGTTGATTGGAAGGGGGTGCAGGAAGACTCCAGGTGTAGTGGGTAGAGGTCAAGTGGGGCAGATGGCAGGTGCAGGGGGAAGCTGATTGAATTGGGGAACAGATATCTTCTTGAGGCTGCTAGCCCTTTCCCTCTATGTTGCTGACATCCTTCATGGTTCGATGAAAACAGGTGGGCTGGAGAAAGAGGTAAAAATGTGACAGACTAGTGTTTATATATGGTTCTGGAACCTGCAGATGAACGAATTAGCTGTCAATCTGCCGGGAGATTCGGAGGGAACTTAACTGTGCATAATTAATGAGGTTCCAAATACAGAAGCTTTTGCCCCACTCTGGACAATGGAAAAGGTGCCACTGGAGCTTCCCGCAAACCGCACTTGGCGTAGAATTATCCCGTTCCACTTGCCATGGGAATTGTAGCAGGCCGGACACAGACCAGGCCAAGGTCTGTTAACCTCAAGTGGGATTTTTCGGCTTTGGGGCAAGCACGGCCAGAAAATCCCACCCTTAGTCTCTAAAGCAGAGAGTCCACCCTGAGTGTAGATCAAATTTGAAATCATATCTCTATTGTTAGACTCAGAAACAATTCTAGCGACAAATGCGAAAATGGAAGGAATTGCTTTTGACATGTGTCCAATTTCAGCAGCAAAGAATCATCAACGGATGAGGGAAGCAGTCATTGAGGACTTTGAAAATGTCACACATATAAGATTTCAGTTGCAGTGAGTCACTGTTTTTATGCTTACTCATTGTAACCATTTGCAGCGAGTGATTAATAATAAGATATGACTTTGCACTGCAGGGAAAAAGTGGTGTATGGGACGCTCATTTTATCCCATTGACTAGCTGACCTCTAAGATAAGATTTCAGCTGTAAAAACATCCCTACTTGCTCTTCAGGCCAACTGGGCTTGACAAGAAGTGGTGTTTAATCTTATTATGTGATTGGCTGGCAAAATTGACTCACTTTTGATTATGCAAACCAGTTGGCTGTGTGTCAAAGCTTATTTCATCTGCAGATAAAGTGTACAAGCCAATTTCACTTGGCAGCATGCCATTACATTTTAACCAACCACCTGTTTCACTAAATTAACCTCTTACAAACCAAAGCAACACTTGTTGTTTGCAAAAAAAACAATTATGCAATGTGTTTATGGAATTGTTTCAGTACAGGAGGAGGCCATTCAGCCCATCGTGCCTGGCTCTCCAAATGAGCACAGCACTAAATACCATCCCCCCACCTTCTCCCCATATCCTTCCTCTCGGATACTAATCCAATTCCTTCTCAAAATCCTTGATTAAATTGGCCCGCTTCACTTTCTCAGGCAGCAAATTCCAGATCCTAACCACTTGCTGCTTTAACTTGTTATAATTCATTCCTCCACTGCTTCATCTGTCGAGGTACAAAAGTCTGAGGTCTCATACCAACCAACTCAGGAGTAACTTCTTCCCTGCTGCTAACACACTTTTGAGTGGTTCTATCGCTGACCTTTAATGTATTACACTAAATTCTGCACTCTCTCCTTTCCTTCTCTCTTATGTACTCTATGGCTGGAATTTTACCAGCACGCCCACCCCAATTCTGGTGATGGGCAAGGCTTGGAGAATGGCATTCTCTGTTGGCCTCAGGTGGATTCATACAAACTTCGGGCAAACATACTGGTAAAATTCTGCCTTATGAATGATACGCTTTGTCTGTACAGCGTGCAAGAAACAATATCTTTTCACTGTATACTAATACATGTGACAATAATAAATCAAATCAAATCAAATTGCCTTAAATTCTCACTCTCTCCACCCTCGGGAACAGTTCCTCCCCATTTATTCTGTCCAGAGCCTTCATACCTTTGAGTGACCTGAACAAGCTGCCTCTCAATCTTCTCTTCTTCAATCTATCCATCCAACTTCTCCAATCTCTCAACATGACTGAGGTGAAACTGAAGTTCTATGCCGATGTTGTTTGCGAATGACTCTCATGCCCAGTGAAGAATTTGATGCCTTGGCGTGTGTGATAATGGCAAACTGTGGTAGGCCTACTCCAGTGCCTGCAAGTGTGGTGGAGGCAGGTTTCAATCGCGGCCTTCAAGAGGACAATGGACATTCTCCTTGGAGAGGAGAAGGCTGAGAAGAGATTTGATAGGGATGTTAAAAATCATGAAGTGGCTGGACAGAGTAGATAGAGAGACTGTTCGCACATGTAAAAGAATCAAGAAATGAGGGCACAGATTTAAATTAAGTTGCAAAAAAAAGCAAATGCAATGTGAGAAATAAAAGTTAAAATGTGAATAGTTTAGGCTTGGAATGCACTGTTGGAAGTGCGGTGGAAGCAGGTTCAATCGAAACACACAAGAGGGCATTAGATGGTTAATTGAATAGAAACAAAATGCAGGGGTACAGCGAAAAGGCAAGGGAATGGCACTGAGCAGGATGCTCATTTGGAGGGCCAGTGTAGACACAAGGAGACAAATGGCCTCGTTCTGCATTCTGTGATTCTATTCCTACAGATTTCACAGGATCTTCAGTTTTCAACTGCTCTCCAATTCTTCTGCACTCCAATCATTGATCAACCAGTCACAGAGGTGGCTGCCACACTAGTGATACTGGTGCGGAGAGATCGAGCTGGGGAGAGGTGGTGGTCATGCGTTCTGATTGTGGGGATAGAGAGCAGATAGTGCTTTTTTGGGGAGGAGTTGTAGCAGACAATGTCTGTTGGGTTCCAATGGGAAAGGGTGGGTGGGAGGATCTATGGTTAGAATGTGTTCAGGAGAGGGAGTGGTGGTGGGGATGTTCCAATTACAGGGAGGGATTTGGAGCTGACAGATCATGGAAGATTCTGTTTACGGTTAAATTTGTAGGGCCTGAAAGAAACACTTCAGTTCTCCCCCAAGTCCTCAAGCAGTGCTGTAGAGGCACTTACTACATGGATATTACCCTTCTCACCTTCTCTTACCTGATAGATTTCCTAAGGCATGAAAAATATACCTTAAATAAAAATGGGCCTACTGCTAATATAGAACATAGAACATTACAGCGCAGAACAGGCCCTTCGGCCCTCGATGTTGCGCCGACCAATTAGGAACAAGCAGGGACCCTCTAACCTAAACCATTCCCTTTTCATCCATAAACTTATCTACTAACCTCTTAAACGCCACCAAACTTGGCGCATCTACAACTGCAGCAGGCAGGGCATTCCATACCCTTACCACCCTCTGGGTAAAGAACCTACCTCTGACATCCGTCCTATAACCACCACCCCTTAATTTAAAGCTATGTCCCCTCGTGCTAGCTTTCTCCATCCTAGGAAAAAGGCTATCACTGTCCACCCTATCTAAACCTCTAATCATCTTATATGTTTCAATAAGGTCTCCTCTTAGCCGCCTTCTTTCTAACGAAAACAACCTCAAATCCCTCAGCCTCTCTTCATAAGACCTGCCCTCCATACCAGGCAACATCCTGGTAAACCTCCTCTGTACCCTCTCCAATGCCTCCACATCTTTCTTATAATGTGGGGACCAGAACTGCACACAATACTCCAAGTGCGGCCGCACTAGAGTTTTGTACAGTTGCAACATGACGTTGCGGCTCCGAAATTCAATCCCCCTACCAATAAAAGCTAAGACTCCATATGCCTTCTTAACAACCTTATCGACTTGATTGCCAACTTTCAGGGATCTATGCACATATACACCAAGATCCCTCTGTTCATCAACACTATTAAGAGTCCTACCATTAGCCCTATACTCTACACATTTGTTATTCCTGCCAAAGTGAATTACCTTACACTTTTCCACATTAAACTCCATTTGCCACCTCTCAACCCAGCTCTGCAACTTGTCCAAGTCTCTCTGCAAACTAGAACTCTCCTCTTCACTATCTACCACTCCTCCGACTTTGGTGTCATCCGCAAATTTACTAATCCATCCTTCAATACTCTCATCCAGATCATTTGTAAAAATTACAAACAGTATAAAAATTACAAACAGTAATTTTTACAAACAAAAAAAAATGGAAGATCCTTAGAAGGTTTTAATGCCTGAACCGCCTGTGTCAAGCAGACTTATTGTCAGGTTTTTGTTCCATCTCCACGAAAACTGGAAATGGGAGAGTTTAAGTCTGTTGCAGATTCTTTTATTTCTTTAACCTTCCACCCAACCAAACCCACACATTTTTGGCAGTGAAATAACTGCCATTCTCACTCAACTGGATCATTCTTAATGTTCAGTCACACGCTCTTTATTTACCATGTTCAAAAAAAAGCATACAGTTCTTTTTAATGCTGCACAGTAATGATCCTGTAGATTCAACTATAAACCTGGGAGATCCCCAGCCAATGCTCACAGGTTGGTATGAGTGTGTGCTGAGTCACCCAGGATGCTATGATTGGGTTCATTGTTCCTGGGTTAAGAATGAGGCAGAAGATATTGGGTCACAACAACTTTGGCGAAGAGGGTACAGGGGGCAGAGATGCAATATAGTCCACATTTCTAAATAATGATGTCTGACGTTTAAAGCAAACAAAGCCTAAAGAAGAGGCCTCAAACAGGTGTGAATCCACTTACAAATGTTTGCTTTTGTCATGGGTAAAGGATGGCTCTTTTTTGTCCTTACTCATATGATACGTGGCGCACTTATAAACAAAAGGTCACATGCTTCCCGCCTGGCTTATAAGCACCTTAATCGTTCCAAAGATGACCAAAAAACAGGTGCTATAGAGACCAAATTCTAAGCCGCAAAATCTAATTAGGTTTCCATTTCTACTGAGAGTAGCTAAAGGTGCAGGTGTCTGGATGTCAGGTGAGGGCAGAATTTAGTGTCCCATACCTCTCTCTACAATTGACTAACATGTCAGCATTAACTCTGAAAGCTCAAACCTTGGCGAAATATGAAATGGTGGCCAATGACCATGGAAGCAAAAACCAGAAATCTGTCAGTACCCTCAGGAAATGGATAAATATGTGGAACAGAAAGAATATTCCAAGAAGGATTGTCCCAAGAAGGTGGCTTGACATAGTAAATTGCTCATGAGTATCACAAGATGTGAAAGATAGGGAGATTAGCAGGGGCAAATGCATGAGGTTATAGGGTTAGGGCCCAGGTAAGGTGCTTTGCTGGAGAGTTGGTGCAGACTCGATGGGCCGAATGGCTTCCTTCTGCACTCTAGAGATTCATTGTTCTATTCTATGATCATTTTAGATTATCATAGAATAGAATCATAGAATTCTCACAGGAAGACATTTGGCTCATCAAGTCTGCACTGATCACAATCCCATCCAGGCCCTATTCCCATACTGCTGATAATCCCCCTGATACTAGGATCAATTTAGCATTGCTAATCAACCTAATCTGCATACCTTTGGACTGTGGGAAGAAACCAAAGCATCCAAAGGAAACCCACGCAGACACGGGGAGAACCTGCAGACTCCATATGAACAGTGACCCAAGGCTGGAATTGAACCCGGGTCCCTGGCGCTGTGGGGCAGCAGTGCTAACCACTGTGCCACCGTGTCAGCCTATCTGCCTTATTTTGTTTGAAAATGCATAATTTTAATAAATTACCCTAAAAATTCCAAAGTGCACCATCAGAAAATATATTCACATCAAACTCTGACAGATGAAAGGAGGGAAGAAGGTTTGGTTCTACATGTCACTCAAAAGTTGTTTGTTATTTTACAAGGCGTTTTAACTTGCCCACAGATACATTGATTGATGTTACAATGCCTGAAGGGTTTGTTGCCATTGAGTTGAGCTGCAACACAAAAGTAATGCTGCTGTGAGTGATGGAAAGCAACTTTTCAGACAAAGCAGAAGAACGATTGGAACGTAAGCTTCTTTCGTATTGATTCAAATGGGGAATTAGTCATTCGGAGTTTGGCTGGGTGTAGTCAGTGTCTGGTCTTATCATTTCCATTCATGTTGTTGCTGGCTGTTTGTGACCTCCTTTCGATGAGCCAGCTGTGATAATACCCAACTAAACAAGAACAGCTTCGGTGCACCAGAGGAAATACTCAGCATTTCACAGAACAGCCACATTGTCATGGGTGATCCAACTGAGGACAAAACTTAATAAGAAGAGCATAATGATGAAGCAGAAAATATAGAATTCCTATCATGCAGAAGGAGGCCATTCAGCCCATTGAGTCTGCACACAACCAATCTCACCCAGACCCTATCCCCATAACTGTACATACTTACTTTGCTTACCCCCTGACACTAAGGGTCACTTTAGCATTGCCAATCAACCTAACCCTTTGGACTGTGGGAGGAAACCAGAGCACCCGGAAGAAACCCACACAGACACTAGGAGAATGTGCAAACTCCGCACATACAGTGACCCAAGCTGGGAATTGGAACCCTGGTCCCTGGTGCTCTGAGGCAGCAGTGCTAACCACTGTGCCATCGTGCTTATGCTGTGAAGTATCATAACTCTCTGCACTACTTCAAAGCTATTCACTGGACAATAGATTGGATATTCTTTGATTTGATTTGATTTGATTTGACTTATTATTGTCACATGTATTGGGATACAATGAAAAGTATTGTTTCTTGCATGCTATACAGACAAAGCATACCATTTATAGAGAAGTAAAAGAGAGTCTGCAGAATGTAGTATTACAGTCATGGCTGAGGTGTAGAGAAAGATCAACTTAATGCAAGGTAAATCCATTCAAAAGTCTAACGGCAGCAGGGAAGAACTGTTCCTGAGTCAATTGGTCCATGACCTCGGACTTTCGTATTTTCTTCCCAACGGAAGAGGGTGAAAGAGAGAATGTCCGGGATGCGTGGGATTCTTAATTATGCTGGCTGCTTTGGCAAGGCAGTGGGAAGCGTAGACAGAGTCAATGGATGGGAGGCTGGTTTATGTGATGAACTGGGCTACGTTCACAACCTTTTGTGGCTTTTTGGACAGCTAGGAGCCATACCAAGCTGTGATACAACCAGAAAGAATGCTTTCTATGGTGCATCTGTAAAAGTTGGTGAGAGTCATAGCTGACATGCCAAATTTCTTTAGTCTTCTGAGAAAGTAGAGGTGTTGGTGCACTTTCTTAACTACAATGTCAGTGTGGGGGGGACCAGGACAGGTTGTTGGTGATCTGGACACCTAAAAATTTGAAATTCTCGATCCTTTCGTCTTTGTCCCCATTATATGCAGTCAAAAGTCAATTTAAATAGATTCAGATTGATTGATCCCTGTATTAAAATGACAACAATATTGCTTGGTGAATGTTGTGACGTTACTTTTAGAGACAATATGCTAATATGGGTTTATAGCCATTGTTGCAGGGTGTTGCATATCATTCAGTAGGTCCTAATGAATTCTTTCTCTTAAGTCAGTTAACTGCATGTATTTATTAACTAGAAGCATTATATGCATACATACATTTAAATGTTTATGCTAGGAACTGAATCCATGCTTGCTCGTGCACACAGCTCTATCCAACACTCAGCTGGCGCAAGTTCCCTACATCACTGTGTGGGTGGTACTGTATTCATTCTCATATTAACTCTACGTGTGCCAGATAATACAACCAGAATATGAACTGTGTGACCAGAAGACATTGTTCAGCAAAGCTTTCAGTTTAGTTCACAGCATATGGTGTGAAGGAGTCACAGTTCTACTATCGTGTTAACAATAGATGTTGAATTTTTATAATAAATATGTCTGTTGAGCAAACCTTTAAACAAACTGACCGTACATTCGGTTTACTGGTCTTAAGTGAGATTGCTAAATTCGCATACAGCAAACAGGGGAACACAACAGTGGCGCATCTATATGTCAACTCAGTGCACCATCAGAGCATCAACATCTACATCTGACACACTACAAGAGCCTGGACAGACACACGGGGCAGGACTTACACTTCAGGCTTTGGGATCCTGGCATCACAGTCAAATAAGGGTCAGAAGGCTGTCCTGTGTACTGGTCCTGATTGATAGCCAGGAATTGGGTTCATCATACAACGAAGGTAGGCAGTCTCTCAAAGTTACACGGCCTTTGGAGATGCTCCAGTATAAAATAAGTAGCTTTTGAAGTAAGAGAGAGAAAGATAATGAGAGAGTGCCCCAAAATGGAGTCTCTGTTTTCAATTTTCCTGACTTTAAAAGATTTACCCTTAGTTGTCAGGCCACTAGCCTTCAGACAAGTACAGTGTTCCCTAGTCCCTTGGGATGCCCGGAAAATCCCAATCAGTCTCTGACAATAAACGGATGGTCTTCCCTCACCTATTCTATACAATACCACCTCCGAGGAGATGTTCTGAGGATGGGAAGGAGTTAGCAAACTGGCATGCCAGCAAGGGATTCACATTCACCTGCTCCAGCTTCCCCTCCATTCCCCTTCCCCCAGCCCCCATTATCTTGGCCTATAAATTAAAGCTACAATTACCTTGAGGCAACATTTCTCATCCAGTTTATTGGAGATCAGACATATAGGGCCAGATTCTCCAACCTCGCTTATATTCTCCAGGCCTGCTGCAGTCACTAACAAATAAACTTTAAATCTTTGAGGCCTAACCTCTGAAACCAAGAGAGGTGATAGGTGCCTTAATACCTGTTCCTCATTACTTGTGAACCCAACCACACCAACCCTACACTCGCCTTCCCCCTCAACTTTTCACTCCAAGTTGCATCAAGTGTGAAGCATTAAAATGGGAGCGCTGGTCAAATGGTGAGAAACTTGGGCAGAAAATAGAGAATATTTGAACGCTGCGTATGATTATTGCGATCTGATGACTTTGCTGCGTAATTGTAATTAAGCCTTGCTGGGAAGTAATGATGGTTGAGTCCCTCATTAACAGCTCGGAAAGTGTGACACAGAGCATCTGTGCAGGTGCACATTGATTGGCTGGTGCCTCTGAGTCTCTCTGAGCAAGAAGGGAAATATCCTGCAGTTCATTTTGAGGTGATATTTCTTTCAATTGCGAAGCATGGATCTGGCTGGAGAAAGAAAATCCTATTTGGTTTGACGGACAGCGGAAAGCACAGATTTTATTTCTAAGAAGACGATATGTAGTCGCAGGTCAACATTTAAAATAAATCAGAACGAAACTGACATCTCATTTGCAACATTAGTGATAAACGTGATCAAAATCTTCCATTGTCATATCTGTACTTCGCAATTTGAACTATGTACAGCTACTTGTCAATGTCATTTTTAAATGTCTATGATTTCAGATTTCAGATCGGTATGTTAATTAAGTTTCATTCACACCTCTTTGGACTTCTCCTGCCATTCCTGATAACTGACACATGCAAATTATGATTTTTTTTTATTTTTCAGCTGGGCGAATCGCTTTTCACAGGGAAGATGTTGCACGGAGGAAGAACCCTCTAATCGTTTTTTTAAACAGGAGCCTTGAGGCACAATTCATCCGACAGTGCGAAGCAATGTTTGACACCACTGAATAAATATTCAGCAGCCTATTACTCTCCAGTTCTGTCGCAGTGAACTGAAATTCAATGTCAGCATCGATCAGAGGAAATACCTTCATGCCGTGGCATTTGCCTCCAGACAATGAAAATGCGGTCAATTTGTTTTCAAAAGTGCTCCAATTTAATAGCAAAGTGAACGGTGCCAGTGAGTGCAGCTCATCTCTGGACCATTACACATCAATATACCAGGGTACAGCATCTGGGCATTTCATTAATATTGGTTTTGGCTGCTACATCACATTGCACCAGTAAGAAGTGTGCTGTACTAAATGGGGAGGGCAACAATAGTGCTGTGGATCAAAGGCACTCGTATTCCATCGCAATAGTTTTGTACAGTGTGATGACTTCAGCCAGGCTAATGAGGTTGGCTTGCTAGAGTATGAACTACATGATGACTCCTAATAGAGGGTTAAATCGGGGAGTCTCATGCATTTTAACACAGGTGTGTCAGTCTGCATTCTGCAGGGAGCAACTGGAGACCTGGCTATGTGCAGATGTGTGGTGTAAACAAAATAACTTGGTGATGGGACTTTCGCCTCCGTGGAGTTATTACATACAGTGAAGTGCAAAACAAACGCAAGCTAAGTAAAATGAAAATTTTCAAGTTTATTTGTTAGGGTCACAGGTAGGCTTACATTAACACTGCAATGAAGTTACTGTGAAAATCCCCTATTTCGCCGCATTCCGGCACTTGTTCGGGTACACTGAGGGATAATTTAACATGGCTCTACTAGCGGCGATGAATTTAATCGTGCAAGAATTGCTGGCAGAAAGATAAAAATATTTAGCACCAAAAATGACCCTCCATACAATATGCGCAGAAGTCAGATGCCTGGAACTCATCAGCTGAATCAACACCACCCCTTGAAGGTCATGGGAGGTCATGGAAGAGGTTTCATGGTACGATGGAGAATAAGTAAATGCTAGATTTTGGTTGACTAGCACACAGGTGTTTGATCCAAAGAAACCAGATGTTGATATAATGCAGGGAAAATGCACGCAACTTTTTCGTTTGGAAAACCTGGAGTAGGTGAAAGAATCTGAGTGTGAATCCTTAATCTGAAGACAGTTTGGTGAGAATTCAGAAAGTCTTTAATCTAAGACCTAAACAAAGGGACTGGTTGATACGCAGATCTACCTTCACGTTGAGTTAGAAAGTGTAACACCAGTATGTGCAATGCATTGGCCATCATATACCCCAGTTTTTGTAAGCTCTTCTAAAAAGGTACAACACAAAATATCAATTACATGTCTCCTCAAGAATACTTACATCCAGTTTAGTGATGCATTTCTGGCATTTTCTGTTGATGTTGCAAGGATTTTCAAATTTTCATAGAATGATAGAAACCCTACAGTGCAGAAGGAGGCCATTCAGCCCATTGAGTCTGCACTGACAACAATCCCACCTAGGTCCTATCTATGTAAATCCATTTTGTTATACCTTTCCTTTTATATAGCTATATTCCTTTCTGTTGTATCAACAGAATGTAGACATTCATCTCAAGGACCATTATATCTGAGTTTAATATTACTTGCCTGTGATGGGTACCTCTGACAAGCAGAGTGTATTAGAATAATAGTCATGAAGAGGATTCCTCACTGAGCTTGGGATGAAACAATATACAGCCATTACTACACTCTGTCCGTGTTATAACTTCTGGTTCCCATCAGTTTGAAATAATCAGAATATTGGAGCCAAGGTGCTGGAACTTCATCGAAGCTATTTCTTTTATGCTGACCTCCATGTGGCTAATGGACTGATGCATTGTTTCATGACATCTTCCTGTGCTGTAGCAGTAAATGTGGTATCCTGGTGCCATACAATTGCATCTGGGAGCTCGCCCGAAAAATGGGTGCAATTCTCCCCTGTTCTCATGCTCATTTGACACTTCGAATTTTTTTTATATAAGATCGGCTCCAACATCTCCACATCAATGTAATTGTTCCAATCATTAACTTCATCATATTATTGAAACTAAAGGTGATGATTGATTCACTTTTATAAATAAATTGAACATCTTAAGAATATTTTATAGCTTGTTTCCTTTCCCCAAAATACATTATTCACAATATTGCCTGGTAGAATCATAGAATCCCTACAGTACAGAAGGAGGCCATTCAGCCCATCAAGTCAGAACCAACAACAATCCCACACAGCCCTTTTCCCCATATCTTTACCCTGCTAGCCGCCCCCCGATACTAAAGAGCAATTTAGTACAGCCAATCCACCCAACCCACACATCATTGTGGGAGGAAATCAGAGCATCTGAAGGAAACCCATGCAGATACAGGGAGAATGTGCAAACTCCACACAGTCAGTGACCCAAGCCAGGAATCGAACCCAGGTCCCTGGCACTGTGACGCAGCTGTGCTAACCACTGTGCCATCGTGCCATCCTTGTAAAACCGTCCCGCCTAGTAAAACCAAAGCAGCAAGCTGCCGTCATTTGGCAGAACGTCTCCTCAAACTTAAATTCTGCAGCATATGTTTCTCTTTCAACGGTTCAATGTGCCTGCTTTCTACCAGTTTTCCAGTTCCTGCCCTGCTTGGCTTCTTGCATTTCTCACAGTTTGTTCTTGGTCTTCATTAAATCATTCTCACTGTGTGATAGCGTGATGACGTGTCACTGTTCACTCACTTGCCGTCTGAACTCAACACTGCCAGTTTTTTTTCCAGTTTCAAAAATGTGCTGTTGAGGTTTTGACCTGAGGTTCAAGGTCTCTCCCTTTGATCCTTCCCCTGCTCACTGTACAGCTCACAGCTTCCCCACTGTCCTTCTTGTAAGTTTGCCACTTTAAGTCTTGATCAGACAGAAACAGAAACTCAGCAGGTATGACAGCATCTGTGGAGAGAGAATGGAGTCAATGTTTCGCATCTGGACGACCCTTCATCAGAGCTGATGAGAAGGAAAATCAGACAAGATTTATACTATGGGATGGGGGGGGTGGGCTGTAATTGGACAAAGGGAATGTAAATACTAATGACAGAGTGGTAGGGTGGCACAGTGGTTAGCACTGCTGCCTCACAGTGCCGGGGATCCAGGTTCAATTCCAGCCTCGGGTCATTGTCAGTGTGGAGTTTGCACTTTCTCTCTGTGTCTGCATGGATTTTCTCCGGGTGTTCCAGTTTCCTCCCGCAGTCCAAAAATGTACGGGGTTAAGTTGCTTGGCTATGCTAAATTGACCATAATATTAAGGGCATTAGGTAGGTAAATGAGGGTTATGGGAATAGGGCCTGGGTAGGATTGTGATCAGGATAGGCCGAATGGCCTCCTTCAGTACTGCATGGATTCTACGAAGTAAAGGTGCTAGAAGTGACCAGAATGTGTGAATGGCAGAATAGAGGTACAGATTGTTGGGGGCTAGCTGAGGAATGTGGCAGTTGGCCCTGCGGTGTGGAAGTGTTGGAGACAAGATGTAGAGCAAGATTTCTGAAGTGGAAGAAGAAAAAGTTTTAAGAATGGTTGGAGAAGATGAAAACAAGAAATGAAATAAAATAAATGGAAATGGGGTGAAGGTGGAGGAGAGAGTTCATGCTCTGAAGCTATCACATAGATAAAGGCAAAATACTGCAGACATCAGACCTCCCAGGTTAGCTTTTTTGTTCTCCTGTTCTCATTTTTCATCTCAAGTTGCTGGACGTTTCTGGAAATCTCCTTCTTTAGCTGCCAGTGCTTTCCAAATTAGCTTTCTTTTACTGTCACGAGTTCTTTGTATCTTTCAATATTGACCTTGAGAACTTTGGTATTTGTCTGCAACTCAGATTTTTGGCTTTGCATCTCATCTCTCATGATGATCCAGTCAGTAAGCTCTCAGACTCTGGTAATTAAATGAATGCTTCTGATTAGAGGGTGCTTTCCAATGGATGTGTCACTTTCAAGCTTGAATGTTGTCTCCTTCTCTCATGGTTTAAAATAAAGCTCTTCACAATTGCTCAACTCCAGTTTAGCAGGATGATCTATTTCAGTGATGTAGAAACATGTAGTTAATATCTTTTGTTTTGTAGGGACAGCACAGTGGCATAGTGATTGTGCTGCTGTCCCCACAGCGCCAAGGACCCAGGTTCGATTCCTGGCTTGGATCGCTGTTAATGAGGAGTCTGCATGTTCTTCCTGTGTCTGTGTGGGTTTCCTCTGGGTGCCCTAGTTCCTCCCACAGTCTGAAAGATTTGCTGGTTAGTTGCATTTAAGATTTAGAATTCCTACAGTGCAGAAGGAGGCCATTCAGTCCATCGAACCTGCACAAACGACAATCCCAGGACGTGTCCCTGTAATCCCACATATTTACCTCACTAATCCCCTGATACTAGGGTCAATTTAGCATGACCAATCAACCTAACTTGCATATCTTTGAACTGTGTGGCAAACCGAGGAGCCCGGACAAAGCCCATGAAGACACAGGGAGAACGTGCAAGTTCTATAACGACTGTGACCAAGCTGAGAATGGTACCCAGATCCCTGATGCTGTGAGGCTACAGCTTTAGCCACTGTGCCACCGTGTCACATTGGCCATGATAAATTCTCCCTTGGTAAACCCTGACAGGTGCTGTTGTGTGGCAGCTAGGGGATTTTCACAGTAACTTCATTGCAGTGTTAACATAAGCCTACTTGTGACACTAATAAATAAACATTAAAATTAAGAGTCCTCTGACTTTGTTTGTTCCTAGCTGTTGAATCTCAGTTCCCTCATATGCTGTTACCTAACATTACCCAGTTACAGAGCATCTTACTTTGGGTATACACTTTCTTTCAAATTTTCAGCAAAGAACTTCTGATATGGCTTGAGTAGAATGACGTTACTCTTTGCTCCAGTATTGGTCTTAGCTTTAGATTTATGGTTGTAGGCTTATTTCTCACCTGCTTGCTAGGAGGAATAATTTAAATTTGATAAGAAGGATGCAAACTGTTAGTAAAGTTGACAAAGCACCTGGACCGGGTAAGATGCATCTAAGGATATTGAAGGACGTGAGAGTGGAAATTGCAGGGGATTTTCTGGGGCTGTAATGTGTCAGTCTTTCCCAGGCTCAGGGGAGATACTATATGACTGGACAATTGTAGACATTATGTCCTTGTTCAAAAAAGATTATATGGATCAGCCCAGCAATTATAGACCAGTCAATTTAGCTTCGATGATGTGGATATTTTGAGAAACAATTATTCGGGATCGAATGAATAATAACACGGATAAAAGTGGGTCCGTTAGAAAAAGCCGGTATGAATTTCTTCAGAAAAAATCTTGATTTTTGTTTGTTGAAGAGGAAACAGAGAGGGTTGATGAGGATAATACTGTTGATGTGGTGTACATGGACTTCCAAAAAGCAATCAATACAGAGTCGCACAATAGACTTGTGAGAAAAGTTATAGCACATGGAATAAAAGGGACAGTAGTTATGTGATTATAGAATTAGTGATAGAAATTAGCAAGTAATGGTTATGTTTTAAGCTGGAGGAAGATTTGTAGTGCTGTTTCCCAGGGGTCGGTATTGGGACCCTTGCTTTACCTCATTTATTAATGATCTTGATCTTCATGTGCAGGTGACAATTTCAAATTTTGTGAATAAGACAAAAGTCCGAAGCAATGTAAACTGTGAAGAGGGCAGTTTAGAACTTTGAAAGGACATCAGGACAAATTGGGTTGCATTTGGATAGGGTATTGTATAAGAGGTTTATTGCAGAAAATTAGGGTTTGTGGAATCAGAGGTATGATACAGCCATTGACTGAAGATTGGTTAACAGACAGAAAACATAGATTTGGAATAAACGGGTCATTTTTGGGTTGACAGGGCGTAACTAGTGGAGTATTGCAAGGATCAATGCTGGAGCCTCGGCTATTTACAATCTATATCAACAATTTAATTAAGGGGGTCAACTGTAATGTATCCAAGTCTCCAGGCAATACAAAATTAGTTGGAGAAGCAAACAGCAAAGGACAGCACTAGGAGGCTGCAAAAAAAAACAAGTTAAATGAGTGGGCAAAAATGTGACAGATAGGATGTAATGTGGAGAGAAGTGAAGTTTTCTGCAAAAACTCCTCACAGGCCAGTGTCCCTTCACCTGTTTCCCTTTATTTACAAACTCTATTCTATTCCTCAAATGCTTCAGGTACAGAGTCAGAATCCAGAGTTCCAGGAGATCTGACATTCCCATTTTTAGATACAACTGAGTCTCCCTGATTAGGACCTCAATCAGAGAACTCACGCTCCAAGAGAACAATCTCATGAGCCTCATTGAAGTCGTTACATTATCCACTTTGACCAGGAGAATTTAAAAGATGCAGAATATTTTTTGAATGGTTAGAGGTTAGGAAATGTTGGTTTACATGATGGACATGGATGTCTTTGTACACAAATTACAGAGTTAATATAAAGTAAGTGATTAGGAAAGAAAACAGTATGTCAGCCTTTATCACAAAAGGGATTACATTATAGAAGTACAAAGAACAAAGAATAAAGAAAATTAAAGACCAAGAACAGGCCCTTCAGTCCTCCAAGTCTACACTGACTATGTTGCCCATCTGAACTATAAGCCTTTACTCTTCCATGGGCCATATTCCTCAATTCCCATCCTATCCATATATTTGTCAAAACACCCCTTAAAAGTCATTATCGTATCTGTTCCCACTACCTCTCTGGCAACGAGTTCCAGGCACCCACCACTCTGCGCAAAAAACTTGCCTTGTACATCTCCTTTAAACTTTGCCCCTCGCACTTTAAACCTATGCCTAGAAATTGTCTCTTCTATGCTGGGAAAAAGCTTCTATCTAGTCTGTCCATGCCCTCATAACTTTGCAGACTTCCTTCAGGTCACCCCTCAACATCTGCTATTCCAGTGAGAGCAAACCAAATTGCTCTAACCTCTCCTCAGTCTTACTGCAAATGTAGAGGACCTTGGTGAAACCACCTAGAGTATTGTGTACAGTTTTGGTCTCCTTACCTAAGGATGGATATCCTTGCCTTAGAGAGAGTGCAAGTAAGATTTACTAGACTGATTCCGGGATGAGGAGATTGTTCTTTGAGAAGTGATTGAGGAGAGTAGGTCTACATTTCCTAGGGTTTAAAAGAACGCAAGATGATCTTATTGAAAATATAAAGTTCTGAAGGGTAGATGCTGAGCACCTTTCCCCTGGCTGAGAAGTCGAGATCTAGCGGTGAGAGTCTTAGAATAAGAGGTTGGCTACTTAGGACAGAAATGAGAAGGCTTAATTTAAGGGGCTGTGAATTTTCTATCACAATGAGCAGTGTAGACACTCAATCATTGAATATGTTCAAGGCAGAGGAAAGATGTAAAAAAAATGTTCAGAACACCATGCATGTACCAACTTCTGGCAGATCTAACTAATTTGGTGCACTCCCTGCTCTTTCTTCATGGCCCTGCAGATTTTTCCATTTCAACTATATCCTCTAATCCCTTTTGAAAATTCTCCTCCAGCCTTCCACCATCTTTTCGACAGATTGGATTCAAAACACTATTTGATGTTATAAGTGAACACAACATCAAAACAACTTGCGAGGAAATTGTATTTCCTTTTGAAACAGCTATTATTGCCCATATTGGTTTAATTTAGTGGCTTCCTAAGCAAGGAAATCTATTGAATAGGAGACTGGTATTGGAGAAGGTTCATCCCCCAAAAGCATTCAGTCAGTGAAAAATATCCTCCAAGGTCTAACCAAGAGTCACAACAGTGTAATGAGTTGTCTGCAGCACAGCTTAACCTGGAACTCGTGGGAATGCACATGCATCTGCAATGGAGTCCTTAGTGGCTCAGGTTCTAAGGTTGGATGTAGGATCTCTCATGGATACTCATATTGTTGCCAGAAGGGAATCAGACTTCATTGCTCTCCAAAGGCTCTGCTCCCACACAGATTCTCTGCGCTTGCCAGCAAGTGCCCCACAGGAGGGTATGCCTGTGGTAAATTAGGATGATATTGTCATCTCTCATCCAATGATGCACCTGGCCTATTCAGCATCCATATGTCTGTAACGGCAAACATTTTAGAAAGCAGACAGGTTCAATTGGTTAAAATAGCTGACGTAGCTTCAACAATATTGATGTATTTGTTTTTATCCTACAGGCACTTTGGTCCGCCTTGTTGTCTAACAAGGGGCATACACGCAATGAGTTGTGAGAGGGCTGCTCTTGGATTTCTTTTCGAGAGTATCCTAGTGCTTCACATCGTTAGTGTACGCTTGACCTGGACCATTTGATGGGCAACACGACAGCTCAGTGACTATTGCTGTGCTGTGAAGATACATGGATTTGGGCCTGTGTCTGTGGGAGTTTGCGCATTCTCCCCGTGCTTGCGTGGGTTTTCTCTGGGTGCTCCGGTTTCCTCCCACATCCCAAAGATGTGCTCTTAAGCTGATTGGCAAAACAAATTCTCCCTGAATTGTTCCAAATTTGGTTTCAATCCATAGATCTATAAACATAGACAGGGATCACAGGTAGAAGTGGGAACATCGAGGTGGCGGCGCAGGCTCATTGGGCCAAAGGGCCTGTTTTCCATGCTGTTTTGTTCTTTGTTCTTTGTTAATTCCAGTGGTGCTCTGTGAACCAACACAAGGAGGTACATGCCGCTTCATGCTGAAAGAGTGAACACAGGCAGCCTGCAGCCTGATATCACAAATATTCTTTCCATGGAGAATCATTTGAAAGAAATAACAGGTAAAGAGTTATGTGGAGTACTCCGCACCTAAACCCTAAAGGAAAGGACTGTGGAAAAGCTTCCTCTCATGCATGATACAAAGTAGCGCAATAAATTGATGGATTTGGGATTCAATATTGTCAAGAGGCTTCCAGAAAAAGTCTCATCATTACAACACTGTTGAAGCACCTTAAGGGGAAAAAAGGGTTCCAAAAATCTGAAATAAAAAGTTACTGAGGGACTCAGCAGACACTCGGATCCAGTGGTTAGTTTATGAAGGTGTGAGCACAGGCCACTTTAAGGATTCTTTCACCTTTGGGGACAATTTGAGCCTTTTCTACCACTTTCAAGGGCCCTGTGCACTTTTCACCTGGTGGCCCAGGAAATGGCATCCTTTTTGGCACAGTTAATTGCTGACAAATAGTTAATTCCAGACAGTGCATAAGAAGGCTATTCAGCCCATCAAGTCTGCACCAAGCACAATCCCACTCAGGCCCTATTCCCATAGCCCCACATGTTTATCCTGCTAATCCTCCTGAGACTGGGATCAATTTAGCATGGCTAATCAACCTAACCCAAACATCTTTGACCTATGGGAAGAAACCGAAGCACCCAGAAGAAACCCATGCAAGTATAGGAAGAATGAACAAATTCCAGACAGACAATGACCTGAGGCTGGAATTAAACCTGGGTCTCTGGAGTTGTGAGGCAGCAGTGCTAACCACTGTGCCACCATGCCTTAGTGGTGGTTAATGATTGACAACAGCAATTCATATGCATCTTTAAATTAATAAAGTGTCATTAAGAACTTCACCAGAGCATCATCAAATAAAATATAATAAATGGACACAGTAGAAGACATGAAGCCTGTTGACCAAATCTTGATCGAAGTGATAAGTTTTAAAGAGAGTCGGAAAGGAGGAACACAAGATAGAGAGGTGGAGAAGTGTAGGGAGAGAATTCCAGAGCTTGAGACTGAGGCAATGGAAGGTGTAACCACCAAGGCCAGAGTGATTTGAATAAAGGAATGCACAAGAGGCCAGAATTAGAGGAGAACGGATATCTCAGGGAATTGTGAGGCAAAAGGAGATTTCAAAGATAGGGAGAAACAAGACTGAGATGTGCTTTAAAAACAAGGATGAGACTTTTAAGGCAAAGACATTGGATGGATTTTCTGGCCATGCTTGCCCCAAAACCGCAAAGTCCCATCCGAGATCAACAGACCTTCGCACGCTCTGCCCCTCGCCCGTTGCAATCCCCAGCAGGCAGGAAGAGAGAATTCCTTTCATTGTGTTGATATTGCTTTGTAGTGCATGTAGTTTAACACACTGAATAACGGCTGAATATGTAAATTGTTTGGTAGATATCAATACCCAAAAATAAGATAGTTAATGGGCAAGAGTCTCCATACACCTAGACCCATGTTTCCTGCCTGTGGGAGGTGGCGCTTTGTTTGCTAGTGGCTGGATTCTCTGGTCCCAATGGAATTCCCATGAATGTCACCCCATTCTGGTGGGAATCCCACGAGACAGAGTATGCAGCCAACTGGACTGGAGAATCCTGCCAGTGTGAACAGCCAGAGAATTCCGCCCAATATGTCATATTGGCAGTTGGGAGTGTTGATGAGCAGGTAACACATGGTAGAAAAGCTCTCCCGGAATCCTGTTATTTTTCATTGAAGAACTCTTTGTTTAGATTACCCAATCATTATCCAGTGTTTGACATGCTTGTATTAACAGCCAACAATACAATAGGCTTCACTCGATTGGGAGCCAATGTAGGTCAGCAATCAGATGATTGATAGGTGAATGGGACTTGGGTTGCAAGTGTAAGGACAGCAGTTTTCATTCATGCGTTTCTATCAGAGGCTTTTATTGAATTGCCTTAAGATATTTGCCTCCAGGGAGAGTATCATGACATGGTCACATGAGTACAGAAAGCCTGAGGTGCCAATCAGATTGGTTACATTTCAAACCCCAAGTAGTGCGAGATAGGACATGGACAACAGATTTTTGATGACTTCATGTTTACCCAGGCTGGGATATGGGAAACCAGTCAGCAGTACATTCTAAAAGCCAAGACAAGTAAATCAGACTCACAATGATGAACTTGAACTCCTTTCCATTTGTACCGTAAACATTGTCTCCGGGTCAAGATAACCACATGCAACCATTGACCTGCAGGGGTGGCATGGCAGCACAGTGGTTAGCACTGCTGCCTCACAGCATCAAGGACCCAAGTTCAAATCTCAGCTTGGGGTCACTGCTTGTACACAGCTAACATGTTCTTCACATGTCTGCATGGGTTTCCTCCCACATTCTGAAAGACCTATGATTAGATGCATTGGCCGTGTTAAATTCTCCCTCGGTGTACCTATACGTACCTCAATGTGATGACTAGGGGATTTTAACAGTAACTTAATTGCTGTGTTAATATAATCCTACTTGTAATTAATCAATAAATAAACTTTAAAAATAAATCTTATCCACAGCTCACAGCACTTTTGGTCCAACTAAAGTTAATCTGCCCTGTCATGCTGCTATGATCAAAGAAAGATGAATATCAGCAACCTCTTTGACATAGTTAAGGGCAGTAAATAGATACAGCATGGTGGCCCAGTAGTTAGCACTACTAGTCCCGAGTACTCTGAGTTCAATTCCTCAGGTCACTGTCTGTGAGCAGTTTGCACATTCTCCCCATGTCTATGTGGGTGTGCTCCAGTTTCCTCCCACAGTGTGGGTTAGGTTGATTAGCCATGATAAATACTTGGGGCTACAGGGATGGGGCTCAGGTTGGATTGTGGTTAGTGGAGACTTGATGGGCCAAATGGCCTCTTTCTGCACTGTAGGCATTTCTATGATTATGATATTGCTGTTTTTCGCTCTTCTTGTTCGGTTGAAAGCAAAAGTATAATAATTCAGCGCCATGGACAGCTCAGTGCTCACTCAGAGGACTGTGCCATGTGTCAGATTATCAAGAGGCTTTCTTAAAGCAGATAAAGTTTTCTGGATAAAATTGTGCTTACAGAGGAAGTGGTCTTCAGTGCTTGTCACGAGGTTCTGTCTTGGCTTTTAGATGGAATAGTGAAAAACAAAACCAAGATCTTTGGCAGCCATTCTTCTTTTTTCCTCCCAAATTGAATGATGATAAATGTTGAAAGTGCTGCGGACAATCTAACTTGGGTGACACAGTGGTACAGTGGTTAACACTGCTGTCTCATAGTGTCAGAGACCTGGGCTCGATTCCAGCCTTGGGTCACTGTCTGTGAGGGGTCTGCACATTCTCCCCATGTCTGCATGGGTTTTGTCTGTGTTCTCCAGTTTCCTCCCACACTTAGGTTGATTGATCTTATATTGCCCCTTTAGTGTCAGGGAGATTAGCAAGGTAAATATATGAGGATACAAAAATAGGGCCTGGGTGGGATTGTTGTGGGGGAAGGCTTGATGGGCTGAATGGCCTCCTTCTGCTCTGCAGGGATTCTATGATCCAACTACGCAAAACCGTCAGTAACACTCTGATTTTCAACACATGCAAACCTTCCTGAATTCCAAACGCTATTCTTTATGGGTGAGGTTATTGACAGGTGTGATGGGATGAAATGTTACGGGTTTCCCCGTGGCTGGTAACCGTTCCAGAATTTACATGCAGAATAAGCCTAAATGCTGCTTTATTATGCTGGAGCACAAAGCCAGCTCCAAAGCCTTGTGGCAATTTAATGACACTATTCAGTAAGTGGGAGTCACGTGACCTCACAGAGCTCTGCGATTGTTGTTCTGTTTGACACAATCACTACTGGCAGAATGTTCTATTTGGACTAGACCATGATGTTGGTGGAGGGGGAGAGAAAGCTATTTCCTCAGTTAACTGAATCAAGTGCTTCACATCAGTATAATCAATATGTGAATGCCAGAGGCCATAGCTTGGCCTCAGAGTTATCTTTCTTTCTTTCTGGAAGAGTGCGAACGCAAGCACAGTTTTTGCTGTCAGCATCTCCGCCAGCAATTAATACTGCTGTAATCATGTTATAATAACTATTTGGGTGCAAGATGCAGCCATGATTCCCAAGGCAAGCTCTTGATCTTTCTTGTGTCTCTCATCAGAGGCTTTAGAATCATTGAAACGTGTCACAGAAAGGGGCTATTCAGCTCACTGAGGCTGTGATAGCTCTTTAAAAGAGCTGTCAAATTTAGCCTCACTCCTCTGCTTTTGCCCAGCCCTGCAATTATTTCCTTTACGAGTATTTATACTTTTTTGATAATTGCTGTTAATTTTTCTTTAAATTCATTTGTGGGACATGAGTATCGCTGGTGGGCTAGCATTTATTGCCCATTCCCGGTTGAGAGTCAACCACGTTGCTGTGGTTCTGAAATCTGTTTCCGTTACCTTCTTACAGTGCACTTCAAATCATAACAAGTCACAAATAAATCCTCTTCTTCTCTCTTTTTCAGTCCTATTTTAAAATGCATTAAACGTCTGTCCTCTGGCCTGTCTGTCAAAATAGGTTTTCCATACCTACTTTATCAATATCTCTGCTTTCTTCAGCAGTTATGTTATCCACCAGTCAGCAATCTGTTTTTCTAGTCTACTTCACTACTGGCATGGTGGTACAGTGGTTAGCACTGCTTTCTTAGAGTCCCAGGGACCCAGGTTCGATTCTGGCCTCAAGTGACTGTGAGGAGTTTGCACGTCTCTCTGTGCCTGTGTGGATTTCCTCTGGGTGCCCTGGTTTCTCCCCACTGCCCAAAGATGTGTAGGTTAGGCTGACTGGCCATGCTGAATTCCATACGCACAACATCCCCTGCCTTGGTCAAATTTTGTTTGTCACTTCCTCAAAGAACTCAATCAAATGAAGGCTGATGCAGAAAATGAAGTCGTATGGGATCTGAGGTGAACTGGAAAAATGGATACAAAACTGATTTGCATATAGAGTGATGTAGAGATGCCAGCATTGGATTGGGGTAAACACAGTAAGAAGTCTCAGAACACCAGATTAAAGCCCAACCAGTTTATTTGATAGTAAACCCACAAGCTTTCGGAAACATGGTTCCTTTGTCAGGCGTGTGGAAAGTTCTGATTAGAACTTTCTCTGAGAGTTTACTATCAAATAAACTCTGTGGGTTTACTATCAAATAAACTAATTGGACTTTAACCTGGTGCTGTGAGACTAATTATTGCATATAGAAAACAGAGGTAGCAGTGGAAGAGTACTATTCTCACTGGAGGTCTGTGACAAGCTGTGTTCCACAAGGATCAGTGCCGGAGCCTCTCTTGTTTGTAATATATATGAATGATTTGGAGAAAAATGTAGATGGTATGATTAGTCAATTTGCAGATGATACAAAAATTGGGGGAGTAGCAGGTAATGAAGAGGATCGTCTGAGGAAACAACAGGATGTAAATCGGCTGGACACCAGGGCCAAAAGATGGCAGATGGAACTTAACCTGGATAAATGTGAGGTGATGTGTTCTGGAAGGTGTACTGCAGAAGGAAAGTATACAATAAATGGCTGAGTCCTTAGAAATATTGAATGGCATGGCCTTCGCTAGTCAGAGTGTTGGGTATAGGAATTGGAAAATCATGTTGCGGCTTATAAGACTTTGGTAATGCATGCAATTCTGATTGCCGAACTACCAGAAGGATGTTGATGCATTGAAAAGGGCGCAAAAGGGATTTACCAGGCTGTTGCCTGGTTTGAAGGATATGGGCTATGAAGAAACTTGGATTGCTTTTATTAGATCATCAGAGGATGAGGTCGGATCTGATGGTATGACAAGATTATGCTAGGCTTGGATAGAATGATTAGCCAGAATATTTTACTCAGGATGGAAGAGTCAATTCCTCACAGGCACAGGGTGGAAGTGAGAGGAGGGAAATTTAAAAGAGATGTAAGGGGCAAGCGTTTCACCCAGAGGGTGGTGAATGCCTGGAACGTGCTGCTGGAGGAGGTGGTGGAAGCAGGTTCACTAACAATGTTCAAGAAGCATTCAGATAGATACATGAATAGGCAAGGAATAGAGGGATATGAACTATGTAGAGGCAAGAAAATATTAAGTTAGAGAGACATCTGTGTCAGCATAGACTTGATGAGCCAAAGGGCCATAGTCAGGGGGATACATGGGTTAAGGGATAAGGTCTGGGTGGGATTGTTGTCATTCCAGGCTTGATGGGGCCAAATGGTCTCCATTTGCACTGTAGGGATCCTATGATTCTATGAATTGGATTCATGTTGGACAAACACAGTTCATATACTTGCGCCTTACAATGGGGAAAAGTTTTCATGTTGGAAGTTTGAGTTGGACTCATCACCTTTTACGTGTGATGAAAGGACAGTGTGCATTTTCCCATTCCGTATAGGAAGATTATAACCTATATCTAATTGTTTGCAATATTGGTTTATGAATCCTGCTGATTGATTTGGCTATATTAAAACCAACAGATTAATGCTTCCATTAAAATCGTGGGCAGACAAATATCATACAAATGTTAAGCAACTGTAAACTAATGTCACCTGCAGTAAATCGTGTTCTTAAATGTTTTCGCTTTGACTCTGTCTCAAAAATAAAAGCTGCTACTTCTTTCTTTGAAATATCGAGTGGCATTTCTGGACACTAATGATAAATCCATAAGGAAGCATTAAAACATTTTTACAAGCAGACCTGCAAAATAAAGATTAAGCATTTAGTTTCACATCCGCATTATGAAACACAACGATTGATAATTGGCAAAGAAAATCAGTTTGTGCCACTCAAAGGAAAACGCTAAAGCACGGTCTTGTTTTGTGTGTTGCAGTTTCCTTTGTCCTGATGGAGCCAGCAGATTCAATATGCAGTTGAATTCCCTCTTCAGAGCAGTTTCAGATAAACCCTGATGCCTCTCATGAAAAACACCAGAGGCCAAAATAAAAATCATCACAGTACATATCACCCAGAATTTCCCCAGGCCACTCTCGGTTCATGATATGTTTTGTGATATATAACATAGCATTCTTCTTGTGATCAACAGTTATCTCCTACCAAAGTGACAGTATCTGCACAGCTGAAAGATGATTATTTTTTCAATCATTCTCCGCGAGCAAAGATGATTCCCATCCCCCATGCACTAAATGATGATATGCAGTTAGGGTTGTCATTCCCTTAATAATGATGTTTGAATTGCATCCATTTTACACTGGCAGAGAATATATTTTTCCCTTCTTCCCAAAGAATTTTATAGATGTATTTTCATACCATTATTTCTCTGTGTAATAATGAATAGTTCTAACATCATTCCTTTGTTAAATGGGCTTGATAAAGAAGCTTGTCACTAATACTTGTAGAAACACATATCAGTTTGCCTCAGTCTAGTCACATTTAATTCAGCTTCTTGACTTAGGAAGCTGAGGTTTCCAATCTGCCCACTGACTATATTGAAATCACACACATTACACATTGAGGCACATAAACAAAGTCACCTTTAGATTACACTGAATTGCTCTGCTCTTGAACAATTGCAGTGCCTGATGAGGATAAAAACCAGCAAGCAACGGTTTGGATGAAATCAAACTGGGTTCGGTTCCAGCCTTGCCTGTGTGAAGTTTGTATGTTCTCCCCATGTCTGTGTGGGTTTCCTCTGGGTGCTCCAGTTTCTTCCCACAGTCCAACGATGTGCAGGTTAGATTGATTGGTAACACTGAATTCCCCCTTCACATCAAGGGCACTGCCAGGGTAAATGCATGGGGTTACAGAGATAAGGCCTGGAGGGATTGTTGTCGGTGCAGACTTGATGAGCCAAATGGCCTCCTTCTGCCATGTAGAATTCCATGTTTCTAAGTAATGATCATTTAAATTGTGTGCAAATGCATCCAAAGATGTGAGGTGTAGGTAGATTGGCCAAGCTAAATTCCCCTTTTGTGTCCTAAGATGTGTAGGTTAGGAGGACTGGTGGGGCAAATATGTGGGGTTATAGGGATAGGGCCTGAGTGGAATGCTCTGTCACAGACTTGATGGGTCGAATGGCCTCTTCCTTCACTGTAGGGATTCTATGATACTCAAGAAAATCTGCAAATAGTTCTTGATTCAGTACTTAATTTTACATTGATTGGTTTAATTGTTTTAGAGTAAGTCAACATATACATTGAACTATCACATTACAATTAACCAATACCTGAAACTGCTATTGCATAAACTCCACCAACAACAGGCATTTTAGTGAGCAATTAACTTCATAATGCTCTGTCGTAAAGCATCTTGGGACATTGTATTATGTTAAAGAGGCTATACAAAAATAATTTGTTGTTGCCAAAGGGAGGCATTTGTTTGATTCAAACCTGTAATTATTGATGCGCTAAAATCAAAGGAAAATATTGCAGATACTGGACAGTTGAAATAATAGCAAAAAATAATTGAAATACTCAACATACCTGACAGTGTCTGTGGAAAGAGTTACCATTTCGGGATGATTACCTTTTGTCAGAATTGCAATTGGGGCAGCACGGTGGCACAGTGATTAGAACTGCTCTCTCACAGCGCCAGGAACCCAGGTTCAATTCCAGTCTCGGGTCACTATCTGTATTGTTCTCCCTGTTTCCGCATGGGTTTCCTCCAGGTGCTCCAGTTTCCTCCCACAGTCCAAAAGATGTGGGGGTTAGATTGATTGACCATGCTAAATTGAATCTAATATCAGCAGAGTTAATAGGGTAAATATGTGAGGTTATGGGGATAGGGTCTGGATGGGATTGTGGTCAATGCAGACTCAATGAGCCGAACGGCCTCCTTCTACATTGTATGGATTCTATGATTCTATGAATCCTTTACCCAAAGGATAAGCTCTGTTCCTCTCTCTACCAATCCTAACCAAATGAACAGTACCACTATCTTCTGTTTTTGTACTTGTAAATGAGTAATTGTAGTTAACTTTAAGCTGGACAGACCAAGCAGGCTCAGCTGCAATTCCTGGCCTCTGCTGGCTTACCTTCATCACAGCTGGGGCAGACATTGCGGCATTACAACTAGTTCAATATTCCTGGGATAAGGAGAAGAAAAATCAGCCAGGGTCCCTGCCCACATAAGAGGAAGGATAAAGACAAAATACTGCAGATGCTGGAATCTGAAAAAGAAAAACAGAAAAATGCTGGAAAAACTCAACAGATCTGACAGCATCTGTGGAGAGAGAATATTTTGAATCTGGATGACCCTTCATTATCTGGAACATATATACATTTGCTGTGGTTTCAATGTCTAAAGCAGCATAGCTCCTTCATTTCAAAGCTTACCACAGTTCAATGCAAAGGCAAAAAACTTTGGTTTAGGACAATTAAGTTTCCTCTGCATAAGCTGTGGCTGAGTACTGGGGCATGTACAATCTAGAAACCTTCCTCCCTTTTGCATTGTTGCTTCGGCCAAACAAGCAAAAATGCCATGGTGAAACATCAGAATGAAGCTGCCGTGGTTGTCATAGCTCCTCATTATGGTATCATGCAATCTCCTCAGAAAATTTGCCTAAAGCAGCTTCAGTTTATGGCGTGAAAATGATAGCATTGAAACTGACAAGTTGCTACAAGGGCCATCTCATAACATTTCAACAAATTGTTGTTTTATTCCAAAGAACACATTTTATTGCGTTCTCAGTTGTTTCATGTTGTCATCTGCAAAATTCAGTTTGATCTGCCCTAAAAAAACTACATTTATACCGCATTCTGTCCTCCATGAAACTTGAAAGCACCAGAAACTTGCACAGTTCTTGGCACAATGTCTTGAGACTGTAGCAAGTGGAGTGACCCATGTGTATTTTATTTGTAGCAGAATAAAGTGGTTCAGTTGCAAGTCTTTCACCTTATATACTTCACGTGACTTGATCTCCAGATGAGGATAGGAAGAACTACAGCCATTAAGGCACACAACTACATACACTCTAACACTCTCATCATGTCTCCACCTCCAATCCTTAGGATTTTGTTTCTTCATTCACAAAGTGTGGGCGTTGCTGACTAGACCAGTATTTATTGCCCATCCCTAATTTCCTTTGAAGATGTGGTGGTGACCTGTCTTCTTAAACCGCTCCAGTCTGTGTGTTGCAGGAACACCCACAGTGCTGTTAGGAAAGGAGTTCCAGAGTTTTGACCCCAACAGAGCGAAGGAATAGTGATGTAGTTCCAAGTGAGTGTGGCGTGTGATTTGAAGAAGAACTTGCAGTTGATGATGTTCCCATGCATCTGCTACCCTTGTCCTTCTAGGTGGTCGATGTCTAGGTTTTGAAGGTGCTGTTGAAGGAGAACTGGTGAGTTGCTGCATTGCATCTTGTAGATGGACACACTGTTGCCCCTGTGCATTGATAATGAGTCAGTGAATGTAATGGATAGGGAGCCAGACAAGGGTCTTGGATGGTGTCCAGCTTCTTGAGTATTTTTGGAACTGTACTCATCCAGACAAATGGAGACTATTCCATCACATTCCTGGCTGATGCCTCATAGATTGTGGATAGGCTTTAGAAAGTCAGGATATTTGTATCTAGCCATTTCTTGGTATCACATGAAATTAGTTGAATTGGCTGAAGACTGGCATTTGTGCTGTTGGGTTCCTCAATTGGAGGAGGCTGAGATGGATCACACACTGTGGCTGAAGACGTTATAAAGGCTTCAGTCTTGTATTTCATCCTGACATACTAGGCTCCCCTATCATTGAGGATAAATATACTTGTAGAGCTTCCTTGAAATGTTTATTGTTTATTTATCCATGCAACACAGCATAGTGGCACAGTGGTTAACACTGCCTCACAGCACCTTGAACCCGGGTTTGATTCCTGGCTTGGTTCGCTGTCTGCATGGGTTTCTTTAGGTGCCCTGGCTTTCTCCCACAATCCAAAAGACGTGCTGGTTAGGAGGATTGACCATGCTAAATTATCCCTCAGTGTACCTGAACAGACGGAGTGTGGCAATGAGCGGATTTTCACATAACTTCATTCCCACTGCAACGTAAGCTGACTTGTGACTAATAAATAAAACACTTTAAAAACTTTAAACATTCATGACTGGATGTGGCAAAACTGCAAGGCTTAGATCTGATCTGTTGATTGTGGGATCACTTAGCTGCGTCAGGCATATGTTGTTTCTGCTGTTTGGCATGCAAGTAGTCCTATGTTGCAGCTTCAGCAGGTTGACACCTCATTTTTGGGCGCATACAAGCATACAAACCAGAAGCAGAAGTAGGCCACTTGGCCCCTCAAGCCTGATCTGCCATTCAGTAGATCATAGCTGATGTAACTTCAACATCAACTCTACATTCCATCCTACCCTCCATAATATTTCACCCACTTGCATGCCAAAAAACTATTTACTTCCACCTTAAAGTATTCAAATACTCCACTGCCTTTTGAGGAAGATGGTTCCAAAGATTCATGACCCTCTGAAAGAAAAATAAAATTCTCCTCATCTCTGTCTTAAATGGACGGCCCCTTATTTTTAAATAATGATCCCCCTAGTTCTAGATTCTCCAACAAGAGAATTATTTTGAGCGGCACGATGGCACAGTGGTTAGCATTGCTGCCTCATAATATCAGGAGCCCGAGTTCGATTCCTGGCTTGGGTAGCTGTCTGTGTGGAGTTTGCACGTTCTTCTTGTGTCTATGTGGGTTTCCTCCAGGTTTCCAGTTTCCTCCCACAGTCTAAAGATGTACAAGTTAGGTTGATTGGCCATGCCGAATTGACCCTTACTGACAGGAGTTTAACAGGGCAAATAAATAGGTTATGGGAATAGGGCCTGGGTGGAATTGTGGTTGGTACAGTCTCAATGGGTCAAATGGCCTCCTTCTGCACTGTAAAGATCCTATGTAGAGGAGAAATCTTTCCACATCCACCCTGTCAAGATCTTATAAGTTTCAATAAAATCATCTCTTACTCTTCTAATTGCTGGCATTTGTAAGCCTAGGCTGTCCAACCCTTCCTCAAAAGACAGATGTATCTATGATAATTAAATTGATGAAGATGAAGCAAAATAGGATTTTTTGTCTTTTTTGTTTCCTGATCACCTGCTGAGGACCCGCAGCTAGTGGTGCTACCTGAGAAAACTCCTCTGAGACCGGTAGCCCTTCGCTAAGTTTAGATTTGTTTACGTGGTAAGCAACATTCAGGCAGATACTTCCTCATATACAGTATAAATCCAAGGTGCCAGTATCCCTGATACTCCATATTATGTGCATGAAATCCCTGACTCCCATGGCTCCTTTGGAAAGCCATTACTGCCTTAACCTGGGAGCTTGTATTCTAAGAGAGCCACATTATGGGCCTTGTTAACATCATTACACGACCAATCCAGGAAAGATGTGCTGAAGCCATGACTGGTTTTATTACTGACTTGATCAAAACTCATGCCAATTCATTATGAAGTGGGTAACACCTCATGTAACTCATAGATTTGCATAGGTGTTATTTTAAACAGTGCTGGACCAACCTAACACCTCAATCAACAAAAATCTATCTGTGAAACATATGGCATTTCAAGAAAAGCATGTATAGGGTGTACTGAGATCTGGAGAAGAAAGAACTAATTTGCATTTCTATAATATATTTCTTATTTCCCAATATCCCCCAAGTATCTGATATGTAATGAACTACTTCTGAAGTGTTGTACTGTTATAATGTAGGAAATATAGTAGCCAATTTGCACATAGCAAACAACAATAAGAAAATAACTAGGTTATCTGTTTTTACTAAAATATTGTTTGAGGAATAAATATTGGCCATAAAATGATGGAGAATTCTTTCTTTCTTATTCAAAATAGAAAGCAAATACAATTCCTATTTAATTTCATCTGACAGTGTAGAACTCAGTAAGTACTCCACCAAAGTGTCAACTTCAAGTGTTGTATGCAAGTATCTTTTGTGGCCATGGACCCTTAGCTTTCTGGCTGAGAGGTGGCAGTACTACTAGTGAGCTATGACGGACACGGAAATGACATATTTCTTCAGACTCTAGCTCTCCCTCGCATTTAATATTTCTATTCTCCTTTATTGGATCTACAGAGTGCTGGAAGTAACTTGATGAACAATGCTGTTTAGCACATCCAGAGCTTTTTAAAGTTCACACTACCATCCTTGCCTGACAGCAGCAAATGCCAAAACTCCAGCCAATCTCTTCAGAGAGACAAATCAGCAAAGTATGTTGGTTTAGTTCCATCTTCCCAGGAACACCTTCCAGAAATGCAGCCAGCAGCTGTTCCCTCTCAGCAGCCAGTTGCCATGGACAATGGGCCACATTAATCCTATACTTTTGAGAGGGTGGAGACTGTACAGAATAAGAGAGGTATCGCCCCCACTGACACCTCTCCATAGTGGTTGGGGAACACTGACATAAGCAAAGCCAGGGGAACCACTAGGGTCATTACTGAGCACAGTAGAAGAATGCTGGAGTGATGGTTGAGGTGTCTCAGCAATCTGGGGGGTTTCCTACAATATGCACCATATGCTGAATGCTACACAAGCCTTCCATACAGAGAGGCACACCAGGAGCTGTCAACTGATGAGAAAGTCCTGAGTAAGATGATTAAGCACCATTGCAATGAAAGATGTGAAAAAGAAGCTAATTACTCATCAATTCTGCTGACTTGCTCATCCCTGCCTTAATAATCAACACAAAACCCTCCTGCTTCACAGCCCTGAATTGTATTAAGTTTGAGATATGAAGAGAGCAAAGGACTATGTTTGGAATGAGAAAGAAATGCATTGTAGTGTTTCCTTCTGATGATTAGCTGGAGGTTGTAGAATACAAGAGCAGGGATGTACTTTGAGGCTGTAAAACGCCCTGGTCAGATCCCATTTGGAGTATCATGAGCAGTTTTGGGCCTCGTATCTAAGGAACGATATACTGGCCTTGGAAGAGGTCCAGAGGAGGTTGACAAGAATGATCCCTGGATTGAAGAACTTGTCGTATGAGGAACAGTTGAGGACTCTAGGTCTGTACTTATTAGAGTTTAGAAGGATAAGGATGGATCTCATTGAAACTTACAGGATACTGTGAAACCTGGATAGAGTGGATGTGGAGAGGATGTTTCTACTAGTGGGAAAAATTAGAATCAGAGGGCACAACCTCAGGCAAAAGGGACGATCCTTTAAAACAGAGATGAGAAGGAATTTCTTCAACTAGAGAATGGTAAATCTGTGGACCTATTTGCCACAGAATGCTGTGGAGGCCAAATCATTGAGGGTCTTAAAGACAGAGATAGATAGATTCTAGATTAATAAGGGCATCAGGGGTTATGGGGAAAAAGCAGGAGAATGGGGACGAGAAAAATATCAGCCAAGACTGAGTGGCAGAGCAGACTCGATAGATCGAGTGGCCTAATTCTGGTCCTACGTCTTATGGTCATGAAAGGAAAGATACAATTGAATTTTTTTTTATTCATTCATGGGCATTACTGGCTGGGCCAGCACTCATTGGCCTTCAACTGACTGGCTTGCTGGGGCATTTCAGAAGGCATTTAACAGTCAACCATTTTTTAATGGGTCTGGACTCATATTTAAGAATTTTAGATTTCCTCTCCAAGGGGCATTAGTGAACCAAATGGGTCTTTATGGCAATCAGCAATTGTTTTTATTGAATCCAAATTTCACCAAATGTTGTGGTGGGATTCAAATCTTGAACCCCAGAGCATTACCCTGGGCCTCTGAGTCATTAATCCAATGATAACACCACAATACCAATGCCTCCCCTGGGGAAGAGATTGTCAAATGTTATTGAAAGAGGTAAAGGAGTCAGCTTGAGGTAATTTAACATCTTTGTACACTGAACCCAACTTCTGAAGTTGATGTTAGTAGAAATTGGTCCATCAGCCATCTTTACCAAACTTGATTGATCATGGTGTTCTTGGGGCCACTCCTGCTGATGAAGACTACCTTCCTCCTGACTCTCGCAACATTGACTAGAAATTCAAGAGAGGCATTAGGAAAGTGGTGGGAACAGTCCTTCTACTATTTTAGTAGCCAAGATACCTTGTAAAGTATCCAGTGAAAACTCCATGCTTTGGCAGGTACATTCCTATTTTAACCACACATCAGAAATCATGTCAGACAGTGAGGTGGTGGACTGTCCCATCCTCAACACAAAGTTCATCAGTTAAGTGGAAATGAGACCTGGGTGTTAAAATCATCAATATCTTTAAGGGGATGTTAGGTAAACATGAGACTGAAAAGAGCCGAGGGTGATAGATGAAGAGGTATAGGAAGATATTTGTGTAGAGACCATCTTTACCCCATGATCAGCACGGTAGCACAGTGGTTAGCACTGTTGTCTTGAAGTGCCAGGGATCCGGGTTCCAATCCTGGCTTGCATCGCTGTCTGTGCGGAGTCTTTATGTTCTTCTCGTGTCTGTATGGGTTTCCTCCTGGTGCTCCAGTTTCCTCCGACAGTCCAAAAGGTGTGTAGGTTAGGTGCATTGACTATGCTAAATTCTCCTTTAGTGTACTCAAACAGGCACTGGTGCATGGCGACTTGGGCATTTTCACAATAATTTCATTGCAGTGTTAGTGTAAGCCCACTTGTGACACAAATAAATAAACTTTAAAACTCAAAACCCATTCACTTACACATGGTTAAAACTGGACTCCATCTAACAAATTGCTGATGACATCATGAGGCTCACCAACCATCCCACAAACCCCCATCCCATCTAACTGATTCATGCTCCAAGTTAAAATCAGGATCAACCTTTGTTTCTTTCTTTCCAGCCTTGCAACATGCTCTGACTGGAAATGAAAATGAAACCGACTGTAACAGTTTGTAGCATTGTCTGAAAGAAAAGTTGAAACTTGTTCATTTTTATAAGCTGTGATGTTAAGGTATGATACGTGAAACCACACACCGGACATTCAATTGGCTCCAAATTTGCCTCACACCTTCAGCATTCCTTTGACACGAGGAGGGTAGTTTCACTCACTAATACTTGTCCAGCGTGCAGAATCCTATTTCTGATACATTTCTAACTTGCAATTTCTTCTCTGAAACTCCTATTGCCTTCTAATATAGCATTGTAACAATACAATGGTACCCAAATTCCATGAGTCACATCCCAAAGCATCAAGCTTACTGTGAAAGAAAAGATTTATACCTATTCAATTGCCATCAGCCAATAGTAGTGGAAACGCATTATTTTGGAACTTGCAATCTGAAGCAGCTTTGCAGAATTAATTCTGGGCTTAGGAAACTTTTGGAGTGAACTATTTAAATTACACTTCCAGAGAGGGCCAACCTAAGCAGCGTCACATTAGAAAGGTAGAATGTCAACAAGGTCTCCTCCTCCTCCTCCTCCAGGCAGCAGTTCCTTAAAGAGAAGAAAGCTTCTAAGACACTGCATGCATGTCATTCTTAATTTTATTTTATTTATTTTTTTTTTTATTTTTTATTTTGTCTATTATTGTCACAAGTAGGCTTATGTTAATACTGTAATGAAGCTATCGTGAAAATCCCCCATTTGCCACATTCCGTCACCTCTTCTCGTACACTAAGAAAGAATACTACATGGCCAATACTCCTAACCAGCACACCTTTCAGGGGAGAAAGTGCAGACTCCGCATAGACAATGACACAAGCCAGGAATCAAACCCGAGTCTCTGGCGCTGTGAGGCTGCAGTGCTAGCCACTATGCCACTGTGAGAGCTGTAAGCAATACATAATGCAGGATACAGAGTCAGTGAATCACTTAGCCTTCTGCAGTATGAGGAGATCTTATAATAGATATCATGTTAGGAGGTTTACAGTTTTGCCTGCAAAAAGAGAAGGGGTCATGAGTATTTTTGCCCATTCCTGTCTAATCATTGAACATTTTCCTTCACTGGCTTGCTGCTCTAGTGATAGAGAAATGATACTCCCCGTGCCTTTCACATGATCCTCTATACAGTTTTCCCATCAATAATCGACAATCTTTCTTCTCCTCTGCTACATTTCAGTCATGACTATTCAAAGTTCAGATTTATTGCAACTTTGACCTCTCTCTGGCCTTTTCTGAACTGCTAATTTCACAACAAAGCAATGAATATCGCCCCTGACTTCAGCAGTAGCACTCTTAACTGATCAAATCCCAAGTCAAGATCTGAGCACAAAAATCAAGGTGTCTCAGGAGTCTTCTTGAGGTAGTAATGCTCTGTTGGAGATATTACTTTTTAGACAGCAGTTAAACTAAGGTTCTGTCTGCCTGCTTCGGTAGGTATGGAAAATCACATAACACTGTAGGAGAATTATTTCTGTGTTCTAGTCAATATTTTCCCTTCAATCAGCATCACAAAAGATAGATTACCTGGTCATTATCACAATGTTTTTTGTGTGCTGTGTACACAATGGCTGCTGTGTTCCCAATTCAACAGTGATATACATTTCAAAAGTACTTAATTGACTATAAGCATCTTGGTTGTGGTTGCAACTGGCGTTACATTAATCCACATCTTACTTCCATTCGAAAGACAAAATGCTAGAAAATCTCAGCAGGTCTGGCAGACCCCAAGGATCGTATGGACTCGAAACATCAACTCTTGTCTTTCCTTACAGATGCTGCCAGATGTGCTGAGATTTTCCAGCATTTTCTTTTTTGGTTTCAGATTCCAGCATCCGCAATAATTTGCTTTTATCTTACTTCCCTCCAGTTAAAAACAATTGCTCATTCCTTTGGTTGCACCTGGAGCTTCCTCACCTTCTCTGGTGTTACATAAATGAACGAGAATGAAATTAGTGTATTTTATGAAGCTAATCCCAAGTAACACTGCAATATTCATGGGAGTTGGGCTACACCAATGTCGATGAGTAAGCAATGATTTGACCTCGCAAATTACAGTGAGATCTTGCTGAACTGGATCAGCAGGCCTATGTTCCAGTTCAGGATTATGTTGAGAAGTATCATTTCTACAGTATTGCTCGTGAATCTGCTGTGGTGTTTCCATAGTCAACTATATGGCCTGTGTTCATTATATTTGTACTGATGATTTATTCACTCATTTGTTCCTTCATTCCTTTCATTCACTCATTCATTCTATCCTCTTCTGCATTATCAACTCTTGTTTATTTTTCTGTTTCTACATCTGACTTCTTGGGCTTCCTTAGCTTGTTTCCTAACTGCATATTTTTATTATTTTCTCATTCTGGCTGCAATCTCTTCCCTCTACCTGGATTCTCCTAAACCTTCTGGATATCTCTCCTTTCTACTTGCACTTTCTTACGTGTGTTTCCTTCACCATCTCCATTTGTCCACATTGTTATTTTGGAACAGTGTGTTGGGAAGAAGTGGATCTGACTCCAAGCCTGTATTTTGAATAATGGTTGATGGGGTGCCTGCATTATTTTTAGGATACACCTGAAACCTAAAATTTGTTAGGTTCTGTTTGTTTTCATGATTGCATTTTCTTAATTATTTTGTCTGTTTAAAAGCAACTTTTTAATCTCCATTTTGGAAAGAAAAGGCAGTTCCAGACAATATGCGGTTTATATATAAAGTTATGAAAATGACATACCATTACTGGGCATGACACTGCTAGCCTATGGAGTTGCAATTGGAACTGGACATCATGAAATCACCAGCAAACATTTTGATTTGATTTGATTTATTATTGTCACATGTATTGATATTCAGTGAAAAGTATTGTTTCTTGCGCGCTATACAGGTGACTAGAACTGTAGTGGTTCTCCAAATTTTTTGTCTGACAATCACTTAGGTGGATCAAGGAATCCCAAAGACCACTATTGGCTCCTACCCCCAACCACTTTCACAACAAAATTTAACAGGATTAATGGGAAGAGTGTCATTATTTTTGATGAGATACTAAGAGCTTTAATTCCACATCATGCTCCAGGTTTAGTCATTTCCTCTTCTTTGCTTTCAGACCCACAAGTCTAATCTCACCATTGTAGGTTGCAAGAGTAACATAAATACTGCTCATAAACCTACATTGTTATTGCTTACACTCACGATGACTCATCATATATCCGGAAGATGGTCTGTTTGCCTGAGTGGTGGGGATAAGAATTTGGGCCTTGCTCTCTTGTATGGCCTCAGCTGTGGCATTACGCTCTGAATGACTTGCATTTTTGCCCAGCCTATTATGACCTGGAGGACCCTTGGAGATCACCTATTGTCCAATAACCGCATTTTGACAATGACAGGGTTAGTATGCAGGATGAAGGATTAGGCCTGCAGTTCAAACTTCCAAGTGGTGAACATTAGAGGATTGTGGCTGATCCTGATGAATGGACACCAGAATTATAGAATATCCTTATAAAATTTATTAGGTTCTGTTTGTTTTTATGATTGCATTTTCTTAATTATTTTGTCTGTTTAAAAGCAGCTTTTTAATCTCCATTTTGGAAAGAAAAGGCAGTTCCAGACAATATGCAGTTTATGTATAAAGTTATGAAAATGACATACCATTACTGGGCATGACACTGCTAGTTGTGACAGGTATCACGCATAAACCTATTACTTTGACATTCATCATAAGCCAGCTTGCAGGTCTATGCTTACGTAGCTATATGTAATCTTTTATCTGCTAGCAATTGGAACTGGACATCATGAAATCATCAGCAAACATTTTGATTTGATTTGATTTATTATTGTCACACGTATTGATATACAGTGAAAAGTATTATTTCTTGCGTGCTATACAGGCAAAGCAAACCATTTGTAGAGAAGGAAATGAGACAGTGCAAAATGTAGTGTTACAGTCATAGCTAGGGTGTAAAGGAAAATCAAATTAATGCAAGATAAGTCCATTCAAAAGTCTGACAGCAGCACGGAAGAAGATACTCTTAAGTCAATTGGCATGTGACCTCAGACTTTTGTGTCATTTTCCCAGCAGAAGGTAGTGGTAAAGAGAATGTCCGAGGTGTGTGGAGTCCTTAATCAAACTAGCTGCTGTGCCGAGGCAATGGGGAGTGTAGACAGAGTCAATGGTTGGGAGGCTGGTTTGCGTGATGGATTGGGCTACATTCATGACCTTTTGTAGTCTTGGGTAGAGCAGGAACTATGCCAAGCTGTGATATAACCAGAAAGAGTGCTTTTTATGGTGCATTTGTAAATGTTATAGCTGTCTTGCCAAATTCCCTTAGCTTTCTGAGAAAAACTTTCCATTTTTAATGCAGAAATTGTAGACTGTTGGGCTGAAGACATCATCCCAAGGAACACCTACAGCAATGTCCAGGTGCTGAGATGTTTAGGCTGCTAAGACCATGTTAGCAGGTTTGACAGATTATTTTGATTTGAGTTGATTTGTCTGGGATAAACTATTGCCTACGTTTTGGTAGCAATATCCTGTGAAAGAACCGGGCCAGAATTCTCCAACCATTCACACCACTCCACCACTGCCAGTGAGGATGGAGAATTTGGCTGTCAGCCAAAGGTCCATTCACTGCAGTGGGACTGGACAATCCCGACTGTGGGCATGGTCGGAGATCTGGCTTCTCGTGGCCAAGATCACATTTGACCGAGTTGGTATCAATGAACTCGAGCAAAAGTGAAATCAATGGAAATCTTGGGGGAAATGCTCGACAGAGTCATTGCTAGCAAAAGGAAGACAGTTATGGTTTTAGCGGGCTAAACAGCTCAGCACCTGAACATTGCTGAAGGTGTTCCTCAGGATAATGTCATCAGCCCAACAATTTACAACTGCTTCACCAATGATCTACTCTAATATTTGCTTACGATTTCATGATGTTCAATTCCAATTGCAACTCCACAGACTGACAGTGTCATGCCCAGAAAGGGTGTGTCATTTCCATAACTTTATACATGAACTTCATATTGTCTGGAACTGCCTTTTTCTTTTCAAAATGGAGATTTAAAATCTGCTTAGATGTTTGCTGAGGGTCGGATGACTTTTGCAATTTCTGCATAGACTCAAAGTACCTTAAGTCTCCAGAAAGTTCTGAATTAAATTACCATGACCATGTCCCCACCCCCTTACCTCTCTCCTCTGGCGTACCTTGAATGGAGATCCCAGGACAAAACCTTTGGTGGTAGCCATGATGATGGTAACCATTTATAAAATTCAGGGAGAAAGTCAGTTTGCAAATAATATAGCCAGAAACAGCATAAATAGCAAAGGCAGCAATATCTATACCTTAAGGTTGAAGACAACAGTCTTGTAAGCTATCCCAGCCTGAACATTTTCAAGTCCCATAATACAGAATACTAACCTGCTCGTAATAAGACAACAAGTACCCAACTTCTTGAAATCCATTTCTTTGAAGGAATCCTGCAATTACTTTGATATAAGACTTTAGGCCTTTCTCTGTGGAACATTAGTGAAGCAGATGGCTCTTACAACAATCAACAATGGTCTTATGGTCATCAGTAGATCCTTATTGTTAGATATTTTTAATTGAATTCAAATTCCACCATCTGCCATGGTAGAATTTAAACTCAGATCCTCAGAACATTAGCTGGGTTTCTGGATTAATGATCTAATGATAAATCCATTAGCCCATAGCCTCCCCTCCTCCACTGTCACTGGGTTAAAAGATATTAGGGGTGTTACAGTGACACAGTAGTTAGCACTGCTGCCTCTCAGCGCAAGGGACCCAGGTTTGATTTTGGGCTTGGGTGGCTGTCTGTGTGTAGTTTGCACTTTATCACCATGTTGATTAGATGCATTGACCACACTAAATTTTCCCTCAGTATATCCGAACAGGTGCTGGAGTGCAATGACAAGGTAGATTTTCACAGTAACTGAGCAGTAGCAGTGCTGCATCACAGAGCAGGGGCCCGGTTCAACTCCTGGCTTGGGTCACTATATGGAGTTTGCACATACTCCCTGTATCTGCATGGGTTTTGTCTGGGCTCTGGTTTTTTTCCCCACATTCCAAAGATGTGTAGGTTAAGTGGATTGGCCATGCTAAATTGCCCTTTAGGATCTGGGGTGACTAGCTAGGATAAATGTATGGGGTTATGGGGAAAGGGCCTGGGTGAGATTGTGATTGGTGCAGACTCGATGGGCTGAATGGTGTCCTTCTGTACTAGAGGGATTCTATGATTCTGCGGGTAAACCTACATGGAAGGCAGTTCACCATCATCTTCTCAAGGGTGATTAATGACAGTAGAATGAATGTGTCCTAGCTAATGATACCCAGATCCCGTGAAAAATACAAAACTACCCTAATCAAAAGAGGGAAAAAAAAATCAGTGCGAAGGAATTAGAATGTTGTGAATGTAACACTGAGAGGCTACTTACCCTGGAGAAGTAAATTTCTGACAGACTGAAAATTGGATACAATGTTGCTGAGAAACTGAGACCTCACTAATTTAAAATTAATATTTACAAGGCATAATTAAACAGCACAAGGTGACTTTACAAGAAGCACAGGAATGTTGCACGCAGTATGTAAAATTTTCAATCAATTATAGATAAATGTATAAATAGTGATTGTGGGTTTCAATTGCCCCCATTTTGTTGAACTGCAGTAGATTGTATGAAACACGAATGAACAAACTCCAGCCAGTTGATGATTTATCGGTTACATCAATCAAAAGACCAGATATTCTCTTCAATTAGTCTGCTGTCTCTGAGTCGTCCCCACTGAGAATAACTCCTAACCAACGTGAGAAAGGACTTCAAGTTTGTGACAGGTATCACGCATAAACCTATTACTTTGATATTCATCATAAGCCAGCTTGCAAGTCTATGCTTACGTGGCTATATGTAATCTTTTATCTGCTAGCATCTTGAATGTCAATGAATAATTTCCAAAGTTTGAACAAGTTAGTTAACATAATCTCTTGTAAATATCGTAGGATACAGATTTAAATTTCAGCTATCTATTGCTGTTATACATATATTGTTCCTTTTTGACCTGTGCAATTTTGAATTTAATGATGGAATTAAATGCTTTCCCATCGTTGTGATTGTAGGCTGGGGAGAGTAGGGGTTGGGAATTTGGTGCTCATAAAATGCAGTGCATGGCCTGTCCGCAATCTACCTATGCTTGTTTGACCTGTCTCCCATTCTACCGGGCAGTGGAGGCATCGGGCAGCTGACCCTCCCTTCGCTTATTGAACCCTTAAATGGCCAATTGATGGCTACCTTGCTTCCCCCTCTCCATTGCTATATTACCCAGGAGTGGGGGAGTCCCATGTCAAGTGAGTAATCCAGCAGATTTAGCTGTGCTGTGTAACTTTAAACTGAGTGTGGTGGAACCTCCTTTGGAGAAGCCCCAATCAAAAGCCCATACCTCATCTCCCCTTACCCTTCATCATCTCACAACATACCCCCTCCTTCCACCCAGCCAATTCGCTCAAAACTAGTCCTGCAGCTGACCCCTCCCCCCACCTCCTCACTCCCATTTCTCGAGCCTGCCAGGCAGGCCCCATTGAAATCCCAGACTTTGCTTCATTCTGGCCCCATCAGCTTCACTTCTTCAGAGACGTTGTCCCAACAGTAGCAACCACTTTTGCCTGGCGGTTGCTGGGATTACTGAGCTGCTGATCATCTATTAAGCTGTTGTTTCAGATAGAATTTCCTCCGTAGATGAGGAGGGTGTGAGGATGGGGGGTGGGGGGGGGGGGGGGGGTTGAAGTCTCATGCTTAGCCAATTAATACCCTGCCAAATGGTTACAGGAAACCATACCTGCTGGGATACATTCTCTGCTGAACCTGTTACTGGCAGGTCAGCAAACCTCAGGAAAACTCCTGCCTGTTAAATCCTGTTGAACTGAGACTGCTCTTCAATAACTACTCCACAACCAGGTGTCTGGAAAGACAGCAATTTTATTATGACTATTCGACCCATATTTCAAATGTTGACTGCCCACTCCAGGCAGATCACAGCAGCTCACTCCACACCCAGGTCGCATGACCCTATTATCCATTCCCTTAAAGGACATATGTGTCCCAACATACATAACACTGCCCAAGTGTTCTCTCGGGAAAAACATGTCTTTTGATGCTCTAAGTGGTATTAATTCTGTCTCACTGTCTTTTATGTGATAATATTTGCATTTTGTGGGAGACTCTCAGAGTTAATTCCACCTGCCCCTGTTGGATGATTTTGCCATGTCTAAGCGACAATGATTTCTGAGGCAGTTGCGTATCCGTTTTCTCCATTCCGCTGCTTCGTTTGTAATCTGTGCTGCTCGATCACTGCCGAAATTGCTGCCTCACCAGTGATGTGGAAACATTTAAGAACAGACAAATCAAAATGGACAAAGGCAATGCAAGATGTTGTAATGGCTTCAAATGATTACATGTTCTAATGACTTCAGTGGTTAGCACTACTGCCTCACAGCACAAGGGATCCAGGTTCAATTCTCACCTCAAATGACTGTCTATGTGGAGTTTGTATGTCCTCTCCGTGTCTGTGTGGGTTTCCTCCATATACTCCAATTTCCTCCCACAGTCCAAAAATGTTCAGGTTAGCTTGGGTAGCCATGCTAAATTGCCCCTTAGTTTGATAGGGAGATTAACAGGGTTATGTGATGGGACCTGAGTGGGACTGTAGTCGGTGCAGGCTCGATAGGCCAAATGGCCTCTTTCTGCACTGTAGCTTCTATGATTCTAAGACTCTCTGATTCAAATAACAAACTAGGAGAGCTCTATGAAAGAAACTAAATTTGGAATTACATTACAATTACAGTAAGTGGTGGAAGCATGCAACAATTCAATCAACATCTGTGGAGGAAACAGACAAGTTATTGCTTTGGGCAGAAGTCTTCCTTGCGACAGCTGAAAGGGAAAAAGACGCTAAATTTTGCAATGCTGAAAACAGCAGAAGAAATTCTGTCAGTCCTTAGACCTTGATTCGCCCACTATGTTTCAAGAATTTGCTGCAGATTTCTAACATTTGAAGTATTTGGCAGCTTTGTTTGTCCTGTTTACAATATTATTTTCTACATTTTGACACTCAATGTTCTTTGCAAATCATTTCTGTGCTTATTAGAGTGAGAAATGCTGGTACTACAGAAGGCAACAATCCTAGAATCCTGCAGTGCAGAACGAGGCCATTTGGCCCATCAAGTCTACACCGAACACAATCTCACACAGGCCCTATCCCCATAACTCTATGTATTCATCCTAGCTAGTCCGCTGACACTAAGGAACAATTTTGCATGGCCAATCTACCTAACCCGCACATCTTTGGACTGTGGGAGGAAACTAGAGAAGTTGGAGGAAGCCCACGCAGACATGGATAAACGTGCAGACTTCACACAGACAGTGATCTAAGCCGGGAATCAAACTGGGATCCCTGGTACTGTGAGGCAGCAATGTTAACCACTACTCCACCATGTCACACTTAAGTTATGAGCACCAGGTTTAAGTATTGCCAATTCTTTTCTTATTCATCCTTAGGATGTGTAAGCAGCTGGCAAGTCCAGTCTTTATCGTCCATCTCTATAGCTGTCCTTGGGAATGTAGTGATGAGTCTTCTACTTCACCAGTGTTAGTGAAGGCAATCCCACACAACGTTAATTTTTGACCCAACATCAATCATTGAACAGCAAAATATTTCCAAGTCTTGGTGATGTATTCATAAGTTATGAAGGTGCAAAATGAGCCTAAAATACGTGATGCAACGCAGCGCCACAGTGATTGACATTGCTGACTCACAGCGCCAGGTACCCAGGTTCAATTCCCGGCCTCCCAATAGCTTTTGATTCCCTTGCCGAACAAGAATCTATCTATTTCTGCATTTAAAATATTTAGTGACTCCTGCTTCCATTATTACCTAAGACAGAGAGTTCCAACATCGCACAATCCTCTGAGAGAAAAATATTCTCACCTCCGTCTCAAAGTTTGAGTCCCATTTCAATACAGTGCTGCCTTCATTCTGTACAAACCTATAAGAGGAAACATCCTTCCCACATTCAGCTTGCAAGACTATTCTGGATCTTATATCTTTCAATCAAGCCACCCCTCATTCTTCAAACTTACAGTGAAATCAAGCCCAGTTTGTCCAATCCTTCTTCATAAGACAGCCTGTTCATCCCAGTTATCAATCTATTAAACCGCCTCTAATGTGTTTCCAACACATTTACCTTCTTCTTTACATAAGGAAACCAAAACTGCATACAGGATTTGGAATGAGATGTCAACAGTGCCCCGTATAAATGAAGCATAACATCTTTACTTGATGTAAAATAAAGGATAGCCTTCCATTAAACCTTCTTGACTGTGCTATACCTACATTCGAATGTTTTTTGACACAGACTAGACATCCCTCTGCACTTCAGAATTCTCCTCAATTTGATTTGCTTTTACCGAAAGTAAATGACATTATTCAGTTCGAGAAAGTATGTTTTCAGCCTCACCATTTTGTTCTCGGAGCAGGTTTCCTAAAAGTCGGTGCATGTTTTTGTTGCGAGTGGAGGTTGCAGCATGGAAGTTCCTCTGCCAATGTAGTTACAACAGAGCTGAATTATTAGCCTGATAATTGCGAGGAGCCTGACCTCATCAGGGATTCTCAGATCGTCCAAAGAATGCTCCTGAATGAAGGTCAAGAGGCCATGAGCAAGAGAGTGGACAGGTCAGCAACATCACTACACTTCACTATTTAAAGATGTTAAATGCAGCTGAAAGGTTGAATAGCTCTTTGGAAGATGGTCTGAAATGACTGGAGGTGAGAGAAAAAAAAGATGAGATTCTAATTTTTCTGATGACTCAAATTCCATAACCAGGACACCACTGTTAGAAAACCAGGGCAAAAAACATCATATGCAGAAGCACTGAATGAGCCATTTGGAATAAAGTGGATGTTGAGGTCAGTCACACCTTTTGACCGCAGGGTCCCGTTTGCAATATTGGAAGAAGTCCAATAGCCTCCCTAGGTCAGCAAAAGTAAGAGTGTTTTCAGCTCAAAAACAGAGCAGATAACTGAATCACAGAAGCACCAGGGTGTCCCCTAGGCATAGTTGTTAAGCATTGCTGTTTAAGTATTACATGCAGTCATGTCCCTTGCCCCAGATGCAAAATTGCTTGCAAGCATCTATATGATAAATGTTTCATAGCCTGCGCTGCATGCCGGAACACTGAGGTTGCACAACCTTGATCCATATTTCCCGACATAAATCCTGGCTGCTTATTACTGCAAGATCTTGACTCTGCAGTAACCAATTAACACAATAGTTTACTCTTTCAGGAGAAAAGGCAAATAATAATAACAGGGAACATTGGGTTATTTGAGGACAATGTTCCACTGTTCAAGGTATGATGCCACCTTAAATGGAAGCAAAAATCATAATCAGCTTCCAATCTACCTTGACATTTGGGATTTAATAATGAACAAACTGAGCATTTAATGAGGTTTTTAGAGTAAAATTTAAAGTTCATTTATTAGTATCACACATAGGCTTACATTAACATTACAATGAAGTTACTGTGTAAATCCCCTAGTTGCCACAATCCAGCACCTGTTTGGGTATGCTGACGGAGAATTTAGCATGGTTAATGCATCTAACCAGGACATCGTTTGGACTGCGGGTGGAAACCAGATCAAACCCATGCAAACATGGGGAGAATCTGTAGAGTTTATACAGATAGTGACCAAGTCGGAAGTCAAACCCAGGCATTGTGAGACAGCAGTGCTAATGGTTGTGCCACCATGCTGCCTTAATAAACTTACAATAAATGTTTTAATGCATTCTTCAATCTCTTCGTGATTTTTATTAGAAGAATTTCACACACTGGTTTATTAAGATAACCTGTCATGAAAGTACAGCAAAGATAATGTTATTATTTTTAACTCAAGAGGTTGCAAGCCAAGACCCAGTGGAGAAGTTTGCTAATGAGTAAAACTTTGCATCCCCTCCCTCCAATCTTTACATATTTTTACAAGTACTTGTTTATAAACTTATACATTACAAGTAATGGCAATAATGCCATATCCCAAATGGCCATTGGCTGCATTCCCTCTGAGAGAAAGAGTAACTGGTGATGATTTAATCTGAGGATCATCACACCTCAGATAAAGGAAAAGGTTGAAAAGGCAGGGCCTTCATGAATAATCTCAGTACAGGAATTGAACCCATGCTGTTAGGATCACTCTGCATCATGAACCATCTGTCCAGCCAACTGAGCTAACTGACCTCCAACAATGCAACTACTAATCTAACGACCACTATTTCAGTATCTGTGTATAAGTGAATCTTGAGTTAATAGCTATCATTCAAATGAATATAACTAATGTACAATAATACCCTTGATCTTTAGGAACACTGAACATCATCTATCCGTCTACTCCTTACCATGACAGTCTGGAAACACCCGATCCTGGGGAATGAAATTGTATATGAGAGATCGACATATAGTGCACCATGGAGCACAAGGAGGTTGGGAGGGGAGCTTGGGGAGGGGAAGGGTGTGGGGAATGGTTGGAGGGAGGGTTGTAAACCTAACAGTGGAGAATGATATAGATGAACAGAGACAAAAGATAGGTCAACTTTTGGCCCTAGAGCAAATAGAAGATAATCTCAGAGAGTTTGGCCTCTTGTTATCCAATAAACATTGTTAGTTTTCATTCTAACACAGTGATTATTCTTTTTGCCATTAAGATTATTCAGCAATAAAAAAATCCTTACTCTATGGTTCATTATAGAGTCCAAACTGCAATGGAAGAGATGACACATCTTGATACTCCTTTTGAGTCAGTTCACAAATTTTCAATTATTTTTGTTCTTTCTCTTTCCATTCAACATGAGCTTTGACTATTAACTTCTGAAGAGAATAGTAGCTTTGTCATTCTGAAATTTTAATTTACATTTAAGAACTGGTACATTTCCTCAATGGTACTCCTCGACAGATTATAGCTGAGCCATTCTGTTTCAGAGCTTTGTTTTCCTTTGTCTCACCATTAACTTTGAGCACTGCTGCTATCTGCTTTGTTGCCTCTTGTTTGAGTTTTGCTTGCATGTTTAAATTCAGGCAATTTTAATTCATCTCCAGTTGTCATTACTTATTGTTTCCAAGCTAATGCTCCAACATCCTTTTCAACATCAGCTGGCTGAGTTTCCAATTCTTTGTACTCATCTTTAATTAAAACAATAATTTCCACAGCAGGATTACAGAAAGTTATGGAGTTTTGTACTTTACTCAATTTTTCTTGAACATTTTCAATTTTAACAGCTTTTCAGGGCTTTTCTGATACCACTGGAGAGGGAAAACCATATCCCCAGCCATGTGATTCCCTGACATACCTTTAATAGATAAATCAGACACAAGCCCTTACCATAGGACTACTGATTTAGAAGTCCCATTTTAAGTTAGCTTTACATAATGAAATTGATAAACCATTTCCCTCAATACTACATATCAATAAGCTTTTATTTAGCAAACTTGCTGGAGAAAAATTCACATCACTTGCTGACATCAATGACGAACATGGTACTGTATACCTAAGAATAACAACTGCTTTATTGGACAAAGATGGGATCACTTCACTCTTATATGTTTTCTGTGGACTGATCTATTGCAGCAGTAAATATCTTCAAGCGATTGGTTTGTCATTCGCTTCACTCACTGGTGCAGTGTTTTCTGAAGAAATGCAATGCAATGCTACAAATGCAACAGGTTTTCCATTTAATTCCCAACAGTGTACTTTTACTTGCTCTCAGTTATGACAAAAATATCAAGTTGGTCCACTTTAATCATACTCATCATCCATTATGTCTCTTTAAAAAGACTCTGAGGACAGCTTATTTATTTCATTTTTGCTGTCTTCTTCATTATAGTCAGAGTTCTGTTGACTATAAAAACTTTTATCTCTCTATTCTCTTTATGGATTGGCAAATAATGGCTTGCTGCTGCTCACAAGTCTGTAAGAAGATGCATAATTATCAGTCATTATTGCCGCTGCTTTTATCTTTGGAACATTATCAGTGTTGCAATAGAATCATAGAATTCTATGGTCCCCTAAGTGAGCCTTTATTCCCAAAAGGCTCACTATGTAAAATTCTTTGATTAGTGGCAAACTTTACACAACCTTGTTTAACCTTCATAGACCTACACCACACATCAAATATCATCTCGTTTTATCTGGAAAATTCCACAAATTTCTGTCTTTTGCTTAAATTACTAAGATTATGCCTGTAAGTCTGCAGGACTAACTTGAAAACATCAAGATGAACAATTTTCTCTGTATCATAATCATCAAACTGTATGCCTGAAGAATATCATAGGATCTCTACATTGCAGAAAGAGGCCATTTGGCCCATCAAGTCTGCACAGAACATCGACAGAGCATCATACCAAGGCCCACTTTTATTCATTAATCTTATGCATTTTGGAGCACTAAGGGGCAATTTAGCATGGCCAATTCACCAAATCTGCACATCATGAGGATACTTCTAATGCCAGCCTCACAAACTCCTTCTGCAATAAAATCATTCAACTTTCTTTCGGTCATTGCAGTTTTATAGCAATCTTCTTAAATGACACAAAACAAATTTCAAACTCTTCCTCACTGAATTCATGCAATCAGCAAATATTCTTTGCAAAACCAGGAATTAACTCTGGATAAAAGCAAATTAAATCTGAGTCATTGTCAAGTATTCCTGGCAGCCCCATTCAGGTAAACTAAGATTTCCTTTGTGCTTACCAAATTTCTTTTTCTCTCTGGATTTCAAACATTTTCCTTGCTAATTCTTTTTTTCCTCTTTTTGTTTGAAACTCAAGATTTTTCTGCTATTTTGTTCATTGGATTCTGAGTTCAATATTTTTCTTGACTACCTGTGATTCAAAATTTATCGTTTGTCCCTGTCTTGAATTTTCAAGTTATTTAATTTGTAATTGAATTCTTGCTAACTCAACTTGAGCGCAATTGGAATCACCCTTACCTTCTCAAGGTACAAGCATTGAGCCAATACTTTAATGATCCCTACTTTTTTATCACCTCCTTGATTTGATTTATTATTGTCACATGTATTAATATACAGTGAAAAGCATTATATCTTGCACGCTATACAGACAAAACATACCGTTAATAGAGAAGGAAATGAGAGAGTGTAGAATGTAATGTTACAGTCACAGCTAGGGTGTAGAGAAAGATTAACTTAATGCAAGGTAGGTCCATTCAAAAGTCTGATGGCAGCAGGAAAGAAGCTGTTCTGGAGTCAGTTGGTACATGACCTTAGACTTTTGTATTTCCTTCCCAATGGATAAAGGTGGAAGAGAGAATGTCTGGGATGAGTGAAGTCCTGAATTATGCTGGCTGCTTTGCTGAGACAGCAGGAAGTATAGATAGAGTCAATGGATGAGAGGCTGGTTTGTGTGATGGTTTGGGCTACATTCACGACCTTTTGTAGTTTCTTGCAGTCATGGGCAAAGCAGGAGCCATCCAAGTTGTGATACAACCCGAAAGAATGCTTTCTATGGTGCATATGTGAAAGTTGGTGAGAGTCATAGATGACATGCCAAATTTCCTTAATGTTCTGAGAAAGTAGAGGCATTGGTGGGCTTTCTTAACTATAGTGTTGATATGGGGGACCAGGACAGGTTGTTGGTGATCTGGACACTTAAAAACTCGAAGCTCTCAACCCTTTCTATTCCATCCCCATTGTAGACGGGGGCATGTTCTCCTTTATGTTTCCTGAAGTCAATGACAATCTCTTTCATTTTGTGGGCATGGAGGGAGAGATTATTGTCACCCCACCAATTCACCAGATTCTCTATTTCATTCCTGTTCATTATCTTGTCACTGTTTGAAATCTGACCTATTACAGTGGTCTCGTCAGCAAATTTGAAAATCAACTTGATGAGAAATTTAGTTACACAGTCATAGATGTATAAGGAGTTTAGTAGGGGGCTGAGAACACAGCCTTATTGGTCACCAGTGTTGAGGATGATAGTGGAGGAGGTGTTGTTTCCTACCCTGGCTGATTGTAGTCCATGGGTTAAGAAGTTCAGTATCCACTTGCAAAGGGAGAAGCTGAGGCCCAGGTCACGGAGTTTGAATGAGTTTTGTGGGAATAATGGTCTTGAAGGCTGAGTGTAGTCAATAAATAGGAGTCTGACACTTTCAACCCACTCCAAATTGTCTGTCGCAGTCTTCAAATTAATCTCTGTTAATTGTTACAAGACATTTATAAGACATCTTTCTCCAAAAACACTTAAACATTGAATGTAAGTATGTTAAATTTTCACCAACAGTAACCCTGAAATCTTGTTCAATTAAACCCTGGCAAATCCCAATGTTCCTGTTTTACTGCCTCTGGATTCATATTCAACAACAGCTAATTTGTTACGATCCCCATAGAGATCGACAACTTTTAAAAAATAGTATGAATTTCCCAATGACTAACCCAAAGAATCACATTACGATATTTCATGGTTTAAAACGTTCTTGTAACAAACAAATTAAAATTATGTAGTTGACAATGAATACACTAAACGACAGAAAATATACTCTCTATTAACTTCATAATACAATAAAAACAACCACAATATGTTTGAGTATTGCACCACACTCAGTAGAAATGTAGTGGAGAATTTTATGGTCCCATCTGTCATGGGAATTGGAGCGGGCAAGGGTGGACCATGGAAAGGTCCGTTGATCTCGGAGAGGATTTTCCGATTTCAGGCGAGTGAGGCCAGAAAATTCTGCCCTTAGTCTTGTTTAAGGTCCCCCAAATTCCTCCCAATTTTCAGAGGATTTTGTTTCCCTGTGTCACCAAGGGTGAATTCATTAGTGCCCTTCTAAACAAAATCCCCTTCACTTAACACTCTGAGCAAAATGAATGGACTGTCAGTAGCAACACATTCAATAGCAGTTACTTGGTCTTTAATTCAGCATAAGCCTTTTTGCTTTGAAAGGGGAATCCATTCGCACCAACACTCTACTTGGTGGTTAACCTGATTACAATCGTTTTCTCTCCTCTTCACATAGCAGAACCTGTTTTGGGTCTTCTTCCCCAAATCTCTCTGGCTGACTGATATCATAGAGTATAGTTTTGAATTGGTATGCAACAAGAACAGCTGCATCCTCCTTTGTATCTAGATGTCGAAACTTGCACCTTACTTTCAATAATTTTTGACTTGTATCCTGTCTCCATGGCAACCAGATTACAGGGGCTTGTGTCTGGGAAGATTTTTTAGAAGGTCACATTCCCCCTGTCCAAATGATTTTTTTACCTTGAAATTAAGAAGACAGTTTAAAACATAACTGTTTGATAAAATTCAGTAGTCATAAAAAAATGGTGATAGAACCAAGTTATATTTTTGAAAAGATTATATTTTATTAGTGGAATACTTGAAATAAGGATTGTTTTGCATTTATTTCTTTTGTGACATGTAGCCATTGTCATTGTATCTGTTTCCTCTACTTCATTGAACCAAATCTCACAGTATTAATAGTGTCATTATCAGGCTCTTTGGGCTTTTCTAGGACATTCACCATCAGGCCATTCCTATTTGCAAAATTGTGAATGACGCCATGTGCCAAATCAATTCTCTGTGCTGTATTTCTACATAGTTCAAGACACTTGCAGGCATTGAACCTTTCTTTGAATCTTCCAATGGCATGCTCAATTATTCTTCTTTATCTCTTTATATATGCAGCTTTGTCACATTCTATGCAGCATGAATGGTCCTATAAAAATATATCACGATCCTCTTGTCACCTAGCCTTGTCACCTAGCAGCCACCCTGGACCTAGCTTCTAGCTGAAGTAGAAATGAGAGACTGCCCTGATGAAGCATCATGGAGCTTCTAGTTTTGTGAATGTATTTCCAAAAATCTCTGCCTGCCATTGCAATTGATGTGTGTATTTTCAGAATGGAAGCCCTTGTGGTAATCATTAATTTTCAAACAGCATGAAGGATGGGAGTAAACTGTCTTCAAAAGCCATCTATTTTTGAACAACAAGTAAGAACAAAGAACAAAGAACAAAACAGCACAGGAAACAGGCCCTTCGGCCCAACGAGCCCGCACCGCCACCTTGATGTTCCCACCTCTACCCATAATCCCTGTCTATGTTTATAGACCTATGGATTAAAAACCAAATTTAGAACATAGAACATAGAACACTACAGCACAAACAGGCCCTTCGGCCCACAAGTTGTGCCGAACACATCAAAACCTACCCAGCCATAGACCTATCTATAACCCCCAATCCCATTGGATCCCATATACTCATCCAGAAGTCTTTTAAAAGACCCCAGCGAGTTCGCCTCGACCACCACCGACGGCAGCCGATTCCATTCACTCACCACCCTCTGAGTGAAAAACTTTCCCCTAGCATCCCCTCTGTACTTGCTTCCCTGCACCTTAAATCTGTGCCCTCTCGTCGCGACCATTTCAGCCCTGGGAAATAGTCTCTGAGAGTCCACCCTGTCTAATCCTCTCAACATCTTGTAAACCTCTATCAGGTCGCCTCTCAACCTTCGTCTCTCCAGGGAGAACAGTCCCAGCTCCCTCAACCTGTCTTCATAAGGCATGCCTCCCAATCCAGGCAACATCCTTGTAAATCTCCTCTGCACCCTTTCAATAGCTTCCACGTCCTTCCTATAGTGAGGCGACCAGAACTGCGCACAGTACTCCAAGTGTGGTCTGACAAGGGTCCTATAAAGCTGCAGCATTACCTCCTGACTCCTGAACTCAATCCCTCGATGAATGAAGGCCAGTACACTGTAAGCTTTCTTAACCACATCCTCCACCTGGGAGGCCAATTTGAGAGTCTTATGGACCCGGACTCCAAGATCCCTCTGCTCTTCCACACAGCTAAGACTCCTACCTTTGATAGTGTACTCATTCATCCCATTGGATCTGCCAAAATGGACCACAACACATTTATCCGTGTTGAAGTCCATTTGAGACAATTTAGGGAGAATTTGTTTTGCCAATTAGCCTAAGAGCACATCTTTGGGATGTGGGAGGAAACAGGAGCACCCAGAGAAAACCCACGCAAGCACAGGGAGAATGCGCAAACTCCCATAGACACAGACCCAAATCCACGTATCTGCACAGCACAGCGATAGTCACTGAGCTGTCGTGTTGCCCATCAAATGGTCCAGGTCAAGAGTACACTAACGATGTGAAGCACTAGGATACTCTCGAAAAAAATCCAAGAACATTCCTCTCATGACCATTCGCGTGTATGCCCCTTGTTAGACAACAAGGTGAACCAAAGCACCTGTAGGATAAAAACAAGTATATCAATATCATCATCTACTTACACACTTCCCAGGGACTCCCAAGGCTCATGATCCCTATTTTAAATCAGTTTTCTATATCCCTCCATTCCCATTCTGTTCATGTGCCCATCTAAGTATTTCTTAAATAACTACAGAGTGCCTGCCTCCACCACTTTAAAAGCTCCATTCTGCTTGATTAGAAAAACTTCTCTGCATCCATGGATAACAGTTAGGGTAGATGGTTTTATATTACTGTCGCGTACAGCATTGTACAATCATCGGTTGTTGTGCACTGACATGTATTTGGGCTTGATGAGTTAGTCAAGAGTATCCAATATAAAGATGACATTATCCAATAATCAAATATTAGGTGACATTATCCAACATAAAGACTTATATTTTGTTCAATATCTTTTAATCACATTGGAAGGGGAATATAGAACTGCTTTTCTGATCCACTGTGGCAGGGTGGCACTGCTGCCTCACAGCACCAAGGACCCAGGTTTGATTTCCGCCTTGGATCATTGTGTGTGGAGTTTGAAATGATTTCCTCATGTCTGCATGGGTTTTCTTGGTTATTCTGATTTCCACCCACACTCCATTGATTGGCCATGATAAATTGCACATTAGTGTCAGGGTGCCTAGGAAGGTAAATATGCACAGTTATGAGGATAAGACCTGGATGGGATTGTTATTAGTGCAGGCTCGATGGGCCAAATGACCTCCTTCTACACTGTAGCTTCTATGATTTGGAGTTTTTGTGTTTTTTTATGGATGTGGGGAGGCATTATCATAGGAGATATAAATGGTTCCGGTGCTTGCCAGATTCTTGTCCCACAACAACTTTTTTTGGACATTAATAGATTATTTTCTTTGGACATTAATAGGTAATCCAAGGCATCTCACACAAATGAGTTTTTCTCCACAAGACAAGAGAAAGGTCTCCACGTATGATAGGGATTCCAAAGGTATAGAAACAGGCCATCTAATTTCAGAACTGATGCAGTATTTATATTCTGTGTTTGTATAGGATGATGTATTAAAACTTTTTTTGGTTTGTTACCCAATCAATAATATTTAACTTTGGTATATATAGCAAAGCATCTGTTCAACTTCCAGAGGTTTATTAACCTTTCCTCGGCCTGGATCAGAATCCCTTCACCACAGGTTGTATAATATCTTTGTAATAATTTCTACTTCACTCACCACTTATTTCAAGACGCTCTTGGCTTGAAGCATCTCATGACTTTTGGTTATAGTAAAGGTCATTATGTCCTGGAGGACTGTTTTCCCACTTTTCCACTATGTATTGGGGAATATATTCAGGGAAGGCAATGGCCTAATGGTATTATCACTAGATTATTAATCTAGAAACTCAGCAAATGTGCCAGGGATCAGGATTCAAATCCCATCAGGGCAGATGGTAGAATTTGAATTCAATCAAAAATATCTGAAATTAAGAACTACTGATGGTCATGAAACCATTGTTGATTGTTGGAAAAACCTATCTGGTTCATTAATGCCATTTAGGGAAATTTGCTGTCCTTACCCAATCTGGCTGATATGTGAATCCAAAGCCACATAAATGTGGTTGACTCTCAACTGTCCTCGGCCAAATATAGATAGATAATAAATGCTGGCCAGCCGGTGATGCTCATGACCCACGAATTAATTTAGAAAAAAAGTTGGCAGGGCTTGCAGTCTTTAAAGTAAATCTGGAAGCTGTGAACTGAATTTGAGTTCATCAAGGGAGAGAGGAATTGAGGGATGGAGAGGTATGAATTCAGATAAAATTGATGGGTCAGCTCTGGAACAGTGCCAAGTAGGATTGTGACACAAAAAAGTAATTATTTAACTAAATTTGCTGTCAGGATTTGGGCAATGCTGCCAAGGCTGCATTTAATGACCATCTCTATATGGTCCTGATAATGCAATTTTTGCTTCATGGAATCATCATCTGTAGTACTTGAAAGAGAAAGTGCTGTCAATTGAAACAGTAGATCTCCCCCACATCGCCATATAAGATATTGTTTTTTTAAGTCAGAGGCCTCCGAGTTCAAATCCCTCTGCAGAGACTGTGTAGTGCAATCCTAAGGGAATGCTGCATTGTCAGAGGTGCTATCTTTATCATGATGATTTAAACCAAGATCCTGTTTGTTCTGTCTGATGGATGTAAAAAGATCCATGATGCTATTTTGAAGAAGAGCAGAGGGGGTCTCACGAGCATTATGGCCAATATTTATCATTCAGCCAACATCATTAAAACAGATAGGGGCGGATTTTCCCATTCCGCTCACCACCGGAATTGTAGCGGGTGAGGAGTGGACCATGGAAATGTCCATTGACCTCAGGCAGGATTTTCTGGTTTCGGGACAAGTGCAGCCAGAAAGTCCTACCTATCATCTAATTATCATCTCATTGCTAATTGTGGGAGCTTGCTGTGTGTAAATTAGGCATTGTATTCTCTACAACATTGATAACTCTTCTTAAGTACTTCCTTGTCTGGGACATTGTCGAAAGCACCCGATATTTGTAAGCCCCTCATTCTTCCTCTCACTGTTCCTTTCTGCCTTTTTTTGCCTTCCTCTCCTCCCTTTGCAGCTTTCCCTTTTCTTTCCTTCGATTCTTTTCAGTCCAGGTTGGGGCAATAGGCCCACTCATGGAAGAATATTAGTCAAGAATATGACTCGTGTGCATTGGAGCAAAAGATACACTCTTTCCTCGTTTATCAAGTGTGTACTATGCACCTATAGTTTATAGGTCATGTACTACTATGGTTATCAGTTCCGATATCTTGGTTCACCTTAAAGTTTACCAGTGTAGATCAGTAGGATGCAGCTCAGGTGGCCTCCCATTATCATGATGTCTTATAGGAATTAAAATGTTTATTGTCAGGAAATAAATACAATTTTTGGTAATTTTTATAATTCATATTGTGTGTTTTAGAAATAGGCTATGGCTTTAAATTTAAGCTTAACTTACATTTTCATAGTTGTGTCTTAAGAATTTGTGTTTTAGTTTTACTTTAAATAAGTTGCCTGTCAGTCTGTTGGTTTGTTTAGATGCCTGCATTTGCAATAAGGGTTTACATCAGTAAAGCAAACACACGGTATTAAAAAATTCAGGTGTTGCTTAGCAATGAGGGGCCCCATAGAAACAGCAAAAATAGTTTCAGTTCAATTGGAAGCAACATTCATTCCACAGAAGCTGGCAGAACAAGTAAGGTAATGAACAGGGACAGTTGCAAGTCCCAAGCTAAAGAATAAAAGTTGATTAAACCAGAGAGAGAGACAGAGAGATGGATGAGGTTTCAAAGTGAGCTTCTCATCAAATGAACAAAGAACAGGAATTTAAGGAAAATATTGCTCTGTTGAGTGAAGTTAAGATTGAGGAGCAGAGAGAAAGATTCCAATGTGACAAAGCTGCAGAAAGTTGACAGAAGGTGAAGTGGGCTTGCAAAAAGCCAGAGGTCCAATGTGACTCAAAGATTGGTAACACCTTAGTGCAGCCTTTGAAGCAGTGGTATTATGTTGGTATGGCTGGGTATCCAGGAGATTGTGTGGAAGGCAAAACTTGAATTCCCATGAATCTAGGGGTGAGGGACATCAGAAATAGAAGTGAATCCTTGGGGAAGATGCCCCCAAAAAAAGCATCAGTTGGAAGAAGGGCAGAGATTGGAAGCCCTTGTGTGGAAAACAGAATTCTAGTGAAACCAGTTGGCTCATAGTATGACAAACATCTGAGGGAGTTGGTAAGAAATCTATAGAAGTTGTTTGGGTGGTATCTGTCTCTTGCTTTCAGTGTTATCTGTCTGACCACAGTTTGTTACAGGTTTTACAGGGGCGGTCTGTATTATGTTATTATTCACATGTTATTATGAACGTAAAATTGTTTTTGAAACTTGTGTTATCCTTAAACCTCTTATGTATTCGTAAAGGTGCAGTTGGAGTGAAGGAATAGTGTATTATAATTAATCTATTCTTATTTAATTTTTTTATTATTTTGTTAAAAGTCCATCAGCAGTCTCTGTTGTCATCCTCCATATATCTAAGTTAGGATCTGTTAAACTGTGTTCCACTCTGGAATATGACTTGCCCAGTAGTAATATCAGCTAGGATTGTAACAATATTAGGAATACTATTGAGGAAATTGGAGCAGTCTAAGAGGGTATGTGAAGTGGGTGAGGGGAGCTGTTGGAATTCTTGTCCATGATCCTACCACAGAGCAGCAGCAAAGAACTTTGGTATTTAGTAACTCAACTACTGCCATAGAGCACAAAATCTGTGCTGTGACACTTCTGCAGATGATGAATCTTGATAAAAATGGATGCATCTGATGTGTTACTGATCTAACTGTGGATTGACCATATTTATGCTTCAGGAAGGCACCGGAGCGTGGCAACTCTTGGCGAACTCTGTATGATATGACTTGTAATGGATGGCATGCAAAACAATATTTTTCACTGTATCTTGGTACATGTGACAATAATAAAACAAATCAAATCTCTGTCCAGATTTTCTTTGCAATGATACATTCCAGAAGGAGGTGGACAATGGTCTCTTCTATCTTATTTCACAGGAGTTTGACATATCAATTTGCAAAACAAACCAATATTTGCTAAAGAAATTCAAATAGTTCATAGATGTTAATTTTTTTTTCACATAAACATTCCCTCTTAGGCTCTACAAAATAGAGTTTTGTGTAGGATGGCATGGTAACACAGTGGTTAGCACTGCTGCCTCACAACATCAGAGACCTGTGTTTGATTCCGGCTTTGGGTCACTGTCTGTGTGGAGTTTATATGCACTCCCTGGATCTGTGCGGGTTTTCTCTAGGTGCTCCTGTTTCCTCCCACAGTCTGAAAAATATGCTGGCTAGGTTCTCCCTCAGTGTACCCAAACAGGTGCTGGAGTGTGGCAACTAAGGGATTTTCACAGTAACTTCATTGCAGTTTTAATGAAGCATACTTGTGACACTAATAAACTTTAGTGTATACTTATGAACATGGTGGTCATTCAAGTTTCCATCGTTGTGAAAAAAAATGGTGTTGACTTCGGTGGGACCAAAATCCTGCCCTTAATTTCTCTGTGTGGGATCACATAAGCGTACAGATGGTTACGCTTTTTAAGTTTATTTATTTATTAGTGTCACAAGTAGGCTTACATTAACACTGCAATGAAGTTACTGTGAAAACTACCTCGTTGCCACACTCTGGCACCTGTTGGGGTACACTGGGGCGGAATTTAGCATGATCAATGCACCTAACCAGCACATCTTTTGGACTGTGAGAGTAAACAAGAGCACCTGGAGGAAACCCAGACAGACATGGGGAGAACAAGTAGACTCCACACAGACAGTGACCCAAGTTGGGAATCGAATCTGGTCCTTGGCGTTGTGAGGCAGCCGTACTAACCACTGTCTAAGTTGTTATTTCAGAACGTACATTCTCCTTGTCTCAGTCTTTGTCAACAAGAATGCAAATACACAATGTAATGAGACAGGGTTTCAAATATTAAGAAGAGGCTTTTTTCACCATGTTCCAAGTCAGTAACTAGAAAATATTAACACTGAAAATTGTAGAGCTGTTTGTCTCATGGAGCATAACAGGTTTTAAAAGGGAGGACGTTAAATTCAATTGAAAGAAGGAATTGGTTTTTGCATGGTGACTGAAGCAGCAGGAAATAAATACATTTTGAATTTTTGCAAAATCAGTAGATTTGGAGACAACTGAAATAAAAAAAAACATAAAAGGATAAAGGAAAAGATAGAGATCATCAGTCAAACGACAGCGAAAAGAATAACAAGAAATACATGATAAGGGGAAATTAAAGTAAATGAGCATTCATAAAACTCTGTAAAAGAGACAAAGTCAATCGTTACAAAATCAGAAAATGTTCGAAAATCTCAGCAGGTTCAACAGCATCTGTGGAGACAGAATAGAGCCAATGTTTGGAATCTGGGCAATCCTTTGTCAGAGCTCTGAGATCAGTGATAGTCCTGGAAACAGTGGCTTAATATTCAGTAGTGAGGTCACAGGTCCGGGGAAGGTAGGATGAAACATCTGAGAATTGGCACTTGGGCTCTGCCAGGTAGAGGTCAGTATGCCAGGCAACAACAGCACCATCCCTGTCAGTGGGCTTGATGACAAAGTCAGGACTGGATCCATGAGTGCAAAGTGTAGCATGTTTGGGAAGAGCCAGGTTAGAGTGGGTGAGAAGAGCAGAGAAATTGAGATGGCTGATGTCATGCCCACAGTCCTCAACGAAAAAAATCAAGGACAAAAAAAAAGCTTCCTTCCTACTGCCTTCAGACATTTGAATGGACCTATCATATATTAAGTTGATCTTTCTCTGCACAGCAGCTATGACTGTAACACCTCATTCTGCATTCTCTCTTTTCCTTCTCCCCTACGTACTCTATGTTTTGTCTGTATAGTGCATAAGAAACAATACTTTTCACTGTATCCCAATACATGAGATGGCATAGTGGCATAATGGTTAGCACTTCTGTCTCACTGTGCCAGTGACCCAGGTTTGATTCCCAGCTTAGGTCACTATCTGTGCGGAGTCTGCACGTTATTCCTGTGTTTGTATGGATTTTGTTTGGGTGATCTGGTTTCCTCCCACAGTCCAAGGATGTGTGGTTGAGTGTCCATGCTAAATTGCCTCTCAGTATCAGGATTAGCAGGGTAAATACGTAGATTTATGGGAATAGGGCCTGGGTAGTATTGTTGGTCAGTATTGGCTCAGTGGGCCGAACAGCCACTTTCTGCACTGCAGGGATTCTAATGTGACAATAACAAATCAAATCAGATTATGGTGGCTAGACAGCAGGTTGCTTTAAAAGACCTAGCGAAAGTGACAGCACAGGCAAAAGTGATCAAAATTACATACCCAATATTTGATCCTGATGGGTGCAAACAAAAGTTTATTTAAAAAAAATAAATTGAGTCACACTACATTACCTTGATGCCTGAAATCCCAAGAGATTTTGGGATGAGAAATGGTGAATGTTGACTGATAAGTGTGGATTGTCAACTAAAGCCTTGCTGTCCCTCCCCCTGGCACCGAGTGGGGCAGTCAGGATGTTGGACTGGGGTAGGCAGTCACCTGCCCTCAGGTGAAGGCAGGTGACGAAGGAGCAGAGCCCCGAAAGCTACTGGCGTCTGCTACCAATTCAACCTGTTGGAATTTAACCTGATGTTTGTGAGACTTGCATTCTAATCAGTATTCTGTAAACTGTGTGTGTCCTTACATGCTCTTCTCTATCAGAACCTTCCACACGCCTGACGAAGGAACACCGTTTCCGAAAGCTTGTACAATTACTATCAAACAAACTGGTTGGACTCTAACCTGGTGTTGTGAGACTGGGCATTCACTAACATTGCAAAAGGTAGTTGGCGCTGCCAGCGGGGCTGGGAGGACCGCGGAGGTCCTCCGAGGCTGACCGGCCGATCCCGGCTTGCAGCGCGCCCTCCCCTCCCCCCCCCCCGCCGATGTCAGAACGGCGAATTCAAGATGGCAGCGACGTCGGCTTGGAGTCGGAGGAGCAGCCGAGAGACGGGCAGTTGAAGCGCCGTGATCCCGTTTCACAGACACGTACCGCCAGCTGCCCCAATCTCCATTAACTTCTCCTGTCCCTGCAGCCAGTCAGCGAGCGGGCAGGCGCTTCTCCCCGGGATTGCGAAGGGATGTGGAGATCCGGAGCGGCCATTTGAGAATCTTTAGAAGGGGGGGGGGAGAGAAGCCTCACCGGGCTTGAGGGGAGGGAGGAGGCCTTCCCTCCTAATCGGTGGTCGCCCGCCTCTGTTTACTGGGGGAACCCCCGGTGGGGGGGAGAGAGGGTTTGAGAAGCCGCTCAGCCTCTCTCCCCCCCTCCTCCTCCTCCTCCTCCTTTTCCCCCCTCAGCCCGGAGGATGATGTGTTCGGCTCCATCTCCTCACACTCCTGCCGCCGCCGCCGCCTCCTTCTCTTGCACCTCACACACGGAGCCCGGTTATCCGCCCACCGCCTCTTCCTCCTCCCTCTACACCGACTCGTTGCTCTACCCCGCTCCCGATCCCCGGATTGCTGCTGCAGCTGCTATTGCTGCTGGAGGGGGAGCGATGGAGGCTGCCGCCGGCCGGGTCCAGCACCAGCTGCTGTCAGGGAAACTGCTCGGGAACAAGTACCAGCGGCTCTTCGCAGCAGCCCTGGACACCCAACATAGCAGGTAAAAAAAAACTTAGCATCGGATGCAAATAGTACGATGCGAAAAATACATGCACAACAACCGCTTGCAGAAATTGCTACCTCCCCAATATTATTTTGCAATAAAACATTGTTTCTCGGTGCACAATAGAAAACATTTGCACGTTTTGTCAGCGTAATCTGCTCTGCCCTGTTCAGGTCAGATTTGGATGAGATATTGTTGTACTGATGAATTCAGGGGATTTTCACACTAATTTCATTGCAGTGTTAATGTAAACCTACTTATGTCACTAATACTTTAACTGAATCGGCGTTAGAACTCTTGAGCTTGTCAAGGTTTATAATCACTGGGTTACATTTGCCTTGATTTTTTTAAATTCTGTTTTAAAATGATATGCTGCTGGATGTTTAGCTCGTCGACGGGGCCCAGCACAACGTGTTGGTTTGGCTGTCAAAATGCATGCAGTCTTAGTCGATTGTTGTTTCACCAGACGGGGAGCTGGTGATACTTCACCTCGGGGGTGTGGGGGAAGAGGCTGGCTGACTGAGTCAGCCTTCAGTCTGGGTGCCCAAATCCAGGGGTGACTGACAGCCTTTTTGTAGCTCCTTGTGCACGGACGTGTTCTTGCAGAGAAATGTGAGGCGTTGCCTTGAGGGTTCAGCCAGTGATGCCAAGTTCCTTTCTTAGTATTGCGGGTTGGGAGGTGGAGGTTATGAAAATTGTCTGTGGCAAGAATATTGTGTTTTTATTAACTTTGCATTTATAGTTTCGTTTAGTTATTGTTTTATGTCCCCTGACTGATTTCGCATGAAGGACAGTAAATGTTTAGGAGACAGCAACACTCGAGAGAGACGCATGGAAACATTAAAATTTGAGTCCAGGCCCTTGCAGTCAGTATGTCACGGTAAAAGTAGGGTCATGACCATCTCTTAAACAACAGTGGATGTTAGTGACCGGACGCAATGGTAGAAATACATTTTTAAAAAAAATCAAATCCTGGATGCAGTCAAGGCCATTTACAATTGACGTTTGGCGATGGATTTTTCTTTCACGGATACTAATGCTTCACTCTTAACACAATGGGTTGGATAAAGCTTTTCTAATGTTGTGAAATGGTGTTCGGTTAATCACGTGCGTCGTCGAAAACGAAACCTATGGTGCAGGACAATGAAATGATGGAACTAGCTTTCATGTAATATGATCGAATTAACAGCACATCGTTTTTTCTTGAGCAATGTCATTAATGTTGGACAATTTAAATTCATATATTGCATTTGCTCTTGCAATGCCGGACCTTTTTATTATTTGCAATATGATGTGGTAACGCCACTGTACGTGAATTACCTAATCCATTTGGACGTTGTGGGGTGGAGCTTTGTTTTTCTCCTATGATTCGACTGCAAATCAGCAGTAAACGCAACAGACAAGGAATGCCCAGAGCGCTCTGCACTGAGATAGCATTGTTTTACTGAACAGTAATGAGTGGAAACACATTGGTACCAACACGTTCTTGTTCAGTAATGTGTTTATTTTTGGGGGGAAGGGATGGTTAGGAATGAGTGCGGATAATGGATTTGTGGGACTTCAGCATTTTGTGGAGATATGCAGCTGATTCACACATGCGAGAACCTTCCTGCAAGGCGTTAATATTCATTGTGATAATCAACAGTATTAGTCCAAAAAAAGTATTAACACTACATCTTGTGTGTTGGTTTTTTTGTCAATGATGTGTGATTGGTGCAAATTACAAAACGCAGCAGCGCAGAGAAAGATGGTGTTAAGTTGTTAGAATATACAAAATAATTATTGGGCATTGTCTGAAAGTACTTTTGTTCTAATATTTGAGTTGCCAACTGTAGACACTCAATATGTGGTGGCATGGTTGTACTGGTGACGTCATCTACCAGCTCATGTCTTTCTCAGTATTCCAGTTTAAGAATAAACAAATTTTGAACATTGAATACTGTGGTGCATTTGATAAAACCAAATCCTCTTCATAAAATGTAATTTATTTCCACAATGAAGCCATCTTAAATAGAAAAAATAGCTTTTCACTTAAATTGTGAATACAGTTGGGATGTGGTGAAAATATTCCAGTCATATCACAATGACTGGCCGGCTACGTTTTGTATTCAACAAAAGATTTGCGATTTCTCATCGTTAATGTTGGAACCATGATGCTTTCTTATGCATTACAGTTGTTAGCATGTCATAAGAGAATGACATCAACTGCACATTTGCTGGATGGTTCATATGTTGACAATAGCCATTGTGTTCGTGTTTACTGCCATGCTGTTTATTTAGTATCTCTGACTAAACTAAGTCTTGTATGTAATAAATACCTCTGCATACAAGTATTTGCAATGCACTGAGTTGTTGAGTTAACGCCATCTATTTTGTCATCTAACGTTATGCTTTAGTCTGTATATATAGTGAAATATGCAAAACAGACTTATTCAGTTTTTGCAGCATCTGTTCAATTTAGAAATAGGCAGTTTTCAGTAGAACCCTGTGATTTGAGCTAAAGTACTCTGAAATCTTTTCTCACTGATTTTAAAGGTATTCACTTGTATACAAAAGACAGTGTTTTAGTTTGGCCACATTGTTTGTGATTCCATCTGAAGAAATGAACGAAATGTACTTGGATAATTGTGCACCTGTGGTGTGAGTTAATGAATATATATGATCCTTTGCTTTTGCTGTAAAGCTTCTTTATTAACCCAGTTGAGCGGGCCCTAATAGCAGAATCTTGATGCAAGAAGTTCTGAATGCCTAAAATGTTCTGGATTTTGACTTTACTTAAAAAAAAACGGTCAAACCAGATTGCAATAACTGGATCCAAATGAAAGTTAGACAAATCAGATCTAAATTTGAGCCACAAGATGGAACCAACATATTGCATCTTTTTAATTTTAAAATTAGTGATTGGATTAATAGTTGGAGATAACTTACTGCAAGTAAACATGCTCCTTTTTGCTTACCATGAATTTAAATGCTCATGAAGAGATTGGTACAGTCCACAAAAACTGTGACGATAATCAGTTGATGGCCAATACCAGGTACTCTATGTTGAGATATAGTTTGACATATTCAGCTCCAAGTAAATTACGAACAATTTTGCAGTGACCAAGAAAATGTAAATAAAAAGAATTGTAAATTTAAGTTGGCTAACAGGCTTGATCTATGATAATATATAAACAAGTGGCTTTCCTTGAATATCATATCACCTAATGTTAGTTGCCCTCAATAATAATTGTTTGTTTGAGGTGACATTTGTCATCTTGTGATGCAGTGATGAAAAGTGATATTTAAGTAGATGTTAAATGACGATATAATTTAATTTGATTTTCCTTGACATTTGTTTACCAATTGAAGAAACTTTACTTTGGAATATTATTTGGTTTTCATTTTTATAATTATATTAGAAAATGATTCATTGAGAAGTGATAATCTGACCTTGTGCTCTTAAGCACAGGCTATTATTAATTTTAATAGATGTTCATTTGTATGATGCTTATTGTTTAAAGCAGGATAAATGATACTGGTTTTTGTTCAGTGATTAACTAATAAATAGTTTATATTAAAGTCTTAGAACAGCCAATCTTTGGAAACATTGGATACCAAAATAAACTGAAATCTTTAAAGATAAAGACTTCTATTTATATAACGTCTTTCATTATTTCAGAATGCCTCTGTACTTTACAGCCAACAAAGTATACTTGAAGTAGAGTAGTTGTTGTAATGTGGAATATGTGGCAGCCAGTTTGCCCACTGTAAGCTCCTCAACAGTGATCTAATGATTAGATGACCTATTTTTGTAATTCTGATCAAGGACACTGGAAAATGTTCCTGCTCTGAAATAATGCCATGGGGTGTTTTACATCCATCTAGAAAGCAGAGAGGTTTCAATTTATTGTCTCATCTGAAAAATGACACCTCCTGACAGCTCAATGCTCCCACAGTACTGCACCAGAATGTCAGCCTGGATTTTGCACTGGTCATGAATATGTATGTAAATGTTGTAAGTAACTGGTGCATAAAGTGGGGAATAGTCAGTTTAAAATAAAAGTCTTTAAACTTATGATTTTGTTTGTAACTTGATGTTTATAATTTTTGGACAACATCACATCTTTACGGGGTATAAAGTTGAACACAGCACAAATAATTCATCCATACTTAAAAGTCTTAGGAACTTTGACAAAAAGTGACCTGAACTTGAAATATTAGCTCTTTTCTCTCCTTTACAGATGCTGCCAGACTTGCTGAGATTTTGCAGCATTTTCTGTTAGTTTTGGATTCTGCATCACAGAGATTAAGGCAGCATTTGAACTGTTGGTTGAGTGACTAATTTTAGGGCATGAATTAATGTGCTGTATCATTTATATTTATCTCTTTGAAATTTGTATGCCAATCTGCTGATTTAAATGAACTTGAGATATCTCTGTGTCTGCTGGTTGTTGAATGCCATGGGCATTTTTATTTTTGATTTTGTGATAGGTTTTTGTTCTTCCCAATATTGCAGCAGATGGCTGTGAAAATGTTTATGAACCATGGAAAAGCAAACTGGACGGTCAGTTGACCAAACTGTTTGTATTAATACTAAAATTAGTTTTCAGTTTACTGCAGACTCTCGTAAGATTAGTTGAGATTTGATGATTCTTTGTGAACTTTAGTCTGCTTTAGTGAGAGTCTTTAAAGCTGTAACAATAGGTTGCACAAATTTTGCTACACCCTTGAAAGAAAAAGAACATAGTTTTATGGTGAATAAGTCCAAGTTGCATTTTTACAACGTTTCGTAGATTCCAATTTGTGGCTTTGCCCGTTACTTAAGCTATAATTTGAGTAACAAAATGTGAGAGACATGGGCAGCATGGTGGCATAGTGGTTAGTACTGCTGCTTCACAGCTCCAGGGACTTGGGTTCGATTCCCAGCTCGAGTCACTGTCTGTGTGGAGTTTGCCCATTCTCCTTGTGTTTCTGTGGGTTTCCTCCGGGTGCTCCATTTCCTCCCACAATCCAAAGATGTGCAGGTTAGGTTGATTGGCCACGCTAAAAAAAAAATTGCCCGTTAGTTTGCTGGTATGCTTAGGTTAGAGGGATTAGTAGGTAAAATATGTAGGGATATGGGGGTAGGTCCTGGATGGGATTTGCATGCAGAGTTGATGGGCCAAAGGGCCTCTTTCTGCACTCTAGGGTTCTGTGGTTCACGATGGCTGGAATTCTCCAGCCTCCCATCGGCATGTCCTCGGTAGTGAGGGATGGTATGCTGTTTGCCATTGGCAAGACAGTTGGCAGTCTCTTGTGCTGTGGTTGTTGTGGTGGGAAGTGGAAAACGCTCATGCTGGTATGATAAAATGACATTCTCTTGAGAATGGAGTGTTTGAAGCAGTCATTCAATATGAAAACAATTGAAATTTCTGTTTGGAAAGTCTACTGCGTATACACTTGCATTTTATACAGAGTTTTTGCCGTAAACCTTCTAGGCTCTTGGTATTTTCTTTTACTTCTATAAGATAACTTTAATCTAAACAGTGCTCCAAATTTAACACATTCACCAATTAACAAACCATACGTAGATTAAAATGATTGTTCTCGAGGGAATTTTGCATTGTGGCAAATATTTTCTGTCTAACTCAGGAAATGAAATAGTTGCATATCAGGAACAGTGAATACAGGAACTGCAACTGTGTCAATGGAACTGCTACAAAAAACAAGTGCCTTGTGATAGAGCAATGCATAATCCAGAATTCAAACTTTAATTTATTACTGTGGGCAATGTGCCAGTTGTCATATGTCGGATTTGTTGCTCCTTATACTTGGGCTCGAGGACTGAGAGATTCTGACTTATGACGGGAATAACAGTTTTGGAAATTGGTTGTGACTTTTTAATTTGTTCATGGTACTGGTAAAAGCAGTGTTTGTTGCCCATCCCTAATTGCTCTTGAAAGGTGTGGTGAAGCTACTTTGAACTGCTATAGTCTACGTTGTATGATTATACTCAGTGCTTCAGAGGAGGGAGCTCCAGGATTTTGACTTGGTGATGCTGAAGGAACAGCGATTGTAATGCTGTATTCCCAATTCAATGATGTGTAGCTTGGAGGGGAGTTCCTGGGTATTGGTTCTCCTATTTAACTGCTGCTTTGTCCATCAAAGCAGAAAAAGTTGTAGGTTTGGACTTTGTTATCAAAGAAATTTTGGCAAGTTGTGGCAGTGTACTTTGTATATCATACACCTTATAGCCACTGTGTTCTAGTGGTGGTGGAAGTGGCTACACCTTGTAGCCACTGTGTTCTGGTGGTGGTGGCTAAAGTTACAAGTTTATTGATTAGTGTCACAAGAAAGCTTATGTTAACATTGCAATGGTGTTACTGTGAAATTCCCCTAATTGCCACACTCTGGCGCTTGTTGGGGTATATTGAGGGAGAATTTAGCATGGCCATTGCATCGAACCAGCACATCTTTTGGACTGTTGGACACAGGGAGTATGTACAGATTCCGCAGAGACATCGATCTAAGTTGAGAATCAAACCCAGATCCCTGGCTCTGAGGCAGCAGTGCTAAGCACTGTACCACTGATTGGCACCCTATCAGGCGAGATGTCCTATCCTGGATGACGTTGAGCTCCTTAACTATTGTTGGAGTGGCACTCATCCAGGTTAGTGAAGATAATTCCTTCATTCCTGACTTGTGCCTTGTAGATTGTGAACAGATTTTAAGGAATCAGGAGGTGAGTTACTTGCCACAGAATTCCCAGCCACTAACCTGCTCTTGTAGTCACAAAATTTACATAGCTGGTTCAGTTCAGTTCAGTTTCTGGTTGGTAGTTGGTTGAAGATCATGTGATGATAATGCTGTTGCTTGCCAGGGGAAGGTGGTTTAGACTCTTGTTAGGTTGGTAAATTACTGGCAGTTGTATGGCATTAATGTTGTTTGTGCTCACTAGCCCAAGCTGGAATATTGTTCATGTCATGCTGTATGTGGGCCAGGTGTAGGTTATTTAAGGGGTTGTTTCTAGCTTTCATCATCTAGAATTACCCAGTTCTATCCTTTTTATTTGAAGTGCATGATCTCACGTTTGCTGCATTCTTTGCTTCATTCACTGTATTAATATCTTTTAATTTTACACTTTTAGAACATAGAACATTACAGTGCAGAACAGGCCCTTCGGCCTTCGATGTTGCGCCGACCAATTATGAAAAAAGCAATGACCCTCCAAACTAAACCATTCCCTTCTCTTCCATAAACTTATCAACTAACCTCTTAAACGCCACCAAACTTGGCGCATCTACAACTGCCGCAGGCAGGGCATTCCACTCCCTAACCACCCTCTGGGTAAAGAACCTACCTCTGATATCCGTCCTATAACTATCACCCCTTAATTTAAAGCTGTGTCCCCTCGTGCTAGCTTTCTCCATCCTAGGAAAAAGGCTATCACTGTCCACCCTATCTAAACCTCTAATCATCTTATATGTTTCGATAAGGTCCCCTCTTAGCCGCCTCCTTTCTAACGAAAACAACCTCAAATCCCTCAGCCTCTCCTCATAAGACCTGCCCTCCATACCAGGCAACATCCTGGTAAACCTCCTCTGTACCCTCTCCAATGCCTCCACATCTTTCCTATAATGTGGGGACCAGAACTGCACACAATACTCCAAGTGCGGCCGCACTAGAGTTTTGTACGGTTGCAACATGACGTTGCGGCTCCGAAATTCAATCCCCCTACTGTCCACACTGCTCATATTAGTGCTTAATTTTGTGTTGGCAAATTTGGATGTGAAGCTTTCTATTCAGCTTTTAAGTCATTCATAAATACAGGGATTAGTTGAGGCCCCAACCCAGATCCTTGCAAGACACCATGGACAGAATCTAAGTATAGCACTGTTCTTGATGCGGCAACTGAAAGTGAACACCACTTCTTTTGTTTTTCGCTAGTTTCCACACAATTCCAATTAAAATTTAAATGCTTGTGATATGCACAAGAGACACATGCAATCATATATTATGGGAAAGTTTTTGTATATTGGAAACCCCCCTTGCCCTTTGTCAATGCAGCTGGTATGGGCAGTCTGTTTTTTAAAAAAAAGGCTCCTTGACAAACGTCACATCTTCATCACAGCTACAACTTCCCTGCCTAATGACATTACCATTAACATAAGAATCATTGAGAGCATAAAGGTGGCACAGATGTTTTTAAATTTAAATTCACTTGTAAATATTTCACATCACACACGTTTCATTCATGTGTGTATCATCACTATTTATTGAAAGTAGCTAAATGAGAGAGGTAAATTCACAGGCATGCCTTAAGGTTGGCATGCACTGATTATTACAGGGAGTTAGGAACATTTCTTTGGGGGAAATAATGCTGTGCTCGCTCTTTTTATTAAATTTTCATATTGATATCTACTCTGGAGTTTGTTATTCTGTGGTGCATGGCTGAAGTTGTAGGCTCAGTTAGCCTTCCCTTCAATATATTATAAAGGATATTGTGAAAGTCAGCCTCAGCAAAGATAATTGAAATATTGCAGATGAATTAAAAAGCTCGCTAAAGACTCAGCCACCAATGGACCCAGATGTGCACTGTACTGACACTATCCTTTGACCCCTCGTTTTGGTTTTTTGACTGCCCCATGCCAGCCAACATGCCCAGGATACCAGATCGTTCGGTCCTCCAAGCACCTGAACCCTTTCCCACTGCACACTCCCTTGTCAGTCTAGAATTTCCATGCAAGCTACTATTGTCCAGCTCCCCTTCCTCGTGCTGCATAATTCAACAAAAGACTGCTGACCTCCAGACATAATTGCACAAAGCCAACTGTTGCACACCACCTTATAAATGAATGTAAACGTGGTGCCATGAGTTTCTCGTGCACTACTGACTTTATGTTGAAGGTATGATGTATTTTTAAAAGATCGTACTCCTTGCATGTATAAGTATTACAAGTGGGAACCCTCCTCAAGACAGTCAGAGTCCGACACATTGCAGACATGCCACTGACTTAATCTCTACCTAGCAGTGAATACGGTTATCCAGATTTCTAATATCTTTAACATTCAGAATTAAATATCTTTGTAACATTCAGTCTGAGTGAACATGCAGTAGAACAGGTTCTTTGCTTCAGCTTGTTATCAAGAGTACTCTACTCAGCTGATTGGCATTGGCACGTGCTCTTTCAAGATTGAGTGATAGGTGAAGTCATTGTTCAGAAATTATTTTATGCAAATTAGTGTTATGATATGCTGAGTGTGTTGCGCTATTGCTAGGATCATCATAACTTGGATTTTGCACTTAGTGGCAAAGTGAGGGCACTCACTGCTGACCTAAAAGAAAGCTGATTGCAAAGATTTTACCGATGTGTATGGCACTTTGATTATTGTGCCAGCGATATTAATGTCATCAAACAGGTTAGTCAACTCAACCACATTCAAGAATTTTCACAGGAAAACAAAGTAATAAATAGGTTATGTTCACTTTGTTTCATAATTTTGCACAACGTGAAATGAAGATTGGGACATGCATTTGAGATTTGGGTAGATCCTGAAGTTAAAATATCATCAAACCCCTTTTAGCAAGGTGTAAATTTTGTCCGTGTTTTTTCAGTGAGAATAATAGCTGAAAAGGCAGATGATAGTCATATTAGTTCAGTGATTCCTAATTGATTTGCATCAGCAAAGACTTCAGCACATGCTATGAAAGAGTGGGAAATTGTGGATACTAACTTACAGATTCCTGTGTTTAACTGCACCTGTACCGACAGCAGAAATGCTGGTCAGTCTCACGTATGAGTTTCACCATTACTAAAACCTCAAACTCCAGGCCAATGTGATGAAGCTAGAATCACAGTGATGAAATAAGAATCTCGCTTTTGCGTGTGTACTTTAAAAATATTAGTTACATGTTTGAAGTAAGAAATTAGGCTGAGGCACACTATTGTGGTAGAAACCGTGGAGTGAAGGGTTTTGTCGTTTTAACCAGGATAACCAGTGGTTTACCATCTTGTCTATAATTAATTTTTTTTATACACTTTGTAACATAAGAAAAACTGTGCACTATTTGAGATGAGTTACAAGAATTGGAGATTTTGCAATCCGTGATGAGGTTATTAGTCATAATTATAGTACACAAATTTTTAAGATGTGATGGGTTATTCTGGATGTGGAGGTATGCAATGCTAAAATGCGGTAATTAGTGCACCTTCCTTAATTTTGTGTATTACGTATTTTGGATGGAATTTTTTTTGTTTTGCATAGTTACTTTCAACTAGCATAGTTCCTGATTTTTATTTTAAATACTTTATTGTGGTTCCTATATAATGCAAAATCAAGGCCTGTGCTTTTGATGCCCATAGCTGATATACTTTGCAGTTTCCTTGAATTCATGCAGTTTTACTGTAAATTAAATTATATTCTTAACATTCATCACAATTAAGGTTCACTCAGATCAGTAGTAAAAATTTCCAGATAATTGTATATATCTTTTTAAATACCCCTCATTAATAAGTAACAAAACTGTTTTGTGGATGTTTTAGTGCTGTGGTTATATACATTTTGAGATCTGTACAGTTTCATTTTTATTTTGACAGATTTGTTTGGCCTACTGCCAGACAAGAAAAGTACAAGAAAATAAGACTATAATGAAAAGTTCATGTTTAGTGTAGGCTTTTTGATCAAAGCATTTGCATTCCTGGAGATCCCATGCCTTGGAGACAGAAGCATGATGTGTGACGTTTCTTATGCCCTCAATGTACCTGTTCTCCCGTTCCAATATGTTATTTCTGCCAGTTGGAAAAGGCATAGAACAAGTTGTGAAGAGTGTTTTGAGTTCGACCTGAAATTTTATGACTGCCCATGTTCCCTTGTGCAACAACTTTTATAATTTACAGGTTTTAAAAGTTAATACCTTTTTGGAATTCACCATTTACTGGATTGAGTGCCACTAAACCATGATTGTAGCATATTTTTTGTGTTCAGTTACCCAAATGCAGACAAACTGAGGAAATTGATAATTTTATGCAATGAATTGACCAGCACTTTCTAATGATCCCTGTTCAAGTAGATTTGATATTGAGTTTGAGTAAGATGAGACCTTCTGCGATGGGTTGCTTGAAGTGGAAGCATTGTCCTTGGACTTTGTCAGGAACTGCTTTTGTACACTGTATATGCTAGAGGGGCTGTTATCCAAATTTCTAGGTTGTGGAAATGAGCACAGAAAATGAATTCTGAAGACAAAAACAAAGTTGCACGGCTATAGTGATACAATTATGGATAACTGACAAATAATTATTTGTGAAGTGGCAAAGTTTGTTAATATATAGTTTGGGGAAAGCTGGGTAACGGAGCAGGGGAATTTCAAGAGTTCACTTTCTGAGGACATTGAAAGCAGATTTCAAATGGGTTAGTCATGAAATTAGCTAATGGATTTCATGGGAGTGTTATAAAACATTAAAATTGAGATGTAATGTTAGGAAGATTACAGTGTATAGTTTTGGGTCTTGTTTTCATCGAAGCAAAGGTTATTGGTAATAGTTTAAAATTACAAAGTGGTCAAATCAAGTAGAAACTTTTTCCAGTGGTTGAGGGGTCTAGAATGAGCAGAAATTTGTGGTAAAACTGAAGAACCATTTTAATTGGGCTTTGAGGGATATGGAATTCATTTCTGAAACAGAGATCTTCGGGGTAGTTTTAACTTAACCCATCTGTTGAGACATTGATGAAGTCAGGTGCAAAGCTGGCTTTATATGCCATCTGATTTTTAAAAATTTCTCCATTAAAATCAACAGAGGAATATTTGGGCGTGGCATAAAAATGATTTTTCTGCTTGCAAATTAGGTTTGAAAGTATCAGCATTTAAGAATGGAATAGATGGATTGTTGGGGATAAAGGGAACAAGGTTATCAAATGAATTAATGAACCTCATGATGGATTAATAACAGCATAAAAAGGATGTGCTTTCATATGATCTGTTTACTTTTTGTAATTTTTCTGTACTTTAACTGATGCGGCTGCCAACAGTTGCCATTTGGGCTCCCATAAATGATTTTTGGCAAGCTGTAGAGGGCAACAATGTGTACAATTTGTGCTGCCTTATAGTCAACCCACTGTGCGCTTACCTTGAATTCCTTTTATTCCGAAGAAAGATTGACTTGGTGACTCAGATGTAGGCCTCCAAGTTGGACTTGAAGAACTTTTCATCAGATACTTTGCTATTAGTGCATGGTTCAACCATTCAACCGAGTCGTTGTAGATAACTTGTTTATGCTGTTCTGCTTTCACATGTATAGTTTTTTAGTGAGTCTTGAATTTGTCAGTAAGGCTTCCTAATATAATGTCAATCCTTATGAACAGGTGGAAAGCTCAAACTTGGGCATGCCAAAGACTGAAAAGTAAAATTAAACACAAATAATTCAATCAGTACTCATCATGAAATGATGTTCAAACAGTTGTACCCAGTTTTTTAGAAGCTGAAATTAATTTGAACAAATCAACATAAAAAGAATGTTGGTGTGAGGTTTATTGACTGCATCAGGCTATTCAACGTCTAATATCATGATGGAAATAGTTCTTGTTGGGATCGGCAGAATTGGATAACTATTCTCCATGTTAGAACTAAATCTTTGCACTGGAAATGAAGCAACCATGTTTGGTTAATTGAGTAAGTATATATGGAATAAGATGAAATTAACAGTTGGCACCAAGATATGAGTGTACCAGATATGCTTTCTGAGCACACTGCTGTGAGCTATCTGTATTCATATTCTAAATATCAATTGGGAAAATATCATTTCTGACATAAGTTGCTGAAGCCAAGTTGTCAAACCTAATGACTTTTCACAAGATAGATACCTGCAGTGACTTGAGCATTTATATTGTCAGGAAGGTGAGCATATTTCAAAGAAAACACGGCAGTTCTTTCTGGCTGGAATGTTTTCTAATTTGCCTTGTTGGAGAACTAATTATGTAAAATAAACAAAGGATAATGGCTGTGCTTCATGGTGAGTCATGTGGGCAAACAAGACAGAGTTAGCAGTTAGTTGATACTTTTCACAATGTACCATATTATACTATTGAGAATGAAGTGGTTTTTGATGTTTACTCACTTTTGTTGGTGAGAAACTACATTAACCAATTTAAATTTAAATAAGATTAACAGCTATACAATTTATCCCTCAGGGATGTTGATTTGAGATAAATATTGGCTAGGCTACTTGGTAGTGCTGTGAGACCTTTATGCTTACCTGAGAGGACAGATGGTTTAACATTTTAAATGAAAGATGGCACTGCAACAAATATAGTACTTGCTCACTATTGATCTGAATGGTGTCATATATTATGTACTAAAGTTTCTAATACAACTTTGAACCACACCTTATCTCTGAGAGTTGACATGCTGCCAATGCTGTCACCTAAAATTTTAATTCTCCAAGGAAGTACATATTTATCAGATTAGGAAAAACAGGGCATGCCAAAGACCTCATTTCCCAAGAGGAGGTCAAGTTTTGCCCCCTGTCTAGTCAGGCCATCCACATACTGAATGAGAAATTTCTCCTGAATGAACTCTTCATCTAAGCCTATGGCTGGCCCAGTCAATGTTGGAAAACCCTTACTATTATCACATTTTTCTTGGAACTATCTGTAATTTCCTTACATATTGGGAACTTGAGTTCTTGAATTTTGTAGTACTTAAATTCATTCTGCAGGTTTACAACTATTAAGGACCTATACTGGAGTGACCAGCTGTAGACTCTAGAGGCTGATACTATTTAAGCAATATAAACTCATTGTCCCCTCCAAACATCAGTCAGTATCATAATATCACATTGTGCACTTCAGTCTGAAATTTATTTGCAACCAAGAAAATTCACCAACACAAAACTACATAGCGACTGATGTTGAGATGCTTTAAAAATGATTTAAACTTGCAGAATAATAACTGAAGTTTATTTTTGCAGTTTTCTTGGAGATGATACATGCATGGTGACTCCCCGACAGCTTATTTAGTTGGTTGTAAGGGATAAACAGTTTGAAGCAGATAGTTACAGATGAAAGAAAAGCCCATAGCTCATGCTCCTAGAGAACTTTCTAGGTCTTAAAAGATGGCCAAGTTCAGAATCTTTCAATGAACGCATTGATGGTCTGTAGATCAAGCAGGTTGCTTACTATCGGGAAAGAATTTACAACTGTACCTTTTTACTTTAAACATAATATGCTGTATATTTCTTCTGGTCATATGGAAATTGTAAAATTTTCCCGAATAAAGATGTTAAAACATTTTTGTCACTTGGGTATGTTCAGTTTATTCCTTGCTCATATGAGGATGGGTACCATGACACCTTGGGAGACTTTTAGTTCCGCATTTCCATTCATTTGCAAACTTTAACACTTGAATAATTTATTTTTCTACTTTGCATTTAGCCACCAATGTGGTAGTTGTGAGAAGAGAAACCTTTCTATCTCCAGGCCCACAAGCATTAAAACTGGAATAAACCAGCATATAAACAAGTGCAAACAGATCTGATTTATTGGGGCTTTAATTGTTTGAACTTCAAGTTAAAAATACTTGCACCTTTGATAAATATTATCTATAGTTTGCCTTGCAAAATAGACAGTTAGATGGGTAGTGATATGACAGTTTGTAAATTGATTTTTATTTATGTAGCAATTTCTTCAGAAATTCTGATCTAAGCATAACATTTCAGTAACTAGATGGGTTTCTATATGGAATCATATGTGATGAGGAGCAAATTTTCATAGTAATTCAAGGAATGGGTTCAATTAGCATAAATCATGTGTATAGTTTCTGGGATTGTACTTTAATTCTTTGCTAATCTATTTAATTAATCTAATTGTGCAGTTTAATCTAACCATTTTGAACTGTTGAATGCAAATTCATTTGAATTTTTTTGGGCATATACAAACAGTTTTAACTAATAGCAAAGTGTTAATGATGTAAATCATAAACTAAGAAAATCTATTTCTGAAATTTAAAATACTTTAGATTCTAAAATAAATTTGAGAATCTATTTCTCAAATTTAAAATTTTATAAATTTGTTAATTACAAAATGGTCTGTGTATTGAATTGTATTTTCTAAGAATGTTTGCACTGTGCTATTTTGTGTAGAGTGTGGATTCCTGCCTTTGGTAATTTGCTGCTTAATAAATCTGCAGTTTTAATTTGGATGTTAAGAGGCGATGTCTTGAAATATAAAAGGTGTTTCCTTCAGATAGATTTCAGATAGCGAAATTTGATTAAATTATATTTTATCACTACCAGTTTACTTGTTAAGCCAGCAATTGTTGCTCATCTCTATTCACCCTTGAATTGAGTATTTTTAAAATTTTTGAAAGGGATGTGTGTCACTAGCTAGATTGTCCATTCCTAATTGTCTTTGACAAGGTAGTGGTGGGCTGCCTACTTGAACACTGCAGTCCATGTGGTGTAGGTGCACCCACATTTCTGTCAGAAATTTCAAGATTATGATCCAGTGAAGAAATGGCAGCAATGGTGAGTGACTTGGAGTGGAAGTTCCAGATGGTGCTGTTCCACGTTTCTGCTGCCTGTGTCCTTCTAGATGGTAGTGGTTGTGCATCTGGAAGATGCTGTTTCAGGAGACTTTGTGCATTCCTCCATTGCATCTTGTTGTAGTTGGTACATATGGCTGTCACTGAATGTTGGCGTTGGAGGGAATTAATGTTTATGGATGGGGTGTCAGTTAACCATACTGCTTTGTCCTGGATGGTATCAAGCAAGTTGCATAACTTATTGAAGTTGCACATTTAGGCAAGTGTTCATAATGCATCTGATTTGTGCCTTACAGATGGTGGACAGATCTTGGGGTGACAGGAGGTGTGTTACCTATAGTATTCCTAGCTTCTGAATTGCAAAAAGATGTAGAAGGAAAAAGTGAAATAAACACATTTTCTAAAATCAATAGAACTAATATAGCAATAGTGGGTTAGGTTTTCCAAGTGGTCAGGTGTATACAGTGCAGAGATGTAACAATGACTTGCCATCCTACACAGCATTAGTAAGGGGAAATGTTGAATTTTGTTATTTTTCATTGGATTAAGTAACATGGGGTTAACATCATCTGAGGTGATCTTCTGTACAGTATTTGTTTCAATAAAATTCCTTCATATTACCTTAGTGTTAGAATTTTAGCATTCCACTCAGCCATTTATAGTCATCTTGTTAAGATTATTATTTTTAATTGTGATAATTTGCTGTTTAATACGTGGGATGTGAATTCACATAATTTGAAGTCATTAATGACTGCCTTAAGCTCACAGCATAAAAACTACATTTCAGTTTGAAGAGAGCAATAATATGACTAAAATTGTACATTTTACAATAAAATTGCATTGAGTATATTGAGGAATTAATTGGATACTTCATATGTAGGTTTGTTCTCAATTTTCTTGGATAAAGCCTACAGTAGATGTTAAAAGGTATGTTTCTTCATTACAAACGCCATATCTGAATCTAAGTGAGAAAAGTCTTTGGTGCATGCTATACCAAAGCAATGTCAATGCCGCAGTCATGTGTCCTTGAGCTTCATAAGTTTCCAAAACTATCAGACGTATAGTAGGTTTTTCTGTTGGCTATGTTTTGAGGTTGTCAAATGGGAGACAAACTGCCAGATAATACAGTATTTTCCTGTTGTGTGTGTAAGCCAATTAATTATTTTTTCAAAGAAAGCCTTTTGCGCAAAATATTCCCTTGAAAAGTTGAAGTCTGAAGATTTTTTCTGCTTTCAAACATGAGGAATGAGTTACAGAACAACAACTTGTATTTCTGTTGTTCCTTTAATATAAGATCAAAGCATCAGCTGGAAATTGACATTGAACCAAATGAGGAGATATTAATAGGGGTAGCTGGAAGATAAGTTAGAAGTAGGTTTTAGGGAGATCTCATACAAGAAGAGTGAATTTTAAAGATTGAGAGGGAATTTTACAATTTAGAGTCCAGATATTGACGCAGCCACTGGAAGTGAGGCAAGTAAAGTCAGGGTTGTATATGAGCCCAGAGTTGCTGAAATTTATATGTTTGGGAGGCTTGTGGGTCTGAAGGAGGTTTCTGAGGTAAAGAAGGAAGAGGGCCATTAAAAAGTTTGAACACCAGAGTGGGCATTTTAAAGTGGAGGTTTTGATGCACTGGAGCCAGTGTAGATCAATAAGCAATCAATGGTGGGTGAGTGGGGCTTGGTGCAAGTTAAGATATGTGCAGCAAAGCTGATATTTGTGGAGAATGGGAGGCTGATCAGGAGAATAACCTGAAGGGAACAAAATATGGATCGGGTTTTAGCAGTGGGGAGGTTGAAATGAAGTCAGAAATGAGCAGTACTGCAGTGAAGAAAATAGATGTTTTTGACTTAGAATGTATGGGTAGCGTATTGCATTGCAAATTGTATGCTTGGGCGCTGCTCATTGAATACTATTCCGTTGCATTTCATCTGTGGCATCTGCAGTGAAGAAAGTTCTGATTTTCCTGCAGAAGGCCAAGAGTCCCAAGAACAAGTAAAAGCTCCAGTTTATTTGTCAAATTTCAACATTAATTTAGGTAGCAAATTAACTGATGCCACTTCGAAGCAGCTTATGCTACAAGACACAACTTCTTTGCATTATAAATTTTAAAGTAATATTATGTTGTCAAATACACTTTCGCATATCTAAACACAAAAACAGTTATCCATTTTCAAACGTGAAAACCAAAGGTTATTGAAACAGTCCACAGTACTGGGCTTAGACTATTTACACTGCAAAGTGAGCCAGGAGATCTGACTCACTGTGGGGGCAAAGGTTGTGGATAAAGCAGATACAGCACAGCAAATGTGCAGTTCAGAATGCAGACTCAGCACTATTCATGAGGTATTGCAAATTATTTGTCTACTTAAAACAATTGTGCTATTCTCTTGGAAATCAATAAGAATAACAGCTGTACGGTGAACTGAAAAAATGCAGTGCTCAAAGTTACAATCCAAAAAACTGCTTGCGTTTTTGGTCCTATTTAAAACCATTTATTGATCCATGTATATTGAGGCAGATAAATGTTCTTGCTCTGTTTTGTGCACAAAATAGAAATTTATCAGCATATTGTTGAAGTGTCAAATTAATATTAAACTTGAAGCCTATTCTTATGCTTTTGTCTGCTCTTGCGAACACAAGTATATTAGTACAGTGCTAATAAGTTAATCACCAAGCAAAACTTCAGCTAGATATATACATTTCTATTTAATATTTCCAGTAGGTCAGATTTAAAGGCTTTCGTAGAAAAACTTTTTTCCCTAATTTGGAGGCTGCAGGGAATAACTGTGGATATATCTTTAATTTACAAATTGTTCTTTGCTGTTTCAGAAATAAAAAAGCTTTGAGCAAGAAAAAACTTAAAAAGAAACAGAAGACCAAGTCCAAAGTGAAAACACGAACAAAGGCAAGTAGATTTATTTGCTTTTTAGTTTGAAGAAGAAAAAAATGCATTGTGATTGGGCGTGGCTGGTGGTTAGCAATATTTACTATGAAAATGCGTCTTTCTGTAATTTTATGATGCTGCTTTGTAAAGATGAATAAAAGTACAATGGGACTTCAACTGCCTAAGCCACATGGTCTGAAATTTGTTCCCTAAACCTTTCTATCCCTCCAACACCATTTATTTGACAAATCACCACATAGCAGATTTGTAAACAAAATTCAAATCCATGGGATTGAAGTAGAAAAATGGCAAATTGGATACAAAATTGGCTGGGTTGCAGAGAGTAGTAATGAACATTTGTTTTTTTGACTGGAGGAAATTGTGATGTGGCACTCTCCAGAGACCACTATTAGGATCACTGCTCCTTTTGGTAAATATTTGGGTATACAGGCCATAATTTCAAGATTGGCAGATAGTACAAAACTCAAATTTAATAAAGGGTGAGGATTATAGTAACAGGCTTCAGGAAGACGTAGACTGGTAAGACGGACAGACTGACGGACCAAAGTTAATGCATAGAAGTCTGAAGTGATATATATTCATGGGAAGAGGAAAGAGGCCAGGCAATGTAAAGTGATATAGTTTTAAAGTGAGTGCACCAACAGTGAAATCTGGGACATACGTATACATCTTCAAAAGTGACTGGAGAAGTTGAGAAGACTGGGAAAGAATGCATAAAGTATAAAAGCAAAGAAATTATGCTAAATCTTCGTGAAACATTGGATTAGAGTATTGTGCTCCATTCTGGACACTACAGTTTATGAAGGATGACAAATCCTTGGAAAAGCTGTACATTAGAAGCATGGAATGGAAGCCAGGGTTATGTTGTTTAGAGCAGAAAAGTTAAGAGGTGATTTGATAAGTATGTTCAAAATTATGAATAGTTTTGAAGAAAGAATAAGGAACTGTTTTCAGTGGCGTGAAAATTAATAGTCAGCAGACCTAGACTGAAGGTGATTGGCAAAACATGGGGCGCTGATATGATTTTCTTTTTTTACAGTGAGATGTTACTTGGCATGCACTGCCTGAAAGGATGGCACAATTTTAATCAATAATAACTTTATAAGGGGAATTGAATAAATGAATTAAAAATGTTTACTGGACTTATGGGAAAAGAACAAGGGAATTGGACTAATTGAATAGCTTTTTCAAAGAACTGGCCCTGGCACGATAGGCCTAAAGTCCTTTTGCCCCGCTGCGTCTTTCTGTAATTTTATGATGCTGCTTAGTAAAAGTGAATAAAAGTACAGTGGGACTATTTACACTTAAGCTCTTGACTTTTTCCAAACAAAACATTTGTGCTTATTGCTTAGAATTTAACAACTGTAGACCGATTTGAGGAAGTGCATGGTACCTTAAAGTCGCATTAATGCTATTGTTTGTTTTTGCCGATAAACTGCTAATACATGCTGCCTTTCATCATCATGCTCAGAACAATTCAAACCCTGTTTCAATTATTTGAAGTCATCATGAAACGCTGTATGGGTCAGATTTTGTAGTCAGTGATAAAAGGAATAGCAATAACTGTTAACTATACTTGGTTTCCTGCAGACTTTATGTAGGCTTTTGTATTACAACCTGTGATAAATTGAAAGTCAGAACATTTCCACATCCTTGTAAAAGTGATCTGGGATATGTGATTAAGGCAAGAAATAGTGTAAAGAGCAAAATACAGCTGGAATCTGAAACAAGAACAGAATGCTGGAAAATGTTAGGAGGTCAGGCAGCATCTTTAAAGTTTATTTGTTATGTTCACATAGCAGTGAAGTTGTTGTGAAATCCCCTAGTCGCCGCATTCTGGCATATGTTCGGATAGACTGAGGGAGAATTTAACATGGCCAATGCACCGTGTCTTTGGACTGTGGGAGGAAACCAGATCACCCAGAAGAAATCCATTCAGATATGGAGAGAATGTACAAATTCCGCACAGACAGTGACTCAACCAGAGAATCAAACCCAGCTCCCGGGTGTCTCTGAGAAAAAGCAGAGTTAATGTTTCGAGTGCTTTTAGCTCTTTGTTAGAACCAAAGAGAGGGAGAAATATATTTAATTTCCAGATTTGACTCTATTTGTGCACACACTGCTTTCCTCTATAATAATGTTGAGTGCTATTGGCTTCTTCATTGCTTTTGATGCAAAATCTGATTTTTGTTTAATAAAATTTCTCTTTGCTATTAATTTCCTGAAGCTGGATGTTTAAGAACTCTGAAAGATATTAAGAAACAGAAAAGAGATATTAATAAAATTTTAAAGAATAAATACACTCACTTCATTAAAATTTCCACTGCCTGCAAAGTAAATTATTGCCTGGATGGGGTTTTGAAATTAAGAATGTTGACAAAGTAACACTGGAAATAGATGGTTGGTCTGACCTTGTGTGTTCTACGTAGTTATGTTTTAATGACTCTTAGAAAGGTTAAGCATTAGTCTTATTTAGAAGGTTGCTAATACTCCAGAAAGCAATGCATCACCTGTTATTCCTAATTGGGCATATGGTGCTGTTTCCTTTTTAGAATACTGAGATTTTGAATGACTGTTCTATTGAGTGTTTTCCATTTGGCTGGTAGTGTCCATTGAAATATTGGAGAGATGATTAATTTTTTAACATTTTGACGCATCTTTCATGTGTGCAAAATAAGTTATAGTTTCTATTTGTATACACTGCGCGTGATATGAAAAATCAATTTCATCAGTCATGCCATCTCTTTGAATCACGTGCTGCATCAGCCAATACATTTTCACTTTTTTCTTCTGCACTCTTTTTCTCTTTGTTTTCTACGTCATAACCATATTCTATCATACTTATGAACAGTACAAAAGCCAAATGATCTAACACTGAGGAACTAGACTGCTTGTTATTGGTCATCATCAGTGTATATTTGGCTACTTGATTTCTAATCTTATGCCAATTTTTAACACCGGTTTTTAGGTACAATTAACAGTAATGAAGCTGCAATTTTGATGACTTCCGTTTTAAAAAAAATTGCCAAATACTCCTTGAAAATCCTAACTTTTATTTGCTGGATACGTCACATCTGACTTTGTTTGCATTATCTTCAATACACTTGTGAAGTATGACCTATGTTGATTACTGCTCCTGGTTTTTATGCTCTAAATAAGCATAAATAATGAGCCATCAAATTTGTTCAAGAATTTTCATTATTACTAAATAATAATAAAGCATAATAAAGTAGGAATCTGAATTATGACTTCTCCTTCAGACTGAAAATTTGGAAAACGCATCGCCTATTCCAGATATCAAGGTCCATAGCAATCCCTCGGCCTTCAATGTTTACTGCAATGTACGCCAGTGTGTCTTGGAATGGCAAAGGAAAGAAGCCTCCCTGACTTTGGCCTCAAAGAATTCGATCCAGAGTGGAGAGTCAGAGACTGATGAGGAGGAGGAGTTAAGGGAGCCTCCAATTAAACTACCCAAGGTAAGCAGCTAAAATTCTTCTACAATAGTGCTGCATGTTGGAAATTTAAAGTGAAAAAACAAAAGTGCTAAAACCTTCAGCTCAGCCCATACTTGTAGTGAAAAACAAAATTCATGTTTCAGGCCAGTGTATAGAGATGGAAAGTTCGGGTGAATTTTTTTGAATTAAAAAGGTAATGATAAGATTTTTATCTCTAGATAGTGATGTGTATGAATCTTAATGCAATTGTTTTTACAATTTAGCTAGAAATTTTGGAGCTATAGAGTTTTACAGCAGAGTCCCTTGTCTGTGACAGCTATCAAGCACCTATCTATTCTAAATCCCATTTACCAGTACTTGGTCTGTAACCCTGTATGCTATGGTTTTTTTTAAGTACTCATCTAAATGCTTCGTAAATGTGACAGAGTTCCAGATTCCCATCATCTGGGCGAGTTAGTTTTTCCTCAAATCAGCTCTAAATCTCCTCTTTCTTACCTTGAGTCTATGACCCCTGGAAATTGGCCCCTCTGCTAAGGGGAAACATTTTTTCCTATCTATATCCCTATTAATTTTGTACACCTTGATGAGCTCCCTCTTTAGCCTTCTTTGCTCTAAGGAAAACAGCCACAATATTTCCAACCTCTCTTCATAGCTGAAACACTCTAACCTAAGCAACATGCTGGTGAATCTCCTCTGCACCCTTCCTAGTGCAATCACATTCTTCCTAAAGTGTGGCGACCAGAACTGCACACAATACTCTAACTGTGGCGTAATGACTGTTTTTATACGGCAGCATCCTGACATCTCTGCTCCTAAATTCTATACCTCAGCTAATAAAGGCAAGTATCTCTTGTATCTTCTTAACCACCTTATCTACCTTTGGACATGCACCCAAGATTCCTCTGGTCTTCTGTACTTCCTCACGTCCTACCGTTCATTGTCCCTTGCCTCTCAAAATTTATCACTTCACACCTTGTCGGGGCTTTTTATTTATTCATTTTTAAATAGATAATATCAGTTTTTTTCCAGACACAATGGAAAATCAAAAATGCCCTTGAGTTTTTAAATTTTGTACTTGGGTGGCAGTGATAAATCACAATTGAACAGTGTGGAACATCCTAATTAACGCACGGTCAGTTGCAATGGAATTCCAGTTAAAATTTAACATTAAGCAAGAAGAGAGCAATACGAAGAGGAGCAAATCAAATGATTCCCAACGTAGTATTTCCTTTCCATCTGCCATTTTGCTTCTCCAGTAAGTCTGACATCTGCACTGGAAATATTGTTTAACATTCTCATTCTTCAAAAAGGCTACGCTTTGCAATATCACCACTAATATAACTTGCAACAATAATTTTGCCTTGTTGCTTCAAATAGACTCTACTTCATGTTATACACTGTTATCATATCATGCAATACATGATACAATTTCTTTTGTCTTTACAAGTCAGACAAAAGATTGTTTTACAATAAACAGCGCTTGAAGGGGTCCATTTGGAATGTATTGACGTTTGAATTGTAACAAGAATGTATTTTTCTCCTATAGAAAAGTTAAACTTAAAAGTTAAGCTGACTTAAATTCATTGTTACTTAAGTGTACAATTGTATAAATTCTTGTGTTACAGATCATAGGAATTGGACTTTGTGGTGTATTTGAACTTATAAAAGAGACACGGTTCTCTCATCCTGCATTGTGTCTGAGAAGTTTACAAGCTCTACTTGATATGCTTCAGGGCCAACAACCGGAAGGTCTCCAGTCAGAACCACCTGATGTTCTAGGTAAAGTTAATAATAAGCTAAATTGGATCTATTAAGATATTGAGCATTTTTAAAATACTGTTCAACTGAAGTGCTAATTGGATTATTTTGTCAAACTATAATATACAATTATTTAAGGAATGGTTAGCTGTATTTATAGCTGAAATTATTGCATTTGCATTTTATCACTTGTTGTTTCCTTCATCCCAACTTTGCTAGTATTCATGCAGGCCATTTTGAGACAATGGAGCAAAATTGACTGTTATTGCTGTTAGTATTGCAGTATACTTTATAAACAGTTCTATTTTATCTACCCATCCTCTCATGGGGTCTTCTTAAAATCAAAATTGAGACAAGTACGAGCATTGGACTTGATGAATGAAGAAATGCAGTTGAACTAAATTGGTGATGTAAATTTTTGTGTATTCAGTACATGTCATGCATTGACAAAGAAGGAAGAAAATTATAGGAGTTTTGAAGTTTAATTAAAACTTCAATTAGTCATCCAAAATTATACAATGCATATGAAAACTTCTTAAGGGAAAAAATGTGGAAATGTTGTTGTCCCTAATATATTGAGTTCCAATGAATGGTTAAGATTTTGTGGTAGAAATTATGGTGAATTTGTCAGTATTCACCATTATCCCTTGAACTGGTAGTAACTTTGGAGTTCATACGTTTGTAGTGAATATAGGAATCTACAAGTTGCTGTCGATAGTTCTATGCTTCTCCAATGGGTGTGCTATTTGTAGACTCACAGGTTTATAGCATGGAAACAGGCCCTTCGGCCCAACTTGTTCATGCTGCCTTTTTAATCACTAATCCCTCTATGTCCATTTTACCTATGTGACTATCTAAATGCTTTTTAAAAGATAAAATTGTACCTGCCTCTACTGCTACCTCTGGCAGCTTGTTGCAGATGCTCACCACCATCTGTGTGAAAAAATTGCTTCTCTAGAGCCTTTTTGGGTCTCCTCTACCCTCTAGTTTTAAACTCCCTTATCTTTGGGAGAAGATGTTGTCTATCTAGCTGATCTATGTCCTTCATTATTTTATAAACATCTATAAGGTCACCCCTAAGTCTCCTGCACTCCAGGGGAAAAAGTCCCAATCTATTTAGCCTATCCTTATAACTTAAACTATCGAGTCCTGGTGCATTCTTAATAAATTTTTTCTGTGGTCTTTCTAGTTTCATAATATAAGTTTTATGATATGGTGACCAGAACTGTACACAGTATTCCGAGCGTGGCCCTACAATATCTTGTTCAACTTGAACAGGACGTCCCCCACTTCTGTAATCAATGTTCTGACCAAAGTCTGTGGGAAACCATTAGTCCCTACAGACTGTAATCAACTAGATATCACCGAACTCACCAAAAGTTCTCATTTCACTCTAAAATATCCCTGTTGAAAACTCAAAGATGAGATGCAACTGAAGTATTACATGTACAAAGTCATAACTATTGCTAAAGACCCACTGTGGCCCTGATAAATGTTGTATTGATGTGCCATTCTGGTAAAATTTCAAGTCCTAAATTTTTTTTGATGTTTGGTAATTTAACTTGCAGTGTGAATGTGCCAGTCATTTATTTCATTCTTTAATAGAAGTGAAGCATTGCCAGTGCATGTACTTCCTAGTTTGGCTGTCTGAGGAAACCTCACTGAGATTGTCTGTGTACCTTGTTGACGATATTGTTGCTGGACTTCTGCAAGAGTCCCCTGACTTTTTACATCATATTCACATCAACTTCAGGGAAAAGTGAAATCCATTGTGCAGAGATGGATCTTTGTGGCCACCTCCCTCAAGCTCAGTGGCTAGCTTCAATGCTGACCACAATCCAGGAAGCAGCCATTCCTAAGTTATAGGAGCTTGGTCTTGAGAAAGAAGAAATTTTAATTTTTTTTCCAATGTTTTAAAATTGCATTAAATTATGAATGGCACAAGTTAACATTGATTTCCAAATGAGTCAAATGAAGAAAATTGTGTTTCAAAAGTCAGAGACAATATCCACGTCTTTATTTCTGATTGGCAATGTGATATTAAGAAGCAAATTGTAACTTCACACTTGTATTCCCTAACGTGCAAATTACTGGTTTTGGAGGTGTCACTGTGGGGCAATAAGAAATCGACAGTGGATGCTTGCTGACAAAAAGGTCTGAGCTTTGCATGAACTTTGGTTTTAGTGGTTTGGCAGTTTGAGAGCAATTATCTTTTCTGTGTCTCTGGTCAGTGTCCATGATATGCTTTCAAGAATAATTTAAAGATGAGGGATGGGAGGGCAAAGATTTCCCTCAAATTACTATTCCTGAGATCCCGGTTAAGTGAAAGATCTGATTTATTTATTTGACTTTGGATGACAGTGATGAATTGAGCCATTTATATCCTGAATAATTTGGGCCTTAAATGATGATGGTTAATGTGATTTTGTCCACAGAATCTCTCTTCCATTTATTGTTAGAAACAACAATAAGAAGCACTGGAATGGCAGACAATATTAGCCAGTCACTGACTGCATTGTCTTGTGCCTGCCTCTTCAGTCTGGTAGTTGCTTGGGGAGATACAGGCAAGATTCTACAGGCCGTGTCAGCAATTCTTACCAGTAATGGCAGCCATGCTTGCCAACCTATTCAGGTAACTTGATTTTGGAAAGATTTTATTTTTCAATTTCCTAAATTTGCTTTGGCCGTCCTTTATCATTCTGTCAAGTTTAAAATGTTGTCCTCCAAATGGCTATGGGTGCTGCATCCATTGAAAGTTTCAAGATTCGAGTTCGGTAGACTTTTTTTATTGGACGAGGATATTCAAGGGATATGGCAATTAAGGTGGATGATTGGGAGTTGGGACACAGATTAACAAAAATCTGTTTGAATTATGTGAAGAATTGCATGCAGCAAAAGCATGAAAGTTTAAGGTGACTTTCCAGTTTGGTGAGTGCATCTATTGCAATACTAAGTAGAATTTTTTTGCTGCAAGTATTTGAAGAAAAATTTGACTGAGGTCCAGTCCAAAGTTTTGGGATCCTGAAAATAACAAGTTAAGGAAACTGAATGCGAGTCCTCATCTCAGTGCAGGAAGAATAAGATGGTTACCTGGAAATTAAAAGGAAGCTGAGGACTCATTCTAGTCATTTCAGTAAAAGAATATGACTTGTTTGAAAATTGAGTAAAGGATTGACTGCATAATAAACTATGTGCTGTGGAGGGACGCCGAAGGACTCAAAGATATGACCAATGTCTTGGACTTTAAGAGTTAGACGAGTGCCCATGAATAAATTTATTGAACATCCATGCTGTCCTCGTTGAATTCCTAGCTGAAATGTATAAATTATATTAATTTTGTATACTTACTGCTTAGAGCTGTATTACTATTAGCTTACATGATAAGGCACTACCTCAAAGATTATCAAAAATTAAAGCTCCGTGAAAGGGCTAATATATTGATATAGATTGAAGATTGGCTAGCTAACAGGAGACAGTCAATTGGCATAAATGGATTTTTTTTTTCCTGATTCACAAGTGGGGCCTCAACTTTTTACAATTTATATAAATGGACTTAGGGTGAGGGGGGTAAGGTATAATTTGGATGCTAGAGAGTTTTTTCACACAGAGGGTGGTGGGGGTATGGAATGCGCTGCCAAGTAAAGTGGTGGAGGCAGGCACTCGAGTTATTTAAGAAATACTTAGATGGGCACATGAACAGAATGGGAATGGAGGGGTATAGAAAACTGATTTAAAATAGGGATCATGAGCCTTGGGAGTCCCTGGGAAGTGTGTAAATAGATGATGATATTGATGTACTTGTTTTTATCCTACAGGTGCTTTGGTCCACCTTGTTGTCTAACAAGGGGCACACGCGATGGGTCGTGAGAGGGCTGCTCTTGGATTTTTTTTTTGAGAGTATCCTAGTGCTTCACGTCGTTAGTGTATGCTTGACCTGGACCATTTGATGGCAACACGACAGCTCAATGACTATCGCTGTGCTGTGCGGATACATGGATTTTGGCCTGTGTCTGTGGGAGTTTACGCATTCTCCCCGTGCTTGCGTGGGTTTTCTCCAGGCGCTCCGGTTTCCTCCCACATTCCAAAGATGTGTTCTTAGGCTAATTGGCAAAACAAATTCTCCCTAAATTGTCTCAAATTAGGTTTTTTAATCCATAGATCTATAAGCATAGACAGGGATCGCAGGTAGAAGGGGGAACATCGGGGTGGCGGCGCGGGCTCGTTGGGCTGAAGGGCCTGTTTCCCGTGCTGTTTTGTTCTTTGTTTGACTTGGATGAAGGGACTGAAGATCTGGTTGCTAAATCTGCTGACATCACAAAATAAGGTAAAGTAGGAAAGTCACGTGTAAAGGGTGTAAAGAGACTACAAAGGGGGTTGAGATAGGTTAGGTGATTAGGCAAAAATCTGGCAAATGGAGTACAATGTGGGCAAAGTGAAATTGTCAGTTTTGGCAGGAAGAATAAAAAAGAAGCTTATTAGGTAAATATTTGAGAAATTAAAGAACTGAGGCATAGAGAGACCTGGGTGTTCTAGTACACGGATCACACAAGACTAGTGTACAGGCACAGCAAGTAATTGGGAAAGCTAATGGAATGTCATTGTTTATTGTGAGAGGAACTTTACAAAACGCAAAGTGATGCTTCAGTTGTATAATGCAGTGCTGAGACCACCCATGATGTATTGAATACAGTACAGGTCTCATTATTTGAAATATTGTAAATGTGTTAGAAGCAATTCAAAGAAGGTTTACTAAGTTAACACCAGGAATGGGCAGGTTATCTTATGAGGAAATTTGGAGAGGTTAGGTGGAGGTTAAAAGATTAAAGGGTGACTTGATTAAAATCTTTAAGCCCCTGAGGAATATAGACAGGGTGGATGAGAGCTGATGTTTCTTCTTGTTGAGGACTCTAGAACTTGGTCAGTTTAAAAATAAGGAGTCACTGATTTTGGACAGAGGTGAAGAGAAAATTTTTTCTGAAGTTTGAGAGATTCTGGAACTCTTCCTCAAAAGACAATAGAAGCAGAGTGTTTGAATATTTTTTAAGACAGAGCTAGATAGGTTTTTGATTAATGAGAGGGTGCAAAGTTATTGGGGGTAGGCAAGAATGTGTGGTTGAAGTTGCAGTCAGATCAACTATGATCTGATTGATTTTGGCAAAACAGGCTTGAGGCACTGAGTGGCCTATTAATTCATACATGTAAAATCTACTTTTGATGTTTTGTACTAATGCGAACCATCTCATTGGTTATTTTCACAATAGTACAGATCTCAGGGGATAGAGTTTAAATTATACAATCCATGCTTTTAGTCAAAGGGATATTAAATTTCTAAAATGCATTCCTTTCATGTCACTAATAAATATGCTAAGTGATGCTTCTTCACTATAATGCAGTTAGATGAGACTGCACGTACTTGGTTCCATTCTTGTCAATCCAAGTTTAGCCAGAGATTTTCCATCAGTGATTTCACTCCCCATTTCCACACAGTTACTCTGACATTTCCAAAGGATCCATCTGTGGTCAGGTTCCTATTTCTGATCTACATGCTTCTCTTTAGTGACGACATCTTTTTTAAAAAAAAAAAAATTGGTTTTTAAATGTATGCTGGTGACATCCACTTTACCTCATCATCACCTCTGTCACCTCTCCACTATCTTTAAATGGTCTGACAGCCAGTACTGGATGACCAGAAATTCCTCAATTTAATATTGGGAAAATTGAAGCCTTTGGTACCCCTCAGAAATTCCATTTCTCATCAACCAACTCCCATACCTTGCTTTGGCAACAGGTTTGAGGCCAAACCAGATTCTTCACAATCTCAGTGTCATGTTTGATCCCAAGGATGACCTTTCAACCAAAATATGCATGCTATTAGTAAGCCTATTTATTTCCATGTAAATATTTTCTATGTAGCATTGTGGGATGTAAAAGACCCTATATGAATACAAATTGTTGTTCATTGTTCAGAATATTCTGGATGGTTGAATTTATTGATGTGAGATGGATGAACTTTAATATAAATTATTTGTGTATTTTATAAAAAGGTATTTACATATATGTGAAAGTATCAAGTCATTGGAAGAATTTGGTAGTCTAATCAAATGGGCAGTCTATTTCCTTGTCCTGATTTTTCATGGAATTTTATGCCGATTGAGGATTCTCGTAGTATATGATGGATATATGATGAATATCTAATAAATATCTTGCATCAAATGAAGCTACTGCAATTTGTTATTCAGAAGTGCTTATTCAGTTAATGGTTCTATATTATCAACATTTTTGTGTGATTTAACATTTCAGTTTTACTTGCTTTTAGGTGCCAACCATTCTAAACGCTTTGCAAAGAAGTGTGCAAGCAGTCTTAGTTGGAAAAATTCAAATACAAGACTGGTTCACAAATGGAATAAAGAAAGTAGCTTTAATGCACAAATGGATTCTAAAAGAGGTATTTACAGATGAAGATGATTGGTGTCTACTGCAGAGTGATGGCTCATTCCTATACCTTTTGGCTAAAGACGGATTGTACAAAATTGGTTCTGGTTATAGTGGGACAGTGAGGGTAAGTAAATATTTTTACAATAGTGCTATTACAAACTGTTTAAAAGTTGTCATATTATTGAAAAATAAATGTTAGATATGTCATCAATGAGTGATCAGTACATCCCCAGACATGATATTGAGGCTGAGCCAAATGCTGTGGCTTGGCTGGTTCTTTTTGTCTCACTGTAAACTGTTTGCTTTAAACTATTACTTCTTGAAACACATCTCTATTATGTTTATGCCAATGTATTGTCCTTGCCTAGTTGCCCTGCTTCATAGCAATTGTTTGTCTATCTGACTGACTTGGCAGCTATTCCCTAGGGCATTATGAGTAGGCATGTAATGTAAGGTAGAGTTGCTTTGGCCAGACAAGGTCGGGGTGTTGGTTCTATTTCCTGAAGAATATTAGTGAGCGAGTTGTGCATTGAATGATAGAAATATCAAGCAGCTTGCAAATTCATTTGTACTAATGCCAGCCTATATTGTATAATCACATTCAGTTTAATTATTCCCTATTGTCACTTCAAGGTCTGGATTTCTATCCTGTATTATTATGGTACATCCTAGTAATAGTAGGCTGTTCAGTTTTGCAAATATTCTTGTAGAGTTGTAGAATTTGTTTACGCTTTGATTTAAAATTCTCCACAAGTTGAGTTAATTTTTGGATATGCCCCGGGGCTTTCTGGGTTAGTGATGTTACTTATATTGAAGAGAACATTAAACCAGTTTTTCAAAGTAAAATAGTTGGTCTCCTGTGTTTCTGATGATTTCAAGGCCAGAAGGATGTGAAAATCTTTGCTTGTTTTGTATATTTGAGAGTAAGCAACTTGTTTAAGAAGTAAAAGTTTAATAATAGGGTTGTGGCCTTTAAAAAGGCAGCATATGGTTTCAGGTTTGCAGCAGTCAGCCTCAGGAATGTCTGTTCAATACTGCAATAAATGCAAAATTGTACAAGGTTTCTGCACTTGTAGGAAGCTGCTAGGTGTTCCCAGTTCCAGTCAGTATTTTTGTGGCTTAGATCTTTTGCAGATTCTACTTAGTAATGTATTTCCATCTTCAAGATTTGTGTTTTTTTAAGCCATTTGCCACATCATGTGACAAAAAAAATCAAGTAATTGACTGAATTCTTGGACATTACAATCTCTCACAAGACAGGGTAGTGACCAGGAGGAAAACACAGCCATTTTCCCTAAAAGCAAGCTTTCCAATGGGCCAAGCCAGAGGACAGTATCCAGGTCATCTAATATATTGACTTGTTCAGCTTGGCCAGTAAACCAGTACATCAAAACATTTAGTAGTTAAGATTCTTGTGTTTTAATTTTATTTCTGTAACCCAGAGTGTTTGTCGAATGATGAAAGAAAAGATTTGAAGCAAAGCTACTTGAATAATGAAAAAGATGCATCTTAAATTTGCTTGAGCACAATCATTGATTAAACAATTATGAAGAAATGGGGAGAGCTCAGTAGTTTTTTGGTCGATTCAAGTTAGACTTAACAAGTTCTACAGCTGTATGTTTGTTTATGGCAATTTCATTGTTTTGGTACTCCCAATTGGCCAGATCTTTTCACTTGTTCAGTGAAAAATGTTTCTTCTGAAATAATTTACTTGGTATTAGACTACCATTCAGAAATAAAGGTAAAGTAGTGTGTGGCTGGAATAGCATAATTGAAACGCTAATATATGGATTGATAGACTTGGGTGATCTCCTTTGCATTGCCTGTACCAAAAAAAAATTAGTTAATTTCTGTTGGCGCATTGAGTTTCAAAATAAAGATCTGTCAATAAAAGTGAAGCCTGAAGACATGCCCAAGCTACTAAATGATGATTTTGCATCAATGTTTACCAGAGAAGGCAATTTTTGCCAATGCTGCCGTGAACAAGGAGCGTATCAAGATGTTGGATGAAAGGATGACATCACTTAAAGTGGAAACGTCAGTGGGTCAAGATGGGGTGCATCCTCAGTTACTGAGGGAAGCAATGGTAGATATTGCATAAGTCCTGGCTATAATCTTCCTGTTCTTAAACACAAGGATGGTGCCAAGAGACTGGAAGATTGCAAATGTTACACCCTTGTTACCAAGAAGGATGAACCTGGCAATCAAAAGGCAGTCAATTCAACATTGATGTTGGGAAGCTTTTAAAAATGAAATCCAGGGGAAAATCAACAGTGACGTGGACAAACAAAGGGGATCCAGCATGAATATTTTAAGAACAAATTGTGTTGATTAATTCAGTTGAAATGGTGAGGTAAGAGGCTGGATGAGGACAATGCAACTAATGTTAGTAAATAGCCTTTTGAAAGGTGTTTGACAAAGTATCACAAAATAGACTTAGTAAAATTCTGTTACAATTCCAGCTCAGTAGACCATAACTTTCGTCTAGAGTTGTGGATGAATAGAGTGGCAAGATTGCTGATTAACTTTAAGAAAAAGATAAAATATTCATTAAACAAGAAAAGATTGACTATTATACACTACTTGTTCAGCTCAGCTATATCTTGACGGATATATAGCACACTGATGTTCTCAGTAAATACACAGACTATGTAAACTAACATGTGTGATGTGGGCAGACACACCATCCTTTGAAACCAATTGATAGATGCCTCCCAATACAATTTCTGTGGATTTCTTGTGAAATCTCTCTCTCTTCACCAACCCCCTCCCCAATATATTTTGGTAGTGTTGTAGTGGAGAATTTCTTGTTTTCCGAGCTGTGATAGTAAAACTTAACTTCATTCGTATAACTTCACGGTAGAAATAGGAAATCAATCTAAAAACAATATAAAGTAAGTGTACAATTTTGAAGTTAGTGTAGAAAACGGACTGTGTTGTGCACAAATCTTTGAAGTTGGCATTAGAGCTTAACAATGCGTATGAGCATAAAGTCAAAGAGTTGGCAGAACAGAAGTACGACCCCAACTGGGCTACAATATCACACTTTCAGAAAGCTTAAAAGAGATTACACTAGAACATGGATTCAAGGATGGGTGATTAATGAGCTGAAGAAGCTCGAGTGGCTCTCAGCGCAGAGAATGCAATAATAGATATGCTAATACTGAAAAAATGTTATTAAAGATTTAAGCTGAGTAAATAAAAATAAAATTTCCAATAACTTAAGTGTTGATAAGAAGAGGGCACAGATTTAATGTGATTTGGCAAAAGAAAGTGCAGGTGATACGAGGAAAGCTTTTGTTTTGCAGTGAGTCATTAGGATTTGGACTGTATTGCCTTAGAGTAGAGGGCGTTCAATTGTAGATTCTAAAAAAAGAGAATTGCATAAATACTTAAGGAAAAAAATGCAGTGATGGAGGGAAATAGCTGGGAAATCAACTAACTGGCACAGGCATGATAGGTTGAATGGCTGCTTCTTGAGCTGTTCATAATTCAATGAACTTGATTATAAGTGTGAAATTAGGTCCAAGGGGAAAGATGGTTAACTGTAATTAATCTCAAAGTACAAGTCTTTTTCAAATTCTCAGTATTTGTTAACTAAAAGATTTGTTTTGAGAATGTAACTTTGGCATAAATCATAATGGGTTTACTTGGTTGTAGCTGCAAGAAAAAATGTGGTTCGGATGTCTAGATCTGACTAGATATTCATGTTGTATGTTATGTTATGAAAGTCTGCAAAGAGGTGTTACATCTATAAGTTCTATCATCTGTCAAACACTTTGTAGACCAATTTTCTCAGATGTGACTATTTCAGTGCTGACCAGCCTCCCATCTTCCACCTTTCATTAACTTGATTGATTCCAATCTCTGTCCATATCCTAACTTATACAATGTCCTGTTTGTCCATCAATTCTCTGCTCTTTGATTCTTGTATTGACTTTTGGTGACCAAACTTTAAATTTAGTGCCATTTTGTTTGATTCCTATTGACCTCATTCTCCCTATTTTCAACTTTCTCCAGTAGTGCAGTCATTCAGCAAGAGCTCAAGACTCCTCTAATGCTAGCCTGTTGAGAATCTGTTTTGTCCTACTTCAGGCAGGTGGATATAATGTGGCATAGTTGTTCCCCCTAAACATCTGTATTTTCCTGCCTTTGAAGCACTATAGAAAGCCTCTCTCTTACCTTTTGGCTCAATATAAAACTTAGCCTGATTATGCTTCTGTGAAGTGTCTGTGTACATTTTCAAATCGTAGAATCCCTACAGTGCTGAAGAAGGCCATTCAGCACATTGGGTCTGTAACTACCACAATTCCATCTCGGCCCTATTCCTATAACCCCACACGTTTACCCTGCTATAATCTCCTTGGCACTAGGGTCAATTTAGCATGGCCAATTTAATTCACACATCTTTGGACTGTGGGAGGAAACCAAAGCACCCAAAGGAAACCCACGCAGACGTGGAGAGAAAGTGCTCCACCCAAGGCTGGAATTGAACGTGGGTCACTGGCGCTGTGAGGCAGTAGTGATAGTCACTGTACCTTTAACAACATTAAAGACAGTTTATAAATGAATTCTTATTGCTGTATTCAACCTGTAAATAAATTTGGTTAAGTAATTTTTAATCTGTTTGCATTGGTCTCATGGAATATTTTCTACCTTTTGGGATCATTGAAGAATGCAGTGAGCATCTTGTATGCTCTCCGTGGGACAATTTGATAGATGAGTGTGCTGCATCTATGACAAACTTTGGAATTCCCTCTCTAAACTGCTGCACGTCTATACTGCCTCTGAAGATGCTCCTTCGAACCTGCCTTTTTGACTGAGTTTTTGGCCACCTGTCGTCCTATCTCCCTCTGCATCACATTTTGTTTGATCGTGCTTCAGTGAGTTGCTGCAGGATGCTTTGTTATACTGAAGGCACTGACTATATAAATGCAAGCTGTTTCAGTCTGGGTTTACCTTGGTTAGCTGTTCGACTTCAAGCATTGACTTCAAAATCCTTCCCTTCTAGAAATCCATCCATGGCTTCACTTCACTCCATTTTTCTAACAGTTTCCAGTCTAGTGCTCCATCTCACCCCTCCTCTCTAGTTTGGACTAAGTCAGTTTCTTATATCACGTTTGCTGTGTTAGTACTGTGTCAACAGTGGAGAATTGCACAGTCTTAAGAACAGGAACGTTCATGGAGCTCAATAATGAAGTTGCATTGTTGCACTGACAGCTTAGTTAGGCTGCAGCCAGACAAAAAAAAATCAGAACGTGATTTAATGTTCTGTTTAGTTTTGTTTTCACTGGTATTAATCTTGGCAGCGAATAAATGAAACACCAACCCAGAGGGTTTTTATCAGATAGCATTTATACTGCAGGATTCATGCCAGTTGTATTCTTGCTGTTGGTTGTAATGTGGATGTTGAGCTGCTTTTATTATCTGGTGGTGTTTGAGTGGTGTTTGTGTGCTGGTTGTGTACTTTGACAAAACCATGCCTGGATCTTTTTGCATTATGTGGGTATTTGGTTTTTCGGTTTTGGATGTTATTCCTTTCCACAGTCAGATAATGACTTATAGTGAAACCATCCAGTGATGATTTTTTTTATATACAGTTGTTCGTCTTGATCTTTTCCGTTGTACTTCTGAACTCCTATGCTTACTGCCACGACTGTTATTTGGCCAAGAAGGCATTTGGAAGGTCTGTTTATTTGGAGGAGCTCTATTGTGATATGATATGCTATTAGCAAGATACAATAGTCCAAAAAAATTGTCTGATAGAGCAGTAGATTTGCATAATGTTTGTTAATCTGGTTGATGATTAAGGTTTATCTTAATGATCTGTATATAACAGTTTTTTATTTGTATTTAGCATTTTAAATCATAAAAATTATTGATGTTTTTTAAAAGTTGAAATGGGATAATGCAGAGAAATAATGCCATGTACATCAAGGTTCTGACATATGAGTTAATACTTGTTATATGGTTTACTAGCAGTGCTTATCCACACTGAAAGTCATACGTGGAAGTTGGCGGGTGCTGAGGATCAGACAATGGATCACAGCAGGAAGAAAAATATTCAAGGATTAAAGCATGTACTACACAAGGAAATATGTACCTTGCTTGATGATGCTTTATTAATTATTCCATCTTTATGCTTCCGATGACTGCTCGCAGATTTTTGAGACCTGACTTTTATCGTAATTGTCTGGCAGCACTCTATCATGTTTTCAGAAATTCTGTTTTATACAAGAAAGAACTAGTCACTTAATATCAGATTTTCAGCATCTCCCTGAACTGCAGTTGGGGTCTTCTTCTAGGTTCCTGTGCCTTTTGTGACCACAAGGCAGAATTATTTTTAATCTTCATTGTGATCTAAGCTTATTTGCAGGTTCAGCAGCTCTGTGCAGTTTGAATTTCCTTTAGCTATTAAATTACTTTCCCTTTAATGAATAAGATTCTCAGCGACTGATGTGCGGGATGAAGCTTTCTATGGTGGGCCGCAACAGTAAATGAGCCAAGGCTGCATAAACTGTATTTCAGAAGAATTGCCAAATGATTTATGTAGGCTGTAGTCTTTTTTGGCTGTGGAAGCTTTAATGCTTTAAGTTATACATTAAATATGTAGTAAAATGAGAAAAAGGAAGGGTTGAGGATGATCACCCATTTTTCCTTTTGTTGAACTATGCTTTTATGTAAGACGCAGTGTGAATCCTGGGCTACCTAAAAATAATATGACATCAGTGTATACTTGCAATGCACCTGTTATAAGTGAAAATCCCTTGGGTGCTTCACAAAGTGGGGAGCTGGGAAAACTACCACTGAACAGGAATAAAGAGAGGTGATAGAAGGTATAAGTTGAGAGTGTAACGAAGAAGCTTTTATAAGTAGAAAAGAAAATGGTATGGTGCAAGGATTTGGGGGAATATTAGACAAATGAAAAGCTATTCTAAAAACACACATTCAATTCAAGTAAAAGGTTATTGCAAAATCCTAATTGAGCAAGAACTAAGCTTTGAATTTTTTTTAGCCTTTTAAGCATATACTCAATGGCATAAAAAGTAAGGCATCTTCATGAAATAGGGATGGTTGGGCATTAACAGATTAAAAAAAAATGTTGTGATCACCATTTGCCTGACCTCGTTTTATCTAATTAATTAGATGCAATTGGTTGTAAGCTATGAGCAATGCATGTAATAATTCTGGGACTGACACAATTAACTTGATCAAAAAAGAGAAAGATGCATCTCTGCATTTTGCATTATGTTGTAAGCCCGTTCCCATTTCTCCTGCCTTCCTGCTTGTGCTCTTCTGACCAGACAGTAGGGAAGGAATGATCTGTGTGCTGCAGTGGAGCTGGAAAGTATGTGACCTGGTCAATCATGCACACATGACGGGTGACAGCAGTATCCTGCACCCGTGAAAACTTGCAATTCAGTGGTTGTAAGGTCAGAGCCTTAACCTGACTTGTATTTCGCATGGGAGGAGAGAGAAAAGGCCGTCAGATAAAATGGGGGTGGTTAAAGTACAGAAGAAAAAGGCAAACTTTTACATATACACATGAAAAAGTATGTAATGAGCAATTTAGCTTTACATAAATCCCAAAAAGATTCCACATGTTTAATGTATTTTTCAAAGGGCCACGTGTACAACTCTACTTCCCGCATACGGAACAGGAAGGATAGAAAATCATGGCTGGGGTTTGCACAGGTAAGATACTGGATTTAGTAATGTGATTATGCTTCGTTGACTGAAATCAAAAAGAACCTGACGTTAATTCTATCCTGCACTGTTAAGTAGAACGGGCGTATTTCAGACAACCTGTTGTATTTTATTGATGATTGTAAAGAAACGTGTGACTTTGACTTTCCTGCTATTGGTTTATTAAGGGAGAAAGCATGACATAAGTGGAGTCAATTTTGTTTATTTAAAAAATGAACTCACTGCATATTTATTTTCAAGTCTATTTGAACTTTATGATAAATTTAGATCTGATAATTGAATTGTATGTTTAGTTTTACATGTGTACTTGAAGTTCAGAGTTTCTATTAATAAACTGTTTCTGGATCTCTGATTTTGGATGGCATCTTCAACACATGCATTAAATCTTTGCTAAAAGATTTCATGTTTAATGCAATAGAGAATGGCGTACAAGAATCATTGCACAATATCTAATCACAGTGAAGTTTTAGTAAGAAAATAATTGTGATGTGTGTAATCAGAGATGCCATTGTAATGAGAAACATTTACTTTGAAATGTTAATTTTTTGTTTGAAATTGCTGAAATGAACAATTATAGCCAAAACGTTCAAGCAAAAAAGTGTTGTAACTTTCTCTGTGCCTATTTGAACAGGGTTCTTTACTATATAGGGATTTAAATAATCATAATATGACAGCCATGTCCATAAACCCAGAAACATTGGAACAAGAAAGCACAGTTAATCTTCCAGGTATGTAATAATTTGTTGCAAGTCTAAATGATGAAATAATTTGTATTTGGGAAGAGGTATATAGAAATATGGAACAAAATTTGGAAGAGTATTCACATTGCAAGTTGAGGATGAGCAGGATCTTTAACAGATGAGTAGGTTTGATATGTTTTGTAAGCTACTTACTGAAAAGTAATTCATTGGGATATTCTGTAGCAAACTATGGGTAACTTGTCAAAAGTGAGTCCATCCAGGTTGTGAAAGGTTTATTGATCTGAGAGGCTGCTGTTTTCCAAACAGTTCATCTCCCTGCCTTTCACCCAAAATGGTTTGATTACGAACTCAAAAAAAGGTTCTGTAGGATGGTTTGATTGTTTAATCAAAGAGAAATAATTGTGGATTGTTTTCATGCTAACTGTCCCCTCATTTCATGAAACCATAGATTATAAGGAAACAATATGGCACATCTTGTCCCTTAAGACTCATTCCCCTGTCTGTAAGTTTTATTAATTTTCTTTCAAGTATCAATCCAATCACCCGTTTGTATATTATCATTCAATCTGCTTCCACTAGCCTTTTCAGGGCAGTGCATTCCAGATCATAGAAGAAGAAAGACTTGAGTTTACTTGATGCCTTTCGCGACCACACTACATCACAAAGCACTTTACAGCAATAAAGTACTTTAAAGTTTAGTCATTGCCATAGTGCAAAAAGCACATCAAACTCACTAAATAGAAGTGTGATAATGACCAAATGTTTTGTGATGTTGATTGAGGAATTAAGTTTTAGCTGAGACATTGGGGATCACTTCCCTTCTCCAAGATAATAGCATGAAAGCTTTTACATTCACCTGAGAGTGCAGATGGCCTCAGTTTAACATATCTTCTGAAAGACAGCTCCTCTGACAATACAGTACCCCTCAGTACTGCAATGTAGTGTAAGTTTCTTGCTCAAGTCCAAGAGTGGGACTTGAGCTCACCTTCTGACTCGGAGGCAAGATTGCTGCAGAATGCCTGCCGGCATAACTGTGTGTAAACACAATATTCTTAAGTGCTAGTTACCTTTAAATCAGTATCTGCTGATTACTATCCTTTCCACGAGTGGAAACAGTTTCACCCCATTTGCTGTCCTTCTGTGTTTACTCTTAGCAAACCCATCCTTCGTTTCATATAGTAACTTTTTTTAAATGATCATTTTCTTTTGAGATGATTTTTGGAGACTGCTGTATATTTCTCACATTTAAGACTGCTAGAAGCAAAGCTTACTACGTCCATATTCTTGTTTAGTGGTGAGACGCAAGCCGAAGTGATCAGTGTATGGCCTCTTTTGTCACAAATAGCGAGATTGGCGATAATTTTAAGGAATCTCAAATCAAACACCTGAACTGAAATTAAACAATGGATAGCTAAAAGTTGAAGTGCTTGTTTAAGATCATGACAGCAAAGGGGCTTGTTTATACATACGTGTTAACTTAAATTCCAAAGTTTTCTGAAATGCTTGTGCTGAAAAGGCTAAAACATATATTTTAAATGAGTTTCTGTTTTTAGGTTGCCAGAATGAAGGACAGAATATCCTCTTCACTGATGGAGAATACATCAATCAAATTACAGCATCAAAAGATGCAAGTATATTAGTTGTAACAATGAAGTTTACAAACAGATTTGCATTAAAATATTTTTATGGTGGTGGTATATGTGTAATTGCTTAATGAGGTTTACACAAGGTAATCAATAATATTTTTGTCCCTTCTCCCTTGTAGGATGGTTTTGTAGTTCGGATATACGCAACAAGCACTGAGCCTGTTCTTCAACAGGAACTGCAGCTTAAGCTAGCCAGGAAGTGTCTACATGCTTGTGGGCTCTCCTTGTTTGATCTTGAAAAAGACTTGCACATTATTAGTAAGGATTCTTGATTTATTGTCTTGTTGCTTGTTTTGATAAGATGTTTATGTCTGGAAATAATTACATGACATTGTGGTTTTGTTTCACTTGGTATAAACATTTTTCCTCTACTAGCAGATGTTCAGTGATTGAATTAAAGATGTTTGGCGATGAACTCTCTTTGTGTTCAGTGGAATGTACTATCAGACCACACAGCCAGTAATGAATGAGTTGGATATTTAGCATTGAATTTGGACATCTAAACTATCACGGTGGCTAGCATGACTCATGCTGCCATTTGTCTCTGTAGTTCCTTCCAGTGTTGTAAAATTTTTATGTAGCAGGTGACACTGACACTGAGACTTGGGGATAGTAATACTAGTGGTCTGCGGGTGGGGGGGTGGTGGTGGTGGTGGAAGTCTTAACACTTCTCCAACCCCCCTCCAAAAAAAAGTGAAAAGTAAAATTTTAAATAAAATTCACCCACATGTCTTTTGAAGGCAGTTGAAGATGGATGACAATGCTGGCCAATAGTGACAGCTATATATCATGAACAAACTTTAGTTCCTCTTGCCACACTTAAACAATCTGTTCTCAGGCAATAGTAGGTCAGCCTTTGAAGACTTTGAGAGGTTGTGTGCTGAGAAACTAATGAATTGAGGACTAGGTAGGAGAGAATGAGTGGACCAAATTGATGAGGAAACCAATGCTTAGATTTAGAATATAAATACCTATTAAAATTGCTGAATGGGTTGCAACCTTATTTTCTAAAAGTTTGTATGTCGTCTTTTGTGTGAAAATGCATTAGAGACAACATTTGCTCGTAGTGCCATTGTGCCTACAGGTAAAAGACTAATTTACAAGTGTGTGGTGACTCAGCCTGTTTTTTAACCATTAATTCGCGGTATACTAACCGCGGTACATAATATTGTATTATCACATGTTACACTCATTAGTCAGTAAGAATCTGTCTCCCATAATTCATAGAATAGAATCATTAAATGCAGAAAGGAGCCACTCAGCCCATCGAGTCTGCATTGACAACAATCCAACCAGGCTCTATCCCCGTAACCCCACGTATTTACACTTAATCTCCCTGACATTAAGGGACAATTGAGCATGGCCAGTCAACCTAATCCATGCATCTTTGGATTGTGGGAGGAAACCACAGCATCTGGAGGAAACTCATGCAGACACAAGGGAGAACATGAAAGCTCTACACAGACAGTGACTCAAGTGGAAGTTGAACCTTGGTGTCTGGCACTGTGAGGCAGCAGTGCACCATCAAAAGGAGGCTATTTAGCCCATCAGGTCTGCACTAACACTCCAATTCCAACTTAGTTAAACCCTATACCCATAGACTTGTTCTCTCTGTCTCTCCCTGTTCCCCAAGTTCCGTCTGTTTCTTTGCAAGCTGATTTGCACCATCCTGATCACATGACCTGTTGGCTGCCTGCTTTTTACGCTGATAACTATCATCAGTCATTACTTATTCACAATACACACTGTTCACTGTACCGCTAACAAAGAACAAAACAGCACGGGAAACAGGCCCTTCGGCCCAACGGGCCTGCGCCGCCACCCCGATGTTCCCATCTCTACCCACGATCGTTGTCTATGTTTATAGATCTATGGATTAAAAACCAAATTTGAGACAATTTAGGGAGCATTTGTTTTGCCAATTAGCCTAAGAGCACATCTTTGGCATGTGGGAGGAAACCGGAGCGCCTGGAGAAAACCCATGCAAGCACAGGGAGAATGCGCAAACTCCCACAGACACAGGCCCAAATCCATGTATCTGCACAGCGCAGCGATAGTCACTGAGCTGTCGTGTTGCCCATCAAATGGTCCAGGTCAAGCGTACACTAACAACGTGAAGCACTAGGATACTCTTGAAAAAGATCCAAGAGCAGCCCTCTCATGACCCATCGCGTGTATGCCCCTCGTTAGACAACAAGGTGGACCAAAGCACCTGTAGGATAAAAACAAGTACATCAATATCATCATCTATTTACACACTTCCCAGGGACTCCCAAGGCTCATGATCCCTATTTTAAATCAGTTTTCTATACCCCTCCATTCCCAATCTGTTCATGTGCCCATCTAAGTATTTCTTAAATAACTCCAGAGTACCTGCCTCCACCACTTTACTTGGCAGCGCATTCCATACCCCCACCACCCTCTGTGTGAAAAAACTCCCTCTAGCATCCAAATTATACCTTACCCCCCTCACCCTAAGCCTGTGACCCCTCGTGCCATTTGAGTCCATCTTAGGAAAAAGCTTAACACTGTTTACTCTATCTATCCCCTTCATAATGTTGAAACCCCCGTATTATTAGCACCACTTACAGGTGTAACCAGTTCTGGTTGGTACTTTTAAGTATGATTTTTTCACAAGTAAACCGCTAAATGGAAGAGATGTAAAAAGTAGTTCTTTTATGTTTTAAAAAAATGCACCCATAAATTTCTACTGGCAGTATTATTGAATGATCAGTACACTTGTATTTGAACGTGGGTGTTAATCTATCTCTTTTTGCTCAAATCTAAATCCTTCTGCATTAGCTGCATATTCTGAAGTCCCATACGTGTTCTTGTTTTATCAGGTACAGGATTTGATGAGGAATCAGCAGTTGTAGGAGCTGGCAGAGAGTTTGCACTAATGAAAACTGCTAATGGCAAGGTATGTAGATAAGTGGCTTTGTTAACTTTAATTTTTAAAAATCCAGCAGTTGGTGATGTCAGTTAATGGATGATTAATGCTGTGAGGCTTTTTGTCTGCTATTTGGAAGTGCCAATCCATTGAAATGCATCAATGCCTCTGCTAAAATAGTGGACAAAAGAAGCTATGTGAACCCATGAACCATTTCATCTGCTAATGTAACCAGCCTTAATGTTTAGGCTTTTCATTGATCATATTCTCAGCTACAACGACTAGAAGCTTGAATCAGTTTTGATACTTTACTGCAATTAGGTAGAATGTATCTGGATAACAAATTGATTATTTTTTGCCTTTGTCTGGTAACAGCCTGTAATTTCTATATTAATTTAAGGCACAAACTTTACAACTTTAGAATTTTGAGAAATCTGTCATGCAACCATTATGAATTACATACAAATTAGTAAGCCTCTCAGGCTCAATTTTTGTGTTCAATTCCCCTCGCAATAGACATGTTAACTTGCTGTACCTGCATGCTAATCTTTTATGATTGCAATTGCCAGATTTTTATCCACTTGCTTAACCTATTTATGTTCTCTTCACAACTAACTTTCCTTCCCTATCTTTGACATCAGCAAATTTAGCAAGCATACCTTGAATCCCTTCAAGTCATTTATATAAATTGTAAAAGGTTGAGGTCCTAGCACTGATCCCTGTGGCACACCACTTGTTACACCCAGAAAATAATTCATTTATGCCAACTGACTGTTTTTGGCTTCATCCTGTTAACTAGCCAATTTTCAATGCACGCCAGTATGTTATCCCTGACGTCATGTTTTTATTTTCTGCAATAATGCTTGATGTAGCACGTTATCAAATGTCTTCAGGAAATCTAAGCATGGTATGTCCACTGGTTTCCCTTTGTCCATAGCATATCACTTATTCAAAGAACTTCAGTAGATTGGTTTGACATGATTTCTCTTTCACAAAACCATGTTGTCTCTGCCTGATTGCCTTGAATTTTTTGAAGTGCCTGCTGTAACATTCTTAATAGCATTTAACATTTTCCCTATGACAGATTTTAAGGTTGACTAGCCTGTAGTTTCCTGCTGTCACCCTTTATGAATAAAGGAGTTATTTGCTATTTTCCAATCCAATGGAACTTTCACTGTGAAAAATTTTGAGAAATTAAAACCAATGCCTTAACTTTCTCACTATGCACTTATTTTAAGACCCTAGGATGAAGGCCACCAGGACGTGGGTACTTCTCAACCTATAGTTCTAACGATTTTCTCAGCACCACTTTCTTAGTGATTGTAGTCTTCCTAGTGTCACCCACACATCCCCCCCCCGCCCAAGCCTGCCTCACTCACTCTCCCCCTCCCTCCGTTCCTTAACAAATTTACAGCTACTTTTTAGACGTTACTTGCATTCTCTAGTGAGACAGATGCAAAATGCCACTTCAGTTCACCAGCCGTTTCCTTGTTTTTCATTATTAATTTCCCAGACTTATTTTTACAGGACCATTGCTCATTTTGTTAGCTCTGTTCCTTTTTCAATATTTATAAAACCTCTTGCTGACTGTAGAGCCTGCTTTTATATTGAATCTCTTGGACTCACCAACTAGCTTAGCTTTCTGTTACATTAAATAACATCTGTTGAGGGCAACTTCTATCAGCTGATTGACAGTTAACTGTCACTTTGGGCAGCTGTGAAGTATAGTTGTACAACTCCACAAATGTTGCTAGGCCTGCTGAGTTTTTCCAGTGTTTTCAGTTGTATTTCAGATTGCCAGCGTCCAGGTAGCTCCCTCTTTAACTAGGGGATTCAACTAACAATGCTTGAAAGTAAGAGTCTTCTACTTAATCTAAATTTAAAGTGAAGAAAGGGTTACCAGAAATTCCCACTTGAACCAAATTCCCAATTCCTCTTTCAATCTGTGTCTTACAGAGATGCAATTTTGTATTCTTAGGCCCATTTGTGTTTTGTAGCATTTTCTAATGGCATTTAATGCATAGAAAATATTTAAAAGTTGATTGTCTGTTTCTATATCTTCTATGAACTAATTAATTTTTTTCAATTGTGGTCCACTTGAGAAAATGAAAATTTTGTTCTGTTGATGAAGCCATTGTTTAAAAAAATGTAGAATGTAAACGCAAAGTGCATTCATTGGATTTTGTCCAGATATAGCATCTTTTTGAATCTTTTCAAATCAGTTTTTTTAATTTTAATGCTTTTCTGTGAAATGTTAGGGAAATGTTAATGTATTCAGATTTTGCACACTTAAGAGCTACTAAAATGGAGGAAACAATAGGATCCTACACCAGTTAGAAGCTTGCTAGCTCAGTGGCTGAGCTTTGTAAGCTGACCTATGCGATTACTTGGATCTCTTGATAACTTAAAGATTTCAAAAGACTATTTTAGTTAATGAAAACCCATTTTTAAAATGTTGCATTCATATCTAATGCTCCCCTTGGAACTTTGAACAAAGTGGCACAGTGGTTAGCACTGCTGTCTCACATTGCCAGGGGCTTGGGTTCGATTCCCAGCTTGGGTCACTATTTGTATGTTCTCCCTGTGTCTGCATGGATTTTCTCAGGGTGCTCCTGTTTCTTCCCACAGTACAAAAGTTGTGCTGGTTAGGTGCATTGACCATGCTAAGTTTTCCCTCAGTGTACCTGAACTGGTGCTGAAATGTGGGGACTCGGGGATTTTCACAGTAGCTTCATTGCAGCATTAATGTAAGTCTGTTTGTAACACTAATAAATAAACTTAGAGAGCAAGTACATTTTTCTTAAGATTGGAAAATGTGGAAGTGGTGTTGGAGGCAAAAGAAAAATTGAAACTTAAAACATTACCAAAAGAGAGAAGAAAATGAGGAAATAGTATACACAGGTGGAATGTGAAGAATTAATGTTTCCAAATGTTTTATTTGTGAAGGGTTTATAATATGTGTAATAAAACTCCTGACATTAGAGATGCTTTAGTACTGGAATAGTACAGCAATATGACCCACAAGTATATAGGGTGGGATTTTTTTGGTCATGATCGCCCTGAAACCAGAAAATCCTTTCAGAGGTCAATGAACCATTCCATGATCCATCCCTCGCCCATGACAACTTCCGCGGCAGGCGGAAGGGAAAATTCACCCATAATCTTCAGATCTACTGTATTACTTAACTTCAAAAAAGATATATTATGATTTGTTTTACGCTAGTGTTCTGTATCTAAATAGCCGCTATGACTTAGATTTTGCAGTAAGAATAATTAGTGAGACTAGCAGTGCTAACTGGTATTAAGGAATAAATTAGACACCAACTTCTGTCTTTGCTTATGTACAATTAAAATTGCAGTCTAACTTGCTTTGTTCCTCTAGAAGACTCATTTTTTTGGTATTCTGTCGAGAAATTTGGCATTCAAACAAAGGAAGGGGTGTGAATGCAAGATTTCTTGGGAAATATCTTCCAAAGCTGTGACTGCTATGACTCAGAAGACAAGACACGTGTGAAGATGGTGGCATGGTTATATTGTCACTGGAAGTGTAATACAGAGACACAGTGATGCTCGTGATACCCAGGTTCAAATCCTACCATGTCATATGGTGAAGTGGAAACTCAGAATGTGAATTTAAAGTCTGCTGATGACCATGGAACCATTGTCAATATGTTGTAAAGAACCCACCTGGTTTACCAGTGTCCTTCAGAGAAGAAAATCTATCCTGACGTGAACTAGCCTGGCCATATCTGACTCCAGATCCATAGGACTGTGGTTGATTCTTGAATGGCCTACAAGTCACTGAATTCAAGAGCAATTTAGAGTTTAATTTTTGTTGCAAGTAAAGCTTGCATTAACACTGGAATTAAGTTACTGTGAAGTTCCCCTGAGCTCCACATTCTGGCACCTGTTCAGGTCAGAGCACCTAACCAGCGTGTCTTTTGAACTGTGGGAGGAAACTGGAATACCTGGAGAAAACCTACGCAGACACAGGGAGAGTATGCAAAGTCCACGCAGGCAAAGACCTAAGCTGGCAATCGAACCTGAGTCCCTGCACTGTGACTCAGTGCTTGCCACTATGTTGCCCAGAGGTTATATTGTCACTGGAACAGTAATGATGTAAAGATGCCGGCGTTGGATTGGGGTGGTAAGAGCTCAGTAAGAATTTAGCAACACCAATTTTTAATACAACCGATTTATTTGATAGTAAAATTGCGAGCTTTCAACACTCCGTGTCTTCCTCAGGCAAATGCAGTGTTCTGGTCTGCAATAGCACACATCAGCACAGACAGTCAGAGATTGCTGATTAGAATGCGAATCCTTACATCTAACCTGCTATTCAAATGTTAAAGTGGCTAACAATGTGTGTGAAGGGAATCCTGAGCATTGTTAGAGAATTGTGTATTTTCTCCAGACAGCACAGTAAGTGAGGTTTTTTGCTAACCCAGGCAAGTTACGGGGGTTACAGATAGTGTGTCATGAAGCCAAGATCCCTGTTAAGACCATCCTCGTGTGCAGAGCTTGGCTATCAGTCTCTGCTCAGCGACTCTGCGCTGTCGTGTATCACGAAAGCCCCCTTGAAGAACATTTACCCGCAGGTCGGAGGCCGAATGCCCATGACTGCTGAAGTGTTCGCCCACAGGAAGGGAACTGTTTTGCCTGGTGATTGCTGAGCGATGCTCATTCATCCGCTGTCGTAGTGTCTGCATGGTCTCCCCAATATACCATGCTTCGGGACATCCTTTCTTGCAACGTATTAGGTAGACAACGTTGGCCGAGTTGCAAGTGTATGTACCGTGTACCTGGTGAATGGTATCCTCACGTTTGATGATGTCGTCCATGTCTATGATCCGGCATGTCTTGCAGAGGTTGCTGTGGCAGGGTTGTGTGGTATTGTGGTCACTGTTCTCCTGAAGGTTGGGTAGTTTGCTGCGAACAATGATCTGTTTGAGGTTGTGCGGTTGTCTGAAAGCAAGAAGTGGGGGGGTGGGGATGGCCCTAGCGAGATGTTCATCGTCATCAATGATATGTTGAAGACTCCGGAGAAGATGTCGTAGCTTCTCCGCTCCGGGGAAGTACTGGACAACAAAGGGTACTCTGTCCACCGTGTCCCGTGTTCGTCTTCTGAGGAGATCAGTGCGGTTTATCGTTGTGGCATGTTGGAACTGTCGATCGATGAGTCGAGCGCCATATCCTGTTCTCACGAGGGCATCCTTCAGTGTCTGGAGGTGTCTGTCACGATCCTCCTCATCTGAGCAAATTCTGTGTATACGGAGGGCTTGTCCATAGGGAATGGCTTCTTTAACGTGTCTAGGGTGGAAGCTGGAGAAGTGGAGCATTGTGAGGTTGTCTGTCGGTTTGCGGTACAGTGAGGTGCTGAGGTGACCGTCCTTGATGGAGATGCGTGTGTCCAAGAATGCAACTGATTCTGGAGAATAGTCCATGGTGAGTCTGATGGTGGGATGGAACTTGTTGATATCATCATACAGTTGTTTCAATGATTGTTCACCATGAGTCCAAAGGAAAAAGATGTCATCAATGTATCTAGTATATAACCTTGGTTGGAGATCTCGTGTGGTGAAGAAGTCTTGTTCGAACCTGTGCATGAAGATGTTGGCATACTGAGGTGCGAATTTGGTCCCCATGGCTGTTCCGTGTGTCTGGATGAAAAGCTGATTGTTGAAGGTGAAGACGTTGTGGTCCAAGATGAAGCGGATGAGTTGTAAAATTGCATCCGGAAACTGGCAGTTGTTGGCATTGAGTACTGAGGCAGTTGCAGCAATACCATTGTCGTGGGGGATGTTGGTGTAGAGCGCCGAGACATCCATTGTGACAAGGAGTGTCCCTGGTTCTACTGCTCCATGTGTGCTGAGTTTCTGTAGGAAGTCCGTAGTGTCAAGACAAAAGCTGGGGGTTCTTTGTACAATGGGTTTCAGGATGCCCTCGATATAGCCGGAGAGGTTCTCACACAGGGTCCCATTGCCCGATACGATGGGACGGCCGGGTATGTTTGCCTTGTGTATCTTTGGGAGGCAGTAGAGATCTCCAATGCGGGGAGTACGTGGAATGAGAGCCCGGAGGGTGTTCTGAAGGTCCGGATCAAAGGTTTTGATCAGAGTGTTGAGTTGACGAGTGTGTTCTTTGGTCGGATCTGCTGGTAACTGTCTGTAGTGTTTCTCATTGTTTAGTTTAGTTCAATGAGAAACACTACAGACAGTTACCAGCAGATCCGACCAAAGAACACACTCGTCAACTCAACACTGATCAAAACCTTTGATCCGGACCTTCAGAACACCCTCCGGGCTCTCATTCCACGTACTCCCCGCATTGGAGATCTCTACTGCCTCCCAAAGATACACAAGGCAAACATACCCGGCCGTCCCGTCGTATCGGGCAATGGGACCCTGTGTGAGAATCTCTCCGGCTATATCGAGGGCATCCTGAAACCCATCGTATAAAGAACCCCCAGCTTTTGTCTTGACACTACGGACTTCCTACAGAAACTCAGCACACATGGAGCAGTAGAACCAGGGACACTCCTTGTCACAATGGATGTCTCGGCGCTCTACACCAACATCCCCCACGACAATGGTATTGCTGCAACTGCCTCAGTACTCAATGCCAACAACTGCCAGTTTCCGGATGCAATTTTACAACTCATCCGCTTCATCTTGGACCACAATGTCTTCACCTTCAACAATCAGCTTTTCATCCAGACACACGGAACAGCCATGGGGACCAAATTCGCACCTCAGTATGCCAACATCTTCATGCACAGGTTCGAACAAGACTTCTTCACCACACGAGATCTCCAACCAAGGTTATATACTAGATACATTGATGACATCTTTTTCCTTTGGACTCATGGTGAACAATCATTGAAACAACTGTATGATGATATCAACAAGTTCCATCCCACCATCAGACTCACCATGGACTATTCTCCAGAATCAGTTGCATTCTTGGACACACGCATCTCCATCAAGGACGGTCACCTCAGCACCTCACTGTACCGCAAACCGACAGACAACCTCACAATGCTCCACTTCTCCAGCTTCCACCCTAGACACGTTAAAGAAGCCATTCCCTATGGACAAGCCCTCCGTATACACAGAATTTGCTCAGATGAGGAGGATCGTGACAGACACCTCCAGACACTGAAGGATGCCCTCGTGAGAACAGGATATGGCGCTCGACTCATCGATCGACAGTTCCAACGTGCCACAACGATAAACCGCACTGATCTCCTCAGAAGACGAACACGGGACACGGTGGACAGAGTACCCTTTGTTGTCCAGTACTTCCCCGGAGCGGAGAAGCTACGACATCTTCTCCGGAGTCTTCAACATATCATTGATGACGATGAACATCTCGCTAGGGCCATCCCCACCCCCCCACTTCTTGCTTTCAGACAACCGCACAACCTCAAACAGATCATTGTTCACAGCAAACTACCCAACCTTCAGGAGAACAGTGACCACAATACCACACAACCCTGCCACAGCAACCTCTGCAAGACATGCCGGATCATAGACATGGACGACATCATCAAACGTGAGGATACCATTCACCAGGTACACAGTACATACACTTGCAACTCGGCCAACGTTGTCTACCTAATACGTTGCAAGAAAGGATGTCCCGAAGCATGGTATATTGGGGAGACCATGCAGACACTACGACAGCGGATGAATGAGCATCGCTCAGCAATCACCAGGCAAAACAGTTCCCTTCCTGTGGGCGAACACTTCAGCAGTCATGGGCATTCGGCCTCCAACCTGCGGGTAAATGTTCTTCAAGGGGGCTTTCGTGATACACGACAGCGCAGAGTCGCTGAACAGAGACTGATAGCCAAGCTCCGCACACATGAGGACGGTCTTAACAGGGATCTTGGCTTCATGACACACTATCTGTAACCCCTGTAACTTGCCTGGGTTAGCAAAAAACCTCACTTACTGTGCTGTCTGGAGAAAATACACAATTCTCTAAACAATGCTCAGGATTCCCTTCACACACATTGTTAGCCACTTTAACACTTGAATAGCAGGTTAGATGTAAGGATTCGCATTCTAATCAGCAATCTCTGACTGTCTGTGCTGATGTGTGCTATTGCAGACCAGAACACTGCATTTGCCTGAGGAAGACACAGTGTCGAAAGCTCGCAATTTTGCTATCAAATAAATCGGTTGGATTAAAAATTGGTGTTGCTAAATTCTTACTGAGTTCTTACTGGAACAGTAATACAGAGATACGATGATGCTCAGGATAACCAGTTCAAATCCTACCACGTCAGATGAAGTGCAAATTCAAAACATGAATTTAAAGTCTACTGCTGATCACGAAACCATTGTCAGTATGGCGTTTTAAAAAAAAAACCCACCTTGTTCACTGATGTCCTTCAGGAATGTGTCTGCCCATTAGTGATGGGCAACAAATGTTGGCCCAGCCAATGGTGCCCACTTCCCATAAATGTATTTAAAAACATCACTAACTGCAAGTCCCCACCCATCTTGGTTTGGAAATATATCATTGTTCCTTTCCTGTCAGTGGATCAAAATCTTAGAACTCCCTTTATAGCAGGACTGGGTGTATCTATACCATGGGCAGCAGTGGTTCAAAAAGGTAGCTCATCATCAATAACTTGAATGCAATTTGGGATAGCTAATAAGTTGTGATATTGCTGCTGTCAGCCATTTGGTGTGAATGAATTTTAAAAAGTTCACTTATTTATATAGTAACTATATGTCAGAAAATGTTGATGTTTGTTCAAATATAAATAAATGTTCAATGGTGCAATAAGCCTTAATTACTACAAATTGCCTTTCGGGTTCTAAAAATTGTGAAGATATGGAGTTAACTTTCTGCAGGTTATAATTGTTTTCAGAGATTTAAAGTTTTTTTGCTTTTCCTTTCTGCGTCCTATTTCTTAGTTCCATGTTTCTTTCCGTTTCCCTTTCCGTATGAGATTTGGCATTAAATCAAATATTTCAACTTACACTTGGTTTAAACTCTGCCCGTGTCAGTACAGATCCTTCAGTATAAAGGAAAGAAAGCACCTTTAAGGTCTTTTCAAATGATTTGCTACAATTATTTTGAAATGGGGAACTGTTGCAATATGAACCAATTTACACACAGCAAGCTTCCAAAAACAGCAATGTGATATTGTCAAGATAACCTTTTTAATTATGATATTTTAGTGATAAATATTGGCCATTACTTTGCTGAGAACATTTTTGTTGTTCTTAACTGTACACCAGATACTTTGTGCCCATCTCAGAACAGGCAGGACCTTGGCTTAACTTTTCATCTGGAGAAATGGCTATTCTAACACTGCAGAATATCCTTGCTATTCTGGAGTGTGAGCATGGATATTTCTTCTGAAGCCTTTACAGTGGGGCACAAATACTTGGTCAGAAACAAGGATGCTTCTACTGAGACCTGAATGTGATTGGTTAGGGAGACACACAGGTCCCATATCCCCTGTAGAAAGCGTTTAGTTAAAATTACTGCCTGTCAAAGTACAATAGATCCCGTGGCTAAACTGTCTGCAAAATTCAGGACAAAATGTACGTATAGCTATCTAATTTGTGATCTGCATACTTTCAGGAAGACCTTAATCTATGAACATTGGCATTCACATAACTGAAGTTGAAATGCATTAATTCGAGGAGGTTGATCGCAAATAATTAATGTTACTAACTCAGTATCATAATGTGGTCTTGTATAGCTATAGTAATTTAACAGTGAATGCTGTAAAACTGATTATCATGACTGATTAAAATTTGTACTTTTTTTTTGGACAAAAGCCAGCCTTCGACTTGGTTAATTCCAAAATATGGAGTACACGTTTTGGAACATTAATTTTTTGTGACTAATGAGCATTTTCAATCCCAATTACATTTTTAATTCCAATTTAAAAACTTTGCTAAGTTCAGTTTTTTGCAGATTTGTAGACAAATCATGGTGAATGTTGCTACTCTATTTGCAATGTGATAGAATATGCATATTAAAATTGTGTAGGTTTTAAAACAACTTTCTTGTTTTGTCATTAGATGTATTATACTGGTAAATATCAGAGCCTTGGAATCAAACAGGGAGGTCCGACTGCAGGGAAATGGGTTGAACTACCTATCACCAAATCACCAAAGATTGTACAGTTCTCTGTGGGCCATGATGGCTCTCATGCCTTAATGGTGGCTGAAGATGGAAGCGTTTTCTTCACTGGCTTAGCTAGTAAAGGAGAGGATGGTGAATCAGGTACAAGTTTCAAAGTGGGCATATTTAATAAATTGTATAAATGCTAGTATTCTTGTTTAAAATAGCTATCTGCACAACCATTTCAGACCATTACTACTTCAAAAGTGGGGTAAAATTGTAGCGTTGGGCAACTGTGAATGGCAGCAAATATGAAAATAGTTCATGCCTTTGGATTTGATGGAAGTGATTTTGATGGAACCTTATAATGGATATTTGAGGAGTCCCAAAAGAATCCTTTTTAATATTCTGTCATTATTCAAATCCAACACTCCACGCTATTTTTAAAAAATACGAGTAATATTTTAAGTTTTTGGTCTCCAGATCTATAAATACTGAAAACAAATTTCTTAATAGAAAAGCATATTACATCCTGGTATCTCATGTTTGAGTGAAATACACAAGTCAGAAAAATTCGCTATCTAAGACAATGAAATAGAAAAATATTTACTCTACTTTCTAGGGAATTGATCTAAATGCTATTTTTCAAAAGTTTTCTTTTGTATTTGGATTTATTTGAATTACCATCTTGGGAGAAGTTGGAGAATATTTTTTCATGTCCTGAGGAGATGGGGAATAGGGAGGAGAATATAGGCACACTTAAAACTGACGTCCCATTTGGAAGGGATTACCTTCCACCTGTTAGTGATGAATTGGAAATACCTGCTTCATGGCAGAGCCATGTTCATTTATTTGGGTTGCCTCTTGAATCTGGCATATAAGCTGATGTGCAAATGCCTCACTTTGGGGGACCATGTTTCCAGGTGGCTACACTGCATAAACAGAAGTATTCCCATTCCAGCTGCTAGTCATATAGTTTTGAGAGAAGTTTGGATGCTTGAGATTTTGAAAATGAACTTGTGCATAGTATAATCCATACTTTAAAGGAGATAATTATCTCCCAAACTGTGTTCTTTTCAATTAGTGAAATGTATAACTATTGACTTGGGTCCTCTTATTTCATTGTAGCTAAAAGCAGACGCCAGCCAAAGCCTTATAAGCCAAAGAAAATGATCAAAATCGAAAGTAAAATAGCAGTATATGCAGCATGTAACAATGGAAGCAGCGCTATCACAACAAAGGACGGAGAACTGTACATGTTTGGCAAAGATGCTGTTTACTGTGACAATTCAGGCTAGTAATCTAAAATTGCTAATGTATAATGTTTGTGTACATCTGTAAAAACATTCTTCAGTGATCTATATTTGGTTAAGCACATTCTCATTTTTTTAAATATAATTTTATAAATAGGTCTTGTGACTGAGTTGAAGGGTCACTTTGTGACACAAGTAGCAATGGGTAAAGCTCATGCCTGTGTACTGACTAAGAATGGAGAAGTTTGGACATTTGGTGTGAACAATAAAGGACAATGTGGCAGGGAGACTGGTGCACTCTGTCAAGGTGGGAAAGGTAAGAAGTGTTTATATAGGAGCAATTCATAATTTTATTTTGAGGTGCATATTTATTGGCAGGAGTGTTTGAGAGTAAATGTTTTTCCAAAAGGCTTTTCTTTTGAGTAAGTGATTTCCGGTTCTTGCCAGAAGTATGAAAAAATCTGTTATGTGGTAAAAGTATGAGATTCTTGAATCAAAACTACTGGAATTACAATGATCTGCATATGAAAGGAGAAGTTAATGTTTGAGTGGACACGTTTTGCATTATTTTTAAAGTAATGATTCTTTTTTAATGGATATCCATTCTAGTCTATTTTTGCACCTGTGATCATGCCAGTTCCGGGTAACTGAAAAATGCTGTCTTTCTTTTTCACTGGTAGCAGTGGTTTGAATGCAGGTATCAAAAATGTGAAAAATTAAGTCATGCATGGATGCTGCATACTTAACTTTAAAGTTTATTTCATAACCTGATTGCCTCCAAATTGAATCTAGTCTAGTTTGAAATTGGTCTATATGTTTTCATTAGCATTGCTTTGAATGCAATTGAAGATGGCCATTCGTATAAGAAAATATCTCACTATTAAATAATTCAAATTAAAAATACTGTCAAAGGTTTCTCTACAGCCTACCAGTGAGAAGGATCAAACTTCCTGTTTTTGCTCAACAGTTTGCTCAGGTTCTCTTTTTGCACAGTTCCAGCTTTAACATAGAGTATGGTGCAGGTTAAATGAAGAACAAGTCTTTTTCATGCTCGGAATGTAAGAATAGGAATTTAAGGTGTATGTATTAGTGTCACAAGTAAGCTTACATTAATACTGCAATGAAGTCACTGTGAAAATCCCCTAGTTGCCACACTCGGCACTGTTCAGGCACACTGAGCAAGAATTTAGCATAGCCAGTGCACCTGACCAGCACATCTTTTGGACTGGGGGAAGCATACACAAGCGGGAGAATGTACAGAGTCTTCACGGCAGTGATCGGGAATCAAACCCCGATCCGTAGCGCTATGAGGTAGTAGTGCTAACCACTTGTCGGCACTCCCCCCTCGCCATTCAGTCCACTATGCCATTCAATAACATGACTGCTGATCTGTAGCCTAACTCCACGTACCTGTCTTAAGCCCATATATTTTGATACCCCTGCTGAATAAACATGTGTCTATCTCGGACTTAAACTGGAAAAAAAAAAATTGCACTTAGCAGGGGATGGTTTTGATCCATCAATCTCAGGGGTTATGGGCCTAACACATTTCCACTGCACCACTCTGCTCCTGATTGTTTGAGCCAGTCCATTTTAATTTTCCATATCAACTATCTACATGGCATTCAGGATGAAACAACCAAGTAATGCTTCGCTGTTAAATTTTTTGATGAGTGTTAGCACTTTGAGCTCAGCCAAACTTGTTAAACTTATATTTTAAAAAAAACCTTTCCCATTGGCTATTGTGCTGGAATGATTAGAACAGATTTTCACCTCTCTCATGATTTGGCAAGGGAGAACTTTGAGGCTTCCAAACGTTTAATGCAGTTGCATTTGCAATGCTTTTTATGTCTGGTCAACATATAAGCAACACAATCTAATGAAGACTAACTCACTAGATGATAATCCAGGAGGGGGTAAGATTATATCTTTGGATATCCCTCACATCCAGCTGATTTTATTTTATTTCATGAATAGTCTTATTCTTGGCCAGTTTTAATTAAGTGGATATTAAATCAATGGTAGAACTATTGAAGGCAGATTTTGAACGAAGTAACCCATTTTTGTTTTTTGAGTAGGTTTCAATGTGGAAAACATGGCAACAGCAATGGATGAAGATTTGGAAGAGGAATTGGATGAAAAGGATGAGAAATCTATTATGTGCCCCCCTGGAATGCACAAATGGAAACTGGATCAGTGCATGGTCTGCACTGTGTGTGGAGACTGCACCGGTTATGGAGCCAGTTGTGTCAGCAGTGGGCGACCAGACAGAGTTCCTGGAGGGTGAGTTTAACGTGCTGTCCTTTGTTGAAAATTGAACCAGTAGCTATGTTAAAATATCAAAAATAAAATGTTTAATTGAACAAAATGCTTAAGAGTTAGTGAATATAATATGCAACAAAAGCAAAATACCATGGATGCTGGAAATCTGAAATAATAATAGAAAATGTTTTTAACATAGCAGCATTTGTGAAGAAAAGTAACTTGATGTTTTGTGCCAATGATCTGTCCTCAAAATTTGATCCGTAGAGGAGTCAGCTTAATTATGCACATGATTAAAGTGGAATTTTATCTCTTTTTTTTGTGCCTGGCAGAAACTGCTTTTCAAAGCTGTCATATCAATTTCTAATCAATCGCTATTAACAAATCTTGCAGCATCTTTATTGATCTTTGGAAGTCTTGTTTATTTTAATTTAGTAATAGACTAACCTTGCTTTAAAAAATTAAATGAACCATTTGACATCATTAGTAACGGAAACATGAGGTTTTTCATCTTTGTGCTTCAGGATATCATTGTAAATCTTCCTCATTCAAATGGCGAGTCAGGTGTGACTCGTATATTTTGCAAGAGGGAGTAAGGAACAAAGGAAAGCAAACCACATGCAAATTCTTTTACTTTAAAAAAGTAACATCTTTCTTCTCTGCCTTTTCGCCCAGTGATTTTTCTTTTCTCTCTTATTCTGTTTTATTCTGAACAGAGCTTCAGTCCTTTATCTCTCATAGCTCACAATGGTTTCCTTGCCATGTTTCCCCAAGAAAGTGTTATTTTGATTAAAATTAATAAGTGCAGCTTCCCTTCAGACAGGTATGTTGAGTTTTTATAGCCACTGACATGGCCTGTATCAGAATAACTGGCCGTTTATGCAAAAAGTGCTTTGTTCAGATTATTGTATCTATTCCTTCAGATGCCATAAGAAGCCATTCTAAAGAACTATCCAAGAAAGGCTGTCTTTGTACCTAACTCTTTGTGTGAAGTAACTTGTCAGGTCAATGCTACAACAGCACAAGCTGTCCCACTAGCCTAAGCGGAATACAAACCTATGTTTTTGTTATATGTTAGAAAGGCTTGTAATCTGGCAAACAAGTCAAGTACATAATTATCTTTACCTGAGCAGATATGCATGATTTAAGAATTTCAGTTCTCTTATGGACATCCAGATTAAACTTTGGAATTAAATGGCTCTTGAATTAAATGGAGGCTACCCCAAAAGACTTCATTAGGCACAAACTAAGTTTAAAAGCTACTCTGCACATTGTTAATATCTGACGAAGTCAGTAATACCATTAACATTGGCAGGCTTATTGGCAATGAAATTTTCCCTTTGACTTGAGTCAAAGAGTCGCAGATCCTCGCAGCATAAAAGAAGCCATTCAGCCCATTATGTCTAGCCTGGCCATCAAGCATCTATCTTTTCTAATTCCATTTCTAGCACTTAGTATGTACTTGTATGTGAGAGTGCATATCCTAGGGTCAATGGCAGCAGCTATCTTTTCTCATTAATGAATCCGTGCAACTCTTGAGATGCCTGTGACTGAACCTGATCACTGATGCATTCCATAATCCCAAAAGCTCAAAATTAAGTGCATTAATAGTTTATTACGGTGCTAAAATTCAGTGTATTGTGCACTTCACTTTTAGTATTTAGTTTGTCCCGCGCTAGTTTCTGCTTTCTTCCAAAGATTGTGGATATAGTCAAGCAAAATTTCCATACCTCTGGTTCAGAGCTTTATGATGTAGACTTACACTTGCTGTAAGTACTCCATAATGTCTTTGTAACATCTTCCCTCAATGCCTCAAGCCTTTGCTACTCTATTCAAAGGTCAAAGCATGTTTTAGACCAAGGTATTGTACTCAAAACAAGGTGAGCAAAATCATTATGATCAAAGTGGCAATGGCCAATGTTCATAGATGGTTAGTTCTTCTCTCTTGGCCACTGATTAGAGGTGAACCTCTGACAGTACAACTAGATCATTGCTCTAATTTCAACTCTTCTTCTGGCAGCAATGTCTATTATGTCTTGCATGCATCTCAATTTATATACAATTTCTCAGTTTATTGTAGATCTGCTTCATTTTTGTTTTTAATCCTTTTCAGGCAACCAAACTAAATATATAATCAAGTTCCAATTTTGGGAAAGTCCAAATCAGTCGCATCAACCATTACAGTACTTTTGTCTAATGTTACTTGTTAGCTCATATTACACTGCTGCGGGTTTTGCTGTGTTACTGACTGCTGCATTATCTTTTTGCTGATTCATATTCAGTTCGTTAGAAATCATCTATAACTTGTAGGTAATGCATCTGTGTAATTTGTATTGGGGGGGGAAAAAACGAGTTTAAAGGTAATTGCATTAGTGGATTTTAATCAACACCAGGGACATGTTTAAGAAAATCTTTGTTTCAGTTAAATGTTTTTATCATGATCTATTTTAGGCTCTGTGGATGTGGGTCTGGTGAGTCTGGTTGCGCTCTGTGTGGCTGCTGTAAGGCCTGTGCCCGAGAACTGGATGGACAAGAAGCGAGACAGCGAGGAATTCTTGATGCTGTTAAAGAGATGATCCCTCTAGATCTTCTTTTAGGTGAGTGCTTTTTAAAAGCAAACTCAATTTCTCTGAAGCTTAGCTTCACATGATGTCTAAACAAGATCCAGCAGCATGTTTTTGTAGAATTCTTGTCATCTGTTTAAAATTTCAACAGAAAGAAAGTAAGTTTCTTTGAGATTGCCCTGCAGGTCATCAAATTAATAAGATTTATAGGTAGTAGTATAAATCTTTACAATGTACCTGAAATAATTGCCATTTGAAACATCTCTTCACATTGTGTTGAAGGATATAATATTAAGTAATGCAGCGAAATATAATTCGGAATCCTAAAAATTGCAAGATAAAGACACTTTGGCATGCTAAACATATAGCAATTGCTACCTCTATTGTACTTGCATCCCTTTCCTTTCCTAGGTATCCTTATTATAATTTTTCTTGTTAACTACGTATGGACTTGGTTTTAGTTTTTGCTTTACTTTTTGGTGCAATATTCTTCATTTATTTACAAGAGTTGGTCAGTAACTGCATTTTCAGTTCATCTTTATATGATGACTGTTCGCTTATTCTTGGCATTCAATCCTAACATTTGAAGATTTATTTTATAAAGTATTAGATATAGAACATTACAGCACAGAACAGGCCCTTCGGCCTTCGATGTTGTGCCGACCAAAATGTTGTTCATCTTTACATGATGACTGTTGGCTTATTCTTGGCATTCAATCCTAACATTTGAAGATTTATTTTATAAAGTATTAGATATAGAACATTACAGCACAGAACAGGCCCTTCGGCCTTCGATGTTGTGCCACCGTTTATTGCACAGTAAACGGTGTTTACAATATTTAATTATGAGCAGCTTTGCACGGCAACACAGAATACATTACATTAAACTGTTTGTTGCAGGATGGAAGATATTACTTAGCTTTAAAAGATGGAAAGCTTTCAGAAAAAATCCCCAGTGCTCTGTGCAAAATATATTAAATGGTGTCTAATACAATTTTAGCTCTTAAAATAACCTCTCATAAATAAGGATTTGGAGTGTATGTACCTTATTGCTATAGGATGAAATAAAGTTAGGAAGAATGGATAAATGAGCGTGATTCCAGTACCCACAATTTTTTATTTAAATGTGATTTCATCAGCAGGACCTGTCCCGCCAGGAGTTAATATAGAAGAACATATTCAACTAAGACAAGAAGAGAAAAGGCAGCGGCTGAGCAGAAGGCACAGGCTGGAAGAAGTGAGAGGTATGTTTTTTGCAAAGGCTTAAGTGATAGATTGACGTCCTTCTAAAGTGATGTTTCTTAGACCAAAGTTCCAAAAAAATCTTTGCACAAATTAAATATTCTGGATGACTATTGATTTTCATTAATTACACAATATTGAAATCTAAATTTGAAGTGTCATGTTGAATGATTTTTTAAAAAACTACTCACAGCTGTGGTACAATTTTCAGTTCACCATGATCAGATTAAACATTTGTAACATAATTAGCTTAATTACTTGAATCCTATATTCCTCCATATTTTCTTATGGAAAATGCATTATAGTTCTAAAAATAGTACATTTTAACTGGCCTAAAAATTAGTAACTAATTTTGGTTATAGGTTTATGATTGAGTATTTATAAGGCCAGAGTATTTTCAACTTTTTAAACGGCATGACCGAACCTTTCAATGTCCACTTGGAATAGGCAGATAAAGCCTCAGTTCAGCATCTCATCTGAAGAATAGCACCATAGACAATATAACACTCCTTCAGCATTGCATCATGAGTTGCATTGTTCCTTTTTAAAATAGTAGAATTCATTTTCCACTTGTTTTTTTCTCTTTAAGTGTCAGTCAAAATGGAGTGAAAATTGTTAGATAAATTAACTGTCCTGAATTAAAGATTAACTCCTAATCTTGTAGTGTTGTATTGCATTGCTTCTGTCATGTATGAAGTAGTGTCGGAAGTACATTTTCCAGTGCTATCATTACCACTTCAGATGGATATTTGTTTTGCCGAAAGCAACCTCTGGGTGAAGGAATGACTTAAATATTATTTAATTTATTTCTAACAAAACATAGAAGCTTCTTCTGGCACACAAGTAATTAATTCATTAGAATTATCATTCACAAAGAAGATCATGATTTGCTTTCATCTAACCATGTGTGTTACAAATGGGTTGTCTACACCATTTATACAGTCTCGTAACTTCTTACTACCAGGGAGGTCATAATCACTGTTAGTGAGAGCAATGGTTAAATTAATTTTGTATGAGCATTGCTTCAAAACAGCAACATGATAATCTGAATACAAGTTTTTATCAAAATATGTTATTTTGCTAAGCAAAATGTGCCAAACTATATATTTCTCAATAAAAAAAAGTTTTTATATTTGCATTTTTTTGTTGTATGCATTTCATCAAATAATACAGGAAATAAATAAGTTGAATCAGGTGCCACATGTTCTGCTTAGGCACTTTATAGTCTTCTGGATTTAATATTGAGTTCAAATATTGAGCTTCAGACATTGAACTCTACATTTTGACCCTTTTTTTAATCCAATTCCTCTTCCAGCAGCAAAGTCATCTGTCATTCATTCTTAACTTTTGCTTTCGCAGACTGCTAACCTGTTCTGCTATTAACACATTCTAATCTCCTGACTTAATGCCATTTTTAGCACCACCTTTAGTTGTAACAATATCATTAACGCTCCCTTTGTCTTGTGTTCCATGATGTCTTTGTCAAATTCTGCCTTAGCTGCCATTTATCCCTGATCTTCTATTTAGCTCCAACTGCTCTACCCCCTCTTAGTGTGCAAGATCCAGCACATTTTTCCCTCTGTTTAGCTCTGAAGAAGTCAGACGGACTCAAAACGTTAACTCTGTTTCTCTCTCCACAGATGCTGCCAGACCTGCTGAGTTTTTCCAGCATTTTCTGTTTTTATTGCACAGAATTTGAAATTGTGAACTTATTCAGGTTTTGTTTTGCCTAATCATTTATATGCACACCGGAATTTCTTCGGAAATTATCATGTTTATAATTTCTCGTGTTGCTGCTCTACCATTCATTGTCTTTTTTTTATTTTTATTTTATTATATTGCTATCTTCAATGTAGTCTTTACTCAATGCCTCAAATACAGTTGATGCCATTTTCTTTCCATATTGTAGACAATATTTTTTGCTTTTGACAAGTTATTTCATTTGTGAGCTTTCCTATGCATGTGCAAGTTATTTCTCCTCAGGCCCCATTGTATTTCCTGGTCCCATTTATTTGAATCATCGAGAACAGACCATAGCCAGGCTAAGACCCCTTCCATCAAAGCTAAAGCATAAACGGGACAAGCATAAAGGTACTTGGTCATCCTTCCTTACTGGCTGGAGGACTACAACCTATCCTGCCATTCATATTCTTCTGTCATCTGAGTCTCTGTCTAATGTGGACAACTGTACAGAACAGATTTTACTTTTCATGTCTTAATGTTGAGTAACCCGAGGAGAAAATAAAGCTAGTCTTGTTTAAGTTTGACTAGATTGAATGGAAACCAGTGAGTAATTACGTTGCTTGATTGTTTTAGTTTGTACAAAAAAAACACCTTTTGCTGTTGGTCAGGTTTTTCTTTACCTTATTGTTTTGTTTGGAATTTTGCAATTCCATTTTGAAGAATGGAGATTGTTGCATTGAAGAAAGGGAGAATAATTTTTTGCTAAATTATTATTCTGCTTACAGGTTGCAGTACATTATGTAACATGTTGCATTGCATTTATGTTTTCTGTATTCTTTCTCGAGTTGAAAGAAAACTTGCCAGCTGTTTTGTCTTGACAATTGCGATTAATCCTTTCCAGTCAGACGTGTCTTGATTAAAAGTAGTTGCTTGTATTGCAGTCAGCATCTTTCTGGCTTTCTCTGTATGCTCCATTTATTGGGTAATGGTGAGATGAGCAATTTAATGCAACTTATGGTCCACAAGTAGTGACTTGTAGGTTCAGACTCTCTTATAAGCTAAATTAATCATCTATTTTGCACCTCTGCTGATTCTCTTTTGAGACATAACCTTAAATTGGGTTGTTTCCTGGGCTACCAAAAAGCAATTGAAATCATTGAATTACTGAAGCCATTTGACCCGGCTTATACTCCAAATAGGAAAGCACCTGTGACAAAAGTAGTAATTTTGTGATGAGAATATTCCTATAAATTGCTTCCTTCAGTGTGGTATAAACATTTCTTGCATATAATCTCTGCAGAGTTGTGCAAAAAGGTCAAATTACTGATAAGATTTGAAATTAGTACATTTTTTTGCTTTGACTGGAAAGAGTTAAATGTGTGAAATTTCTTCTTGAACCTGAACTCTGCTTACAAAAATTGCAAGTGGTCAGTCTGATTAAAATTTACCTGTATTTAGAAACCAATCTCAGGAATTAATCTGATTTTGGTGAAAAAGTAGTGACCAAACTTTACTGTAATTAGCCATTGATTTGACCAACTTGGACATAACACTGCACTGAGTTCTGGTTCAGCAACCCTTTTTTTCCTCTGGACTAAAAATTCTTTAGGATTGAATGCATTTGTTAGCTGCAGCGTTGTCACCAGGCTTCTTTTATGTTGGCATTAACATACCTTTTGATTGTACTTCAGCTTTAATTGCATTTAGGCTTTAATATGCATGATGCTTTTAAATAAATCATCGCCACAAGTTGTTCCCACTAGAGTGACAAGTGACCACTCTCACTTTGTATTAATATGTACTTCTCCAGAAATGTGGAAATATAATTTGCATTGTTGGGTGACTTTCTACAGTTCAAAATACCATTACATGAATGTTTTATACAGAGTTTTGACTTCACTGAAATCCTAGTGGCAACGCTTTATTTTCAGATCCTGATGCTTTTTTAAAGTTCATTTCTAAACTATTGAGATTGAGTGAACAGGATTCTGGCAATTGGTAGTAATCATACAGCCATACAACACACGTTTTTGACTTGCCTTATTTATAGCATCTGAAATTAAAATTCTAAACCCATCTCAATTTTGTTTGGCCTGTGCTGCTTCTTCTGAAGAAAATACTCTTCGCTTTTATAATAGAAAATAAATCTTGACTGTGCACTTTACAATTCACATGTCGAATATTAGAACTAAAACTTTTGGCCCACATGCATAACATGAGTTAGTATCCACAAATAAAAGGTATTGGGATCTCTTTAAAAAGACTTGTGAACACTTTGTGGTGCTTCCACTCATCCTTTTTGAGCTGCACCAGTCTTTCATTTTTGCTACTTTCACCAGAAACACGCCAAGTCAGTTACCTCCCACACCAGAACAAGTCAGTGGTTGTTCATGGTTTCTTCTTTCAAAATGAGTTTGGGTCATGTAGTGAAGATATTTTGGAGTTCTTCAGATTTCCCATTTTATTTATACTTAAGTCTGCAGTCCTTCTGGTTTTGGCCAATGTGGACTTTTTATTGTCTGATGAAGGATCATCTAGATTTGAAATGTTGGCTCTCTTTTCTCCCCACAGATGCTGTCAGACCTGCTGAGATTTTTCAGCATTTTCTGTTTTTGTTTCACCTTCAAGCATGTGTTTTGCTTTTATGCCATTGTATAGTCTTCCCTTTAGATAAGGCAGAAAATTGTCAATAAGAAATCTTATTTATGAGCAAGTTTTTACCAAAATCCAGGATGGTATGCAGCTGAGAAGGTGCCTGTGTCCTTGCATCTGTTTTGCATGTCCTTGTAGGTGATAGAGACCACAGGTTGGGAAAGTGCTGTGGAAGGAGCCTTGGAGGTCCTATAGTGCGTCTTGTAAATAGTACACACTGCTCCCACTGTGGGTCAGTGATGCAGGGAATGAACATTGAAAATTGGATTGAGTGTCAGTCAGGCTGATTACTTTGACCTGGATGGCGTCGAGTGTCTTAACTGTTGTTGGAGTTGTGCTTCAGGCAAGTGGAGAATATTCCCATCAGACTTCTGATTTGTACTTTGTAGATGTTGGCTTTAAGTAGTCAAGAGGTGACTTACTGACTGCAGAATTCCCAGTCTCTCTGCCACAGTAGTTACATGGCTGTCAGTTTCTGGTCAGTTATGTAACCACCCCCGCCCCCAAGATGTTGACAGTGGGGGATTCAGTGATGATAATGCCATTGAATGCTGAGGAATGATGATTGTTGGAGATGGTCATTGCTTTGCACTTGTAAGACACAAATGTCACTTACGTAAGCGATGTTTCCACTTGAGAAATTCAAAACTAGGGTTATTAATACAGTCACTTAACAACTCAATAAGAAATTCAGAAGAAGCTTCTTTATCCCGAGAGTGGTTAGAATTTATAACTTACTGGTACGTGGATTTGTTGAGGCAATTAGTATAAGTGCACTTGTGGAAGCTGTGCAAGTATAAAAGAGGAAAAATAAATAGAAGGATATGATAGCCAGGTAAGAGAGAGTTTCATGTAGAGCATAGACCTGTTTCTGTGTTTTAACCTTTAATGCAGTTCTAAACTTTGGCTTTGCCAACCTGAACCTGAGCTTACTGAACTTGAATAAGTGCAATGTATTCTGGTAGAGAGGAAGTGAGAGAGAACCCTTCCAAAGTTTGGATTTCCAGATTCCTAAAGTGCTGGGTTCTGTATGCATCACACACTTAACTGATTAAAACAAATGGTGATCAAGGAATTGGCAAGGTGAGACTACTCAGAGGGCTATTGCTTTGGTATATTGCCGCATTTGCATGTGGAGGTTGAACTTTCAGAGAGCGAGGACAGCCAAACCAATGATTTTTATTTCGTTTTTAATTTAAATATTCCTCTACAGAAACATTATACTTGAAGGCTTTCACATATCTGCTGCCCTTTCTTCTAACAAGGGTTATTGAGGTGAACTTTGAGATCAATAGACATGGTACAGAAATTGGTTCCTTTCACTTTGCATGTCAAATAATTTATCATGATCTAAGTAGCTGCAGTTCTTGACATAATTACATTATAGAAACCTTTGACAAATTAGCGTTTTGGTGTGTTTTCATTACTATCCCTTTAATGATAGAACTTACCAAATCAAGGAAAAGTACACAGCCACGATATAAGTTTAGTAGAAGAACAAAGGCTACATTTTTAAAATTTGCATTATATTTGTAAAAAGTGTGTTTTGGCTTTTTGATGAAACCTAAGTTGCTGTGTGTTATAGTTGAGTCTCCCATAAATATCGGACTCTACTGTTATGACCGTTTGCTGTGTTTAGATGTGTGGATTACTGTGTGTGGTTGGACACTTATTTTCAGATGCTAATGGAGAAAGGGGGGATAAAGACACCAGCAAGATTGCAACATATCCTCCAGGTGCTCTCTGTCTTGACTATGAGCTTCAAGCAATCCAGGTTAGCTGTGGATTCCATCACTCAGGTATGCATGATACATGATTATTTGAATGAAGCAAAAAAAAACTTTTTCCTGTGCTCTGGAAATCTGCAAATGCTCCATATCCAAAGAAATACTTTGAAGTGCAGTCTCTTTTGAAATGGGAATGTACGTTACTGGACACGACCATTTTGGTCCATCTCCCTGTTCAAACACATAGTTCATTTATGGTTTTTTCAGTTATGTTTCTCATCAGATGTCTGACTAACCCACTTAAAAATTCCTAATCACTTTCCTGGGCAGTCCATTCAGAAGATTCACCAGCTCATTACAAAACATTACTTTGAATTTATCTCTGTCTTCCATTTCGAGTTTCACCTCATGGCCCCTTGTTGTTCTTTGTGTCATGGCAAACAGGTTCTCAGGAGTTAGTTATTTTTAAAGATTTTGAATATATCCATAAATTCACCCCAAAGTTTCTGTGGACCCCTTATTGTAAAATGTCTGTTGCCAGGTGTTTAAATGTACTTTATTTCTAAAGAATCGGTAAAATGGTTCACGTATAATAAAAAAAATCAGATTTCAATTAAGTTATTTCAACTCTGAAGTTGTTGATAACCCATAAAGTCTGTCATCCTGATAAAAACTTGTTTAAAAGCAGTATAATTCCATAATTCACAATAGTTTTACAAGAGTTGTGTACCTCCTGAGGAATTATATACTTCTTATCAGTTACAAATTGAGGAATTTATTGGTAATTCTGAGTGGAAAATTGGCATAAAATTCGATTGAGCACAACTTGTCTGGCTAGATATTCCATGAGGTCACTTTTTAAGTTTTAACTCTGGGTAAAAGCATTCATAAGTTTGTAGGCGATCAATCTTCTACATTATATGAATCAAGTAAATCGGGCTCTGCTAATATACCAGCAAAGTGGAAAGTCCTATTAGGTCAACTAGGGATCAATAACTAATTTCTACCATATTTAGATTTAGTTAATTAGGTGTTGAAGTTCAAATGCATTATATTTAGTTCGATGTTACTAAACAAGATGTCATGATTGTGCCTTTCTGTGTTTCAAAGGTGTTGATTCATAGATCCCTGAGAGATCCATAGTAGAAAGGTCACCTATTGATCTGTTTGTCTTAACATATTCTCAAGACACAGACAATTACAGTAACTAATTTGTTGCAACTGAAGTAATTATCCATTTGGGAACATTAGTACTTGAATTTCAAGTAACGTTAAAACAGAGCTATTTGCAACTTCTAAGAATTCTCTTTTTTGCTTTCGCACACCTTCCTCAAACACATTGCATCTCCTGGGATATGGTTCATTCTTTGCAATCCTTCCTACGTGATTATTGTTTATCACTAAACTTCAGTTCATATTGAGATGCTCATTTTGCTAATGGTGGACATTGCTGTAATATTCTGCCTTCACCTTTTGTCTGACCTCTAAGCATTTGCAAACGTGACGAATCATTTTCACTGGGTTGTGATAAGGAGTTGACTATATTTCTTTCCTTCCTTTTTTTCTCTTTCACTTTCTGATCCTCACCATCCTCTTTTCCAATCCAATCCAATTCCAACATCGAAGGCCGAAGGGCCTGTTCTGCGCTGTTATGTTCTATGTTCTAAACCCGTGCTCGCTCTCAAAATACAAGGACACTGAATCATGTCTTCAGAACAGAGTAAACATTTCTTTTGCAGCCATTTTGGGCTGTGTGACTAAGCTGCTAGCTGGCTAAACTCCTCTGATCTTTCTTGGAAAAGCCAAGTTTCTTTTCAATTGTAACCCAACTAGAAAATTTTAATATCCAGTAATTATAAAAGCTTGGGAATTAATAAATTAGATGAATGTTTAGATTTGCACTAGTCAATATAATTTGCATTTTTTTTCAGAGGAATAAATATTTATATGCTACTGGTACTTAAATTATTACTCCAAGGGTTTTAATGTTTTCCAAATAATCTACAGTGATTCTGATGGAGAATGGTGATGTGTATACATTTGGATATGGACAACATGGTCAACTTGGACATGGAGATGTAAATTCAAGGTAATAAATAAAACAGTGAAAACTTTATATTGGTGGTATTTTGAGATAGGAATGTGCATTACCAGACAAGACTGGTACTTTGCTAAATATATTTTTTGTTTCAGAGGTGCGCCGACATTGGTGCAGGATTTACCAGCTCCTTGCACCCAAGTAACTGCAGGCAGTAACCACACAGCCCTGCTGTTAGCAGATGGACAAGTCTTCACGTTTGGAAGCTTCTCTGTAAGAATATATTTATTATTTGCTTGCTATTTTATGCACTTTTTCAATAAAAGGGTACAGAAGATAATTGTATGGGCATAAAATATTTTGCATGCAGTATGTCGAAGAAAATGGAATGGTTTTTAAGACACACATAAATTTCTGCTATATAATCTCGTACTGTAGACTATATGGAACAAATCTCAACATGTAGTTGTATTGCTCCTAAATGCAGGCTGGTATTACAACCACAGCTTAAGTGCCATCTAACAAATTAATCTCCTGTTGAACAATGATCCTAAACATTCAGAATTAAAATTTAAATGCTCAATTGTAACTATGGCTTTTGAGCTTCACCCTATCATGGTAGATTTATTTAAGGTTTGTCTGTACATGAAAAGTGTTTTGTTCTTGATCTGTTACTAAGCGTAAAATTGATCCAGGGGAAAAGAATTCAGATGAAATGTGTACATTTTGAAAGTGTAAAGTAATGATTTAAAATTGCACAACATTGTTCTCGAACACTGGGTTTTATTTAGTCCTGAAATGAAATTCTGGCCCCATAATCTTTCCAGTATCAAGACTGTTTACTTCATTCTCCCTAATGTTGTCTACTCCTTACGCATTAAAATTGGGATAAAGTGCCTTGGGATGTATTTCTATTTTAAAAGAGGTAAGTAAATGCAAGCTGTCTATCAAATTCATATTCGTGAAAGTGAAAATGAATTTTTTTTGCCTTTCATAGAAAGGGCAACTCGGTAGACCAATTTTGGATGTACCCTTCTGGAACACAAGACCATCTGCAATGCCCAATATAGGATCAAAGTATGGCAGAAAGGCTACCTGGATTGGTGCAAGTGGTGACCAGACTTTCCTCCGCATTGATGAAGCACTTATTAATTCGCATGTTTTATCAACTTCAGAAATCTTTGCCAGCAGAAGTATTATAGGCAAGACCAATTTCTTTCTTTGATGCTCAATGTGTTGTGAATTTTCTAACATATTAACGGAAGTGTCCTCATTGCAAATTGAAGCAAGGCTTCAAAAAGCTAAATTTCATCAAAGTATAATCTGAATAATGTACCACAAAGCGTAAGACTTTTATTTTAAGTGGAATTAAATTGTACCAAGATAAACCAGAGGTAAATTATCTGTACGGTCTATTGTATTAGCCACATAGACTAGAAGCTAAGCTGTAGGTTAAGTTGCTGGGAATGGGGAAATATAGGGGTAGGTCTTGATTTCTAGTTGTATTAAAAATCTGAAATTTTTTTTGAAGCGGTGTAAATGATATGGCTAAATGCCTTATGGGAGTCTGATCTGTGATTTGTTCGAATAGGTTTGGTACCTGCATCCATAACTGAGCCACCACCCTTTAAATGTCTATTAATCAATAAGCTGGATGGAAGCTGCAGGACATTTAATGATTCAGAGCAGGAAGACTTGCGAGGATTTGGAGTTTGCTTGGATCCTGTGTATGATGTAATTTGGAGGTAATTTTGCAATGGTTCCCTGCAATAGAAAGTTTGAGCAAAATTTTATTTTGTCATTTTTTGATTTTCAACTTGGAGACACAATCGGGCAACTTTGTGTTCTGAAGAATCATACAGACTGGAAATGTTAACCTTGTTCCTCTGTTCACAGATGCTCTAGACTTGCTGAGTTTTTCCAGCATTTTCTGTTTTCATTTAACTCATCTTTATTAACTTGAAATATCGGTATTTGAAAAACTATGTTTACTTCACTTTTTTAAAATTCCTGGCAACTGAGATGCCCCAGTGCTTTATCCTTTATTGTTGCTATGTTTATGAAGCCTTGTATTTGAAAGATGGTTTTCTATTATTACATGCAAAAACAAACACTGAAAATCAAATGCTGAAGTTGCCCATGATTATCGTGTTTTCAGTTCTGTTGAATTTGAATATTGTACTTCAGAGCATGATGACTAACAATTAAATTATAGGTTTATACATTTGTCGAGCTACTGGCATGTGAATTAATATGCAGCATATGTTACTGAAAGTCACAAGTACAGTTGTAAATATTAATTTGATTGTCACTGTAAACTATACAACAAATGCAATAGAGTGACAAGAGTTTCTACTCGAGCTTCAGAGTGCTTCTGTATTATACAAATTAATTTGATTATTTTTGTGTAAAGTTTTATAGTGTAATCACTTGAACAGTGGGGATTGGGTCTAGTCTCACAACCTGCATAATTCATTTATCTTTGCATGAGTATCTGATGTATTAAACTCAATGTTTAGCTCAGTTGGATGGGTGGCTAGTTGGTGATGTAGTGTGACGCCAATAGCGTGGGTTTAATTACTGTACTGGCTGAGGTTATTCGTGAAAACCCACCTTTTCAACCCTGTCCCTTGCCTGAAATGTGGTGATCCTCAGGTTAAATCACCACCACCTGTCAGTTCTCCCGCTCAAGGGGGAGAGGAACTCATGGTTGTCTGGGACCATGGCAATCTTACCTTTATTAAATCAATAGTTAAAACTCAGTGACATCTTCAGCCCAGTAGAGGAAAATAACCAGATTTACAATTGGATCAACATCTGAAACAGTTTAGAAACATTTTAAAGACATTTTATCCTCAAAGGACAACACCTGCTATGCTGTCATAGCTACGCTTGTATTAATTAGAAGCTCTTGCACAGCTGTAGCATCCTGAGGTTTCTTTTTCGACCACATTAAAGATGGTTTTTCCATTTTCCTGCAGTTCTATAGTTAAATTAGTTGAAAAAATTTTGATTCTTACAAGTGCAGAAAAAACTGGATATCATATTAAATGATTCTGAGTTTAGCATTAATGTTATTTATGAATGTTTCAGTGAGAACAAGATTTCCTGCCTTGCTTTGAATTTAAATTAAACATTTCCATGTTAATCATAAGACTGAAGAGTGGATCATTAATTAGCCTTGTTGAAATTGTGTTCCATTACACACCCGTGATGAATTCCATGGCCTAACTCCACTGTTGTTGCTGTATTTCCATACTCCCCACCACCAAACCCTACGAGTCTAGCTATCAATACTTATTGATTTGATGGCATTTGTCACCCATTACTGGTACTTGCTTTCATTTGAGGTTTTTGTTTCCTTTATTTTGGTAGATGACTGGAGGCTGTTATCTCAATCTTGTTCATAGAATCCCTGCAATGCAGAAGGAGGCCATTTGGCCCATTGAGTCTGCACTGACCTTCTGACAGAGCACCTTTACTCAGGCCCTAACGCTGTAACCCCGCCTATTTACCATGGCTAATCCCCCTAATTTATGCATCTTGGGACATGAAGAAACAATTTATCATGGTTAATCCATGCAACCTGTATGTTCTTGGATTATGGGAGGAAACCAAAGCATCCAGAGGAAACCCACACATACTGAGAGAATGTCTGGGGGAAGTTTGCACAATCACCCAAGACTTGAATTGAACCTAGGTCCCATATACTGTGAGGTGGCAACGCTAGCCACTGTGCCACTCAATTTGATCATCCCAATTTTATGGCGTCCTTAATTTGTTTTTTCAAAAAATGATGAATGTACAGCAGATTTATTAGCAGATTTCTAAATGAATGGATAACTCCACTGTCAGTACCCATTTTTAGTTGTATTTCAAATACCTAGTTGACAGATTCCTGAATTTATGACACATATCTGAATGCTTCTGGTTTACGCATGATCTACTAATCTTGTAGCAAAGGTAGTTAAACACCCAAACTACTTTTGAGTAGAGGCTATGGATATTCGGTTAATAGAAATTTTAATGATTCATTTTGATTAAATTTTTGTTTGGCAAAGATATTGTAGGATATTTAACAATGGTGAATAAATTGAGTACAGATCAACTATAAATTATGAATTAAATTATAAATAGGTTTTCAAAGCAGAATGGCCTGTTCCTAAATGTAACACTAATTAAAAAAGAAATGGGACATTTGATACTGAGCAATATTTGAGTCACATTTACTCTTTAATTTCATACATCAACGGGCTCTTCTCTTTTTCTCCACAGGTTCATACCTGGTGCAAAAGAAATTTGGTGTTACAATGCAGTTACAGCAGATGCCAGGCTTCCTACATCACCAGATATGCAGAGCAGATGTAGTATACTCAGCCCTGAACTTGCTTTACCAACAGGATCTAAAGCAAATACCACCAGGTCTCATGGCGCTTTGCACATTCTAGGTATGAATTTGTGGATAATTATAATATGCAAGTTAATTCAGAAGCTATGCAGTGAGATCTGTTCATTTAAAGACTTTTGCCAAGTTCTTTTCATGTATAAGCACCAATGACATTGTTGGTTATTGTTACATACAACCTGATGTGTCAGGCATTCATATATTAAAAAAAGTCATCGTGAGTATGTGGTTCACTATAATAAACTTTATATATTCAATATATTGAATCTTTTCGTCAGACTTATAGCAACAATTTTAGGAAGGTGTTGAGTATTAAAATGATATTCATCATGGGATTTTACGGGATTGTATTTTTGATTTAACCTATTTTATTCACTTGTTCTTTTAATGACATTTGCTTGCTTTGGAATACGTGCTTTGAAGGCAGTAATTGTTCCTTGTCCAAATGACCATTCTTCAGGGCTCTGTTTCTGATCCCGGCTTCTTCATTTAAAACCTTCTCCGCAGCACCTGTGTTATTTACAAGTAAAGGGTCAGAATCCACAAGTATGACGCTGTGATCCCTTGCAGCATCTATTCCTACCAACAATGCCAAAACTTGCGATATTTTATTACTGGCCAAATGACTGCTGGATGTGAATACCGGATGATTTACATTTGCCTTTGCTTCAAAATCAAAGCCATTCTCTTCAGTTTTTGCCAATGCTCGTATCCCTTTGTTCTGGATTATACCAGAACTCTAAAGTTATTCCTTGGGTATCATGTTGTACCCTGAGTTTCCTTCCCATATTGTGTTTATTGCTGAGAGTACTGCCCCTTGTTTCATTTGCACTTGCAAACTCATGAATGGGCTTAAGCCTGCCACTTTCTGTCTTGAAAAGTGCGCAGTTTGTCTCATTACTCTGGAAGGGTAGGGTATCTCAATATTTGAACAGAAGGTGAAGCTATCCATTTAATGCTATGCAGTAGCAACACAAGTGGTTTGATTAGTAAGAGGAAGCTGCCTATATTTTGCCTCTCGCACAAATGAGTAATATAATGTATGAATTTCACTGACAGTGTGATGGTAATTATGTAGGCCGCACACGCCAAAGGCTGACAGATTATATTAAACAGCCTGTCCCGTTGGCTGTTTGAACAGGCAAAGTACTGACCATATCCACTCAGCTCATACTTGCAAAAGTTCAAACCATGTCCAGCATTAATATGATTGCATCGTTAAACAGTATTCACTAAACAACCAATTTTTCAGTTTCTCGGTCAAGCTCGCAGTGTGGTGCAATTTCCTGTATTGATGGCTACGTATATTAATGCAGACAGAAAGAACCTGTGTGTACATGACACCTGTTTCAACTGAACAAACAAGGCGACAGCCACTCTCTAGTTCATTCCCCAGGCAATGTCATGATCCGTCTGGTTTTAAACAAAACTTGGCAGTTAACTGTCAGTCATCAACTAACTGATGCATTCTCACCAGTGACACCTCTACTAATCAAACCAAACAACTAGCTTAATTTATGTGCCAGAGCTGTTTGCTGAAAATTTTCACATTTTACTTGAAGTATATTTGATCCATTTTCCTTAGATTTTCATTCAGTGAAACTGGGTCTTTAATGCTGATATGTGAGCATTCAGCTTATGTAAAATCCCAGAGCTTATAATTACTTAATTTAGCACCGTTATGAGTGAATGTCTTCTAATTGTGCATTTGTGTATGGTGAAAATGAAAGTAGTGTTGAGCTTTGATTATGTATTATCTGCTGTGAAGTATTTGGATTTTCCTGAATAATTCTTTTCAAATATTAAAACAGGTTGTTTGGATACATTAGCTGTTATGCAGGATCTGAAAATGGGAGTTACTAATACAGAAGAGGAGATCCAAGCAGTCACTAAAGTATATTCCAAAGAAGACTATAGTGTGGTTAATAGATTTGAAAGTAGGTTTATATATATTTATTTCAATAAATTGCTTTAGTTTTTGAGAAATAATTTGTATTAACTATGTTCCTGTCTGCTGTTAATGTTTAGGCCATGGAGGTGGCTGGGGGTATTCTGCTCATTCTGTGGAAGCCATTCGCTTTTGTGCTGACACAGATATATTACTTGGAGGTCTTGGTCTGTTTGGTGGCAGAGGTGAATACACAGCAAAAATAAAGGTGAATTAACCGACAAAGAAAAAATTGAAAACAATCACATTTCTTTGCAACAGGAATAAGTTCAAGAATGAGTTGGAATGTGTTCCACTTGTTTAGATGAGTGCAGCTTCAGTAACATTCGAAGCTCAACACTATCCAGGACAAAGCTGTGGTCCTTTAAACAGCCATTCCTCCACAACTGGCAAACAGTGACAGCCATATTTACCATCGACAAGATGTACTGCTGCAACTCGCCATGGCTCCTTCGACATCACCTTCAACCTCCATTTACCAGGAGCACAAGGGCAGCAGATTGATAGGAGCACTACCATCTGCAAGCTTCTCTGCAGCTTGCACAGTAACCCAATTTAGTGCTATATTGCAGTTCTGTCCACTGTGTTGGGTCAAATCTTGGAACTCGCTCCCTAATGGCACTGTGAATACTTACACCACATGAAGTGCAATGGTTCAATTAGAGATGGATAGTAAATGCTGTCCTTGCCAATGGCCCTCACATTCCATGAACAAACTTAAAAAAAATTGCAGTTTAAGTATATTTTTTGTTAGGATTCCCATTAAAAGAATAACAACTGTACAAAATTTTGACACAAAGTGCTAGTGCTGGATTAATACAAATATAGTGTAAATAGCAGAAAGCATCTTTTTTATCTGGCATTGACAGTTTGGATTTATTGAGTCACCTAAGAAAGGAGGGGAAACATCAGATCCGGTTGCCTGTTCAGACATGTCACATGGTGACTCAACATAGAAGCCACAATAATGTTTTTTAAACAAATAACAGCAGCCTAAACTTAAGTATAAAGCATTGAACCTTTTTTTTTCCCTGAAACTAGTTATTTGAGCTTGGACCTGATGGAGGAGATCATGAAACTGATGGTGACCTGCTGGCAGAAACTGATGTCCTGGCATATGATTGTGCTGCAAGGTACGTGTTAATCTATATTTGCTGAACTTTAAATTTGTCAACCTAGTTTGATAACTAGTGACGTAATTCCCTTGAATTTTGGAATACCATTAGTGAATTAGTTCCTAGTTCACACATTCATATCAAAATAGAATTGATAGTAAAAGGTCCTACCTGTTGTAAAGCTGATGCAGTCTTTTGCTCTTTCTCATTTCTTTCTTTCAATTTTTAAATGTACTAGTTATTACAGAGAAATAATTATAGGGCACAGTATATAATTCTCACAACACCATGTTAAAGTCCAGTACGTTTATTTGGTAGCATGAGCTTTCGGATCACTACCCCTTCATCAGATGAAAGAACAGTGCTCCGAAAGCTTGTGCTCAAAATAAACCTGTTGGATTTTAATGTGGCGTTGAGAGACATCTTACTGTGCTTACCCTAGTCCAACACCAGCATCTCCACGTAATGGTTTTCAAATCTTGGTATTTTCCTACTTCCTTCAACCACCTAAATTCATAAATACTGACATAGTCTCTGCCTCAACAATCCATTCTACCGTTTTCAATCTGTACAAAAGAAGGAAATTCCTATCTATATCCTAAATCTCTTGTATTTAATCTTGAATCTTGTCCCTCAATTCCTGGAAACTGTTCCCAACTACTCTGCCTAATTGCTTCATAGTAAACACTTCTTTGAAATCAATCTTTAATGTTTACAGTTGTGAGGTCTTCAGAACCAGAATCTCCAAATCTTTATGAACTTTCACTTCATCAGTTCCCCAATGTAACATGTAATTGTTCATTTATTTCACCAAATTGTATTGCTACCTATTTATATTTGCCTATTGTATATACCTATACCTATTTATTTATTTATAATTTATACCTATTGTATATTTTATGCGTGCTTTGCTGATTTTATCAATATCCTTTTTAAAGCTTCCTTTGAGTTCCACATAATTATTTACTTTGCCTTCTATTTGCTATATTCTGCAGATTTAGACACCACTTCGTTTAGCCCTATATCTAAATCAATATAGTATGCAGTGAACAGAGACAACTTATTGGACGCTGCTAGGAATACGATTCTATTCCATGATTCTATATTTTCTCTACTTTCATCTCAGTAATTGATCAGTTTTATCAAATGCATTTTACACTGCCTCTTTCACAAATTTTGGTTGAATAGAAAGCCTCTGTTCCCATTGAGCTGCTTGTGTTCCAGCAAATTGGATTTCAATATCCCTCTACTTGTTATCAACTCCCCTATTGCCTTAGTCCACCTTTTTGAATAATGTTGTCCCAAACACATATCAATTCCCACTCTTCTGATTATGCAATACTGCATTGCTTCATGCCAGGACACCAAAAGGAGTTAATACTTCAGCCGCACTGTCTCTGCTGTCTCAGTCTCTCTTTTTTTCAGAAGCAGTTTGCCATGGTGTTTTCCTCCCTGGCGCCAGGCATATCTTTGAATGTATTTTTTTTATCTCTGCCTTCTTCAAAATCCCTTTGCTTCTGGCTTACTGTCACTTGACAAATCAAAACAGTTTTGCCTTCCTTTATCTGGTGGTGCTTCCTTTAATTCCATCATAATGCACAACATGTTTAAAAAGCCTCCTTCTCATTCTTGACCTGAATTACTCGATGCTATAAGATTTGTGGCTGTTTCTATGGTAACTGATTTCAGAGAGGAGCCAAGCCATTGATTTCATAATTGCTTTAGCTATGGATATGACTTACTATTGAAAGAAGCAGACCTAAATGAGGGATATAAAAATGTGCTTGGAGAGTTTGCTGGAGGCCACGTTGAGCTGATTGAAAAACTTACAGTAGACTTGATTAACTTTCATTGTTGGTAAAAATGATCAGGAAAGGGCAATGTAAATTTTTTTTAAAAAGTGTTATTTACAGAACAGCTTAGGCTAACTTGCAACTTTTTCATTTTGAGTAGAGAAGGCCTTTTACTGTAGTAACGTGCTTGTGTTGAGATTATTCACAATTAGGTGAATCATTTAAACTTAACTGCGCAAGATGGTGGCACAGAGTTACAGGAGTAGAGTTGGGGAGAGGGCCTGGATAGAATACTCTGTTAGAAAGCTGGTGCATACTTGATGGGCTGAATGACCTCTTCTGCACTATAAGGATTCTATGAATCTGTTCTATGATTGCTGCACAGGGCACAGCCACTTACAAGATCCTTTGAGGCATAGTTTTGATAGCTAAAATTAACAATGATTTCTCTGGTATTGATAAGTTCTTAAAAGCATGGGCTGCCATAACTTTTCATAGAATCAGAGAGTCCCCTACAGTGCAGAAAGAGGCCATTTGGCTCATGAAGCCTGAACTGATGACAGTCCAACCTAAGCCCCATCTTCATAAACCTACACGTTTACTCTGTTAATCTCCCTGTCACTGAGGGGCAATGTAATACGGCCAATCCACCAAACCCTCGCACCTTTGGACTGTGGGAGGAAACCGGAGTAAACCCAAGCAGCCACAGAGAGAATGTGCAAACTCCACAGAGACAGTGACCCAAGGTTGGAATTGAACGTGTGTCCCTGCTGTTGAGGCAGTTGTGCCAACTTGCCTACAGATTTCTAAAATTCAGAAACTGGACAAATCTAGAATAACAAAAACAATCTAGAAACATAAGAGCAACCTCTTCCTTTTTGCGAAGCATCCTGATACTTTACATGGGGTGCCCTAAAACGTCAATTGAGCTATTTGGTAATAATTGCTAAAGAATGCATTGGATCTAGAGTACTTAGTGATACTATCACATTAACTTGAATATAACAAAATGCTTATATAGTTCATTGTTTGGTTAAATGGTTAGCCAGCTTCCTGTGTAAGTTTTCCTTTTTAGTATTCAGCTCTGTCATGCATTTGTGATATGGGTTCCAAACTATATTTTTTAGATTTCTTGAGTTTCATGTTGAACAGAAGTGTCCGTCTGAAATATATTAAAATGTTTGAATGTTATGTAATTTCTGCAAATTCTTTGTTGCTATTATAATATCTGTCCACCTTTTGTAATTCTAGCTTCTTGTATAAATGTGCACTTCCTGTAAATGCAGCTGCTTGCCAGTAATAGAGCTGAAGCACTTCAATTTTGCATGTCAGCTCCTTGCTATGCATCGTAAAGAAATTCTTGTTATAACCAGTTCTGTTTTCCTGCTTCCCAAATTGCAGTGTGCATGGCTAATTAGTTTGAATATAAAACTAAAAATATGGAAGGAATGAATGAGTTCCGTGCAGTATTATCCATTTATTCCCCCTCCACCAACTCTGCTTAACCTGAGAGCACATATTTCTAAGAGCATTGCCTGAGGAGATCAACCAATTTAACAAAATAAAGAATATATTTCATATTGAATTCTGTTCACGCACTGTTCGTATTTTTCAGAGAGAAATATGCAATGATGTTTGATGAACCTGTGGTGTTGCAGGCTGGTTGGTGGTATGTGGCTTGGGCTCGAGTTTCAGGGCCCAGTAGTGATTGTGGCTCCCATGGTCAGGCATCTATCACCACTGATGATGGGTAAGATTCTTTGTCATTTCTGCTTGTTGGCAAAGATTTTCATTGCATTTTATGTTCATTCTTCACTTCGAGCTGCTCAAGCTTCAGTATGTTGCAGCCAGAATCAAAATTAGCAACTCCCCCTACTTTGCCCAAGTGCACTTCAAAACTAAACTGTGTGAATATTTCCATTTTTGAAGTCAGCCATTGCTTTGCTGTTTAGTGAGTTAGCGCTGTGAGCTGGGTTCCAAATGGAAGTAAAGTTGAGACCTCTTAGATTCGAGCAAAATACATCTTTAATGAACTTGCATCCTGTATGATTTGACTGAATCAAATTTGGGTCAGGAAGATGAAATCAAAATCATAGAATCTTGTAGTGCAGAAGAATACTGTTTGGCTCATCGAGTCTGCACTGATCACAATCCCACCAGGCTCTATCCCCATAACCTCATGCATTTATCTCAGCTAGTCCCCTTGACTCTGAGGGGCAATTTAGCATGGCAAATCCATCTAACCCACATATCTTTGGACTGTTGGAGGAAACCTGCGCACCTGGAAGAAACCCACGTTGACACAGGAATAATGTGCAAACTCCATAATGACCCAAGCTGGGAATTGAATCCAGGCCCCTGGCATTGTGAGGCAGCAGTGCTAACAGTGTGCCACTATTCCACCTTATATAATAATAGCTTCGTTAATAAAGCAGTAAATAAAAGCTAAAGGCAGTGTTTTAAATATGTATTCTTGTGTCAGTGTTGTTTTTCAGTTTAAAAGTTCGAAGAAGTCCAACAATGGAACAGATGTGAATGCAGGCCAGATACCACAGTTGCTGTACAGGTTGGTCACGACCAAAGCAGTTTTTAATTAATCATAAATAACCTGCTGGCAGAAGCATATTCTTTTTATCATTACTAATTATAATAGTTATAATTTGTATTAATTTCATAATTATAATAGTTATAATTTGCGCGATTCACTTGCTAGAATTGCATTGAATTTAATTGTTTTGCATGTAGGTTACCATCAAATGATGGAAGCTCTGGAAAAGGAAAGCAGCAACCCAGCGAACCAGTACATATTTTGAGGCGATCTTTTGCAAGGACTGTCTCAGTGGTGAGTGAATAAATTTAATTACAAATTTTCAGTTTACTATATAGAATAATTTAATACATAAATGAATTCTGATCTATATGAGATTTCTACATCAATTTAAAAGTTTCACGCTACAATTTTGTTGCTGGAGTGGTACATGCAGTTTTTGTTTGTAGCTTACTGAAGAGAATTAAATTGTTTCAGGATTATTTGGTTGAAATTGGTAGAATAAATAATTTTAAATGTGTAAAATTGAGAAAGGAAAGTATGCATTGAACCCTTTTCTAAAATCAAGATCTTACTACATTCATTCAACCTGCAAATAATCATAGAGGCCAATACCTCAGTAGCAATGATCTTCTGGTCCCATTGAAGGTGATGCACAGTTGTCAGTTCCCTGACCATGGCAGATACAGAACCTTGTTGACAGATTTAAAACTAGACAATCCCACCATCGGCAAATAGCGGGCTGCCTCCGCTGTCACAAAAGATGTCATGGGAGGGACAAAAAACCTTAACCTCGATTTCTGCTAGTCAAGATGACTGATTTACTTGCCCTTAAATTTGTATGGCAAATGAACTACTAGTGATGGACTCAGTTTGCTTCGCTTGCCATGTTAATAGGGAAGTTTTCAAGCCCCCTTGCTTCTGTCCATTCTGTAAGTTTCATCCACACCTGCCCCACTGCTGAATATCCTGGATCCAGCATTTCACTTACGCTTGTTAAAATATATTTGAGAGCTACTATTGTTGGGGAGGAAAATGGGAACTACAATTTTGATGTGGATTTACCATGACAAGGCATATTTTAAAGCAAAATTAACAATGCAAGTTTAGCTTACAAAATCTCAGCCCTTCAGAAGCCTGAAATCTGTTGTAACAAAATGCCTTTAAGATTGTTAGCTAAAGAAAGATTTGCTGGATTATACTCTGATTTCTGTTGTATTACTTTTATCATTTGTACAATTCATTGGGTATTTGCTTGGAAAAAAAGAGCTAGTGATGGGTGTTATAAATTCATTCTAAAAAGAAAACTTGTGCACATGCAGAACCAGGTTTGTGTAAGGATACACTGTGCTGCACCACCATTTCATTAACTATATCAATATTTCAATTCTAACTGTAGGAATGTTTTGAATCATTGCTGAGCATTCTACAATGGAGTTGGACAACGCTGGTATTGGGAGTGGAGGAGTTGCAAGGTTTAAAAGGCTTTCAATATACAGCCACACTTCTGGATTTGGAACGACTGAAATTTGTTGGTACTTGTTGCTTGCGACTGCTGCGTGTCTACATCTGTGAGATATATCCTGTATCAGGTACTGTTGGCCCAGAAAACAATTCACATTAAATTTGTGGCATTCCAGTAAAATATTAAATATGTTACTAAAATTAATCGATCAAGATGTGCCTTTCACTACTTTAAGTGGATCTTAGAATTATAGAATGAAGGCCTTATGTCTGATCAACCTTGGATTCAGAGTGTATTTCATTCAGTCTGCTTGAGAATTGTGTTTGTATGTGGCAGTTAGCCATGCTTAGATGACTTGATAACTGATAAGTGAAGAATTTAAGCAATTAAAAATGCCATTAAAACGATTCTAGCATCAAACTTGGTTTCCAGATTTGTGTTTTTTATTTAGTGTCACAAGTAGACTTACATTGACACTGCAATGAAATTACTGTGAAAATCCCCAAGTCGCCACACTCCAGCGCCTACTCAGATACACTGAGGGGGAATTTAACATGGCCAATGCACCGAAACAACATAGTTTCTAGACAGTGGAAGGAAACTGGAGCATCCAGAAGAAATCCATGCAAATATGGGGAGAACGTGCAGACAAGCCAGGAATCGAACACGGGCCTCTGGCCCTTTGAGGCCAGAGCATTAATCACTTTGCCATTGTGCTGCCCAATTGGTTAAATTGGCATTCTGATAGATGCAATGCATCAATATATTGGATGTATATACTGTTTGAAATAATGTTTGTTGCCTTTTTTAGATAACCCATGCCATTAAGATGAAATGTTTTGGCTGAGAATTTCTGCTTCTATATTTGACATGCTATAAACTTCTTCCTTTTAAAGAGAATGGGTGAAAGGTCACTGCCTGGTCTTCACTCTTTTACCAAATGTGCACTCTAGCTTTGAGTTTGAATGTTTATGTTTTCAGTTTTATGCATTTCTTTTGCTGCTATCTTATTTCATTTTTCTCCCAATTTTGCAACTGTTTTACTTCCTTCTCAAGACAAATTGCTTCCTGTACCATTTGTTCTTGGGAAGTACCCACAGTCAGCAATTAACTGAACAATTAGTGGTGTTTGCGTGAGAGTAAAAGACATTTGTGTCAGGCCTTTCCTCATGTAAAACAAGTCATAGTTTTGTTTATAATGGGTAAACCAGTTTTGCTTCAGTGTGTTTTAAAAAAATTACACTTGCAATCTAGTCGTGTTTCAGATCATGCATTTAACAGTTTGTATGCATCTAAGCGTGCCTTCAACATCCTTCAGTCAAAATGACCATGACAAGTTTGATTTAGTGGCAACTACATTTGAATATCTTGACTTTTTTTTATTTTAACTTGCAGCTGGTGCTAAAGCAGTGGTGGAGGAAACGAGCAAGCTGGCTGAATGTGTGGGAAAGACCCGGAGTCTACTGAGGAAAATTTTATCTGAAGGAATTGATCATTGTATGCTGCGGCTTGACAATGATCCTCACGGCTACCATTCACAACCCAAAACTCTATTAGAAGCTGTTCTTCAGGAGTGCCACAACACGTTTACAGCCTGCTTTCATTCTTTTTATCCAACACCTGGATTGCAGTGGGCTTGTCTTTGTGACCTGCTTAATTGCCTCGATCAGGTAAGTCTGTGAGAAGAAGAATGATAGTTTTGCTGTTTTAATAGAGGTTTAGTTCTTGACTTAATCTCTCTGAATTTGATTAAAATATCTGGCTTATTTTTACTAGAATAAAATCTGATAATTTTCTGTTGCGTCAAGAGCTAAAATTGGTGAGACTTATTGACTTGGTGTGTTTTTGTGTATGTTATATGTGTGTGTCTTTTATAAATTCTCATTTTGATTGTAAAATCTCTATCACTAATATTTTGCATTCAAATACAGTAAATTTACATATATACAATGGTAGAAAATTTTCAGCATTGGATTTTTATCTCTGAATGCACCAAACCCTAAGTGGTGTGGGATAACCAGTTACAGAAAACTATGTATTGATTGTGCTTGACACCATGTGGAGTATAGCAATAGAGCCAGCAGTTTGGGGAAACAAAACTACCTGACCTGGACTGTAAGCCATGTTATTGAGTCTGCAGGTGGGTGCACCCACTTGTACCTGGCGAACAAAACAAAGTACTTGTCATGGAAGAACTCTTCAGCTTAAGGGAGAGTGCACTTTGCAGCCTATAGTATAGTTTTTGTTTTGCCAGCTATACTCTGAGCTAGATAGCAACTGTCTCAGACTGGGGTTGTGGTATAAATGGAAACCTAAGGGTGAAGTGGGAATCTGTTGTGAATTTCTTTGCATATTTTTGAAAATGTAGTTTCATTTTATTGCAGCTATAGTCGTCTCCTCTTAAGTCCAAGGGTGGAAGACTTAGTCATAGAAGGTTACAACATAGAAACAGGCTCTTTGGCCAACTCATCCATGCCACCCCTTTTTTTAAACCCTTAAGCTAATGCAAATTGCCTGCATTTAGTCCATATCCCTCTATACCCGTCTTACCTTTGTCTATCTAAATACTTTTTAAAAGACAAAATTGTACCTGCCTCTACTACCTCTGGCAGCTTGTTCTAGACACTCACCATGCTCTACTTGAAGAAATTGCCCCTCTGGGCACTTTTGTGTCTTTGCCTTTTCACCTTAAAGTTATGCCCTCTAGTTTTAAACTTCCCTACCTTTGGGAAAAGATATTGACTATCTAACTGATCTGTGCACTACGTTATTTTATAGACTTGAAAGTTTTTTGTTGAACATCTGGTTTCACCATACTTTGCCAGACCTGATTGGATTAGACTTTGTTCTCCTGTGCCACAGCTCATCGTCCCTGGCTTCTTCCCAAATAAAGGATAATCTATGGTGTTTCTTCTTCTCCAAGACAAGCCATCTCCATTAACCTATCCATCTTGCTTCCCCCATTCTGACCTAAAACAAGTGTGAGAAGCCGCTGAACTTTATCACTATTGTTCTGTGCGTCACCATCTTTTCCTTGCTTACCAAGCTTCACTTTCTCCAAATTTATGAAATGAACCCACATCTTCCTCTGGTTTCTCTACAGTCTTCCCCAATGTTCTTTCCAAACCCATTTTGTTCATGAGACCCACTTCCTGCTTTCTCAATTCTTTTTCTGCTGACCTGCTAATTTTGCTTCCTGGTCCCCATGCTACCTGATATTTTAAACACTTCCCTGTTTTCACTTACTGTTTTCCTCTTTTTCAGAACTGTTGCCTATAGCTTCCTTCTCTAAACCCTCCCTTAAACCCATTGTCTTTGCAAAACGCAGCCCATTTCTTATCTTCTTTTCACTCAAGTCCTTGAATGTGTTTTGCCTCTAACTGCATGTCTATTTTTCCCAGTTTCACATTTAACCCTTTTCAGTCCAGTTTGCAGGGCACTAATTTGCTCTCAAAAGTCACAGGTTGCACTCTTTGTGACCATGATACACCGTTTGTCCTTTACCTTCAGTCTTTGATGTGCTCAATCATACAATCCTCCTTCCTTGGCTGTCCTCCATTGGCCATCTGAATGGAAATGCTCTTGGGTTAGTGAACAGTTGAATAATCAAAATTGATCTTAAACAAAAGGCCTGCAGAGTGGGGAATTTCCTTCATTTTTAAAAATTATATATTTGGCAATTAATTTCTGTTTTCTTGTCAGGACATACAGGAAGCTAACTTCAAGACATCAAGTAGTCGATTACTTGCAGCAGTCATGTCTGCACTGTGCCAGTCTTCAGTCAAGCTGACAACAATCCTACCCATTGCCTATGATGGTGAAGTGCTGCTTCGCTCTTTGGTGAAGCAAAGTAGCACAGAGAACGAATCAGCTATGGTTCACAGATTTGCCCTATTAGTGGCTCATATGGAGAAGCTCAGCCAGGTGAGAACAGCAAACAAATTTTTGTGTCTTGTATTTCAGTGTTTCCCATCGGTTGAAGGCTGCACTAGCCAGTTGAACAGTCTACATTGATATGTCTCCCTCTGTTGACACCAACAATAGTGTCACACAAAACTGTGATGGGTCAGATTTTCTGTTTAATACTCTATTTGCAAAATTACTGACATTGATTGTCCATTTGGATAAATGATATGAAATTGTAAAAGTGAATGAAGATTCAGCTGAGCATCAAATCCATCCTTACCGTCTTATCGTTGACAAGATGTGAATGGCCAGAAAATCCCAGCCTTAGTTTACCGTCTCACCAGTCGTATAACAACTCCAGAAACTGCACAAAAAAAATCTGAGTTTGGAACAAGAATCTGATTCACAGGAGTCCAATCCAAGATTTTCCAAAGATTTATCTTTTTGACTGTTCTGAAAGAAGTATACCTCTACACAATATTACTGAAATTTTAAAGGAATAACAAACTGTAACCTCTTATTATAATATCTCACAGTTAATGTGGAATACTGAAACTTGAATTGATCTGTTGACAGGAATTTGAATCAGTGGTAAGAATAAAGATTATTCTTGGATATGCAATAAAATCATGATTTATTTTCCCCCAGATTGAAGAAAACATTACAAGTATGACCAGTTTTCGAGAAGTCCTAGAAAAAATGTTGGTTATTGTAGTGCTTCCAGTTCGAAAGATACTCAGGAGAGAGGTAGAACTCTTCTCTCCACTTCTAGTGTCCAATACTTGTGGCCTACTTGCCAGTATAGTGAGTGAACTCACTGCATCAGCACTGGGATCTGAGGTAAGGGGACAGATCTGTGTTAACCTATCTAAGTCTCTAAAAACCAGGTTAAAGTTCAGCAGGTTTATTTGATTGTAAACGCCACTAGCTTTCAGAGTTTGTCCACTCCAGGACTTGAGCATCAAAATTAAAGCTGACATTCCCTCTGAAAGGGTGCTGCATTGTTGGTGCCACCTTTCAGATGAGATGCTAAATCAAGTCAACATCAGCACTAATGTCTGTGTAAAGATGCCAAATGAGCTAGCCACTGTCATTGGACATATTACAAGTTATGTTGTAAATATAGAAAGAAATAAAAAAATGAACGAAATGTTACAAGGTATATTTGGGGGAAAAATAGATTTGACCTATACTATACCCGCATTGCTGAAGATGTAAGTCAGAGATGGCAGGTAGATAATGAATCAAAAAATGAGGAAGAAAATTGTCCAGCAAGTTAGGACCCAATTATCTTCAAGCTCCTCTAATATATTGCTTTATCTCCAGTTCTTGTAATGTTAACTATTAAAAACACAATCCATCAAAAAGGAATGAGACATTGATACCAAGCTATTTTGGGATGGGGTAATGTTTAGTATTCCATATTGCTTTTGCATTGTAAATACTATATAACACTATGTAAGATTAAAGAAATCTGTATCCTGTTAAAGATTAGCCTTCTTGAACATTTTGATTGCCTTCACAGGTTGATGGATTGAGTTCTCTCCATTCTGTCAAAGCCACACCAAACCGGTTTGCTAAAACCAGTCAAGGGCGAAGTTGGAATACTGGTAATGGATCACCAGATGCAATTTGCTTCTCTGTGGACAAACCTGGGGTAGTTGTGGTAGGGTACCATGTATACGGAGGAGGTGGCATTCATGAATATGAGCTGGAAGTGTTGGTGGATGATGTAAGTTTATTCGTTTTGTGTTTAAACTTGAAACGAATTGTTGTCTTTTTTGAGTAAATGTTATTCTGAAGAATCCAATGACTCCCCTCCCTTGATGATTAAATATTTTTTGACAGAGTGAGCACACTGGTGATTCAGCACATTCTCACAGGTGGACTTCCTTAGAACTAGTAAAAGGGACTTACAGCACTGATGACTCCTCCAGCGATACAGCAGAAATTAGACTGGATAAAGCTGTCCCACTAAAGGTAGGAAGCAATGTGAAAAGAGACAGTCTTTGCTCAAAAAAGTTTAAATAACACATTTGGGTTTTGTAGCAGATAAAGTCTATGGGGCCAGCACTTAAGTAATTTAAAAGCTGATTTAAAGTACTGTGAGAAATAATTTTGTTATGAATTTCTTGCATTAATATATTTTATACTTAGCTTTTGGGTTCGTCTGTAATGCTTGTTGAATTTATTGCAATTCCAGGAAAATGTAAAATATGCAGTACGCTTAAGGAACTATGGAAGTCGCACTGCAAATGGAGATGGAGGGATGACTACAATTCAGTGCCCAGATGGTGTAACCTTCACTTTTAGTACTTGCAGCCTCAGCAGTAATGGAACTAATCAAACTCGAGGTCAAATCCCTCAGATACTTTATTATAGGTAAGAACGCACATTTCCGTTTTTCAATTAAGATTTCCTAGTCTGGTGATATAATAATTCAGTACCTTTATGTTTATGAAAACTTTATTTAAACATATTCCAAGTGTCCAAGAAATAGCTGTTGCATATGTGTATTACTTAGTGGTATTCTCGCCCCAGTGCATTTCAAATTTAGATACACCAAAACATGAAGAAACCTATTCGAGAAAGGTGAAAAGATGTAAGAATTTGTGCTATATAACGCATCTTGCTGATATTTTTAAAATTGCCTTTTTATGCTGCAGTCTTGTGTTTCTTCCCGCAGCTGAGCTGACTACAATCCCACCCAGGCGCTATCTCTGTAATGCCACACATTTACCCTGCTAATCCCTCTCATCTATGAATCCCAGGATGCATAGGGGCAATTTAACCTGGCCAGTGCATTTAGTTTGCACATCTTTGGAGTGTGGAAAGAAACCAGAGCACCCAGAAGAAACCCATGTAGACACAAGGAGAACATGTAAACTCCACACACATTGTATACCCAAGCTGGTAATCAAACCCAGATATCTGAAGCCATGAGGCAGCAGTGCTAACCACTGTGCCACCATGCTGCCCATGTATTATGAAAGAAACCAAGCAAGAGTATTTAGTCAACACCATGATTGAAACTCATAGCTTTGTGATTAGAAAGCTTAGCCCTTCACTGCCCCAATGTGTCTCTTTTATATCTAAATAAAAGTTTTGACTAAACAATTTGCTGCAGGAGGAAGAAATTTCTTCAGTTGGTAGCTTGGTACAGTTCATTTACAGAGAATAAATGTTCTTTGATAAATTGGCAACAATGTGCATATGAGCCCATCCTAATAAAGTATTGAATTGTCCGCCAAACTCAATTTGTAGAAAAACTTACTAGGTAACAGTAAGAGTAGAAACGATCAGCCTTGGTTGACTGGATCCAAACATGTTGGTAAATGTAAATGATGAGTGTGCTAACACTACACCACCCATTCCTTCTATCTGTATACAATATTTCAGTTGCAAAGTCATTATATCATCCTAATTAAAATCATGGAGATGGAAATGCACAGTGAGTTAATTAGTATCTGTAAAGAGGGAATGTTTGTGACATTTCAGATATATACACTTCATCAGACTGAAGGCTAAGAGCTATCTATTTTAGTAAGATTGGAAAAGTAGAATGTGGGGCAAGAAAGCTAATATGCACTAATCAGATTGAGTTACTGTCTTAAATGATTTACATTCTGCTGAGTAGAATATCACTGCAAAAAATGGTTAGGAAGATACTACCGATGTGTAGGCAAGCAAAAAGCTTGAAAATATTGGAAAGCAGAATGAAAGGATGCAAGGGATGTAAGAGTAAAACCATGAGAGAGAGCAATATCTGAAAATACAGAAGATCTGAAATTAAATTAGAAAATGCATATATTATACTGCGGACCAGCCAATGCTAAGTGGAGGAAAAATTGGATTTTCACCAAATACCCAATCTGTGCCAATGCTGAGTCCTTCAAAGGAGCTTTGAATCAAACGATAATCTGGTTTTTCACATCACAGGAACCCTTCTAGGAAGAAAACGAAGCTTATAACAAAGATCTGAAGTTACTATTGGCAAATTCCAGACCAGGGGCCTGCTTAATATCCAGCAGAAAATTAAAATACTTTTCAATAAAATGCAACTTAAACTTCCGATAAAGTGTAGGAAGTCAAAAGGAAAGATCAAAATGGGAATAGGAGATAAAAATTTTTATATGAACCCCAGTAAAGGCTAGATAACAAGACAAAACAAAAAAACATTTTTCTTGGTATTTTTGTACTGTTATGAATTATTGACCTCGTCAATATCTTTCCACTATCACTGTTTGCACATTATTTTGTCCTTTGTATTTAAAGCTTCTCAGTGACCTTTTATGTCTGTGTGTTTACTAATGAGGAATTTGTTTAGCATGTACACTTTTTGTATGTGATGGTTCTTCTCCATTTCTACCAACCCCCACTTTAAAGTTTTCTCATTGTCATGAAGCAGTTCTCTGAACCTAGTGGCAGTGACTTTTTTTATCTAAGCCACAAAGCAAAAAAGACAAACTTCTGAAAGGTGTCCCCTGTTATCTTTTATCTATGCTTAGTTATTGGTTAGGTAGTAATAAAGGTATAATCCATTCCTGGACAGGTACATTGAATAATTATATTTCTCCTCGTTTCTATCTTTGCTGGTAAAGTGCCTTTCTCCTGAATGGAGAGAAGATTGGGAAGTTTTAACTTTATCCAACAAAAATAGATCTTCTGTGTTTCTTAAAATCTCCAAAAACATGTTATTAGAATATTCATGATCACTGGAAAAGGTGGGGAGTTGTGATTGAAGGGCCTGAATCCCTTTGTTCAATTATTCCCTGAAAAAGTTGACTTGTGGCTTTGGATATGGCACTATTGTTCTAGTGCCCATCATTTGTAGCACTTATCATGAATGAAATACTATGGGAGGCCAGAGGTTTCACGGTGGCAGGAGGTGATCTGCCATTGGCGGGACAATCTGATCCTGTTACAGTTATGGGATTTCCCATTGAGTCTCTCCATACCATTGGGAGCCCCCACAGGGATAGAAGGAGGACTCCATTGGCAGGGCTGGAATATTCCACTGGCAGGAAGAACCAGAAAGTCATCCCCTATGTGTTGATAGGCTGTTTATCCATGGAAGCCTGAGATCCAAGCTGTACAATAGGAATTAGGAGAAGAATTACAAGGTAGCTAAAGACCTTGAAATTTTTTACAAGATGGGTGAGATAGAGTAAGTGCGCTTTATGTCGAGAGTTGCAGAGAATGTGAAGTTGAAGGTTCTTGAAATGGCACTGCTTGAGGGTGCGCTGGAGGCGAGTTCAATTGAATAATGCAAGGGAATTAGACTGTTAACTCAAAAGGAGGAATATGCAGTATTTTGGGGAGGATTTAATAAGAATGGCAATAAATTTGGACAGCCAATGGTGACGCTGGTCTGAATGGCCTTCTCCTGCACCGTAACAATTCTGTGATTAAATGACAAAATGGAGGGAGAATGTATGAATGCAAAACCATTTGGAAAAGCTGGGATGAAGAAAAACACAACGATAGGGTGAGACCATGTGTGACTACTTGGTGAGAATTTTTATTTTGATGCATTGGGTAAAACTGGGCAGTGCAAAAATGGTGTACAGTTTAGGGTACAGATGGTAAAATTCCAGATGAGTGGCATTTTTATAAACTATTACTAGGGAATTTGTTGTCAGGATGTTTAGATAAATAGAGCATTGAATGGCAAGGGGGAGGTTGGGAGTTTCAAGAGTGATAGATTCAGGTTAGATGGAAGTGGGCAGTATCTAAGGTGGAAATGGGCATTTTCTTTCATTAGAGTCCAAAACTTAGGTGAGGATTCACAAGACAGATTGCATAGTAGTTGAACTGAGAAAGCAGCTGGGGGAATAGAGGTCAGGGTTTGGAGTTTATGGTGAATTAGTTTTGCTACTGGTTCATGAAAATTCTGGTTGGTTTTTATAAAGACAGTGGAATACTACATGGTCATGGCATCTTCAGTTGATGTCCATACGCATACAGTTGAAGTGCCTGGTTAGCAATCTGGAGCAGTAACAAACAGACTTCTTTCTCACCCATCAGTACCATTACAAATTTTTAAGATATTGCCATAGGACTCAGGTTAGCTTGCCCACTGGGGATAAAATCCATGACTGCCAAGCCTAGATTGATCCCTAGGCAAATTCATTTTGGAACCCAAATATATTTCTGTGATTGACTAAAAGTATTTTTCCTGAACTTTCATGCCATTCGAACTATCAGTCCCATTTTGTCTCGGGAAATCTTTGGTTTTAAATCAGCTGTGGTTGTGTGATACATTTTTAAATAAAACATGGCAGAATTTTCTTGGCTGTACTCAAATGAAAGTCTTTACTTTGGTGTGGTGACTGGTTGTCTTCTGGTTTTCTGTTAAGTAGATTCTGTAATAACAATATATAGACACATTGCCAGTAACGTGTCAATTTAATTTTTAGAAGTGAGTTTGATGGAGATCTACAATCACAGCTTCTTAGCAAAGCCAATGAGGAAGATAAAAATTGCAGTCGTGCCCTTTCTGTCGTCTCTGCAGTGGTTCGTGCGGCTAAGGATTTGTTACATAGGGCCCTGGCGGTAGATGGTATGTATGCATTTTTTTAAATCAGTAATTTGAAATGTTTGTCATTGGTGTATGGATCTTATAAGGGGAAAATAGTTGACCTGAGCATGGTGGTAGGTGTTGGCAGTCTTATTGTGCTTAATTTCATCAAATGCAATAGCAAAATGAATTTGAAGCCTTATACATTTATCATTTCCTCATGATAAGATATTTCAAACAGTTACTTTACTGCTGTTGAGAATGCCAGCGTAGTTTGGGAAAAATCCAATGTTCTAAAAACATTAATGTTTTGCTCCCTAAAATTGTCAGGGCAGATTCAAAAGTGAGATGTTGTAAATCTTGAGCTGAAAATAAATGCTTTGACTTTGACACCAGTGAACAAGTAGGTTCCAATAATTGTGTACTCAAACTGCACTGTTGCTCTGGATATTTATCCACAGTGCTTTGGTAAAGAGATGAGCAAACCTCCCCTTTTATTGGCAACATACTCTTGATTTGACCGTGGTACAGTAGTAGAAATATTAACCAAAGTCATTATTTGCACTACCTGTCAGGAAACTGAACCAGGCTGCAGGGAAACAAGGAAGTTGCCAAGTTCACAAATATCTTTCTAAACAATAATTTTTTTTATGTAATAGTATTTACTTGTTAAAGTATACAAACTGTTACTCACAAACAGAATGGATAAAGTGATTGATTTTATTTTTAATTTAGCTGAGGATATTCCAGAACTACTCAGCTCTTCCAGTCTATTATCCATGCTGCTTCCACTTATTTTGGCTTACATTGCACCAGTGGCTGCTAGTGTCCCAAAAGTAAGTAATTCTCTTTTGCAGCATAATCAACAATGATTTTATCATTTGCTTATTTTAGTTTTCAGTTATCTGAATTTTACAGCAGGTCTTTTTTATCAAATAGGCTGCAGTTGAAGTTTTTGGTCTTGTACAAGAGCTTCTGCCTCCCGTTGCAACTTTAAACCAAAAATATGCTCCGCCTGCCTTCAATCCTAATCAGTCCACAGACAGTGCAACAGGGAATCAACCAGAACAAGGCCTTTCTGCTTGTACTACTTCTAACCATTATGCTGTGGTGGAGAGTGACCATCCTTATAAACCAGCTAGCGTCAGCCAATTAAAGGTACCAGTTAAAAATTTATGTATTGCAGACGTGTGTTTTAAAACACAATACAAACTAATCTTCTAAATAAAAATTTCTGTCCATTGGGTGTCCAAAGTATCAGACCTTTTGAGCCCAAAGTAGCTTCAGGAGGAGCAAACTTATTGATATTAGTTAAACTTTGGTCCTTGTATTGGCAATCTGTCTTGCTAAACATCTGGTGAATGAAATTAAGAATTATAAGAACAGACCTAAATGAGTAATGTATTTTAGATGCTAAGAGTCTGTTTCCTTTGGCTGAAGAGCCTAAAATTAAGGGATATAGGCTCAGGATAAGGGTTTGGGCTATTTAGAGTGGCAATGAGTAATTTCTTCACTAACGGGCTTGGAATTCTCTACTCCAGAGCCCTTCTGTTCGAACATTAACTATATTTAATACTGCGATTGTAGACCTTCAGGCACCATAGGAACCAAAAGATATGGGAATAACTGGAGAAGGGGAGTTATGGTAGAAGATCAGCCATGACTATATTTAATATGGAACAAGCCTTAAGGGTCGTATAACCTCCTGCTGCTCTGATTCCTCATTCTTAAGTGTCGAATGTAGTTCCTGATCTGATGAGGTTTTGGAAATGTAAAAATACAACTCAAGAGCTTAGTGTAGGATCTAAGGCTAGACCAGAAATTTTAATTATGTCTAAGGATGGTAGAAAGAATATCTTTGTAGAATTTTGGTATAGATGATCAGAAAGGTTGACTAGTGTGAAGAGCAGATTGGCTGGTATTTTATAAGAATAGGTTTGATGTGCTAAATATCCCTTTTTCATGCTTTGCAGTGTGACATTCTGTCAACCATTCTTCTGACCTGGGAAATTTGTATTGAATCGCAGTTATGATATAAGCATAAAGATTGCTCAAATATACTTTCATTAAACTCATTATGCAGGCAGTCATCTATTCATTTGGATTAGACTAAAATTCAGACCCTAAGATCCTTCAAATAGCTATCGTTTTAAAGATCAAAATAATAGTGCTTGTTTCTTACCTAGGTAACTTTTCCAGATTGTGTCAGGTGGATGACTATAGAATTTGACCCATTGTGCGGTACTGCACAACCAGAGGATGTCCTCCGTTTGCTAATTCCGAATAAAACTTTTCAAAGTTCTGGATTTGGGCCTAAAAATACAAGCCATGATAGTCTTAATTCATGGATAGAATTGAAAAAGTTTTCTGGTTCTACTGGATGGCCAACTACAGTCCTTATTTTACCAGGTATGGGAGGAGAGTTTTCTTTATTTTTAAACAGATACATGCTATGTTTTATGAATTTTATGGACACTGCTGTAGTTTTTAAACTTCAAAGGGATGATTAATAAAGTTTTAATGGCAAGTAGCATGAAAAAATGTTGTTGGGTGAATCGCTGTCTTAATACACAGAACCTGAGGGACCTTCTCGTTAAAAGGAAAATAATATGCCGATCAATTCAGTTGCAATATGATTGGTTCTCTAAGCCCAATATTACAAATATTTCTGACTTTGGCTGGTCTGAAATATTGGATGGGATTTTATGGCCCCCACCCGACATCTTGTCTCTTGGCAAAAAGTGGCCCACCATCGGCCGGCAGTGGGGATCTTCTAGTCCTGCCCTGTTGGTGAGATTTCAATCCACCTCCCACTGCCAGGAAACCTGTGACAGGGCTACCCCATCAGTGCGGCCAGAAGATCCTGTTTGTGTGAACAGCTGAAAAATCTCACCCATTGTTGAATAATGCTTGACTGACATCTCTGTGGCCATCAGTAGAAATTTTAATTCAAAAGTCCACATTCAAGCTGTAGTTCTTGAAAGTTTTATTGTTTGACATCTTTGGATTTTGAGTATCTCCTGTTAAGTCCTCACCTCCACTTGGTGTACTATGTTCTGATAGAGTACGGCACTTGAGTCACAGCAGGCATGAATGAAGGGAAAATCGCACATCTTAGAAATTAGGAAGAAAGTTGAAAGTTGGGACCACAAAGTGATATTTTGTAAAACTAAAACACTGGAGTGGGGAACTTCATTAAAAAATGAACAAAACAAATGTTTTGTGTGTAGCATTTTAGTACCTACCCTTATATCTTCCCAAATAACTGTGCTGTCAAATATTAGATTTTAGTGCATCTTTTTATTTGGTGTACCAGATCGTTTTATGACTGTATAATATGGTCATGATTACTTTACACTCCTTTTTATTGCCTTCATTGATCACAGCAGTTGAAGTGAAACATCTTTGAAGAACTGAGTGTGACTATAATATTTTGATATTTGCCTTAATTAAGAGTTTTGAGATAGCATTCCCTGCATTACAAAGATGAAAATTTCCTCCTTTGAGGAAATATTGAAAAGTCTTCTACATCAAACCAAATGTTTTCTTCAGTGGAACTGTGCCCTAAGAATATAATTAAGGTGGGAGGGTAAGTGGGGAAGAGAAGAGGATTATTGTTTTGTTGAAAATGTGCTCTTTAATTGAATTTTGATCCATGCAAGTGGTGTTGGAATTGGAGCCTGTTAGTTTGCAAAATTGTTTCAATTTAAATGTGCTTTTTGTTTTCTAGGAAATGATGTTATTTTCTCTTTGGAGACTGCATCAGACTATGTGAAAGATGAGAAGGCTTGTTTTTACGGCTTCAAATGTGTTGCTGTTGGTTACGAATTCAGTCCTGGATCTGATGAGGTAATGTTTTGCAGTATATTTGATGGCAGTATTGCACAACAAGATGTATTCTGTAATAGAGCTGACCAAACCCTAACAATTTTGCTTCTTAGAAATTAAAGCTTTATCAGTAAATGCTGCACTGAAATTAATTGGGAATACTGACCAAAGTGGAAATTTTTTGCAAAATACAAATCAGAATTTTTGTTTAAATTACAAAATATACATTTTACTGAGTATTCCTCCATGTCCAATGGCTGGGTGATACGATGGACATAAAGGAGTACTCAGTGGTTAGCACTGCTGCCTCTCAGCACCAGGAACCTGGATTCAATTCCTGGCTTGAAACACTGTCTGTGCAGAGTCTGCACGTTCTTTCTGCATGGTGTCTGGAGCGATCAGGGTGGGTGCCTCAATTTGGCAGTTATGGGAATTTGTGATCATGGAGTGGATGGGCAGTCAACGCAATAGGAACTCGGATGGGTGTTTGGGAGCCTGGGAAATGGAGAGATGAGACTGGGACTCAGTGAAGTGAGAGATGGGGACCAGGGAATGTGGGACGGGGATCAGATAGCCATGGTCAGATCTCACCTAGCCAAAGCCACAGGATTATCTTTCAATAATATTGCTAACTATTCACCAAATTCCCACACCAGGAAGGGCACATGCATGTTCTTTCCTGCTGCTGCACTGTGTCCATTCATGCAAAATAAAATACTTCTGTCGCATATTGTGACTATACAGAATTCCCAAGATCAAATCAAATACAGCATAAAGCTCCTTCTATAATTTAAAATTTGGTTTTGGAGTAAAGTTCCATGTCATAATTTATCTTCTAAACCTTCTGAAGGGAAGAAAAATGCCAATTGTTCGAATCTTTATAACTCCCATTAGTATTAATCCCAAGATAATACTTTCTAAAAAGTTAGATATTTGCTGAAACCAAAATAACTGCCAAAAAATGTCTGTTTTGCAGGGAATTCTACAATTGGAAAAGGAATTGGCATATCTTGGAAGTATGTGTGCAGCATCACTAATGAAAAAAGACCTTGCACTTCCTGTTGGTATGGATGCTTGCTTTGTCATTCAAAAATGTTTTTTTTTCTAGATCTGTTATAGATTACTGTTGAATAATGGATCTTAGTAGTATATTGATTTTTTTTAAGTATCTTTCAGCTGAGCCAAGAGCAATAGTGAAAGCTAATTATGTAAAAGCAAATTTGTGTTACTCTTCTATTAAATCATCTTTGTTTGGGCAGGCAATGAACTAGAGGAGGATCTTGAAATTCTTGAAGAATCAGCTCTGCAGGTGAGCTCTCAGTTGCTACATTTAAATTACTGACCTTTTTTCTTAACCTTGCTCACCTGTATCTTCCATTCCAGGTATGTAAAAATCATGCTGGTTTATTGGGAAAGGGCCTTGCTTTGTCTCATTCACCGACTATCTTGGAGGCACTAGAAGGTAATCTGCCCCTCCAACTGCAGAGCAACGAGCATTCTTTTTTAGAAGATTTCATTGCCTGCTTACCCGGATCTAGTGGTGGAAGGCTTGCAAGGTAATACCTAGATTTAATACATAAAATATTATGATCTTAATTATAGTGCCTTTGTTAAATTTTATTTGTAATTTCTGTTACCACTTTCTTCATAATGTTAGGTGGCTACAACCAGATTCTTACGCAGATCCTCAGAAAACTTCCTTGATACTGAATAAGGACTATATCAGGTGTGGCTGGCCTGCTACCATCACTGTTCAGACTAAGGACCAATATGGAGATGTAGTTCATGTTCCGAACCTGAAGGTATAAAGTAACCTGGAAAACTGGTTATCAAAGTATGAACGTAATTTAATAATATTTTGTGTACACAAAGTTACATATGATTTAAAAATCCATATGTATTGAAAAGAGTTGGGAAGTTGTCACGTAGATGCTACAAGTGAATGGAAACACTATGGTATTGAATATAAATTCCTAATTGCAATGGTGAGGGTTTTCTGCAAGTCCTGTGAGCCAGTGATGCTTGAAAATTTGCAAATAGTGCTTTTCTTTAAGTACTTGGATTTTTTTATGTTCATTTAATGAGTGTTTTAAAGCTGGCAATGTCTGGCTTCTGCATTACTGTTATATTACATGTGTAATTAGCCTTTCCTAAAACTACTTTAATATCAAAGCTGTCAAGTTCCTATATCTGTGTAACCATAAATATGGATGGCCTGTGTTTGATCAAATATAAATGCAGCCAAAGAAAGTTTGTTCAAATACAGTTTCCCTATCTGTATTTTTAAATTGACATTTACCAATGGAAGATAACAATGTAATTATGATTATTGGTGTATGTGCAACACACACATTAGCTCATAAGTATTTATTTATCCAGGACGACAGTCGTAGTAAACCTATGTGATGTCCCATTCAAAGAGGTAATTGCTCAAAACCACTAATTTTTAAATAGTGTAGGATTTGTAAATATCCTACTTTGAGAAATATTGCATTTATATTAAATTTGCTGATTTATCAGTCTTTTTGTTTTTCTTTTTGCTCTTTAAAAATTTGATCAGCATTAAGTGAAGATATCCCTTACAACCAGGATTGAAACTGAAGAGAGCCTAGGAATTGTGAATTTGCTTTGGAAAGCCCAGTTCTCTCACTGTTTGACGACTCAGATTTTTTGGGTTCACTGATCATGCAGAGTTGAATTAAAAATTAATTGGTCCAATAATTGGATATATTATTAGAGCATTTAGAGGGCCTGATCTTTTAGAAAAAGAATTGTCTTTTCTTTGGGTGGGAGACTGATTTGTACTTTGAAACCGAGAAACTTATTAGGATTCTAAACTTGGCTGAAGCAATTAGCATAAATTTTTCTCGTATGTGAGCTTCCAGCAAAAAGCTGCAAAAGCACTTGTTTTTAACCTGAATGCATCCACTTGGCACTGCGCATTACTGAAGAAAAACTAACGGCCGTTCACACTTCACTGCCATTGCAAGTGAGGACGGAGAAAATGGCATTTGGTCAAATCTCCATTCGCTGCAGCAGGACCGTGGAATCCCACTGGCATGAATGGCTGGAGAATCCTTTCGAAGTTTAAAGATAGTGCCAAGTTTTATTTCCCAATATTCTGTTTTTCGACCTGAGTGTTTAATTCCTTATCAGTATGAGAACATTGTGTATAAACTGCAATGCAGTCACCTCTGATGGAATTCATGATGCAAAATGAGGGGCCCCCTTATGAAAATTGTGCCAAGTCTGATGAAGTCTCAGGCATTGGCATGCAATTTCTTTGAGCCAGTTATTGAAATTTGACATTTTCTCAGATAGTTGTTTTTACAGTTGAAATACTGCTTGTGTGTACCCATCAAACGAAAAGAAAAACAGTCTGTGTAAATCTAGGTTATTTCTGTCTTTACAGGTTGAAGTGAAAGCTGTTCCTCTTTCTCAAAAGAAGTCTGTGCAACAGGAGAACGCTAAAAAACTGCATCGTATCCCTGGCAGTCCACCAGTTGCTGTTTCAAGTACTGATATGACATTTGGTGGATTGCCATTTCCCAAACTGGAAGCATCTTACGAACCAATGATAGTGAAAGAAGCTCGATATACTGCAATCACTATGATGAAGGTAGTTACGTACTTTCATTACATTAATAAATATCCTCAACGGATCTGCGCCCACATTACTGACTCCAGTCAGATAAAGTAATTATTCCTTCAGGTTTGGTTTTCTGGTCTGGTTTAAATTGGAAAGCTAGTGTTTGGGGAGTTGGTGTAAACATGTTTTTGCCTGCATGTTGGCCTGCTTTTAGTGGTCAGGTTGATCCCTTAGCAATTTTGAACCATCTTACTACATACTTGTTTTGTAGCTATAATGTTACATTCCTCTTCACACAGGCATATGAGAACTATTCTTTTGAAGAGCTTCGATTTGCATCTCCCACTCCTAAAAGGTAAAATGAACATAATCTTAAAAATATTGGTCTGAAGTATCACCAGAAATATTGGCTTTATTGATTGATTTATTGATTAACTTTTTCAGGCCAAGCGAAAATATGTTAATTCGGGCCAATAATGATGGAACCTACAGTGCAAACTGGACTCCTGGAGCTGTAGGTCTTTACAGTATCCATGTCACTATAGATGGGATCGAAACGGGTAAATTTAATGTATTACGTATTACATTAATAGCTACAAGCAAATGACATTTTAGGAATACAGTTCAGGAATTCAAGATAGTTTCTGTAATGGTCTTTAAATAAATTTGAAGCTGTTTTCAGCTTGCTTTTTACCCCTCTTTATGCATCTTCCTCATCGTTGCATTACTTTTTGCACCTAGGAGCTTTGCAGGTTTGATGCACAATGTAGTCCAGTAAAACATAGCATTCATCTGAAGTAGATTTTTGATTTTGCAATTTTGGATCCATTTCTATATCAGCGGTAATTAATTTGCAATGTGTTGTATGGCATGAAAACCTGATTCTTCATTGAAGGTATTGCTTCCAGTTTAAGGTGTTTGTATTGATTATCTGCTGATTCTATGGTAATAGAATAGAAGCCCTATATGCAAGAAGGAGGCCATTTAGGCCATCGAGTCTGCACTGACCACAATCCCACCCAGGATCTATTCCTGTAACTCCTTCTATTTACCCTAGTAATTTCCCTGACCCTTAGTTTAGTGTGGCCATTCAACCTAACCCACACATCTTTGGATCATGGGAGAAAACTGGAGGAAGATTCAGAGAAACCCATGCAGACAGCAGGATAACGTGCAAACTCCACACAGTGACCAGAGGCTGGAATTGACATTGAGGCAGCAGTGCCAACCACTGTACCACTGTGCTGTCCCAATTGTGTTGTCTTTTGTTGTATTAAATCACTTATTTTTCTAAACTATTTTAAAATCCAAATTCATAATTCCAAATTCCATGTCCTCTTTCCAGAAAGTAATACCTAAGATTTTTAAAAGAATGATATGTAATTTTATTATTCTTAATGCACAGTATTGCTGTTTGAAGATTGATGTTTACTCTCATTTGACAGATGCTGGCCTAGAAGTGGAAGTGAAAGATCCACCAAAAGGGATGATACCACCAGGATCTCAAATGGTCAAACCAAAGGCTGAGCCACAACCGAGCAAGGTATAGTGTCCTATGTGAATTAGCAAACAAAATAACACTACATAACTGAGTTTTGCTACAGTGAGATTACTGGCAATATTTTCACATTGTAAAGGTGTTGTAAACAGGATATGACTTTTAGGTGTTCACAATAACAAAGGCTGTCAAATCATAACTCATGCTTTGGAATTGTGCACATACATTCTCATTAAAAACTGTGCTAACTTTGATAATTTGTGATGTTTGCACATTGTTTGGTTGCTGCTTATGTGAAATTAACAAATTTTGAAGACGACTCTTACGTGAAACTTAAAGCAGATATTACTTTTGCCTGCAAGGGTATTGATTTGCCTTGCTAGATGTTGACGGTAAAAGAAAATTATGTCTCTGGAGCAAATTTTTTTATAGAATCAGAAAATTAGCCAATGCCCTTGTAACTCCTCCTTGAAACAAATAAATCTCTCTCTGTCAGTGTCAGCTTTTTAATTCTCAGCTGTTTTGCTTGTTTAATCTATTGCTTTTAATCTGAACAACTTTTTTTCTTATATCTTTGTCTTGCTGTTTCATTACTTCTCTCAGGTCCGCAAATTTGTGACAAAGGACAGTGCAGGGCTTCGTATACGTAGCCATCCCTCTCTTCAGAGTGAGCAGATAGGCATAGTGAAGGTCAATGGAACCATCACTTTCAATGATGAGGTAAAAAAAATTACTTAAGAGGAGGTTTTGTAGATGAGGAATAAAAAAAACTGCGTAACTGTGGTGGAAGTATTTTTAAAGAGTTAACATTCATCAGCAATAGTATAATAAAGTGAGCAGCCTTTACATCAAGCATCAGTAATTTTTGCAGCAACAGTTAGATTGATTATGCAGTTTCATTTTTGATTTGCTTTGACACACATGCAAGTAACTTTGAGGCTGCAGTCTGGAAATGCTGTAAGTGGGCATCTTTAGGAATTTGTTGCTATGTAGACCTTACAATATATCACTTCACAATTATTCTGATATGTATTTAAAATGTTCTCTTTTTTTAAAAATTCTGGAACATCCCTTACCTGAGAATATTATCACCATTTCTGTCCATCTATACAGTCACAAAAAAAAAGATGTTATTTTTGAGTTTGGATAAATTGATAGAGTTATGAGTGGAAGTGCTTATCACTTGGATTCGAGATTCTGTTTTGCCTGCAGGCGAGGTCTGCACTAAAATTTGTATGTTCGTGCAGAGTAGGGATGATTACTTGGTTTTGTAGGACTTCATGTGTTGCGAGTATGTACTGTCACCATTGGGAATCTGCTTATGAAGTTGTCCAGAAGAATTCTTTCACTTGAAAGATTTCAAACTTGTCACATTTGTATTACAGAAATTAAGTCCAAATACAAATGGATGATCTACAGTGATTAGCACGTGAAAAATAAGAGTATAACACGATTGGATTCTTCATTAAAATGGAGCATCCATACATTTATTTTAATTGTCACTGCAATGGAAAACTTCCTTTTCTCATCTTGGGTTGGGCAACAATGGGAATTGAAAAATTACTGATTTATTTAGCCGAGAGGAAGATGAAAAGAAAAAGTATTTTATTCAGATGAGATTAAAATTGTAAGGCCAATGAAAGCAAGTACTACACGGGGTGTTTACAAGTTTGTTAAATGCATTTAGCAAGAAGATGAATTATGCTTTGATTTAAACATTAAAACTGAATAAATGCATTGATCTTAGATTAGCAGAGAGGACAATTTACAAAAGTCACGAGTACATAGTGTGACAAATGTGTGTTGTAATGTATTTCTTTGGGTTTTCTTCATTCTGTCGTTACTGGTTTCCACATACCTTGTTGCAGTTCTTGAGGTTTTCTTTCCTCACATCTATTCAGATCAGTTTAAGCAGAAATGAGATTAGCATTTATCTGTATTTGTGGAGTGAAAAATTACGCCAATGCTTTGTTTTGCTGATCAGTCTGCCATTTATGTAAAGAAGGCTGCTCTCTTCAATTCACTTAAAGCTAAAATACTACCCTTTGATGCCCATCTTCTGTCTAGTCTGGAGCCTCATAGTCCTTTTTTAGCCCTGGGGCAGTTACAGGAGGGCATGGCTCGTTTTTGTTGCTTGTTTCCCATAGATCCACAATGATGATGGTGTATGGCTGAGACTGAATGATGAGACTGTAAAGAAGTATGTTCCCAACATGAATGGTTACACTGAAGCCTGGTGCCTCTCTTTTAACCAACACCTGGGCAAGAGCCTTCTGGTCCCTGTTGATGTAAGTAAAGGTGCCAATGATGAAATGCCTGTTATGGCAATTTAACCCCTTTGCTGTCTGTGAGCACTGTTTCGCACTATTTACTAAAATCTGCATTAATTAAAATTTATTTGCTTGTATCTTTTAGCCTTAACTTTAAACTGTTACAATCTGAATGATATTGTAATTTCTTTATTTCTGAAGAAGAGAGAGCACTCATTTGGGAGGCTATGCTTCAATAAGACCACAAAGTTCATTGATGGGAAGGGCAGAATGTTCTCTCCATCAAGGAACTTTTTCATTTAAAATGCAGAAGAAATAATGCTGCACAAAACTAATGCAATATTTAACCAGATAATGCTTAGCACAAATTCTGACATTGCTTAGTTAGAGGAGGAAGATGATTCTTTGGTTCACTAAGAAAAACTGCTTCCTCAAGTTCTGACGTTCAGCAGTGATTAAGAGACATGATGTGTTGAATACATTTCTGAACACTTGATGCCCTGATTTCTTTACCAGTGGCTACATTGGAGCTGAATATTTTTAAAAGAAATATTTGATCAATGAGCCAGCCAAATCACTGCTAATTGCATAAAAAGATACTGTACAATGAGTCATTTGATACAGACTGCTTCAGTGCAGCATTCTCATTTTAACAGTTGTGCAAGATATTGTCAGAATAGTCAGAAGATTTAGTGTTTAAGATGACGTTGACCATGAAAGGAGATGTGCAGGAAGAGTAAGGTTTATCCTTAATCTAATGGATAATAGACTTGTAAGGCTCAAGTAAAAATCTTAATTTGCCATGCACATTTTAACACTCTTAACTGGTTTGTGCCCAGAATTGTAGTGTAAATGCATTGCTATTAGATTGGGAAATCACCTGTTGACTATATGAATGATAACCAAAACATGGGATTGTACATGGATTTGGACTGTATCTAAAATGATTAAAAAAGACAGTGCATCTTTTCTTTCCCTCTTACTCCCTTGCTTCTTTTATTTCTCAAGACTAGTATTATATGACCTTGTACTGTGGCTATAATACTAACCATGCCACATCTTTCATGATGTAGTAGAACAGGAAAAATCATGGAGAAATACAATATTAAAGCACAAGCACTCTCTTCTCTCTTCTCCACCTCTTCCCCTCTGCCCCACTTCCCCCAACCAGTAGTAAGTGATTCTACAGCAGATATTTATTTGCAGAATGGCAGTCTATGTATCCCATGTTCTGCAAAATTAAAAATGAAGAAAATATACAATCCACAAATTAAAGTAGAAGTAATAAAGATCAGCGCAACATATTTGCTTGTGTTACTAGCAGCTTTGCGATTAATGCTGCTAAGAATGTTTAGTGATTTGCAGCCTGGGCTATTAACTTGTACCAATAGTCAAGGCAGGAATGCAAATGTTTGCTAAAAGGAATGGAATCAAGTATTTTTAACTGGTTAAATTCTCTTGTGAAGTAAAAATACTTGTAATGCATTTTGATAACATTTGGCAATATCACACTGTAATATAAACTGAATTATTTACAGAAGAAAATTTAAATCATATCCATATTCTGCTTCAAATTTGTCACAAGCAAAATTAATATAGTTAATCTTGCATTTTAATAACTTCTATGCTGTGTTTGCATGTAGTGTATTTTTGCAACTAATTTTTGTTCGCACATCAAGTGAATTAATTTACCCTAACACCCAATAAATTAAACTGTGCTTGCATGCAGTAAAGCAATCTTCAGTAAAACACACTTGGTAGTGAGAATATCTGAACTCACAAATTGTTCACAAATGGCAGCATACGGGTTAATGGAATTGAGCAACACAGGGGTGTTTTGAAGTGAAAGTTAAATGGTGTACTGTTGATTATGATGTTATCAACCAAACCAGATTTATTCTGGTTTGTTACCAGCAGTCCAATTGCAGGTACCTAGTGTGCATGTCATACCACTTTCTTTGTTAATATTGGCACTTCTGTGTTGCAAGATTAGAAGTGGATTATGTTGCATACACTGCAAAAATTGCAGATTGAGGTTTACGCTGCATTTGAGTTTTTTTGTCAAGTAAAAGTCAAAAGAGAGGTACTAGTTTAGTACATTCAGTGTTGTGCAATCAGATTGTGCTTTATGCATTTTATAAGCAAAAATTCCTTTAAATTTCATCAGTTTGTTTCAAACAAATATACGCATTACTGACGAGTTTTTTTTCCTCTATTGTTTTTGTGCAAATTGCTTTCACATTTTGCTTTCATCCCTAAAGACATTCAAATAGAAGTTGTTTTTTTTTATGAGGGCACAGATTTTGTCTTGAATTTTCCAATATAGCATAATGTTTCTGGAGGAGGAGCAGTGAAATAACATCATTTTTATATTTGCATTGTTAAAAAAAATGTTTAATTTGTGTTTACAGATTTTTTTTTGTAAATTCCTGGATTTGTGCATAAGTTGTGCATGTCATGCACCAAGTGTGACTATTGTATTAAAGGCCGTTTGGGGGTGATCACACCCCAAATTCGACTGTATTGAATCTTTTGCCGTTTTCTTTCCTTGCATTCTCTGGTTTGTTTGAGATACTTCCTGAAGAAGTGACATTGCTGTGCTGAAATAAGTGGACTGAAAAGTACTTAATTTGTTTTTGCCAAATAATTGTATTTGTTAGCAGGTCTTGCAGCACATTTCTTCTACTTCTGCAACGGGTACCATAAAAGTTGCTATCTGATAATTCTCTTCTATAGCCTGAAACTTATCTTTTCAACTTAATCCTTTCTTGTCAGTTTTACCAAAATTTCAAAGTATTCCATCTCTTCATGACTGAATTTGATACATCGCACAGCCTGGTCAAACTTTTATCCAGTAATAGAAAAACTTTGTCCTGTTCTTAGTTACGACCTACACAGACTTAAAACAAAAATTGTATTTAACTTTTTTTCTCCTAATATTTTTGACCTTGCTGTTCAATATTTTTTTTCTTATACCTGTGTTTGAATTTCACCTGTGTTTCTGCTAGTCTAAATTTTTGTCAGCCTTGAATAGTTGAAAATATTGTGCCACTTAAATCTACAATGTTCAATAAATCTGAATGACAATTTTTGGAATGCTAATCATCTCCCACCCTATTCATGGAGAAAAGCAGAATTAAAATTGTTTCTCTAACTGTGATTTGTTCATTCACCCGGTTTAACTATTCTGTTCTCCTTTCCCTGGAATACTTTTCTCTTCCCTTTTCCTACTTGTCTCAAATTGTTTGTTTGTGTGCAACTTTCTGCATCAATATCCAGTGATCCCAAGTTAGTTCTAACTTTATTTAGTGATGTATTCATTTTTTATTTTATACTTTTCAAAGCTGAAGATACTTAGCAGGAAATTGGGCATTGGATGCTGGATCATATGGCACTCTGTCTAAAATCATTTGAATTCACATGGGAAAGGCAAGGGTAGGGAAATCAGCAACTATTGGGAATGTGAGACTAGGTTTCAGGGATGGGGGAGGAAAGAGGGATTTTCCTCAGGATTAGTTCACGTACAGTAACGAACGAGAGGTTGAGGCTGGAATTATATATGATGGATCAAATCTGGAAGGTGAGTGATCTAGGTCTTTCAGAACACTGAGGTAGCTGTTGGTACACAGACTACACCCACAGAAGTAAGAAAGGTCAGCTGTTGGACTCTTTTTTTGACAGGCCAGTCGAGATTAAAACATAAAGCCTAAATATGTTTGAGAGGTGATAGGGTTACAGGATGTTAGAATACCTGGACGGCATGCACCTGAATGGAGCCGTGTTAATGGCTCGGCCTATGAAGTACTACAGATTGATCCAGGTCTTTTGAAAATGTCAGTGCAATGGAAGGCTATATTAGGTATAAGATAGTTTGGGCCAGTGTTAAGGTATGTTTATGATTCTCTTATATCATCCATCCCTGTCAAGGTACTTGCAAAGCCATGATAATTGCTGCAAGAGTGCTAGACAAGCTTTCACAGATGTGATTGGTTCTGGTTTCATTTCTTCGAACGAAACATTCAACCTTTCTTTGAATGTGAGCCTTGAGTCTATCAAAAAAAAGCAAGCTATGTAAGATAGAGACCCATCTAGAGCTTTCAGTTGCTTTAGACACAGATCACACATGTAGTATATTGCAAAACTGACATTATATAGCAGATTCAGAGTTGGCCAGAGAAGTTTGATTCATATTTTTGCTTTGTATATCGGTAAAAGAAAATGCTGATAACTTTTTTAACCAATATTACTATTTTCCGCCTGTCTTTTCTGTTTGCCCTGTTTCATTTTATCTCTTTGCTTTTGGACCAGTTGTGAATTGCTTACTCTTTTATCAGATAGGAGGGTGAATAAGTGATTTGCCACATGCTAATTTTGGATACCAGTGCTGTTGGTTGCTTATTCTTCAAGAGGGTGACCTGCTTTTTTCCAAGTGAAAAATGTGCCACCAAATTTCTTCAGACATGCTATTTTACTTAGTAAGCCAGCTGCAAACAGATGGATTTCCATTAGATATGCTGGCTGGGATTTGTTCTCTGATCAGTCCTATATGTGAACATTCCAATTAAAAAGGGCCAAATGTCTTAGCATGAATATGATGAAAGCTTTAAATAACTTAGCAAATTTAACAAACTATGTTGGCATCTTAGTTAGGATCCGATCCAAGTTGTCTTAAAGTTCATTAATTAGATTGTCTTTAATGCTAGCGAAGGCATCAGGTAAATGGATATCCTATCATGGATTTCTAAGACTGTATGGTATCAGGTAAGTTTAAATGAGTGGTTAATGTTTGGTTTCTCAAATAAAATATATTTTTCTTTTTAAAGGTTATAAATGGGTTTTTAAAAATCAATCTTGCTAAAAATGAGTTTATACCACACAATTTATGACAATCTTGACATCCATTTTGTATAATACGACTTTGATTGTGGCTTTCAAGTCAGGTTTTTGTTCCTTGGTATACTGAGCACAAGCAAGCTCAGCACATAAGCTGGAATTTTCAGGCTCTACTGCTGGGGGGCATCTTCCAGTCCTGCTAAAGTGAATGGAGCTTTGAATGGCTTGCTGCATTTTCTGTCACATCCCCGTTGTGAAAATTTCACCGAATTTCTGGGTATGCGTAATATTGTCACCTCCAAGATTGTCATTTTCAAGGTGTTGGCTACTTATTAATTGCATTTATTATGAAATGGTGCAGTTTAGAGAAGGATGTTGGTCATAGAATTATGCTGCTTTTACAGCTGCAGATTACTTTTAGTCAAAGAAGGAAACAGATAGCTGTGAAAAGATACATTTTGGTAGGAAGAATGAGGAGAAGCAATGTACATTTAAAGAGTACAATTCTAAAAGAATGCAGGAACAAGGCTATGGGGGAGGGATGGGGATATGTGCACGGATTCTTGAAAGTGGTAAGATTGCGAGAAGAATTATTTAAAAAAAGCTTATGGGATCTTTATAAATAGAGCTTTATGAATAGGGGCATGGAATGTGAGGACAAGGTTATGATGAACCTTTAGAAAACACAGGTTGTCCTCAACTGGGCAATGTGTCCAATTCTGGGTGCTGTACTCTAGAATGATTGCGTCAATGAGGGACTTGGTTTATATGGATAGATTCCATAGCTAGGGCTCTTCTTAGAGGAGAGACAATTGAGAGGAAATTTGATAAAGGTGTCCAAATGGGTCTTCGCAGAATAGCTGGGGAGAAATTGTTCCCGTTATTCTCAGGATTGAGAGCAAGAAGGAATGGATTTAAAGGTGATTGACAAAAGCACCAATCGTGACACGAGGAGGAAAAAAATGTTTTTACACAGATATTGGAATCCATTGTCTAAGAGTATAATGGAGACTGCTTTTTGCATGGGAACTTGACAAGTATCCAAATAAGAATTTGCAGGGCTATAAGAAAAGGAGTGGGAATGCATTTAGCGAACTTGTTCGTGCACGGTACTGACAGATTCAGTAGGCCTCATTTTGTGCTGTAATCATCCATCAAATGATTGGTTTGACGAGTGCTTTTGTTTTGCTACTGTAGTATTTTCACTGATGTTGCAGAAATATTTGTCAAAGCCAGCTTTATATTTTGTTGTTGCTAACAATGGGTGTACTCATTAGCATTAACTTTACTTTTGAGAAAGTTGCAAGTCTGAATCTTAGGAATTACCTGTTTTGAACATTTTTCTAGTGGAAGGAGTTCAGGAATTCTCAGCAGAATCAATATGTTTTACAAGCATTTGACAAGCAATATATGCATATAACAGCAATCCATTTTAGGAGAGAGTAAGATAGATCATCTCAAACTTGGTCATGATTGATCGTCAGGGTTGCCATAAAAAAGGGGGCAAAAAAATGGAAAAACAAAGAGCTTTAGGGAGGGAATTCCATGCTTAGACCCTTGGCAACTGAAAACATAATACCAGCAATGGAGCAATTAAAATTGGAGATACTCGAGGCCAAAATTGGAGGGTTGCAGATAGTTTAGAGAGCTGTAGACCTGTAGGAGATTAGAAATTGGAAGGAACAAGACCATTGAGGGATTTGAAATTATGATAATTTTTAAATGGTGGCATTGCCAAACTGGAAGCCACTTTAGTTTATCTAGTGGGGAGGGATGAACAGATGTGGAATGAGGGTAGAGCACCCCAGATGTAAATTGGAATAGTTGAGCCTAGAAATAACAAAGGCATAAATGAGAGTTTCAGCAGCAAATGGGCTGAGGTAAAGTCAGGCAATATTGCAGAGATATAAGTAGATGATCTTGGTGATGGCAGTCATATGTGGTTTAAAGCTCATTTGTGACTAAATATGACACCAAGGTTGCAAATAGTTGCCAAGGAGGGAGCTGGAATCAGTGGCAGAGACTGAAGATGATGGGTTTGACCTTAACGATATTTAGTTGGAGAAAATTTCAACACATCCTATATTAGATATCAGGTGAGCAGTTTGTCAATTTAGAAACAATGAAATCCTGAGGCATTTTGCTGTGACACGTAATTGTTTTTGATTCTAGAGATTCACATTTATTTTATGTTTGCATGTGAATAACAAAAGACAGTTAATTTTTAACCTGTAGAACAGATTACCTTCTAATGTTTTGTGGTGTCAATACTATTCGCATTGCTTAAGTCATGGGGCCCAGAATTTATGTTCTGATACAAACCGGCTTTTAAAAGATAAATTCAAATGCTTTAGTGCAATGAATATATTTGCTTTTGTTTCCAGGAGCCTAAATCCATCACTGATGATTACTTCAGAGAAGTAAATTCACGTCGGTCCCATGAAGTAGTGTTGAAAGAGCAGGAAAAGATGTTCCTGCAAGGCGGACCAGGAGTATATAAGGTAGTGAAGACTGGGCCTTCAGGGCACAACATCAGGAGCTGCCCTAACCTTAGAGGTATCCCCATTGGAATGTTAGTTCTTGGGAACAGAGTCAAGGCATTAGGCGAGGTATGGATTCATGAAAGTGTGTTATTGCAGGTACCAATCAACACATTAGAGCAAATGCTGCAAAACTGATGTCTTCTCAAGCTTTTGCATAATATTATAGGAGGACATCTGGTACTGGTATAATTTCTTCACTTAAAAAAAAACAGGCATTGATGCCTTTGGGTACTGTGAAAAATCATAGAAGCTTTTATACCATGCTTACCAAATTTGGTGATCTGCAGGTGCATACTCTGCTTTTGAGCTGCAAAATCCTATGATTCAACATGACCTGTCGCTTTGGTTTACTTTTTCGTACTCTACTCTATACCCTTCAAAAACTACTTTTCTTAACTGATTATAAATCACATTAATCACACTGACTTTAAATGACAGATTAATAAAATCTCTATTCCTGTGTATTATATAAATTGCTGTAACCATCTCGTGTTCTGGTTGTTCCTTTTATAATTTGAAAGCCAAAACTAGGCATCTAAATTTTGCTATAAGCCAGGTTTTATTGAAATTAGTTCACAGAATCTGACATTTTTGTGTATGTAGCTCGTGTCAAATTTATTCTAAATTTAGTAGTAGCAATAAGTAAGTGCAACAGTGAAAACTACAATTCACACATTTCAAATCCTGTAGTTATTTTGATCAAATTTTTGTTATCGCAGATCCTTATTATTTCTAACTATGGTATTTTAAGTTTATTTAAGAATGGTACATACATGAAAAACAATTCTAACAGATCACAGTCTTAAAAACCAATTGGGCTGGAATTTGCTGAGGAAATAACGGCACATGAACTGTGCCAACTTTTGTCGATGTACAAATCGGCCAGCAGCTTGTGACAAGGAGATATCCTGTGAATTGCGCTTTGTGAAAATGGCATTTTATTGCCTGCTGTCCAGAGATTTTCTGCAGTTGCTGCATTTGCATACTTAATTGCCCACAGCGCTCGCCATATATTGGCACACTTTTAATGAAATAATTGCTGGTAAAACAGAAATATTCAGCAGGTCAGGCAACATCTACGGAGAAAAGCTGAGCTGATGTTTCAGGTCAGTGATGTTTCATCAGAACTGAAGAAAAATAGAAATGATAGAAAAGGTAGCAATGTTAAATATTTAAACAGTCAAACTTGTAGGCATCCAAATTCTATTATTAAAAATGAAATGGGGCAAAAGCGTCATTTGTATAATTAATGACTGTCAACTATTGCCCTCTCAAAACTTTGTGCGATCTGCGTATGGTAATCCTTCTATGTAGCTGCACACATGCAGTTTCTTAGAAGCTAAAATTTCTTGAACATCCTGTGCAGTAGCTTCTAGATTGCTGTACAAACCTAGCCTACTGGGATATGTTACTGCCAATCGACCTCTTAACCCAGAAAGTTGGCAAGTAAAAGTATTAAATGTCTGCCCTTTGGGTTGTGATTTGTTGGAGCTGTTAAGTGTCGAATTTCCAGTTTTACATCTTGTTTTCTTCGATGTTTTCTCTTTCTCTCTTCTTTTATTTCTTTTCCTTCACCTAATTTGGTATTGACCACATTCCTCTTTTTCTATCCTGAACCAGGGATCCAGGTTAATGCTCTGGAAACCTGGCTTCAAATCCATCAGGGCACTTGGTGGAATTTGAATTAAAAGTCTAATTATAACCATAAATCCAAAATCCCATTTGGTTCACAAATGTCCCTTGGGGAAAGAAATCTGTTGTCCATACCTGGTGTGGTCTACATGTGACTCCAGATTCACAGCAATATGACTGACTCTTAAACATCCTCTGAAATGGCCTACCAAGCCAACCACTTGAGGCCAATTAGGGATGGTCAATAAATGCTAACCCGGCCAATGAAGCAAGGCGCATTGAATGAATAAAAACAAAGGTACACAGTTGATTCCGTTGTCCACCCAAGGCCCCAAGTGCCCTGTTGTCCGTGCAACACGTCAGCTCACATTTCCAGCAACTTGCAGGGTAAAAATATTTTGAGCTATAAGTTACTGGAAAACATCTGAACTAACCATCATGCCGTGAAATTCCCTGCTCCAGCAAATTCCAGCTCATTGTGTTTAAATTCAGTTGTTTTTTAGTAGTGAATGGTTAAAATTTCAGAAATTCAATAAGTTATCACAATTCAAATTTGTTTCATTAAGTATTCAGTATTTTTGTTTGTAACCTACAAATGGTTACAATATATGATATATAAAGGGTCTTTCCAAGTAATTTTGAGCTGGAACAGCCAAGGCATTTTAAATTCTGAGATGTAAAATATTTAAATAATCTCAATTCTGCAGACACCCAAATTCTATTATTAAATATGGAGCGGGACAGTAAATGTCATTTGTATAACAGGTGGCAAATCACGAGGGCACATGGATCCAACTTGATAAGAACAGTATGGTGGAATTCTGTGAAAGTGGTGATGGTGAAGCTTGGTCCTTGGCCAGAGACCGAGGTGGTAACCAGTACCTAAGACATGAAGAAGGTAGGTACTCATTCATTCAGTTGTCTCATGCAGAATATTTCAGTTCACAGTAGTATTTTCAAAAAAAATATAAATTGATAGCTAAAATTGGATTCTTCGTTGTGATCTTGCACATAATGACACAAAATGAATCTCATGCAGTGCTACTTGAAATAACTAGCCCATTGAAATTATTTTCTTGTTGTATTCTTTAGTTTGAACTTTATGCTCAAGGACATAAAGGACAAAAAAAACTTGAATCTGTCATCAAAGCAGAAATAACAAGGCACCTGGATACGAACTGTTTGATCAAGCAGAGGAAGTCATGCTTGACGAATTTATTGGAGTTCTATGAGGAAGTGACTAGTGTGGTAGATAGAGGGGAACTGGTGAATGTGGTGTTTTTGGATTTCCAAAAGGCTTTTGATAAGGTGCCTTAAAAGATTGTTGCAGAAGGTTAGGGTGCAGGGAGTTGGGGGTAGGGTGTTAGACTGGGATAGAGGATTGGTTGTCTAATAGGAAGCAAAGAGTAGGTATTAATGGGTGCTATTCTGATTGGCAGCTGGTGACTAGTGGAGTGCCCCAGGGATCGGTGCTGTGGCCTCAACTATTTACCATTTACATAGATGATCTAGAGGAAGGGGCTGAGTGCAGGGTGACGAAATTTGCTGATAACACAGATGAGTGGAAAAGCAAATTGCGTGGAGGATGTAGAAAGCCTGCAGAGGGATCTGGATAGGTTGAGTGAGTGCGTGAGGACTTGGCAGATGGAATATAATGTTAGCAAGTGTGAGGTTATCCACTTTGGTAGGAATAATGTAGGAAGGATTACTATTTAAGTGGTGAAAAACTGCAGCATGCGACAGTGCAGAGGGATCCTTGTGCACGAATTGCAAAAACACAGTTTGCAGGTGCAGCAGGTGATCAAGAAGGCGAATGCAATGTTAGCCTTTATAGCTAGGGGGATAGCATACAAAAGTAGGGAGGTACTTTTGCAGCTGTATAGGGTACTGGTGAGGCCGCAGCTGGAGTACTGTATGTAGTTTTGGTCACCGCATTCGAGGAGGGATATATTGGCCTTGAAGGGGGTGCAGAGAAGGTCCACTAGGCTGATATCGGGCCTGAGGGCGTTGGATTATGAGGAGAGACTAAATAAGCTAGGTTTGTACTCTTTGGCATTTACAAGGCTGAGAGGGGATCTTATAGAGACGTATAAGATAATGAAGGGAATGGATAGGGTAGAGATTGAGAGACTCTTCCCACTTAAAGATAGCAGGACTAGAGATCACAGCCTCAAGATTAGGAGGGTGTGGTTCAGATCAGAGTTGAGGAGGAATTTCTTCACGCAAAGGGTGGTGAATCTTTGGAATTCTCTGCCTGTTGAATTTTTGGAGGCTTCCTCGCTGAATATGTTTAAGTCAAGAGTGGATAGGTTTTTGATTGACAAGGGAATTAAGGGTTACGGGGAAAAAGCGGGAAAGTAGTACTGAACCATTGCAGATCAGCCATGATCTTATTGAATGGCAGGGCAGGCTCGAGGGGTTGGATGGCCTACTCCTTCTCCTATTTCTTATGTTCTTATGACATTGAATTCTCCATTTTTGAGTCTTCCATATTCTGTAGTTTTACACAGGAATTTTTAAAAATTTCTCATGAAGACCTTGTAGCAGTTGCACCTGTCCAGTCTATTATCAGTTACTTAGTTATGTATACCTTTGTTTCCGCTGACAGCAGCGGGGTTAGAATAGTGTTGTCCTTTTAGCTGTCCGTCTGCTCCGGTATTATAACAGAACTGCCAGTGTTTCCCAGACGATCAATGATGGCCTTCCTTTAATAGTGGGGATCCCACCAGGAACACACCATATATATTCAGCCACTCGTGACAAGGAGATTGGTTACTGTTGGTGAGACTGGAACAGAAGCCAAAATTCATGGACTTCCAGGCGGGAAGGGATTAATCATCTCAGTGTTTTACCTTTAGACAGATTTTGTGAGAATGTGTTCTATAAACAGTGATTTAATGACTGAATTGAAACTCAATATTTAAGGTCTGCATAACTTAATGGGTATGTCATGAGTGCAGAGTCTTCCATTCTTTTGGTAGAGTTGCTTAAAAGCACCAACGTCCTAGATTAGGAGTTAAGCAGTTTAAGAATGTCTGATCATGATGGAGTAGGCAGCAGAACCGCCCATAGTTCTATAGTGGATACCTTTGGAAACTGACTCTGTAGGTGGTAACTTCATAGAATCATAGGATCCTTATAATGTAGAAGGACACTATTTAGCCCATTGAGTCTGCACTGACTCTGGCAGAGTATCTTACCCAGGCCCTCTTCCCACCCTATCCCCTCCCCTGTAACCCCACACATTTATCATAGCTAATACACCTAACCTACACATCTTGGGATACTAAGGGGCAATTTTACCATGGCCAAAATTGTTACCATAATTTCAGGCTGTGAAGTGAAGATGTGTTTTCCTGCATGGAGAACATCCCACAGCTTGCATTGCTGCTTACCAGGTGAAATGATGTAATTTGTTTGCCACTTCTTTTTGTTACCAATATGAATCAAAGAATCTGCAGGTTTTGTTTCAAGATTGCCCTAATTTATTCAAGTCAGGGCATGCTGTCTTTGGGTGTGTCCCACTGAATTACCAAGAGTGCAAACCAAATTTATGAAATTGTTTTTTGGCTTCAAATGCAAAACTCTCTTTTCCAGTATGAACTGGCGTTTTTGAGGTTGTTCCAAAGCTCATCCATCTGTTACAAAGTATAGGACCCCACAGCACCAACTGGATTGTTTCTTTGCTCTATAATGGCTGTTCTTTCCCCCTTCTGTTTACCCACCATTCTTCTAGCCAGAAGGTATTCTGAGTTGATTCTAACCCCAGACTTTTTTGAAAATGAAACGCTGCAGGAAAAAGGCCAGAATTATGCTCAATAAATTTTGACCCCGCCAAATGCAAATGAGTTTTTAAAGAAGCTAAGTTGTTCTCACTTAATTCACAATTTTTGCAAAAGCCATTAAAATCGTTTTCTTTGACAGAGCAACTACTATTGGATCAAGCACCTCAGACACCACCTCCCAGTCCTTTCACTGCTCCTGCCTTCAACAGGAGTGCAAGTGGCAACAACTCTCAAGGATTTGACTACAGTCTTGCAAACGCCAAAGGTGTGCAAACATCATTGTTTATTTAATTGGAGGAAATCCACATTCTGTGAATTTTGCACTGCCTTGTTTTTGTTGCTCAGTGGCCTAAGTTTATTTCCAGATTTTTTTAGGCTACACAATAGGAAATATTTGGATGTTTAGAAATAAAAATTATAAGTTAGTCTCTGATCCTGCTGCTTTTGGTATTATTAAATATAATAGGCATTTCTGTAACACAAGTATGAAGTGGCTTCTATAAATATGCTTATTAATATAAACCTTTAAGTTCTGGAATTTCTTCTTCCAACTTCTCCACCTCCCTAACCCTCTACCCTTGAAGGTGCTCCTTAAAACCAATCTCTGACTAATGTCAGACAACCTTTTGGTTGTCTGCCCTAAATCTATCTCCTTATAATGCTCTGTGACGAATTTTGTTTTATAATGCTCCCCTGAAGAACCTTGAGATGTTTTATAAGGTGCTACATGAACACAAGTTGTTTATAACTCCAAAAAGTGGAAGGATTCACTTTTGTGTGAACCTAAAAAATTTAAGTAAAATGATTTCAGCATAAGAAGCATAGACACATAGGTCAGTTTTCTTTTTGAGTTGGTTTCACTTCTTTTCAAAATTGGCTTCTCTTCATTTTTATACTCTGCCATCTGCTGGCTGTCATTTCATAGACTCATTTCTTAGGATTTTCTGTGATGGTGGAATTATTGAAAAGACTTTGGCCAGTTGTGTAAGCAGCTGACTTTCTGTGACTACAATCAGGCATCTGAAAGTACCAAAGCATTAAATCTTTCCCACTTCTTATTGAAGAACATCTCTGTTTGGCTTGTCAAGTTGTTGGTATTGTTCCTTTATTCATGGGTATTGCTGGCTGGCCAGTATTTATTGCTCAACCCTAGTTGCCCGTGGAGGGCAGTTGAGAGTCAACCACATTTTGTTTCCTATTATTCAGTGGTGAATCCTTTATGCTGCCCTTTGAAGTATTTGCAAGTCTTGAGACATCACGCGAAGTCCAGATAGTTTATTGGAAGAACATTTTCACATTTGCAGTGTTACAGAACAGCAAAAAGCCAAAAGCTTCTTCAAATATCATAAAGGACTGAAGAAATTTGGAATGTAAAGGGTGACCTCAACTGTTTTAATATGGTTTAAGATGAATGCAGTGTATGTGTCAGAAATAATTCTAAAGGAAATTTTTGGTTTATTGGCCTTAAAACTGATAACTCTGATTAGATTTATCTTCATTCTATTCTTCTGAGATGAGACATTGGGAAGTGGGAAAGGCTTCTGACAAACTGAATGGCATGATTAATGCCATAACTTAATGACTGCAGAAAATAATACTACAGTTTAATAGTGTAGAGCCAGTGTAAATCAACCATACTTTACTTACACATCATTTATATTTGACATGTTGTGGCTGGCATCAAAATGGACTCCTGTCACTTAGATGCCAGTGTCTAAATTTTCACCAGATTCATGTTTGTTTTTATGTAGTTAGTAAGTTGTTTGATTTTATCCTAGAAATATTTGAGTGTTGGTTTCAAATTATCACTGGTATAACTCCAATTTAACACCTATCAGGAAATCTAAATGCTCATGCCCAGTTCCAGTACAAAGATAAAATTTTGAGTTCATGACCAGTTGAAAATGAAATCCTGCTCACTCTTTTGAAACAGGAAATTACCTGGAATGAGAGTATGAGATATGGAGCTTCTTGACTCATTTTAAATAGCATTGCGGAGCAATCCTTCAAAGCCTTTAATTTGCCACAGCATTTTTCAAGGCAAACATTGAGAATTCAGTGGTAGTTTACTTACAAGAACTTTGAGTCAAATTCTTGATGTGCTATATTCAGTCATTTTTCATTCGCTGCAGTGGCTTTCATTTTGTATTTAAAAAAGCAATTGCACCACTAGTAAATTGACAACATTGCATTAATGAAGTTTTATGCTAAATTTATCCCAATTGTCTTTTTTAAAGATGAAATGACGACAGACCTTGATTTGGGATCTTTCACGGAGCCTGGTAAGTGGGGGAATGTTGTGGTTGGATATGTTATGGTGTATGCATTTGTTTTTCTGTATTCAAGTAAAACTAGGAAGAAATACTGCCTAACTATAACAAGGTAATATTTTCCATTCTTCTTCCAAAATAATGTTTGTTTCTTTGCTAATTCAATGGAATCTGTTGAGCTTTATCTGTCCAATAACATTGTAAAATTGAGAGTACAACATAGTGCTCAAAATTCATGTTGAAATTTAAGTAATTTGAATAATGTAGATTTTGTATCTCATTTTGTATATCAAAACATTCTTAAACAGCCTACATTTTCACTTGGCACATTTGAGCAGTCTAATCACTGCAGCCTGAAATGTTCTCTTCATTAGTTGGCTTCCAGAATGACTGAACTGTAATATAAAGATTCTATTTTTGTTTGCTATTTATGGAAAATAGTTCAAGGAAATTCATGCAGCTAGTTGTGCATTCATCAAGGTTTGAGCATCTCAATCGTGCGTAAAATAGCTGTCAAACACCTGAATAAGTTTATTGCACCTCAGTATGCTGCCTTTTTGCTCTGTTTAATTTTATTTTTAAATTCCTTCAAGTATAGAATGATAGAATCTCTATAGTGCTGAAGGTGGTCATTTGGCCCATTGCATTTGCATCAACTCTTTCAGAGTATCTGATCTAGGCCTTATCCCTGTAACTCAACATATTTACCCGACTAACTTAGACATCTTAAGGCACTACAGGACAATTTAGCATGGCCGATCCACCTAACTTGCACATTTTTGGACTGTGGAAGAAAACTGGAGCACTCTGAAGAAATTCGTGCAAACATAGGGAGATTGTGCAAACTCCATACTGCCATCCAAGTAGATTGTTTGTTTCTTTTACTAATTAATGATCTAGATCCTGGATAAAACAAGGGCCTTAACTGACATATTTTTGAACCAAGTAACTTTAAAACTGTCCACTCAGCTCTGCAGGAAATCCTTGGGTTGATCGCTTAACAATACTTGGAATACTCCTTTTTTCCCTTTGTAGAGAAGCAGTGAACCTGTATTTCATACTTCCTTCTGGGCAGTATGGCTTAAAATTCAAGAGCTGCTAAAGCCCTGGTGGAGTCTGAAAGCATTCTATTTCTATAGAGCTTTTCTTCACCTTGCATTTGGACATCAATTATTTGCCAAACCTATTCTTGGTCAGACTTGGTTTGACTACTTGTATCTATTTGGCCTAAATGTTTTATGAGGCATTTACCAGGTGTTGAGCATCTTCAAATCTCCTCAGAATGACTTTGGAGGTGTGAAGGAGGAGAATCTGTTTAACACCAATCTCGAATAAATACAAGAAGTTTGTGGTAAAGACCAGCCTAATAGATTTTCTGAACCAACTATGCAGTCTCACCTTCTGAAAATTTTCATGCTTTTTAAAATGAATTTTCAGTCATTGTCCTGAAACAACAGAAGCTTGGCAAAGGCCTTGTCCAAAATAAGCACTTTGCACACCAGAGAATAAGTTCAGCTAACAGATTCCTCAGGCTCTCTCAAAAATGAAGGACATAGTGGGGATCAAATTTTCTAAGCCAGCTGTTTTTAGGAGCCATAAAGCCAATTATAACCCAGAATTTAACCAAAAATCTTTTTGCACAGTGGCTTTATAAGTGGATTTTTAGCCACTCAAGTGCTGATGCTATTCCTTGACCTTAAAGTTCCCTAACTTTTTAAGGGTCTATGGATGTGTACTGCAGGCAATGCTTGAACTAGGACATCAAGGTTACTATTAAATATATTTGTACAGGGTTGTTTCAAGTAAATCCGTCTATGTACATGACTTGGAATGCCCCTTTGCTGCAGTAATTTTGTAGGTTGAACCAAGCTTCTTGAACAGCTGGCTTTCCTTTGATGCTGTAAGAGTTTCATGAATGCCAGGTGATAGGTTCTATTTTTGGTCCAAATTATTGTAAGGTACTCTGTCCAATCCTATACTTTCTCCTTTTAAGTATAAACAAAATTAGCTTTAAGGTCATCAGGTAGTTTGGCTGAAGTGTGCGCTTTTCAGACAGAGTATACCTCCAGGATAGTTGCTTCTATTTTTGCAATTTGTTCACCAACTTAGCAAATGTCGCAATACACTATTCATGCACAATTTCAATAAAAGTTTTCATCTAATTTTTGCATCCAAGATATGAGCAGATTTGCTTTTCTGTGGCAGCAGTCTACTTGTGTTTGTTTTCGTTTGTATTCCTCTTACACATTGCAGGACCACATGTTGATGACTGAGCTTTCCACCTTATTTGAATATTCTTTCTTAGCAATTTGTGGAAATGCATTTTGTCTGCAGTGCAACCTTGTATTATGTAGTTGCCCATTTTCTAACTCCCACGATAGCAAATGCCCCAGTTGCCAGAAAGTCTGCACATCTTGAATCTGTCTCAAAAGCCATCTTCGACTCCTGGAAGACAGTTCTTCCTATTAGAGGTAGTCAGTGAATATTTTCAACATCTCTGGGAATTATCCTTCCTTGGAACAGAATTCGAAATTCTGAAAGGTGTCTCCTTGACAGGTGGAGAATGTGGGCATTCCTGTGTGTCCTGGAAATAATTCTGAACCAAGAATTTCTTGAAGCATTTTCTTTGACTAAGTGCTGTGTCAAGCTGAGTATCAATATGTCAGTGATGGCAAACTAGAATTAGGATGGGAGTGCCACAGACTTGGGGGTTAAAATAAATTGATATCCATCGTTCACAGATCTGAAGCATTTGAAAATGGAATGGAATGGAGCTATGGGGAAAAGCTAGGGAATGAGACAAGCTGGATCCTTGTAGAAAGCTGACACAAACATGACCAGCCAAGTGGTCATGTCCTGTACAATCGCCATTGAGGATTCGGTGTAGGAACCCTGAAGGAAAGCCTGACAGAAGAATTACAAGGACCTTGAAAGAAGCTGTCTCTGCCCAATTATCACAACTCCCGAGTTAACAGATTAGTTAGAAAGACACTCATCTGAGTTTTGGCGAACAGCAGATTCTATTTCTGAAACTGGCTACTGTGGAAACTTGGAAAAGATTAGCATCTGTCTGTCTTTGAAATCAGCCCCAGAATTCTGAAATTTCCTACAGTAGAATACATCTATAATAGTACTTTTAATGGATGTACATGAATTCTGTTTACAAGATTAGCTCAGGGACACTTGATGCTTTGTTCCTGATATTGCACCTCAAAAGAATAAAATGATTGGAATCCATGCTGAACTTTGAACTTAATCCAGAATAAAAGTTTCAACAGTGATAATGCAAGAGTATTGCTACTTGTGTACCTATTTTGAAAGGTAGTCTCCCAGATTTATGGGAATTACATTAATACAGTGTATCCCTAGATTTTAGAAATGATAGTCCACTTAGACTAATCACGAAGAATTATCACACAACTGCTTTGAAAGCTGGTATCCAACAATTGAGGCCAGATTATATGTTGTGATTCATTCACTACGTGTGTTTTTAACTTGCTGGATAATTGTGGAGTAGCATGAAAATTAGTTTCATGTTCCTCAGACTTTCATGCCAATGTAATATCATTGGAAGATATCAATTGAGGGAGTTAAGGAACCAAACATAGTCTTACTTAATTTTGCCTGCTACAGGTGACCAGCTGAGTGCCATACTGAATACCATTCAGTCACAGCCTTTCCTTCCAGCTTCTAGCGTCTTTGGTCAAGCTGCAAAGCCTTCCTCTTCCCTTGTTCACAGCCCATTTGTGTTTGGACAACCCCTTTCCTTGCCGCAGTCTCAACCGCAGCTTCTGAGTAAGTCTGTCTGTCTCATCTGCCTAACATGTTCCATCCTGTTGCCTTACTATTATGGTTCTCTAAACTTTTTTCCATCAGTAAAACACTATAATAAATTAAATTTTGTACACCAGTTTTAAAGCATTTTTCTTTTGATGCAGAGTTTACAGCATTTTGTTATTTGAGCATAACTTGTGCAGACTGGGATGCTCCTTACAATTATCAATGATTTTTTAACAAATAGTTGGTTCCATTGCATTAGCACTGACTGACAAAACGCCAACATGTGCTGAATTGTCAGAAGTAAAAACAGAAACAAAACTACCAAGTTTTATCTCATTTCAAAACTTAAAGCTGACATTTTTAAACTTGTAAATGTATCTGTAAATAGCTTCTTTGCTAATTCTTGCTGCTGAAGCATTTCTGTCATTGAATCTTTGCTGCTTATCTGCCACTGTCTTCCTCTGTAGACACTTCATCACGCAGCCTTGCTTCACGTGAGCGCTCATACAAAAGTAATAGTCCCTCAGGCCCTGGGTCAGGTGTCTGCTCTGTGTCTCTGAAGTCAAAGGGTGGGTATGCATGTAGTGATGAAAAAAAACATTGTGACTGTTGGACTCCTGCAGAGGATAACAGTGCTGCTTTTGCTCTTGCTTATAAATTCACATTGACGTACATTGCATTTTTTTATCGACTTCATAGACAATGTTTTGATAACCGTGCAGAATGATTTATTGCTTTGTACACTGGTTCCTCCAAAAACCTTTGGATCTAAGTGTTTCACTAGTTTGTACTGCAGAGCTGAAGTATTTTTTCAGTAAGTTCTTGAGACTTTTGAGGGTGTTCCAGTCAGTTTAGAAATTTTTTTGAGTTTGTCACAGTGGTTAGCACTGCTGCCTCTCAGCGCCAGGGACCCAGGTTCAATTCTATGTTGGCTGACTGTGTGGAGTTCATTCTCCCCATGTCTGCATGGGTTTCCTCTGGGTGCTATAGTTTCCTCCCACAGTCCAAAGATATGCAGGTTAGGTTGATTAGCCAAGCTAAATTGTTCCTTAGCATCCCCAGATGTGTAGGTTAGGGGGATTAGCAAGATAAATGTAGAGTTACGGGTGCAGGGGCTGAGTGGGATTGTTGTCAGTGCAGACTTGATGGGCTCAATTGGCCTCTTTCTGCACTTTAGGGATTCTATGATAACTTTCAATGATCTCTTAGATTGCCCCAAAAGTTTGCAAATGATAGTTTGTTGCAGTTGCTGAAAGCTTAAATATATTTTATACTGAAATATTGTGTTTTTCTTCCTGCACTTAAAATTTGGAGACCCCACTTTACCATTTTCATATGTGACTTAAGGAATGAGGATAATATAGTAGCCTAACCAAGGCAATTTGTTTTTTTAATGCAAAGTTATGCAGATTGAGATTTTTTGATCATGGCTGATCCACTTAATCTACATGTCTTTGGAAACTAAGGGGCAATTTAGCATGACCAGTCCACGTAATCTGCACATCTTTGGACTGTGGGAGGAAATGGGAGGAATCCCACACAGACACAGGAAGAACGTGCAAACAGTCAGTAACAAGAGCTGGAATCGAACCCAGGTCCCTGGCACTGAGGCAACACTACTAACCACTGTGCTACCCTAACTGACTTGGCATTTTTGTTTATTTTCATTATAATGCTAACAATGCACCCCTTTTATTGATGTTTCTTTGCTACTGCAGTCTTAAATTAGAAGAAAGCTAATTATTTGTGAAATGTGGACTGAAGTGCATTCTATTCTTAACTGTTATAAGAGCGTTGAGAAATAACCTATATATTAAATTTACTTATTTAAAATTTCATATCTGACAAATATTGCTGCAATTCCATCCATCTATGCAGCAATGGAAAATATAATGACGTAGGTTGTCTTTGTTCTGAAGTTGAAGTAGTAAATGATTGACTCTGTCTCCAAAATGTTGTTTTCAGGTGATAAAGGAAACGTTGTACTATCTGGAAGACCATCTGGAAACTTTGATTTATCCTGTAAGCACAAAACTGAAAATAGATTACAAAAAATTGAAGGTCGAATCAGCAAGGCTGCTGCAGAGCAAACAAAGACAAAAAATGCAGAAAACTTGTCTGCAAGTGAATCCCTCATGCTTAAATCTGACACTGCCAAATTGCGATCAGACTCTCATAGTAGATCGCTTTCTCCAAACCATAACACGCTGCAGTCACTAAAAACAGATGAAAAGACCGCTGCTGGGCTAAGAGCAGAGTCACCAACACCAGGATCACGGTCAACGTTGTCAAAGCAGAAGTTTTCATCTGGGAAAGGCAGCCCATCAAGTCCCAATTCTCCAAGACCATCTTCTCCTCATGAAAGGAACTTAATTCATAAAGCTAACACAACGGCAAAAATAAGATTGGAACCACCACGCGAGAGATCAAAATCTGACTCGTACACTTTGGACCCTGATACAGTTCGTAAGAAAAAGGTTCCTCTAATGGAGCCTTTAAGAGGGCGGTCAACTTCGCCTAAACCAAAATTACTACCCAAAGAGGCAAAAACTGCTACCAACACTGAGAACAGGACGCCTTCCCCCCAAGTAGTTCAAGAAAATCTTCATAGTGAGATAGTTGCGATTTGTACGTCTAGCACTCTAACAACAACCAGTAATTCAGACGCAGTCTCTGAAAAAATAACTGAAATGCAAAACCCTGATGACTCCTGTCCAAAGGTCCATTTCAGCATTGGAAAGGCTCCACCCAAAGAAGAGCAAGAAACTAGATCGTCGCCTAAGATGAGTCGTAAGAGTACTGGCAGACACACAAGACCCAAGAAGGAAAAAATGGGAACCATTTTCAGGGATGAGAGTAATTCAACTGTCGAGCCACCAAAGCAAGCAATGTCTCCATCTGTCGCTGAATGTGCCCGTGCAGTATTTGCAGCTTTCCTATGGCATGAAGGGGTTGTTCATGATGCAATGGCATGTTCATCTTTCTTGAAGTTTAATCCTGACCTTAGTAAAGAATATGCACCAATGAGAAGCAGTCTTCACAGCCAACAAGGCATGGAAGAGCGAGAGACCAAACTAAAGAATAGGCATTCATTGGAAATATCATCTGCTCTAAATATGTTTAATATTGCTCCTCATGGTCCAGACATATCTAAAATGGGCAGTATTAATAAAAATAAGGTGCTCTCAATGCTCAAGGAACCTCCATTGCCAGAGAAAAATGAAGATGGAAAAGCAGATTCAACAGCCTATGAAACTTTGAGCCATCATTCAATAAAAAGTAGGTCCTCTTTGCCTCTTACTTTGCAGCACCTTGTTGCTTTTTGGGAAGATATCTCGATGGCAACCATAAAAGCAGCCACTCAGAACATGATCTTTCCCAGCCCTGGTTCGAGTGCTATACTGAAGAAAAAAGAAAATGAAAAAGACAACAAAAAGAGTAAGAAAGAAAAGAAGAAAAAAGATAAAGCAGAGGCCAGACCGAGAGGAAATCTTTTTGGAGAAATGGCACAGCTTGCAATGGGAGGTCCCGAGAAGGACACAATATGTGAACTATGTGGCGAATCCCATCAATATCCTGTAACATATCACATGAGACAAGTTCACCCAGGTAACTAATGCATTTTTTTTCTTGTTCCAGTTAGAAAGATCATATGTATACATCGCTTGAGTAATTTGCTTTTTATTTAGCTTCAATTGTATTCACATTAATATACCCTGGTTTTGGGGTTCAACTTAAAAGGAATTTAAATGAACAAAAATGGCAAATTGTTATCCATTTTATGTATAATAACATTTGATCAGCTTTTGCTTTTTGCTCATTTGCCAATAAGTCCGAAGATTAATTCATTCGGAGTATAGCTGCTTCATGAGAGAATGTTCAAACTAAGCTCTAACCTTAACTTCAATGGAAGCTTTTGATTCTGTTCCTTTATTTTCAGCTGGCTTTTTTTTTCTAGCATTCTTACATTCTGAAGATGTTGCCTCTTGCTGACATATATTTCCATAGATGCAGTCAGTCCTCTGGTAACTCCCTCTCGAGGTGGTGGTAAGGCACAAGACCTAAAATATAAGGATTGGGCAATGCAGCCCAATTCCTGAGACATCACCCCCCCCCCCCCCCCCCCCCCCCCCCCCCCCCCCCCCCCCCCACCTTCCCGTCCCCCTCAGTTTTAAAGTTTGAATCGCAGAAATTGCTCCCCGAAATACTCTTAAAACAGCAGGTAAGGCATAATTAACATAGTAAAGTTGTAGCACTGAATTAGGTGTGTGTGGACTATGCCCAAACTGCAGAAATGTTGGCAGCTGAACCAAGCTGCTGATTCTTTTGAGGTAAGTGACTTATTGACCAAGAAGAGCAAGATTGATTTCCCCCCAGCCTCAATTTTCAACCACCTCAAGGCTAGCCTCCATCCATCCACCCCATTTGCCAGGAGCTGCCTCCATTGATTCCTGGTTGTAACCTGCGGCTGCTCATGTTCTTTTTCACCCAGTGATCTGACAGCTGGACATGCATCTACTGGAGTTTAGGAGATTGACAGATGATCTTGTTGAAACATCTAAGCTCCTAACGAGATGTGTCATGATGAATGCTGAAAGCATGTTTTCCCGTGTGGGAGGGACTAGAACCAGGTTTAAAAATAAGGGATTTGCCTTTAAGACAGATGAGAAAAATTTCTCGTGGATCTTTGGAATTCTCTGATCCAGAATGTGGTGGAAGTGGTATCGGAGGTAGATAGATTATTGACTAACAAGGAGGTCGAAGGTTATTGGGGCAGTGCAACGTGGAGTTGAGGCCACAATTGAAGCAATTATGATCTTACTGAATGGCAGAGCAAGCTTAAGGGGCCAAATGGCCTATTCCTGCTCCGAATTCTTATATCAGATCTTTCTTCCCTGACTATCCTGAGAACTACTTTGTTGTTCTTGTGTTCTCCCCAACTGACTCACTCCATCCTGCTTCAGAACCACATTTCACACTTCCTAATCTGAGTATCCAATTTTCTCAAGGTCCATGTGTCAACACTTCAAATCTCGGTCTTGAGCAAGATCCCACAAAAAATATAATGAATTAATGACCAGATAATTTGTTTAAGTGAATTGACTGATATTGGTCAAGCTGCTGGGAAGAATTCGGTGGCTTGTCCGAAGGAATCTTCCACATCCAGCAGAGCGGATGGAATCTTAGTTTAACATCTCATCTGAAAGATAACTTCTCCATGAGATTGCACTCTCAGAATTGCAGCAGTCCCTCAGTACTGCTTGGACTTTTTAGAATAACAACCCTGCATTTGCACTCAACGTTGCTTAATAAAACCAAAGAACCCACATGTTTTTTAGCAACCTTCCCAACTTGCACTCTGTTCCAGCATTTCTTTAAAATCCTACCATTTATTGTTTCTCCTTATTCTCTTAAATGCATTTGTGTTAAAATGTATTTAACACATCAGTGTTACAGTTCATCTGCCATGAGCTTTACCCATTTCCCTCTAATACCTGTTACAATCTGTCTTGTGATTTTCATCAATTCTATATAGGCAGTTGAACAGCCACTAAATTTGACACCGAAAGAATATGAAGTTAATCTGCTTGTTCAATCTAAAAGAGCTTTTTCTGTATCTGTTTGCAAAAGGTTGTGGTCGCTATGCTGGAGGACAGGGCTATAATAGCATTGGTCACTTCTGCGGTGGTTGGGCAGGGAACTGTGGTGATGGAGGAGTTGGAGGAAGCACCTGGTATCTTGTATGTGATCGTTGCAGAGAAAAATATCTCAGGGAGAAACAAGCTGCAGCTCGTGAGAAGGTATGTACTCCTTTGAACATTAAAATTGACTCCTATGCTCAGTAAAGGAATCCGAGGAGCAGATTATGGACTGATACTTCACCGTGTTACTTCAGGATGCGCAGCTTGATTGCTACGTGGATTGGGCTTCAATTCAGGTGGAAGTTATCCAGTGAGGGGTGTTTTTTGTTTGAGCTTTATGGCGCATTGTAATCCTCTGATTTTTAGGCGCTCTTATCTCACTAAGTATACTGTTCCTGAGCAAATATATGAATCTGCGCAATTTTGTGCATATTCCACTTTAGGAACAAATACAAAATTGTGCAAGGGATGGTATGGTGGTTAGCATTGTTGCCTCACAGCGCCAGGGACCCAGATTCAATCCTGGCTTTAATCAGTTTCTGCGTGGTGTCCGCACATTCTGTCTGAATCTGCTTGGGTTTCCTCCGAGTGCTCCGGTTTCCCCCCACAATCCAAAAGACGTGCTAGTTAGGTGCATTGGTCGTGCTAAATGCTCCTTCTGTCTACCCGATCAGGCACTGAATTGTGGCAACTAGGGGATTTCGCAGTGACTTCATTGTAATTTTAATGTAAGCCTATTTGTGACACTAATAAATAAACTAAACTTTTGCCATTATAAATTTAAGAAAGTATTGTGGTCAATGGATGATGCTTCAATTGACTCAAACAGTTTCCTAATGAATATAAATCTTTGACCCTGCCTTCATTGTGGGGGTGAATTCTCTGCTTAAGCCATCAGTATTCTAAGTGGAATGATTTATTTCATTGACATCCAAGTCAGCCCGAGGAAAGCTCGATTTCAGAATAAAACCAATATTGACTTTCCTTCAACAACAAACTTTTATCTCATTAGCACTCAGCAGTGAACACCTTTCCCGTGTGTTAACCATTCTTCTCTCTTTTTTGAATGAACTTGTTCAAATAACGTGTGGTTATGGTAAATGAAGAATTGATTTGAGCTTGTGAAATTTTGTCTGGGACTTTTGCAGACAATTGAGAAAGGGAAAATTTTCATCCCATTAGTCAGAGCTACAACTAGCTCCCAATGGTAAACGTGAATTGTGCTGCTACATCAAACTCTTCTCCAATATTCCCATCTAGTTGATCAAAATAATAAAAAAACAGAATATGGTGCTTTCAACATCACCCTGAAGCTTAAATGTTAACCAAAAATGAAAGTATTTACAGTTTGATATCTACTTAGCTCATTGGTAGTGCTTAGAAGCGAGAGATTCAGCTGATGATCATGTGGTTTAGGAAGGGCTGTGCAGGTCAAGTTAAAAACTGGATTCCATTAACGATGAACAGTTCAAGTTTAAGAATGATTGGTATATATTGTGATTTGATTTATTATTGTCACATGTATTGTGATACAGTGAAAAGTATTGTTTCTTGCGCAATATACGAGCAAGCATTGAGTACATAGAAGGAAAAGAGAGAGTGAAAAATATAGTGTTACAATCATAGCTAGGCTGTAAAGAAAGATCAACTTAATGTAAGGTAGGTCCGTTCAAAAGTCTGATGGCAGACTGTTGTTGAAATGCTTAGTATGTGATCTCAGACTTTTGTATCTTTTTCTTGATGGAAGGTGGTGGAAGACTGCTTGGGCTTGTTGGTCCGAAGGGCCTGTTTCCTGTGCTGTTTTGTTCTTTGTACTGTTTTGGGTACATGGGGTCCTTAATTATGTTGGCTGCTTTGCCAAGGCAGAGGGAAATGTAGACAGTCAATGGATGGGAGACTGGTTTGCATGATGGATTGGGCTTTATTTACAACTTTTGGTGGTTTCTTGAGGTCTTGGTCTGAGCAGGGGCCATAACAAGCTGTAATACATTTGGAAAGGATGCTTTCCATTGTTTTGATTAAAAATCCAACTTTTTCACATACAGCAATTTATCATTGAAAAAAGAGTGAAGCAATTTGGTACACATTCTGCAATCCTACAAAACTAAGATTCATGCTTGGTGTCTGAATTTACTGTATATTTTTCATTTTCCACTAGTGCTTTGCATTGCACAAGTATGTAACCAATTTGAAATACTGCATGAAATGAAGAATAAAGTTGTAATTTTGGTGCAGAGATGATTTTATTTCCAAGCACACTATATATTGATGAGAATTTTTGGTACCTCAAAGAAAATAATCCAAAAGGTAGCACTATCCAAAACAGTTGTAGTTTGAAGAAAAGCTAGTGTTTCTGCCCTTGTTTACGAATAGATATTAATTATGTTGTTGGATGAATTCTGTGTATTTGGAGTATTCATTTTATATAACATTTACTATTTGGGACCTTTTTGCTTTTACAAGTAAATGTCAATTTTTTAACCATTCCTCTATAAATACTTGTTTCTGCCTTTGTGATTTTATTTATAAAATATGATAATATAGAATATTTGTTAAATATTTTTATCCTTTTGAGTTTTAAATAAAAAATGCTTCGAGTTCCCAGTTTGTTTTAATTTTGGGAAAAGGCATTCCGTTAAAGTGAAAGAAAGTGCTTTTCTTTTTCAGGTGAAACAAGCCAGAAAAAAGCCAGTGCAAGTGAAGACACCACGAGCCTTGCCCTCTATGGAAGCTCATCAAGTGATTAAAGCCAACGCAATGTTTTTGCTCTCACTGAGTAGTGCAGCAGAACCAAATATTCTTTGTTACCATACTCCAAGGCCTTTTCATTCACATCTTCCAAGTCTGAAAGAGGGCATCTCTGATGAGATGCCCAGTAAATATCCATGCCTTTATCTACAGACTCTTGCAAGGTAAAGCGTAACAGATTTGCTCAACAATGGTATCTATACAGTAAAGATTGATTAGGTAGGACAGTATTCCATTGTGCAAGAATAAATTAAACAGTTACACTTGTGATACAAAATGACTCGACGCAACTTTAACAATTGTACCAGTTCAGATTAGTTGATAACACTTGTATCCCTGAGTCAAAAATGTGTGCTCAAGACATGAGGTGTGCAAACACAATCTAGGCTGACACCTCAGGACAGTGTTGAAGTAAAACTGTTATGTCTGGAGTGAAATGTTAAATTGAGGTACCATGTACTTGTTGGGTTTGGTATTAAAATGCCACGGGACTACTAAAGTGTTCATCCCTCAACCATCGTCACCCAAAACAAAAATTAACAACTTAACTCATAGTTTGGAGAACTATCTTGATGAAGGTTAGCTCTGATCTATCCTTGCATTTGGAAGCTTTAAGGTGATAAGTTTATTTTAAATCGTGAACTTTGTTAGTGGTCACCTTTTTGTTTTGGTTTTCTTTTGATATTTTTATGCCTTTGTCCTTCCTCCTGCTGCTCTATATGGCCAACAAATATAGCCCCTCTGTCACTTCATCCAGTTAACAAGTTAGTGTCTTTTAACAAATAGTGTTGGGCTATTAAAATTAAACATGAACCCGTCCAAAGATGTGCGAGTTAGGTTGATTGGCCATGCTAAAATTGCTCCTGAATGTCCTGAGGTGTGTAGGTTAGAGGGATTAGTGGATAAAATATATAGGGATTTGGGGGTAGGGCCTGGGTAGGATTGTGGTTGGTGCAGACTCGATGGGCCAAATAGCCCCTTTCTGAAATGTAGGGTTTCTATGATAAAGTTCTATGATGAAAACTGGTGAAGAGGAAATAGAATTTGTTGAAGGTGTAAAAGGAAGAAAGATCACTGTTTTGTCTGTTGCATTAGCTCTATCGTGTAAAGTTTGATTTTCCCCCTCACAAATCTTTGATTACCAGCCCCCCCACCCCACCAATCCTTCATTTTGTAGGGCTTCACAAACAACCATGTCAAACTCGTATAGGCAAAGAAGCCTTCCAAAAGTGTGAAAATCTTTCAGATTTGGATGTTGCAATGTAGTAGTTCAAGAAGTATATATTTGGGCAGCATAAATGTTACACCCAGTGAGGGTGGAAGTATACTGGTGTAATTTATTATTTAATGCGTTAGTAATGTGTAACCCTCAAATAATAGACTTGTGCATGACATCTTGCAGAATGGCTTGTTAAACTGACTTTTACCTATACCCATCAGCTCCAAGAATGTGCAGCATAATGTGTGGGAAAAATAAGCTGATAATGCAAGGGTAGTGAAGCACCTGTGACCTTAGTGAGCACTGGAGTCAACAGTCCATCTCCTTAACCACAGACCCAGATTTACTAGGGTTTTTGTCAGAATTTGCAGCTTCGAGTTTGACTGTACTTCAGGATCCAGCACAAACACAAGAATGTAATCCTGAGGTTGCATCCTTCATTTACTGTTCTGTTAGAGGCTGTGCTGTTGACCCACTCACCTAAGCCAAGTTGCATCAAATGATTTAATGAGAACGTCCCTTTTCTATTCTCGCATCACTTGTTAGAAACTTAATTGTACAATGAGGTATAACTGGGTTTTTAATTTTAATAAATGCTGCTGAGCAATGGAACTGGCTCTGAAAATATGTATTGGCAGTGCATTATTAATCATGGTTAATTTTATTTTTTTTAAGTTTGTTCCTGATATTTCAACTTCTAATTTAATACCCAATCTTTATTTAATTCTAAATCTTTTAGAAAATGATTTTATTATTCGTGCTTTTCAGTTCAAGGTTGGCTGGAGATGTATGAATTCTTCAATGTGATTGACTGTCTGGATAACTTGATGACATTGCCACAGTGCGACTAAGAATCTCCATTAAACAACAACACAATCAGTTGCGCAGCTAAAGAGTTGAAGTTATTGCCACGGGGAGAACTAGATCTCCGAAGCTTTTTTGACGTCAGTGGCGAGTGCCCTTGCTTCGCCACTGACTGCAGAATCTGGTTCAATAGGATTTAAAAGATTGAACCAAAACAAAACTAGCAGAGAAGAAGCGTATTTAGAATTAATGAATTGGAGACAATTTGAATACAAATAAATACAGGGAAATAAAAATTGAGTTAGGCGAGAGAGAAAAAAGATTGGTAAAGAAAAGGTTTAAAATTTGACATTTTTCAAAGTTCAAACAACAATCTATTATGTGCAGGTATGATATTGAACAGTTTAAATTCTTCCCTTTCTGAATCAGAAATGTTGATCAACATTGCATATTAACAATCATTCTGTCGTTTGAAAATTACTTGTGACGTTAAGTCCCAGCCCTAACTTTCTGTAGTGAGTTTAATGGAGTGTGTATCCAGCGATTTCTTAAAATAATAGAGGAGCCAAGGACAAGAATCATAGAATCTACAGTGCAGGAGGAGGCCATTGGGCCCTTTGAGTCTGCAGTGATGACAACCCCACCTCGGTCCTGTCCTATACCTGTAATCCTACATATTTACCCTCCTAATCCTCTTGACATTAAGGGGCAAGTTATCTTGGCCAATCAACCTAACCCCCACATTTCTAGACTGTGGGAGGAAACTGGAGCACCTGGAGGAAACCCATGTAGATGCAGGGGAAATGTGCAAACTCCACATAGACAATCACCTGAGGCCGGAATTGAACCCAGGTCCCAGGTGCTGTGAGGCAGCAGTGCTAACCACTGTGCCACCCATGTTCCACAAGCTGCCATTTGTACAAAACGAACAGTGGAATTGTGTAAATGGGCCATTTATGGAGATTGGCAACTCAATGCATACCCTTTAAAACCCTGACTTTACTGTCCAATTCCATGATTAGAAGCACCATGCATTGTGAGCATAATTTTTTGAATAATATCCCAACCAGTTTTTTTCCCCAGCTGGCCAAAAATAAAGTGTTGGGGAATCCAAATATTTCTATAATAAATGGGTAATGAAATATTTGGATATTTGATTCCTTTGTATTAAGTTGGGTGGTTGCCTATCATATTGGAGCGGGAATACCAGCAGCAGGAAATTGGTAGAATTATCGACAGCATCCCATATCATTTCCTTGTTCAACAGCCTAAAGAGATGAGGTCAGTTTCCTTGCTGCTTAAAAACATCTCAGCACACACTAGAGACCAAACCTCGGGCCTTTCTAGTATGCATGATTCAGTACGACACAAAATTCTTATTTTCTACTGTAAGATTTATCTGTTACTGATTTTTTTTTTAAAAACAAAAAAATTCTGAATCAGAGACTTGATTGTCTTTCATTTGTGAAATCACATTGATTCTTAAAATAATATTAAGGAAACTATCTTCGCAATCCTCCTACAATCTTCTGGTTTAGTCTACATAGACTTTTGAGTAGGTATTACCTTGTAAAAATTGTTTGCTGTTGCAACCTAACTGTGATTCATATCTATGAAACTCTGCCTAATAGACAGCACTCGGAGAACTTTACTGGCTACCACGATGATCACCTGTTCCAAGATGAAATGAGATACCTTCGTTCCACCTCTGTACCAGCGCCATACATATCTGTAACACCAGATGCCTGCCCTCATGTATTTGATGAGCCTGAAACCAACCTGAAATCAATGCCTCCTAGGTAATTTTGAACAATTATGGTGGTATTAAAGACAGATGTTGGAAACTAATAACTCCTTTAACATATATATGTGATGGTGTATTGGATCTGTTTTTACAGCCTTGAAACAAGCCCTATTATGGAAAATGATACAGCAAAGCGTAGTGTCTTCCAACGATCATACTCAGTTGTTGCATCAGAATATGACAAACAGCACTCTACTTCACCTGCCCGTGTGAAGGCTATTCCCAGGAGAAGAGTTAACAGTGGTGATGCAGGTGAGAAGTCTCTGGCTGTGATGGTGATTACTTTAACATTGTTTTCTTCAATATTTTTTGTCTCAAAAACACAGTCACATCAAACTTCAGTATGGTCTTAACATCTTGGAGACAAGCAAACATCCACATTCTGAAATAAAAACAGAATATGCTGGAAATACATTTGTGGAGTGAAATTCAGGCTTGTGAGCTTTTATCAAATGTAATAGGGGTAGGTGGGCAAGGACAAAAGGAAGCCCTGTGATAGCATGGAAAACCGGAGAGATTGAATGACAGAATTTTTATTCCAGGACCAAAGAGAAGGGTAATGGGAAGAAAAGAAACAAAAGGTATTCTAGAACAGGTGTGCTATTGACTGGAATAGTTCAGCCCTGTGGTTGTGAAAATTGTAGAGTGCCTAATCAAAAGATGCAATGCAGTTCCTTCAACTTGCATTGGGCTTCACCTGGACGATGCAGTAAGCAAAGAACAGAAATGTCATTGAGAGCAATGGCAGGTCACTAGAATTGAAGGGAAGTGTTCAACAAAGCAGTCACCGAATCTGTTTGGGTTCCTGAATAGAGGAGAGTGCCTTGTGAGCAGAGCACACTGTCTACGAAATTGCAAGAGGTAAATGCAAATCTGTGCTTCACCTGTAAGGAGTGTTTGGGACCTTGAGCAATGAGGAAATATGAGGCAAAAGAGCAGGTGTTATATCACCACAATCTGAAAAGCATTTATTGATTCATAATTTGCTGTCAAAATAATAATAATAGTGCTTGCTGTTATTAATGCTAAACAGCAATTTCAGGCAAGGAAAATGCAGTGAAATTGAAAATTTTTGTCAGAAAATGTTGCTCTGCTGTTATCTTTGTGAAAGCGGGTTTTAATTCCATTACATGTGAAAGCATTGTACTTGCATTATAGATGCAAACCATACCACAAGTCAAATCTTGTCTATTTCAGTCTAAATGCCATTTTGATGTGTTAAATACAGCCAGTCAACAACTTGTAGTGAAAAATAACTATTACAACTGTGAAGACTCATTCTGTTAAGTTTAATTATTGTCAGAGATTTTTATTTCTTGTTTCTGCCTTTCTCACACTCTTTCTGAAACTAATTGGACATTATATTCATCAATCTATATGTCCTTCTCAATCCTTGCTGAGTTAATGGCACAGTCCTTCAATCTGATTGCTTAAGGAGATACACAGTTGCTTGTATTATTCACCCTTTTTCCACCTTGCCCTCCTGAAAGTAGCAGTAATTAAATTGGCATAGGCAACTGAAAAGAATAGCAAGTGTCACTTGCTGAACCATTAAAGCAAATTCTGGACTGTTATATAGAAACATTTTAATAGGCAGACTGTAAAAAGTGGTCATTTTTTTAGCTGTAAAGATGGGACCACCAATCAATTATTTGACAATAGTTTAATTGCAATTCTTAACCCATTTTTTAAACTGCAAAAATGCATAAGTTACTACCCTTCTGTAAAATTCCTTTTTGCAGTTTCATTCAGCCTCAATGCAATAGTTTATCTTTCAATTCTTCGTGCCACTTTCATAATCGTTTTTGAAGAAAAGTTGGGCCATTTTTGAATTTGGAGGGCATAAACATGGCTAGCGTAATTTGAACTTTTTAATTGATATATCTCAATTGATGCACAGGCTGGTCTAATACAAATAAGGCCAAATCCCCTTTTTTGACCTGTCCTAAAATTTATGAAAAATATTCCTCTTAAAAGTAAAAATCAGGTTAACCAAATCAATTTGATTACATAGCCACTTTGCTTGTGTCTCTATAATCTCTAAATCGATGTAATCTCCTTCAGCTCCGCAACACTTTGAAATATATGCTGTCATCCAATTCTGACCTTTTGAGCATCACTGATTCTAATTGTTCCATCTTTAGTGGCTGTGCAACCAGCTGCCTAGGCCCTAAGCGCTGAAATTTCCCTGACACACAGAGACATAGACACACACACCACTCTGCCTCTCCATCTCTCTCCTCCTTTTCATAAAACCTTTTAACCAAGCTTTTGGTCATCTGATTTTAATAGTTCCTTATGTGACTTGATGTAATATTTATAATGCTTCCATACTTTGGGATATTTTCTCACATTTAATAGTTCTGTAAATATAAGTTGTTGTATCTTCTTATCCAGCATACTTGTATTATTTGTCACTAGTAAGCTTATTTTCATACTGCAATGCATTTACTGTGAAAACCCCCAAGTCACCACACTCAGAGTGGTGCCTGTTCAGGCACACTGAGGGAGAATTTAGCATGGCCAATGCACCTAACTAGCATTTCTTTCAGGCTGTGCGAAGAAACCGAAGCAACTGGAGGAAACCCACACATAAGGAAAACGTGCAAACTCCACACAGATCCAGGCCGGGAATTGAATCCAGATCCCTGGCGCTATGAAGCAGCAGTGCTAATCACTCTGCCACCCTTAGATATAGATATAGGCGTAGATTGGAGATGGGATTCACTGTATTATTCACATTCTAGAGCTTGTTTAGGGTGCCTTATGTGACAGAGTTAATTTTTTTAATGTTATGAGCTCAGATAAATTTATTCGTGTTTTATCTCATGAATGTGGAAATCAAAATGCTCATTAAAATGTGCTAAACTTTTTACCGAAAATCTTCATGACCATGGATGGAGAAAAAAATATTGTGAATAAGTGCCATTAATAGTCATAAATTGCAATTTCCATATTGTCCTTCTGCATCACACCTCAGTGATCATTGCTGAGTTAGTGGATTCTGCTTTTGGTACAGAGTACTAAGTTGACTAAAAGCTGATACTAGTCAGTATGAAAAACAAGAGAGAATGATGTAAAAGCAACCAAGTGATGAGAAGCTGCAAGAAGAGTGGAAGAATTCTTTAAAATTGTTTTAAATCAAGCAAGATGACCTACTGAAATGGAGTAGCATTATGTACTCCGTATTTTTATATCATTCAAAACTGCTATATTGATGAAAATAGGTGAAAGCAGTTGTAAGAGATTCATCAGGAAATTCCAAACAAACTGGAACACAAAAGAGACCAAAATGGAGCACACACTTGGTTAATTTGTAAGGTTATGGAGAGAAAACTGGAATGTAGGGCTAAATTGGACACTTCTGTCAAAGTTGTCATAGTTATAATGTTTCCGTGATCTTATATGCCCATCCAATGGAAAAATAAACTCACTTAACAATTGCTGTAATGTAAATTTGTGTACTTCGATGTAAACTGCCTGTTAGAACTTTCAATTCTGATGGATTGTCCCAAATGTCTTTCTTACAGTTGCAGATATTTGGAAAGCCTGTCCATTTACTACTTGAAAATGGATCGCTAGGGTGTGGTGAACCTTCAAAGCTGTTATTCCTATTGGAATAGATAGAGGAGTGATATGAGTGATTCAGTAAAGCGAACCATTTACAACACAGCTTATAATGCCTCATTCATTTTCAAATGTTTTAGCTATTATATGTTCTTTAACAGAAGTAGGGTCGTCTCTTCTTCGGCATCCATCCCCTGAGCTGTCTCGCCTGATCTCGGCTCACAGCTCATTGCCCAAAGGAGAACGGAATTTCCAGTGGCCTGTCCTAGCATTTGTCATACAGCACCATGATCTAGAAGGATTGGAAATGGCAATGAGACATGCTCTAAGGAAATCTGCTTGCAGAGTGTATGCACTGGAGGTCAGTACAATAATCAATGTGTCTATTTTGAAGCAGCCAAAATACTGCTTGCCATTTAAGCATTCAGTAGATAAGAATTCAGGCATGTCTTAAGTTTATGATCAACTGGTTTAATTAATTTAGTGCAGAGCTTCCAAAATTTTGACCAGGGAGTAAAGTTTAAATGTTTGGTGGCTGTTTTTCAATTTAAACAGGCCTTCAACTGGCTATTGTGCAGTGTAATTCAGACAACTGCTCTCCATGATATTCTGTGGCATTTTGTGGCATCCCTAACTCCTGCTCCCTTGGAATCTGAAGATGAAGAAGTTGATGATAACAAGGTGAACAAAGAGAATATAGAACAGGTTGGTAAAATATTGCTGTCCCTTAGAATATTTGCTTCAGAAGGGAAATGATATTTAGATTATCTGCATTCTTTAAACAAGTCTAAGAAATTAGACTTGTTATTTTAGGCTTTCTGATGTTTGTGTGTCTGAAATAAAGCAGAATTTAGGCAGGAGGGAGCAGATGTGATCAAAGTGCCAGGAATTTGCCCCAAAGAAGAAATAGCTGGATTTTTGGCATTTTGTGCGTCCGTTAATAGAAGTGTCTGTCCACAGATGGGCACGAGCACAAGTGATGCCTCCCAGTCACTTCCCAAGATATCTGCTACAGGCTCGCCACTAACAGTCTGTTCTCTGTCCCAAACAAAGAGCTTTCCATAATAATGCAAATGTCATTCATTGTCCAGTTGCTGTTAAAGGTTCTCGCCTATAGTTGTGTGCTTTTTGCAAATATGTTTGTTCTACTTGAGCTAGTGCATCCTCGTTTATATTTACAAAATGCTATCAGTATTCTATTTGAGTCCAATTGGTATTTCCATCATAATGCTTCCCCCTCTGTGCCTCTAAGTGCTCCAGTATGAGCTTTTAATTGTGCACTTACCTTGGCAATTGCCCACCCCACCTCCCTTGAGGGCTCCTATCTAATACCCATAATTAATATACCCAGCTGGCAGGATGTTAAATTCTGAATCCTCTCTTCAGTTCTTGTCCCCTCTGCACTCCTGGATGAGGTCCAGTGCATCTCCAATGGGCAATTACCATTTACATGTAAATTACCTGACACTGGAAAACAGATGAGGGTCAGCAGTATATATTATGCAGGCAGAAGTGCCTTTCCACGTCAGCTCCACCCATGTAAAAGCCTATTAAAAAGTCTGTACTTTTTTTTCCTACTGCTATATGTTTAGATTACTGTGATCATTAGATTCTGTAGTCAAGGCCAAAAACTATGATAGGCAAACTCCAGTTATAATTATGGATAATTAGCCACATGCACCGTCTGAGCACTTTTTAATGGTGATAACTCGGAAAATGGCTGATGTGTAGTCTAAGCATGATTTAGTCAGTCAATCAAGCATCTGCAGTAGAATGCAGCAAAGACTTGTGCTTTCTGTGCACTCTTATTGTAACTTCTTACTGCGATTGACAAAATTCCACTATACTGTTACACTTTTAATTTTATCAGGTTTGTGGCACCACCCATCCCAATAATGTGATCTTCCCTGTACAGACTTGTATACAGATCCCTTATTGCTAAAGCATTGAATGCTTCACTCAAACCCTTCCCTTCCTAGGATACGGTGATGCAAATTTATGATCAACAATGTTGCTAAATTTGTATGAGTTATTAATGAAAACTGTCTTTTTTTGATGTAAAACAGGAAAGAGACACAGGAGTTTGTGAGCACCCACTGTCTGACATTGTGATTGCTGGAGAAGCAGCTCATCCTTTGCCTGAAACTTTCCACCGCCTGCTGCAAACTATTTCAGACCTGATGATGTCACTCCCCAGTGGTAGTTCACTGCAGCAGATGGCACTACGGTAGGTTGTTACTCTTCTACATAAACAGTAGAACAGATCCTACAAACTGCAAAGTTACAAAGGCAGTGACAGATTATCAGACTTCAGTCTTTCAGGGTTGGGATAGTAGTGGTGCAGTGATTAAACTGACAGCATTTAGGGTGGCATAGTGGTTAGCACTCCTGTTTCACAGCGACCAAGACCAGGGATCGATTCGTGGCTGGGGTCACTGTTTGTGCAGAGTTTGTATGTATTCTCCATTTCTTTGGAGGTTTCCTCCGGGTGCTTCAGTTTCCTCCCAGAGTCCAAAGATATGAAGGTTAGGGTGGATTAGCCATGCTAAATTGCCCCTTAGTACTGGGGAATTAGAAGGGTAAATAAAGGGGCATTGCGGAGATAGGGCCCAGATGAGATTGTTATCAGTGCAGGCTTGATGGACCAAATGGCTTCCTTCTGTTCTGTAGAGATTCTATGAAATTTCATTAATCTATCAACATTTTCTGTTTGTGTTGTGATGTATGTTATTTTGTCTTTTAAGTGTGCCTTTCCTGTAAAATATTGGTCTCCTGAGTTGCACCGGTAGGAAATTGTGAATAATCTTTGTATGGTTTGATGACCAGTGATACCTAATAGATCTTAAGAAATAGCTGCCTATCTAGTGCACATGTAAGCATAACAGCCTCAAAGAAATCAAAAGAGAAAAGGCTGGAAAATCTCAGCATGTCTAGCAGCATCTGTGAGGAGAGAAAAGAGCTGATATTTTGAGCCCAGGTGACCCTTTGTCAAAGCTAAAAGGCATAGAAAGTGGGAGGTATTTATACTGCAGGGAGAAGGAATGAAAGATGAGTCATAGCCATAGACACCAGGGTTAAAGATTGCTAATAGCTGTCCACAGAGAGAATAAAGAGTGTAAATGGCCAAATAGCGGAGAAGCTGTAAGTTGTGTGTGGGGTGTGTGTGTGTGTGGGTGGGGGGGGGGAAATGATGATGATGATGGGACAGAGGTAGAAGCCAGGTGAGGGGGGAAGAAAATGTCTCAATCCAGTCTCAACATTGAATTCAACAATTTCAGATGATTTGCTCTACTCCATCTCGGCCCCCTTTGTTTTTATCCTATTTTGTTTAATTTTTTACTGTTCTCTATCTTTTATTGTCTTTATTTTTCTTTCCCCCACCCCTACTCTTTCGCCTTATTTTGTCTCCCTTCCCTTAGCTTTTCTCCTCCTGCAGCTTCTACTTTTCTGCATTCTCTGTTCCATTCCCCCTCCTGTCAACACTTTCCCCCAACATCTCCATCTGTCACAACTTACAGCTTCTCTGCTTTTTATTCTCTCAATGGAATGCTATTAGCAGTCTTTTCTTATGGTTTTCCCTCCCCATGTAATATAAATATCTCCCATTTTCTAAGCCTTTTAGCTTTGACAAAGGGGTCATCTGGGCTCAAAATGTCAGCTCTTTTCTCTCCTTACAGATGCTCAGATGCTGCCAGATCTGCTGAGATTTTCCAGCGTTTTCTCTTTTGGTTTTAGATTCCACCATCTGCAGTAATTTGTTTTTTAGTCTTAAAGAAATGCTTCTCATTAGCTTATGTAATTGCCTTACCTGCAAATATTCTAGGGATGGTGCTTCATGAGACTGGGGGTGATATAATGAAAAATCTGGCAGAGTAAGAGGCCTTTGGTTTGATTGATCATCTTTGAGTTAGAAGGCATAAGTTTGCATAATGGTGGAAGTGCAACCATTGGTCTCCTCTGAGCAATCTGTGGACGAGATGATGAGCCAAAATTCTATTCTTATTTATTGTCTGATGAAAATTGCCAGAAAGTGCAGGTGCATGGGTAAGGCCAGAAATTTAGCTTAACTTTGCACTCTCATGGTTGAATTATTTACCTAACATTGCAGCTAAAATAACCACTTGGATGAGGATTACTGACACCAATGTAATTGTGCACAGCTTTAAGAACAATAGGGGTGAGGACCTTTTTTTTAAAAAAAAGTTTGGATTTGAAGAAAAATAACTTTAAGACAGCACGGTGGCACAGTGGTTAGCACTGCTGTCTGACAGCTCAGGTTCAGTTTCAATTTTGGGTGACTGTGGAGTTTCTCCGTCTGCGTGGGTTTCCTCTGGGTGCTCCGGTTTCCTCCCATACTCCAAAGATGTGCAGGTTATGTGGATTGGCCATGTTAAATTGCTCTTTCGGGGATTAGCAGAGTAAATACATGGGGTTATGGGGATAATGATTGTTGTCAGTGCAGGCTTGACGGGCCAAAAGCTGCCTTCTGCATTTGAAGGATTCTAACTTGCTGTGGGTCGTCAACTAATTGAAGTTGCTCAAAACAAACCTTGTGTTTTGAAGTAAATAGAATCCAAATCAACAGAGTCAACTAATTGAAAAACAAATCAATGTTGTTGAGTTAACTTTGAAAATAACAAAAGATGAACATTTTGAGGCTTATTTTTAGCTTAAAGTTTCCCAAGATTGTAATTTTCATTTTTGGCAATTTTTTAAAAATACTTTATGTAGATGCACCAGCTCTCATTCTCTAACCATAAAGAATTTATGGGAAAAATCTATTAAGCTAATAATTGAAACAAGATGTGATCTGAGCATTTATAAATAGAAGTATTCAGATTCAAATGTTGCTTGAGTTGTTTTTTTGTTTTACTTTTATTACATGTGCCTAAGTAAATATCTGTTTCAGATGCTAGAAATCTGAAACAAAAACTGAAAATGCTGGAGAAGCATAGGTGATCAGTCATCATCGGTGACATGAGAGGCAAGTTAGCAGTTTGCTGTGGATCCATTTTCAAACCTGTTTGTGCTTGGAAATTGGATTTGTATTTGGAACTTTTGACTCGTCTGTTCAGATTCTGGATGGTCCATTTGGCTCACCTATTTTTCATTGGCTTGGTTTAATAAGTCACCATCTCTCTGGACTGTTCTTGGGGAAAAAGCCAGTACAGCCATAATAGACCAAATGGCCTTTTTTGTGTTATATGTTTCTCTCACTTACTGATTTCAGTGCTTCAGACTGCATGATTTTGTAGCCTAATACACTCTCTCAATTTATGAAATGTTCTCTCCCAGTTATAAAATATATGCCTACTTAACATGATCAGATGTGATTGTTAAATGTTTGAAGGTTACTTCGTGATGGATAGGTAATCTTGATCTCAAGAGTCAAATCCTCAAGTTTTAAAATGTATTTATTAATATTACAAGTAGGCTTATATTAATACTGCAGTCAAGTTACTGTGAAAATCCTAGTCACCATATTCCAGCACCTGTTTGAGTGCGCTGAGAGAGAAGTTAGCATATGACCAATGCACCTAACCTGCATGCCTTTTGAACTGTGGGAGAAAACCACAGCACCTGGAGGAAACCCATGCAGACACGGGGTGAATGTGCATATTCTGTACAGACAGTGACCCAGGTCCCTGTAAGCACTCTGCCGCCATGCTGTCTTAGAAATTATTATCTTTTCTTTTTTCTTCCTCCCCCACCCCTCCTCAAGTTCCCAATGTGACATCAATTTTCAAATCTCAGACATATCTTTATTAATCTTTGGCTTTGTAACTAGATGCTGGAGTCTGAAATTCAAGCAGTCTGATCATCAGTTCCTTCATCAGAGCAATGTTTTTCACCACATCAATAATATTCTTTCTAAATCTGATGATGGAGACAGCGAAGAAAGCTTTAACATCAGTGTGCAGTCTGGTTATGAAGCCTTGAATCAGGTAAAGTTCATTTTAGACAATATTTGCTAACAGCCATTACAAGATGTAATCAGACTTCTGGGGTTGTGGTTCAATTAACTTCTTGCCGCACAGTGGACCCTAGTATCGGGTTTTCCTCCTTGCTGCCTGGTACCAGAAATTATTTGGTGCAGTATTGCTATCACCTAGAGTACCAGGATATTGCTGAGCCCAGTCTTTTCCTCACCCAACACACATTCTAAAACTGGACAACACTCGGGAGAGTATTTTCTCTTGCTAAAACTGCTAGGCATTGAGATCAAACATGGTACGTCTTGTACTGTCCCACCTGAGATCAATCATCACAGCACAGATGGATGCTAGGTTTAATTCAAGGTCAATCTTCTCTGCAGTTCAACTGCGTACTAGATAAATTGAATTAGTGGAGGAAATTCTACAGCTGTTTCTCCACAAGCAGTTTAACTAATTTGATGCATTCTTCCTTTACTCAAATACAGTCCAAACCTTTAAATACTGTCTTTATTGTTTATTCTTGTACATGTGTGAAAATGTCACTTTCTACATTTGCCCTTTTGTAATATCTCAATACAGCAAGAATTTCATGTAAAATTCTCTGCTTTTGGCTTTCACAGTGAGCTTCATACACATCAGGCATTGGGGAAAATTAAATGCCATGATCCCTGTAAGATTTCATGTTCCCAAAGGGATATTGTGCTGGTGGGGTTATTTTGTCCATTTGGTTAATGAGTTGTTAAATTCTTTGTGGAAATTGAACAATTTTTAACATATGAGAAAGACAATACTCGGGATAAGTAATATAACCTATTTATATTGTCAGTTTGTTTCTTACACTGATTCTTCATTCTTTTCTCATCTTCCGTCTTTCTCCATATGATCTTGTCAAGAAAAGTCAGTACGTTTTAGCTACACAGCTTGAAGCTGATTGTTGCTCTTGACATTGTTGCATGTTATGTCACATAAAGGGAAAAATCATTTGTTTCTTTGCCCCCTTTTTGCAGCAGGAGCTTTGTACTGTAACATGTTTGAAAGACCTCACTGGAATTGTAGATATTAAGACATCCAGTAGGCCAGCTATGATCGGTAGTCTGACAGATGGATCGACAGAAACCTTCTGGGAGTCAGGAGATGAAGACAAGAATAAAACCAAGAGCATAACTATAAATTGCATTAAAGGAATTTGTGCTCGTTATGTTTCTGTTCATGTGGACAACTCTCGAGACTTGGGGGTAAGAATTACAAATGCTCGTATCTTTGTTTTACAGATTTATCTTCTCAATTCTTTCTGTCATTCCAAAATAAAGAATTTCAGTAGGTATTTCCTCTGAAGTAAAGTGGCAATTTGGGCTTGAAATATGAGAGATTACGGGCCCTAAGCAAACAATAGATGTGGTACTGAGAAATTTACAGCAGAAATAAAACTTGCTGTATGTTTCTGATCCTTTCAGCAAGAAGCAGCAGTTTTGACCATCATGCCTGTGCAGCTCTGAAGGAGCTACCAATTAGTTGCACTTTCTTCCTCTTTCATTGTAGCCTTGCATTTTTAAATTCTCTTTTGTGTGTTACTATTGAATCTTTCACCAGCCAGCAATACAGTCCAGAGCACAACTTACTGAGAGAGGGTAGGGGGAGAAGAAACTCTCATGTCTCTCACCCACCCTCCTCTAACTCTAGCTTTTAGCTAATTATTTTAAACTTAATACCTTGCATCTTTTATTTCCACTTCCGTTAAATAACCTTTGCCAAAAGATCCAGTGAAGTGGATGACGGAGGGGTGGGACAGAAATACCATGCTAGGATCCATAAACTGTGTGTTTGATCTCATATGTTTAATCTAAAAATGCACTTACTTCCCTCAATACAGAACAAGGTGTCTTCAATGACCTTCTTGTCTGGAAAAGCAACTGAAGACCTAAGCAGAATTAAACAGGTAAGAATTTGGAAGAAATTTTATTAAAGTATGTTTTATTCTTTCACGTTCCCTTTGTTGCATGATCCATGTTATGGTGAACTTTCTTCTAATTTCTCTTCCACCATAAACTGATGGTGCTTCATTGCCATACTTCAGTACCTTGGTTAGCTCCTCTATATGATGTAGTCCCAGAGTCAAAGGATCCGGGGTCAAATATGATGTAGTCCCAGAGTCAAAGGATCTGGGGTCAAATCTGGTGGATTGAGGCTACAGAAATGCTTGCAGACCAATCTGATTCTAATTACAAATAGTAAAGATATGTTGTTAAGAGAGATTTCACGATGATATAGCCATGCATGAGCTGTGAAAGAACGTTGTAAGCTGACTAACGTTTCCTTTTACCTGTCTTAAATTTTCATGTTTTTCTGACTGAGACGTATTTCTGCCCTTGTATTTTGATCACGCCAAGTTGTTTGGCTTAGGTCTTGTATCTATTTACCAGATTTTCTTTCAAGAAAAAAACATGAATTCACTTTATTTTCTTTCTCCTGCTTCTCAGACTGACTTGGATTCCAGGCATATGGGATGGGTAACCAGTGAACTTCCTGGAGGAGATAATCATATTATTAAAATAGAACTTAAGGGTCCAGAGAACACACTAAGAGTCCGTCAAGTCAAGGTTTTAGGATGGAAAGAAAGTGAAAGCATCAAAATTGGTGGACAGATATCAGCAAGTGTTGCCCAGCAAAAGAACTGTGAAGCAGAGACCCTTCGAGTTTTCCGACTTATAACATCACAGGTATGTTGCACCTTATTTTTAGTCTTTGCAGTTGTCTTTCGTTGCCCACTGTTGAAATTGACATCTCATAATGTGTGATATATGACCATTATCTGCTAAACATAATTTCAATATTTTTCAATTTTAGAGAAATGTATGGATTTATAGAAGTTTATTAGTCACAAGTAGGCTTACACCAACACTACAATGAAACTACTGTGAAATTCCCCTAGTCGCCACACTCCATGCCTGTTTGGGTACACTAAGGGAGAATTTAGCATGGCCAATTCACCTAACCTGCACATCTTTGGACTGTGGGAGGAAAACAGAGGAAATGAGTCGAGCAGACACAGAGACAACATGCAGACTCCACGTAACCAGTGACTCAAGCTGGGAATCGAACCCGGCTCCCTGGTGACGCAGCAGTGCTAAACACTGTGCCGCCATGCCGCCCCATAAGAACTTCTCATTTGCAGTAAAAGTCAAGTAAAATTCCTGAGTGCAAAAAGACTGGAGGATCCGGGTACCTGACATTTAAATGTTGTGAATTCATGCAGAAAATCAGATTGCTTAATGGAATCCTGACCCTCGTATCTAATGGACTAAAATGAAAGTCCTGCTTCAGCTATACAAAGCCCTAGTGGGAATGCACTTGGAGTGTTGTGAGCAGTTCTGGGCACCACACCAACGGAGGGATATATTTTCCTATGAGGTAGTGCAGCACTATATGTGGATTCTCAGGGTTAAAGACAAGAATACTTAACACAAAGTAGAGTTGTATTCATTGGAATTTAGAAGATTTGGAGTAATTTGATCAAACTTTTAAAGATAATTCAGGAGACAGATAGGGTTGATAGCAAGAAACTATTTCTATTAGTTGGGAAGGCTAGGACTAGGTGGCAAAATGTAAAAAATTAGAGCCAGACATTTCCAAAGTGAAGTTAGGAAACACTTCTCACAGATTGTCGACGTTTGGAACACTCGACCAATAGTGACAATTGATGCAAAGTCGAATGTTTTACAACTGGAATTGAAAGATTTTTTTAACCAAAAGCTATTAAGAGATATGGGATGAAAACAGATGTAAGGAGTTGGGTTACAGATCAGCAATGATCTCATTAAATGATGGAAGAGTCTCAAGGAGTCTAAGTTTGTTCCTATATTTCTGCGGTGTTTGCATATAATTGGACTGTATTGTAACTATGACCAGACGTAACCTTCTAGTGATTTAATTGGCACAACGTTCTGTTCACCTAACATCCCCTGTGCTCATAGACATACATAGGTTCTAGTTATCACTGCTGCCCCACAATTTTTCTAAAGGTTTCTGCACTCTTTCGATTCTGGCACTTTATCCCCTCACTTCCCTCACTAGTGACTGCCATGTTTTTAGCCATTTCCACCTTAAACTGTGGCATTGCTTCCTTTATCCTCTTTGACTCACCATCTCTCTCATTTTAAAGATGCTGCTTATAACTTATCTTGGCCATTTAGCCAGCATCATCATCATCTTTGGCTCAATGTTAGTTTTTGTCCAAGTATGCAAGTAAAATAAATTGTCTTACTTTTCTAATCTCAACCTTTATATCTTATTTTTTCTTTTCTGCTCCAAAGTTCCTGTTTTTAATCTGGCCTCAACTATAGCTTCCTATATCTAACATTGTCCTGGTAAAAATAAGTTCTTTCTATAATTAGAATGATATTTTCTAAGTTGTCCAAGTTGCTTCGTTTGATAAAACTAATTTAATAAATGAAGCATTTTGATGTGGATTTACTTTTTGTAAAATTGTTGCAGGTATTCGGCAAACTGATTTGTGGTGATGCAGAACCTACACCTGAACAAGAAGACAAGACTATTTTGTCTTCACCAGAGGGAGAAGAAAAGGTACAAACAAAAAGCTATCTACTTGGTAGTTATTTAAAATAAATACATACTATTTTTGCTTAAAGTGATTATATTTCATTTTGTTTTAATGAAGGCATCTGATGCTGATTTGAAGGAACACATGGTTGGAATCATATTTAGCAGAAGCAAGCTAACCAACCTCCAGAAGCAGGTTTGATATGAATCATTATTTCTCATGCAAGAGACATTTTGTGTTGCATTGTTTCAGTCCTGTGATTTATTTGAAGCCTACTTCAAGCTGTTGTTTCTTCTAGAAGACCCATTGCTCAATAGCTGCCTGACATTGTGCTGTCATTGAATATTCAGAGAAAATTGCAAGTTGTATTGCAGTAATTATTCATCTCTTACGAAATTGTTGGACGGTAGCATATCATTCATCTTCCCTATTTGCTTGAGCTTGACTTCATTTGTACAAAAATGAGTGACTCAGTTTTCAGGATGATACATATAGGCTGGAATAATTCAGCAGTTCATGCTGCCAGGATTCTGTAGTCCTGCCAAAGGTGCAGCTCCTTTCACACATTTCCTGATGGTGTGGGGTGGCATCAATGGGAAATTCCTATTGACAATAGTAGGACTAGAGTGTACCGCTAGCAGAGCTCTGACTCCTGCAATGAGAAAAATGTAGGAGGGAGGGGGAGATAGAGACAACAAAACTTGCCTGTACTGTTGTGTGTTTGATTATTTCATATAATCAGCATTAAAATATTTTCAGTCCGTGGTAGTTAACAAAGAACAGAGAAAATTACAGCACAGGAACAGGCCCTTCGACCTTCCAAGTCTGCACTGACTATGTTGCCAACTGAACTAAAATCCCCTACCATTCTAGGGATTGTGTCCCTCTTCCCACCCTATTCATGTATTTGTCAAGATGCCCCTTAAAACCCATTATATCTGCTTCCATTCGACAGAAGTCAGTCACGATACTATCTTAATTCTGTCTTAACTCCGTATCCCCGTATTCAGAAAGACTCTGCCTTGAACATGCTCAATTTCTCACCCTCAGCCCTCTGGGTAGGGAATTCCAGTAATTCACAATCCTTTGAGTTAAAAAAAAAAATGTGCTGAAAACAGAAATATATGGCTGAAGCTGTTTGGCTTACACTAATCAGGAGATCTGTACACTCTCTCGTTTCCTTCTCTATGAATGATATGCTTTGTATAGTGTGCAAGAAACAATTCTTTTCACCATATACTAATACATGGGACAATAAATCAAATCAGAGAAGCACAAGAATGCCAAATTTCAAACAATCCACCGATTTATACTCTAGGAGAAAAGGGTTGGCAGTCTGAGTCTGGTTGACTCGATACTTTACCATAGAGGAAGCAATGGGAAATGATAGGCTTTTCAAGCTTGAACATTATCCTTTTTGCAGGGAACAGTCCTTGCATATGATTACATATGACACAGATTAATACACAGTGACCCATTCTCTGCAAACAAATGAAGTATGTTCAAGCTATCAAGAAGCTTGGGGACCCTATAGTTCCCTATTGCTTTTCCTTATCTCGTGTATAAATTGTTGTGATGATTTACAATTTGGCTATTTAGGTCTGCATACCAATATTCCCCAGTACTACTTCATTTAAATAGTATGCTTTTCAATTTTGGTACCAAGGTGAATAACTTCACAATTCCCCATTTTGTTCCATCGGCTATGTTCTGCTGAATTCACCCAGCCTATCTTGTTTCTCTCCAGCTTTGTACTTGATCCAATCTTTGAAATCTTCTGATCATCTCCCTAAACAGGTATGTGCACACATAGTTCAAGCCATACGCATGGAAGCCACGCGAGTGCGAGAAGAATGGGAACATGCCATATCCAGCAAGGAAAATGCAAATTCTCAACCAAATGATGAGGATGCTTCTTCGGATGCATACTGTTTTGAACTGCTGTCTATGGTGCTAGCTTTGAGTGGTTCTAATGTAGGAAGACAATACTTGGCCCAGCAGCTCACTTTACTGCAAGACCTTTTCTCTTTGCTGCATACTGCTTCACCAAGGGTTCAGAGACAGGTTGGTGTCAGTTTTATTTTATCAATTTAAACGTCACTAAAGCAGAAAAGTATTTGTTAACCAATTATTGTAAATTTTAAGTGCCAACAATATCCAAATTTCTTCACATGCATTTTGATTATAAGCTGTATTGAATCAATGGATTTAGCAGCCATCTGGAATTCAAACTCTCATGTTTGCAGGTGACATCTTTACTGCGCCGTGTTTTGCCAGAGGTGACGCCAGTGCGTCTTGCCAGTATAATAGGCGTGAAATCTCTACCACCGGCAGATATCAGCGACATCATTCACTCCACGGAGAAAGGAGACTGGAATAAGTTAGGAATTTTGGACATGTTGTTGGGATGCATTTCCAAAGCCCTGACTGTGCAGCTGAAAGCCAAAGGGAGTAGTTTTCCTGGCACAGTTGCTGGGAAGGGTGTAACCACCGTTACATTGCCGTCAGTCTTCAACTCTGGGTAAGTTGTACTTCATTCTTAATAGAACTAAAATGACATCAATATTAACAATAAATTGTTAATAAATTAATAAAATTGTATTTTATAGTCCTACTATAATTTTTCAAAGTTATGAACATGCTATTTATGTAAGTTGCAGCATATTGGAAAATTAGCTCAGATGGAATTTTTACTCTGCTTCATAATCAGTGACTGTTGCTAAAAAATATAAATGATTAGATTTTGTCAATCAGTTGTTGGCTGTTTGATCTAATCATAATGTATATCGTACATTCTGTTGCAAGAGTTACCTCCGGATAACGGGAAATTTTCATCAGACACTCAGTGGTGACCTTCTGATCTCAGAAAATGCTTTCCTTTTTCAAATTCAGTCCCATGATATGAACGTTGCTAGTAAGGCCAGCAGTTATTGTCCATGAAAAGGTGATGGTGAGCCATGACCTTTAGCTGCTGCAGTCTGTGTTGGTACACCACAGCACTTTTAGGAGGGAATGCCAGTGACCCCAGTGAAGATGAAGGGATGGGTGATCATATCCAAGTTAGGATGCTGTGTGATTTCTGAGAGGAACTTGGAGATGATGATGTTTCCATCTGGCTGCTGCCCTTGCTCTTTCTTGTGGTAGAAGTCCTGGGTTCACGAGGTGCTGTCAAAATTCTAAATGGGATCCATGTAATAGAGCAACTTCATGTCTTATTTGGAGCACTATTTACCTCAAAAGTTTCAGTCCTTTTTGCCTGGTACATATTTGAAGCATTCTTGGGAATAAGTTCTCTAATTTGAACTTTGCACAAAATTTTAATTTGATCACCAGCTTCTCACCATAATTAATATAGGCCATTGATTTAAACATCTACATGACTCCCAGGTAAAGGCAATCTTGTTATTAAGCTGCAAAAGCCAAACGGTCCCAGTTTTGATATGGCCCATTTTACCCAAGCTGCAGTACGAAGGCGAGAATTGTCCTCTGCATTCCTTGTCTGGTGAACCTAAAATACAGCCGTGGTTCCCATTGCTCATAGCATTCAGCCTTCCAGTTGATCTCTCTGCCCTTAATTCCAATTACTATTAATTACATAGATGTTATTAGCAAGCCAGTGTAGTTCAGGCCTGTCTTTAATTTGAGCTTTCATGTAGGATAGTTTGGTTCTTATGAAGTTTATCTTATGTATCTAATCAAAATTGGGCAAAGACTGAAAATTGGCCTGATAAGTCAAGAGGAGCATCATGTAAAATGCCCTTAAAATAATTCAAATTTGCTGTTTTTTCTGTAGCAATATTTATGCAGTGGTGCTTTTGAAAGGAATATTACACCTTCAGTGAATGATCTGTTTATCACTCAAGTGAAAGCTTGGCATATTTAAATATCATCATTTTTCTGATATCTGAATGATTGAGCTATCCCTTTGTATATTAATTGTGAAACATTTTTAGAATGGCTTGCAAATAAGGTAACAATTTTCCTAATGATTTATTAATCTTCCTGCAGCTCTATTCGACGAGGTGAAAGCCACTGGTGGATGAAAGGCTCCACACCCCCACAGATTTCAGAAATAATAATTAAATTAATAAAGGACATGGCAGCAGTAAGTTTTAATCATCCGGTATAGCTACTTCATTAAACTAATAATATTATCAATAGTAGAACAGTTTTGTTGTTGACAAAGCTAAGTGTTACAAATAAAGAAGATATGTGATTTTTATCTGTTGGATTTTATGCTGGTTGGTCTATAGTATCGTTTGGAGTAATTTCTTAAGACTTTCCGAGGAGCAGCAATCGTTGTTGGATTGTTGCTCTGCTCAAAGTTCGCTGCACATCGACACTACTCTGCATTTCTTGCTGGATGTTCCAAACCTGGCTTTACCAGAAATGCAAAATGTAGTGCCCTCTGAGAGCTCTGCCACAATGCCTTGGAATCAGGGAAAAGACAGAACACATCCCCTTTTAGTGGCACTGTCTGCTATATGGTCAGTTCAAATGTACGCTGCAAATGCTAGTGAATGTATGGATGTTAGCGAATGAATGAGTGAATTGTTGTGGGGGGCGGGGAACGATAGGCGTGTGGTGAATAGGTCAGCAGGGTTTGTCAGGAGTGGTGGTGGTCGGGTGAGGTAGTGGGGTCAGGAGATGTGGTTGGGAATTCTGGGTGGTCAGGAGGGAGTCAAGAGTTCAGTGTGTGATGTGGTGGTGGGGGTGTTGTGGGAATACCCAGGATTTAGACTTTTTGTTTTGCCTAACATTTCTTGGATAACTGTTCAGGTAATTGGAATTGTGCGAAGCCTCTGATTATAACTCACTATCTGAGGCACTGAGTCCTGGAGAGCAGTGAATTGCACACCTGAAGTTGAAACTTTGCAGACAGTATCCACGGAGGCCAACATGTCAGGGTTCCGTGGGGTCCCAGCATGTAGCTTGAGTTGTGTGCCTCGTCTTTGACAATCTAGGGATTAGTAGGTGTGGACTGATGTCTTTTACATCAGAAGGGATTAAAAGTTTAATTTATTCTGTACTTTGAGAGCGCTGATATTTAGCATTGAGCAAGATGCTTATGGGCACCATGTTTGTAGGAAATGAGCAAACAGATGGCCTGCTGCATATTTCCATCATTTGATGTTTAACTGGCCTCATGATCACAATCTGACCAAATTACTTTTTGCCAAAGTGTAAGTTTCTGAACACCTAATGGAAAAAAATTACAATATTCTGAATATCCAGTAAGATATTTGCATCCATTTTCTATGAACTGTCTTGTGTTTGGATGATATGATTTAACTTGTAGAATTCTTTTTTAGGGCCAACTATCAGAAGCCTGGTCTCGTGTCACAAAAAATGCCATCGCTGAAACAATTATTGCCCTAACAAAAATGGAGGAAGAATACAGAGTGCCTATTCAATGTACTACAACGACAAGGGTAATGGATTTGTTTCTTTATATGTAAAGCATATTTGAAGCAGAATTAAATGAATTTACAAAAGTGGATGTAGTTGGATAAGATCCTAACTCTCTGCTTAACTTGTTGTTCCACAGTTATGGCTAGCCCTGGCTTCTTTGTGTGTGCTGGATCAAGACCATGTTGATCGGCTTTCCTCTGGCAGATGGATGGGAAAGGATGGTCAGCAAAAGCAAATGGTGAGGGATAGGATTGTTGATATGTTAGCACCACGGCTGTTTGCATAGCTGAGCTGGGTGCAAACTCAATGCAAATGTATATTTATTGATACCAAACTTAGAAGTGCATTGGAATTGGAAAACAACAAGTTGGGCAGTATCAACATTTGTGCTGATCTATTGCAGATAGATAGAATTTAATACAAACATTATGGAAAACAGAAATATAAGTAACATATCTATTATGTGATTTGATATTGAAATTACTAAGAAAGAGACTCAAGAGTCTCAGGCTTGATTATTTTACTCAATGTATGCAGCCAACGCAGAGAAGATATTAATGCCAGTTGACTACTGAATTTGGCCAAATCAAATGAATGTATGTCAGAGGAAGTTGGGTTCAACTTTAATCGTCTACCTTGCTCAAAGAGAATGTGTTGACAAAGGATCATCTGGACTCAACCTCAGCTCTTTTGTCTCCTTACAGATGCTGCCAGACCTGCTGAGATTTTCCATCATTTTCTCTTTTGATGTCATTAGCAACTTGTTTTTTTAAATGGCTGTTTCTTAAACTTTGGATTATTTTAACAATGTGCTCAGTACTCTTGCTGATGAAAGAAATGTTTCCCTAAGAATTATGGTCAAGGGTGAAAGGGGCTTCCAGCTCATCTATAATATAGAGAAACTGTTTGTTTATCAAAAAAGTGTATAGTTCCATGACGATATAATTTAAAATAGCTGAAAAGGGGACTAATAGGAAGAAAGTTGCCTCAGTTGTGCTTTTGACTCTTCATGAATTTTGATTGCCATTAACCTATCAGCAATAACAAGTGGAGTGCCATAGGAATCGGCACTAGAACCTCAACTCTTTACATTCTACAGCGATGATGTGTATGAAAGGGCCAAATGCGTGGTAGCTAAATTTGTTGATGGCACTAAGGTGGAAAAGCAAATTATCAAGAGGAGAGAATGTCTGCAAAGGAATAAAGACAGGTTAAATGAGTGGAAAAAATTTAACAGATGGAATGTGGGTAGATGTGAACTTGTCCACGTTAGTAGGAAAAATGGAAAAGCAGTACACTATGTAAATGGTGAGAGATCAGTTGTATACAGGAATCTGGGTGTCTTGGCTGACACGTTATTAAAAGTTTATAAGTAGGTACAGAAGGTTCTTAGAAGGCAGTTGAAATGTTGATGTATATTGCATGAAGAACAAAGTAAATAGAGAAGTTCTACTGCAGTTGTACAGGACATTGGTGAAACCACACCTCGAATTCAGTATACTGTTTTGGTCTCCTTATTTGAAGTAGCAGAGAGAAAGTGCACTTGATTAATTCCTGAGATAAAGGGCTTACCTTTCTTTTTTAAAGAAAAGGTTAAATAAGGTACCTATTGGAGTGTAAAAAAGATGATCTTGTTGAAATGTGTAAAATCCTGAGGGAACATGACAGGGTAGATAGCTGGAGGATATTTCCACTTATAGGAGAGTGTAGAAGTGGGGGGGGACACAGTTTAAGAATAAGACTTTTAAGACTGAGATGAGGAGAACTTTTTTCTGAGGTCATTTGTGTGTAGAAGTTTCTTCCCCGGAAAACAATAGAGCCTTGGTTATTGAACTTATTCAAGGCTGATGTAGACAGATTTTTGATAGACAAGGGTTGTGGAGGGGCAGACAAATAAGTGCAGTTAAGATCACAAGATAAGCGATGATCTTATTAAATGGTGGAGCAGGCTTGAAGGGATGAATGGCTACTCCTATTCCTAATTCATATGTTCCAATATTTCTATTTGTATAGTTGGCCTGAAGAAAGATACTGTACAAAATACATCTGTCCTTCCTTTGTCACTAAAAAATGGGTAAAGATTTCATAGAGGATATCTTGCCTTGCTAAATTTGTATGGCTTTCATCGCTGACAAAAGGAAACTTTACTAATTTGGCCATATTTCTATCCATGCTGATCTCAAGCAGGATTATTTTTTAAACTATGGTACCATTCTCAGCATTCTCCTCTGCATGTTTATTCAGATTAGCTCTCCAGTTCAATGGCCGGTGCAAAATAACAGGTTACTCAAGAGGAAGGAGTTAATATGGTTGATGTCTCATAACTTGGATCAATTTTATCCTAAAAGTAATGAAAGGAAAATATTGCAGATGCTAGAAATCAGAAATAAAAACAGAAAATGCTGGATAAATTCAGCAAGTCTGGCTGCATCGATGGAAACAAACAGAATTAACATTGAGTCCAAATGATTCTTCTACAGAACTGAAGCGTTT